>JAWZYU010000009.1:12641400-13266400 GCA_038380435.1 Ryuthela nishihirai
GTCACTCACAGAAAATCAACTCCCAAAGTTGTATTACCCATTTTTATTCCTTATTAATTAAACACTCATTAAAACCCCCTCCCCTTTATTAAACCCCCCTTTTCAAAAGTTCACTCTATTAAAACTTCACTGATCGCAAACTCCCATCTTTTTTACAAGTCCACTAAACTTAGAAAATCAACTCCCAAAGTTGTATTACCCATTTTTATTCCTTATTAATTAAACACTCATTAACACCCCCCCCTCCCCCTTATTAAACCCCCTTATCAAAAGTTGACTCTATTAAAACTTCACCAAACTCCTTTGGTGTCCACATTCATCTGAAATTGGCCAAGTCCCGCTAAACTTTGGGTGGTAACCCCTCGCTGAATGGTTGATGCAATCCTTGAACGAGGTCCCCGTATTTTGCGAGTTCGACCTTTAGTAGAAGAAGGACTATCCCACAGTAACTGTTTTAAAAGACTCTCCCACAGAAAATACCATAGGGTAAAAATATTAATAAAAGGAGAAAAATCTGATTTAAAAATAAATTATTCGTAATTATGAAATGATATTGAGGTGTAATATGGTCTGTAAGGGTGACATATAAAACCCGCTTTAGAACACGCAACAGACGTTCGGTACCTCACCCCAGACCACGTTTTATTGACGGATCACTCTCAGCAGTGAAAAAATTTTCTAAGTCTCTAATCTTTCATCTGCGTCAACAATCGCACGGTACGAATTGACCTTCCTTCAAATCATACGACGGGGTCGCTTATAGATGGGTGCAATCGGACTTTCAACATATCGTGCGACACATGGTCCTGGTGCAATCATTTATCAGTATGGGTTCCAGAGGACGAGTGCAGACGCTGCCACAGTGTTTACATTTGGTGCCTATAAGAATGCGCATTTTAATATTTACACCTCGGCAGCGGTCACTTATCGATGTCAGCAATCGCACAATATAAATTTGATCTTGCAATTTATCGGTCTGGAGGTCAAGTGCAGAGCACTCCACAATGTTTGCATTTGAAGCTGATAAGGTTTTTAAAATAGAAGCTAAGTCAATAATACGGTTGCACACTAGCTCACGTGAGGGATCACCAGATGCAAGGGCATCCGACTTCGGTCATGTCGCAAGATGTATCAGATAGTGGCGGCAGTATATAAACTCTACAGTCTCACTAACTGTCATTCTGCTGTCAGAAACTTTCTACGTCCTGTCAGTTAGTTTTGCTCTCTGTTCTCAGTCAGCTGTTGAGAGATGTCGACCATCGGATAATTTTCGCATGCTAGTGAGATGAATACTGAGAGGAACGAGGTAGTCCATTCGTTTGAAAGCCTGTTAAACAGTGTGGACAGACTGGAGAATGTCGCCAAGAGACCTTCCTCACCTGAGGTTCCTGCATCACCGAAACGTATGTGTCTCCCTGCTCTCCAGAGAGGTGGAAAGGTTCTTCGACAGATGAAACTCTCATTAACAGCCCGTCGTCTCGCTGCATGCTCCTACGTTCCAACCACCCCGCAGGACAGCTCACCTCCTGGTTCAAGTGTTCGTGACGTCACCTCTGCAAAGTCTAATCCTGCTGTGACTTCTCCAGCTGTTTCACCCCACTACACTGTGACGAATGCCCACAACTACAACTCCGTCAAGTTTAAGATGCAATTTGTGTCGACAAGCATCCGACTCGGTGGAATGGACGATGTTGAAGCACACGATTTCCTCCCTGCGTTACATGACCTGCATGAAAAAATGCTCACCGACGTTGTACCCAAAGGTGATTACAGCCATGTGCGATTATGCTTCCACTCGTCGGATTAAAAAAAACCTGTAAGCTTAAGCCTCATCCGCTGCAACGAATTGACAGCGAAGCATTTTATGACCACGCTGGACCAGGTCATGCAATCTAACGAATCTCTTGGTCCACACAGCAATCTAGAGTTCGACTTCGTATGTGCAGACCTGGAGCGACAAGGCAGTGAAAGCACTGCCCCTGAGACTCGCCATCTCGCCAACATCAAGTGTTCATTCACAAGAAGGGCAGTGTCGCAAAAATCGTCAACAAAGACCAGATGTCTTGCTAGAGCTCTCGTCATCGCATGAGAGCTCTGTTTAAAAAACAGAGGTCTACCCAACAAATATACATCAATCCGAGATTATCGTTCACTGCTCCAGCAGACAGAAGCACTTAAACTACATCTCGATACTGGCATTCCCCTGGCTCCCTGTGGTCTTGAGGAAGTACGCCTCTTCAAAGCTCACCTCGCCGGTCAGTTCCGGATTGTGATTTATTCTGCTGACGACGCCTTTCTCCCTATTTTCATCGGATCCAAAGGTGAGAACAATCTTTATTTGTTGTTTAATGAGGGGCATTACAATGTTATAACTAAACCAGCTGGGTTTTTTGGGGGTAAAATGTTCTGCCCAAAGGGTTTAAAAGTGTATAATCACGGTCACGTTTGCAAGGGTACCTGCAACAGGTGTCTGTCA
The DNA here is from genome assembly GCA_038380435.1 of Ryuthela nishihirai. NCBI lineage: Eukaryota > Metazoa > Arthropoda > Arachnida > Araneae > Heptathelidae > Ryuthela > Ryuthela nishihirai. Next base: position 12,643,877 of record JAWZYU010000009.1, read on the forward strand.
ACCAATATGCTACATTCTGGGGAGCTGTTGCTCTGCACGCTGTGTCACATGTATTTGCGAGGCGCTGAATGTTTTCAGGCACACTTGGACCCTGGAACTTTCAACAACAGCTTCTGTATTACTACAAGGCAGATACAGAGCTGTTACGGCGAGGCGCCCAAGCTTTCAGTCAGGAATTTTTAAACCTAACAGGCGTAGATCCCTTCGCACGTGACCTCACAATTGCCGGCACTTGCTTATGCATTTTCTGTGGGAAGTTTTTGCAAAAACGTACCATTGGTGTGTGCCCCACCCAGGGGTATTCTGCAAGTAATGACCGGCAGTCCTTGAAAGCCCTCGCATGGTTGGAGTATGAGGCTTCCAAGGGCAATATTGAAATTCAGACTGTGTGATCGCCCGGAGGCGAAAATAAAATTGGCCAATAAAAACTGGATGGCGTGTGCCACAGTACCCGTTGTTTTTACGAATTTTTAGGGTGTTACTTTCATCATTGCTTGAAATGTTTCAACCCTGTAAAAATAGATCAGCGTACGAGAAAACCATTTGGTTTGTTAAACACACAAACCATGGATCGCCTTGAGGCCTTGAAACTGCTGATGAACGGGTACACCTGCAAAATCATGTGGGAGCACGAATTCGACGAGTTAATGCGCAAAAACCAACCCCTTGCATTAATTTATAAATCCATCGAGCCTATTAGGTGCATAGGGGCCCGTGATTATCTCTACGGAGGGCGCGAGGAAGTGTTTTCCATCTTTGCATCGGCTGACCGAGGATGTAAACTTAATTATGTTGATTACAACAGCTTGTACCCTTATGTTTGCAAGAAGACTCCTTTCGGTAAAGGTCACCCGGTTCGAATCACCTCCGATTTCGCCACGGGTCTCGACCACTATTTTGGCATTGCACACGCCACATTGCTAGCACCAGATGACCTGTTTATCCCTGTACTGCCTTATAGGTGTAATGGGAAGCTGCTTTTCCCCCTTTGCAGGACCTGTGCAGATGGTCAATTGGCACTCACTTGCCAGCACAGTGTGAACCAGCGCGCGTTGATCGGTTCTTGGCCAACATTTGAAATTTACATGGCTATGCACGCTGGATACAAACTTCTCAAATTCCATGACATGTGGCATTTTAAGACCATTCTGCAGTACGATCCTGCAACAAAAAAGGGAGGTGTCTATGCGGGGTACATAGATACTTTTCTGGGGTTGAAGCAGCGATACTCTGGGTTTCCCCCTGACGTGCAGACCGAGGAGCAAAAGGAAGCCTTTTGTGAGGCCTTCTTCCAGGCGGAGGGGGTTTGGATCCTCCCGTCGGAAGTTGAAAAAAATAGCCTAAAACATACTCTTTCCAAGGTCTCGCTTAATTCGTCATGGGGAAAACATGCGCAGAACATGAGTCGAACCCAGACTACCATCGTGAGCTGTCCTGTCAAGTACATGGAGCTCTTGACGGACGCCTCACTGATTGTGACTGACATCGCTGTGATCAGTGATCAATCCGTGTTAGTCACACACAAGCCTGTGGAGTCTGCCACTCCTCCAAACACCCGTGGAAGCTTGATTCTCGCAGCAATGGTGACGAGTCACGCCCGACTAAAACTGTATGAGCTTCTGTCAAAATTAGGAGCTCGTGCCCTGTATTCAGACACGGATTCGGTGATTTATTCTATGTCTCCAACCGACACCTATACACCTGCACAAAACCCGTTTCTCGGAGGTCTTGATGAAATCACTATAAAGTATGGAAGTGACATACATATCACCAGTTATGTCAGCGCTGGAGCCAAAAGTTATGCACTACGTTTGAGTAACGGTCACGAGATTCTGGATGCCAAGGGCATTTTTCTAACGAAGAAAAACCGCTGAAAATACTATTTTGATCTTCTGAAATCTATGGTGTTAGCGCAGCCCCCCTCCAACGAGACCTTCAATGTTCCCTTCAACTTAGTTCGTAATAAAGTGGATGGGTCACTTACGAACAAACCCATGGTAAAAAGGTTTAAAGCCAACCTTGATAAGCGCTATTTCAGCTTGGGTTTGACTATTACTGTACCCTAATGGGTACAACGACCTGGGATTGAATAGCCTTATTCAGCTCATGGACAGGAAAATGTTTATAGTAATTTCAATGTACATATTTCAACATCCTTAATTTTATTTATTTATTACACCTTAATTTATTATTATTTCAATGTACACAGTGGATCACACGTATTTCAATGTCCTTAATTTATTATTTCCAATGTTCCTAGTGAACCTTAATTATTTCCGTATCTGTAGTGGATCTTGTATCCGTAGCAGACCTTTTTATAACATAAGCTATTATTTCCAATGTTCCTAGTGAACCTTAATTATTTCAGTATCTGTAGTGGATATTGTATCCGTAGATCTTTTTTTTTATACTTTTAAATAATTTCGTAATGCCCTCTTATAACACACGGCGTCGTCAGCAGCTTTTTATACGGATCTTATATGTGTATTTTTTTAATTAACATCATCATTGTCTTTGAAACCTACAGTGTTTTTATACTGCTTTTCAGCATTGGATTTAAAATTGTCATGTGAATTATCACCACTGTCTGTTTCATAACTGTTGATACGTTTAATAAAAAAGTTTCAAAAAATCCATCTCTTTATTTCCCAACACTAAATGATATCTATGTGGGTGGGATGAAAGCAAGAGGCAACTTTTTTTACAGATGATCTAAAGTATTGTCATCAGCACAGCGAGCTACAGCAGCACAGCACAATGCTCCCTAAGTCTCGCTGCAGCAACGTTTTCATTGGTCCCCTCTGCATGCACTAGCACCCTCTGCTGCACTTCCGGGTTTGAGCGTCAGTGCGCTCTCCCTATCTGTATGCAGAGGTATGCACTTGCACTTCCGGGTTTGAACATCAGCGCGCTCTCCCTATCTGTATGGTATGCACTAGCGGCGGTGTAAAAACTAATTCACTGAATGAACAAGAGAGAGAGACGTATATCAGTTTTACTTTCTTTTATTGGATATCACAAATTTTTAATACATTTTTAATACTTGGTTTTTTAATACAGAATTTTAATACAAATTTTTAATACATCTTCAGACACACAAGTCTTGTAAGTTTTTTACAGAAGTCTTAAGAAATCTTCAGTATGAAGTCCATTCAAATAACTTCCTTTACTTACGTCGGACGGGAACAAAGTCGCTCATTGGAGGGTGAGCAAAAGTCTCCGATATGGGTTGTCTGGGAATGTTGACCTTTACTTCATGGGGGATGCTGACCTTTACTTCGTGGGGGGCTTCCAATTGTTGGTTAAATAACAGGTAATTTTTCAAAGCAGTCAAATAGTTTTCAGATTTATCACCACCATTGCCAGATTCCAATATTTTCTTCATCTCCATGTCTAAATCACACTTTTTTTCTTATGTTTCTCCTCTTCACTGCTTTCACTGAAATCAGTTTTTTCTAAATAAGGAGACCAGCAGGGGTAAGGCAGCAGTCAGCAGTGGAATGATAAACCCGGAACCATGCTGTAGGAGATGTTTCTTGTGATGAACAGATGCACGTTTGGAAGCTAAACTTCTTATGACAGTCTTGTGACTTCGTAAATTCTTTAATACTATAGGGGAAACAGGTATATTCCCTTTTAAGAAATTAGTACACACTTCACATAGAGTGTACATCTGGGGATCGGAGATATGTTTCAACAGAGCTGCAGTTTGCTTTCCCCCAAGTTTTGGTAAACACTGCATGAACGGGCCTTGAGATTTAACTTTCATTTGGGACATAGAGTATCTCAGGTTCTTCAGAAGGAAGGATCTTGGCACGGAGCATTTCGCTGTCCAACGTTCTGGGATGAAGGTCCACGCACAAATACCCGCAGGTAGACTGTGTAGCTAACCTATAAGCATCTGTCAGGAGTTTAGAATGATGTGGGAACACTTGTCTTGACAGGTGCGTTATTTGTGAAGCATCCCGACAGTTGCGAAATAAAAACATGTAGTGAGCATTGAGTGATGTCTTCCTTTTAAAAACAGATTTTGTAAGAGCTGGCCACAGACTGTTCCCATCAAGTCGTCCACCACCAGAAGCGTAGGTCTGAGGGGATCAAATTCCAGATCTACAGGTAGTCCTTCATAAAATTCCAGTTTTCTTGAATGGTTCAAAGGCAGGTTGCCACTCCCATTAGCAGTAAATGACACGTTGGAGTGGGGGATCGAATACTTGAGCTGCTTCTTTGACGAGTTTCAGAGTGAAAGTCGTCTTTCCACACTGTGAAGGAGCGGCAATTATAATATTTGAAGGAGTTCGGAAAGCCATCGTATCACCATGCAGTCATTAAAGTCTACTCGACACGTGTAATCACGATGCAATACTGTGGGAAGAGTCGAACCACATGCTCTTTTAAACAGGAAATACAGACAGTGAGCCCTGCAGGTGTCTCCCTGGGGGTCTTGCAGAGGTATCAAAGGATGTAAGACGTGACGTATTCCTAGCTGACTATAGTATTCTTGCATGGACACATCGGGACTTGTGTCCAGGGCCTCAAAGTGATCCACATGCATTCCTTTCTTGTAAACTGCTATCCAGCAGGTGGCGGGCAGGGAGGACGGATCGGTATTGTAGATAAACAAGGCTTCTGATTGGCTGATTCTGTGAGGTAGTCTGTCACGTGGGAACACACAGAGACTTGTAGATAACATCGAAAGGATGGATTCTAGTTGATAGGTATTCATGAGCTGTAGTCAAACAGGACTTTACAATCCAATGGGATTTCCAGCAAATTCTGGTATTCGGCATACAGGACCACGGTGACCGATGTGGGTAGTGGCCTGGCAAACTTTAATTTGACTCTCACACTTCCGCTCTTTATTAAAGAATACACTTGATTGCATTCACATTGCTCAGGGGTCAATTGGAATCCAAACAGTGTAAAACCTTCTCCATAGGCTTTTTGCGATAAGTTAATACCGCTATCGGATTTCCAGGCATCCACAGCTTCCAATAATCTTTGGTAACATTGGAGATGTCCATTCGCAAAGTCGGGGGGGGGGGGGGGGGGTAGGACTGCTGATCACTGTCAATGTGAAGACTGATGTAGTTTAAGTCGAAATGTTGGAAGTTGAAAGGATTTTTTTCGTACGATCCATTCAGACTGGTACTTTCCACCATACCCAGTACCAGATGTACCGGAAGTTGGCCGAGAAATAAATTGTCATGGTTCACACTGGTGAGACCTGCAGCGATGGAGAAATGCGTAAATCTGTTCTTCGTAGGGGGTACTTGGCACTCTCTGAACCCAGTAATCTAGCGTGTGCAAGGATGACCCTGAAAATGGGTTTGACTTTACGCACGAAAAATTCAGCTTCATGAATCTGCTTCATCTGTCACGAGACAGAATTCGGGCTTGGATCTTAACTAACACAGTCTCACTCAGGTCGACTTGATTGAGTAGGTAACAATCTTGATTGAACAGGTCGGCATGGATCCACGAGATGAGTTCGATATCTGATGACTAGACGTACCTCTTGCACTGATGCCATCCCTCATTCTCCCGACTGGTCAGTTTCGTTTTACCGGGGGTGTCAAGGTACCGGAGCGACGTACCGAGCTGACTTCGCGTGGCATCGGTACCGTAATTCAATAGAGTCTCGAGGTACACCCTGTAGGGGTACAGGGTATGAGAAGCACTCATGAGGTGATCGTTGAGGAAGACATCTACCTGGCTGAAGAGGACATGGAAGAAATGATTGTAGGGGGGCAATCACCTCTGCCGGAGGTGTACCATCAGATTTCACAATTTTCAAGACGAGACGCAGGTGGCAATGGGATAGATCAATGTAATAATCTGTTCCTTTCATGATGAATGAGTGGAGCATTACCTTCCAGCGAAGCCACAGGTAAATAGTTAACATAGCAACCTCTTTCTAATTGTGAGACAGTGGGAGGAACCATAAACAAGTCCAGTTCTGAATTGGCACAATCGCCAGAATCAGCGTGAATTTTCTGAATGCTCATGATGAAAACACATCCTGCATGGTACAGTCTCTTCACTTTATGAACACTAGGATGATGGCGATTTATTCCTTTCCCTCCCTGCAGCTTGGAACTAGCACGCTGCAAGAGGTCTACACCTGCTTCAAGGAACCCCGCTTTGGTGGCAGATTTGAAGTTTTGTCCCTGGGGCATCTCTGAAACGAACCGTAGCCCACCCTTACACAGGGTAGCCAATGCAGGTCGTACAAGAGGGCTGATGGAATGCCCGATAGTGGCAAAGATGCTTCCTAGCCCATCGCCTCTCTGATAACGAGGACCACGGAACACACCCTTTCCCCGTTTGGCTCTTGTAGTAGCTCACGTAGGCATCTGCAGAAGGGGGAACTAATTTAACCCTCATGGCAGAAATGTAACTTGACTAAAACTTTACCGAAGTTAAAATGCAGATGTTCTCCGGTGTCGGTACGAAGGAAGATTCTCACACTCTCGAAACTGTTCCTTGCAAGGGGGTAGTAATCAGGTTGCTGATACACTGCAACAATGGCTTCGTTATTACTGGTGCAACAGTTCACCATGAGTATCACCTAACAACTGAGGTGCAATCAGGTCTGAATACAAATAAATACCATACATTCCTCTGTTCATATCGATGGGGCAGTCACCCAGGGTTTTATTCGGTGGCATTCTAACTTAGTAATTCCTAGCATGTCTCCTAATCTGGGTTCGATCGAGGAAATTTAACGAAATGCAACTTGTCTGTATCCATCAATACGGTGTGATCTGCCTGTTGCTTGAAACGGTAAGCTTTTCTCAGCCTGTAGGGTAACATCTGGTTCATTGCATGGAATAATGATTCGTCAGTTTCGTATCGTCCATGGGGTACCTTTCATTCTTGGAAACTACCTGGGGGGGATCACGTAGAAATAACTCTCATCATCTATGTCGAATGTTGCTGTATTGCAAAGTTTGCTAGCAAATCGTTGGTGGAAGGGTTTGTCAACTTCTCCCTCACCGATACACAGAAGTTCGCCGAAATTCGTTTTAGGAAACATCAAACCGTATCCCTCACTGGGTTTGAATATCCAGTAATCGCTGTTATAGGAAACTATTATTTCTTTGGGGAGCTGAGTGGTGAGGAGAGACAACAGTTCCATACAAGTTATTTTGCCTGGTATAAGCTTGATTTTCCAGTATTCTTCAGAGGGAGCAGGACGTAATATTCATACGTCATTAGAACTGTCCACATTGTACCAGCTCAAAGGTAGGTGAACTTCTGCCCAGTCCAACTTTCCATTTTCCGCTCAGTCTTACGGGTTGTGCCAGACGAACCATGAAATCACTTTGTGAATTGTTCGGATAAATATTCTGACTAGCCGTGGAGGAGTCAGGTAGAAACTATCCATTTTTTAGGGATCCAGGAAGGCTTGGGATAACCGCGAAATTTGACCAGTGTCTTTTGACTTTTTCTCTCGATTATTTTCTCAACAGTGTAAAGTTCGGGTTCTGTCACTTTTTGAAGTTCCGATTTATAGAATGTGCCTTTCAACACTTCTCCCTCGGAATCCCTTATGACCTATACAGGGGGCTGACGTTGTAACACCTTGTCGACTATAAATATTTCTTCTGTCCACAAAGGTGTACCTGCCTTCTTGAAGGATACTTTTACAATGGCTAGTCGAACCGTGTCCCCCACTTTAAATGCCGGTTTTTCTTTTACTTTGTTTGAATCGCGGTAGAGTCGAACCCAGACAACGTCTTCATTGTGTAAGCTCACATCCTTGGGAGTCATATCATGTGCACTATGAACAGTGGCAATGTATCCCCATACAACACGTCCAAGTACCGGTATGTGATATTGCATGTATAATATCTTCCGTCTCTCGCATAGGGTATGATTCCATCTCTCCATCAAAGCTGCTTTTTTGTCAGAGTAGGTGACAAAGAACCGAATACCTTTCTTTTTCAGGAATTTCTGGAACACTCTGTTGGTAAATTCCGCGCCTTGATCCGTATTTAAATTCATGGGAGACCATCCCTTTGAAAGTATTTTTTTGAAAGCCAACACCATTTCTTTCCCCGTTTTTGCCTTCACAGCCACCGCCCACCCGTACCTCGAGAACACATCGATGACTGTTAATATGTAGCGATAACCGTCACTGAAGCAAGTTAGATTTTTTATGACTACGAGATCCGCTTGCCATTGCTCGTCTAAGCCTCTGACGTAAACTTTGTTACGGGGGAACTTTCTGCGAACAGGTTTATGTAACATGTAGGTGGGTTGCTTTTCTAACCATTCTCGGACGAGTTTCACTGGTAGTCCCATATTCAGAGCTAACTTTTTTACACTACCGAACCCTCTTTCAGGGTCGAAATAATGGGATTCTAAAGTTTTGTTTTCTTCTGCACCCAGACGTCGTACCCCCACCAGGTTTTGCCATTGATGTAATGAAAATGTGTAACACCTGTCACTGTAGGGATGTCTCCTATAAACTGTCTGATGTCCACTGTTAAGTTACACATGCAAATTTTGTATTTGCCGTCTAAGGCTTTTGACTCCCCACACTGAATATTTTTACTAGGAGCTACAAGTTCTAATACAAGCACCACTATCGTTAACACTGTCACGATTACACTATCGACACTAGCTAACACCTTCTTTCTCCTATCCACACCAAGACTAAAATGACATAGGATGAAAAGACAGACACATTATATAAGGTTACAATTATTTATTTAATTTATACATTTCACTTTTTGCCTCATCGACAATAGCATTATATTTTAGACCACACACAAATCCAGAATCTACAAAATTCAACAGACCTCGTTTCCAGGCCGTATCCACAAATACCTGTGCCAAGGCTTTAATGTCCAAGTCACCAGTCCACCCTACGATGGTCAGTATTTTTTCTTCGGGTTGTAGTCCATCTAACTGTATCAGACGCATAAGTTCTTGCTGAAAAATATTCACCAGCAGCGTGTAAACACTCTGGACTGCCAAAAACAGATCCCAACAGGAAAGGTCGAACGGATTCTGAATGTTCTATAATAGCTATACGGAGATGGTGATCTTTGAGTTCCACACACGTTATGCACAATGCGCATCACTTCGTCTACATGGATAGCCAGCGTGAACCACTGTGTAGCGTTCAGCGTTATACAGCATCTCACAACACGGAACTGTAGAGTTCTTTGGTCAGCTGATTCTTTGATGAAGTTGACACAGTGCTCACCACTTACATTGCGATAAATGTAGGCACGTAAACCAGGCATCACGTGCCATGTCTGCTGATCGAGACCGATTTTCACTTGGTCCTCTATGTGGGGCACCGTCGCACACAAAGCCTCCCATTCAGGTATGGAGAGGGTAACCCCCACAGGTGTAGGGTAGATGAGTTCACCATTTTCATATTTCTTGTAGTGACTACGTGCACAGAAAACTTATTTTTGAACAGCAAAGGCACGACGTAAACATCTTCACCGAGACACCACGCATCTGGATTGCTAGCCTGCATTGTGAACAATGACGCACCCGAGGGCTGGCCCCTATTTAATGAGGGAAAGCAGCCACCTAGGACAACCAATCAGGACCCGTAGTTTTATCAGGAAATATAATAAGCCAGTAGGAGACGATTGGACTTTGCAATTATTTAGAGACTTGCATCATCCCTTTCTGCATGAGGTTGCACCCATGCAATTATTCTGAGGCTTGCATCAGCCGATCATTGCCATCCGAAGTTTAGTTGGTAAGGGATTTATTCAGAGATTAAGGGGGCTTAAAATATAGAGGGTCAACCAGAGGGTCTGAAATAAAGAAAAAACGGGACTATTCGGGAAGGAGGGCTTAAAATATAGGTGGGTCAACCAGGGGTCTTTAATGACGGGTTGGTTGAAAAATTGGGAAATTAGAGCTAAAATTGGGGATTTTCCGAAAATAGTACTCCTCATAGTCACCAGATGGCGCCAGGAGTTAAAAAGGGTTGGAGGGGTATTATTAATTATGAATATTAATAAAGGGGCGTAGACATTGACGTCGTATGGGGCGTGGTCGGAAGTGACGTCATAGGGGGAAAGCATTAGTGGGGATCCGTGGAGTGGGCCTATACTACTAACGCTCCTTTGAATACTAGTGTCAGGCAAGCTTGCCTGATCAAGGGAAGAACAAGCTGTCTCAGGTGGGAACGATAAAATCAGTTAACGCTTGCGTCAAGGTCACTCACCTGTCAAAGTGCTACAAAAAGTACTGCCTGGGGAAACAAGTGACGGATTTACAGAACGGAAAATGTTAAAAACAACACCCGAATCTATTGTAGTAAAAGGAAGATTAAAAAGCATGAGCATGAATCACGTTTCTTTATAGGCAAGAGTGGCAACAGAAATATGCATTTATTAATCTTGTATACTGTGACAGAGTTGAACGTTTAAATTAGTATCGAATATTATCTGTACCTTGGCTTTACTGTAACCTCCTGCATGGAATAAAATATTTAAAAAAAATACAATGTCACCATTACAAGATTTTGAAGTTCGCAAATGCTTTATATTTCCAGATGTTATTACATATATTTAGACTGGAATTTTCCCGCTATAGGTGAAAAATGCACTCTTCAAGCAATTTCTTGTTGCGGAGTCTGACAGAAGCTTCTCAGTTAAGTACACCTTATAGAACTGTGAGGAAGGAAAAAGGATCATCCGAGACTCGAATAAGACCTTTCGCTCCGCAACCACTAAGCCATCAAGATGGTCATTGTGAGTTAAGCTAACAAAAACATCAATATTAATTTTAAAAAAATGTCACAATTTTGTTGAGATTCAGAATTAAAAAAAAACTACTTATTTTCCCTGACTTTCCTATTACATTAAATGTTAGTTATTGTCTTTGTTGGTAAAACAACCCAACATTCACCATCGCTTTCGACGTAATTCAATAGTTTTCTGCCCCACTTAACCTGAATGGCTGGGGTGGATTGAAAAGTAACCCAGGAGATCGTCTAAAAGCCGGTTTGACAGATAAAAAGACAACACGTGTAGAAAAGTAAACTTTCTTTTACGACAAAGAGTAATGAAAGATATCAGCAATAACAAAATTATTCGCATAAAATATAACAATGGCCGCGTTTTAGAATTGCTACAAAACGGATGTTAAAATATATCTTAAAAGAAATCACATCCACGTCACAGGTTTTAATATTCCATTGCTTCTTGTAATCACAGCTTACCTTTGAATTTGAAGATCAAAAACATTTAAATCTAAAAGAAGAAACTGCTTTCTTTCACAAAACATTCTTAACATTGTTTATCCTAATGAACATAAAATCTGACTTAATGTTCTTGAGACAGTTTTTACAAAACATTCTTAACATTGTTTATCCTAATGAACATAAAATCTGACTTAATGTTCTTGAGACAGTTTTTACAAAACATTCTTAACATTGTTTATCCTAATGAACATAAAATCTGACTTAATGTTCTTGAGACAGTTTTTACAAAAATCCCCAAATACGCACACTTTGATAACTTTATTAAACCTTCGAGAGAGAAAAAATAAAACTTTACTGGCAGAATTATTTGCAAGAGAAATTCCGTGTAAAACATCTATCATCCTTTACGTCAACCAATAATTTAGAAGGTGTGTGTGCTTTCACTCCTTACATATTTATCATCTTATTTATCTGAGATATAGCGAGCTTTAGTAATTTAAACGATTTGTAAGACATGTGTGTTATACAAACAAGCAATTCTCCCAGTGAGAGTGTGAAGTGTGTAAACATTCATTGCGAAAGAAATCGTTTAACATCATCTTTACCAGGAAAGCTGAGCACTCAGCTTGGGCAGCGGAAATTGTAGTGGTTGGATACTGCCAGTAATGCAGAGATGATAGCAAAACTCCACAGATCCATCACGGCAGACTGAAGCGCTTTGCAAAGAGGCCAAACAAAGAGAAGGAACAAATAAACACCCAGAAGGCGAAGTGGATTGGGGAAAGTTATCAAGGACAGGGAAGGGTGCGGAACTTTCGAGTAACGTATGCGAAAAGAAACACTGATAAACTTGACTCAACTATAATAAGTTTGAAAACAAATATGTATAAGATTTCACTCACAATTCTTTAACACGAGAAATTCCATTAATGTAAACATTCATGAAAATCGATATTAGAAATGTGTTGCTAATCACCTCAGATGACTGAAGGTGTAAATAAGCCACAACATAATACAGCGTAAAAAGTTTTTTTTATTACATCAAAGCTGATTATTTTTCTCATATATATGGACCCATTAACATTTTTCTGCTAAAAGACACCTAAAAGCTAGTTTACAATAGCATGGATTACTGGCGCCAATAAATTGAGAATTTTTGGCGCCAGTGCAAACTAGCCTTAAATATAAACTTACGTGACATCACCAACATTTAAAGTTTACATGATTTAACTGTTTTCTCAAATTAAATTTTTTTTTTTTGCGCTACTCCACTGACGTTTCGTTATCTTTATATCACTTTTAAAATCGCCTTTTAAAAAAAATCGAGTTTCCCACTTCATAACCATATAAAAATTTACAAATTAATGCATTCAAAATCCTATTTAAATCAGTATTAACTCGAGTGGCAATATGAAATGCTAACTTCGAACTAGAAATATCGTTACAGAATTCTAGCATAACTGAAAAGTAATTTCCGAAAAAATATCGCGCTAACATTGACTTCCTGGGTTCGAGCACCGGATTAAGGCATGGATGTTCGTGTTGTTTTTCTGCTGAGGTCCTGCCATCCTCTCAGATCTTCTACTGTGGCATATAAACTGACAGGCTCCTGTCCGACTTCTGTGGCAAGCAGCTGCTTGAGGGGGTATTTATTTATTTTATTTAAGGGCGTACACAGAACAACTCTCAAGTAAGTTACATTCCTCTGGAACGGCTGGAAAAATTTAACAAGCTCATAGAAGTATTTCGAACTGTCCCAAATCAACATGACATTCTCAGCACTTCATTTTCTCAAAAGTTCAAGTTTGAACAAGGATTTCAGCTATTTCCTATTTCTCGTAGAAAATTTAGCTATTATAGGCGGCGGATCTCACCAATAATAAGATACCCCTACAGTTTTCAGGAATATTAAAGAACTTTTTAAAAAGCAAGTTTATCTCTTGGTTGATAACGGCAGATAAAAATTTCACGAAAATTCATTTGACTTTTGCATGCTAAATTCTAATAAGCAAATATTAACAGAAGGCATGCAAATATGTAAATAAACTCCAGTGGTACATTCTGCATCAATGCTACCAAATCATTACAGAATATCCGTATTATGAAAAAAATAAAGCCGAAGTAAAAATTCGATATCTTAAAGGAAAAATTTCTAGGGGAATGAGATTGCAGGTAAATTATCTAAATGAAGTCTATCTATATTTTCAATTTCAGAAATATTGGTACAGTATTTAAAGTTATGGAAGCTGAAATGTTTAACATCATAACAATTTTCCACAGAAGTGAATCAAAACGCAATAATTGATATATTAAACCGTTTACTAAAATTGAGTGTTCAAAAGTTAATTAAAAATCTCGTTAAGTTCTAAATATTATTTCAGTTTTGGTTAATTTTGACGCAATTTTTTCAGGATGAGTGTCACTGCTAGTAAATATTCCAGCTGCCATAACTCCTTAAATATTCAACAAATATTGCTGAAATTAGAGACTTAGGTGAAATTGATTTAGATCTTTAAATTTACCTTCGGTCCACGTTCACATAAAAAAGCTTATTCTTCAAGATACTGAGTTTCTAATTTTGATTTAACAATAGGATAACACGAGAATTCTCTAAGGATTTGGTAGCGTTCTATATTTGATGTGACTTCAAGAAATGAGATAACCTGACCTTTTTGGGAGTAATACTGACACTTGCTAAGGCTGTAAATAATACAAGAACAAGGAAAATATCGACAGTTCTTAAAACCAGCGCTTAGAAGAGTCAACAAAATTTAAGATTTTGGGGAAGAGGGGGGAAAATTATATATAGACTGTTGACCTCTGATTAGCTGTGGAGCAATTGGTCCTGGGTTCGAGTCCCAGATAACGTACTTGTGATACACAACAACTATGTTATCTGTATCAAATTTATTATCTTAATTTTGAATACTAACTCTCCCATGTCTACTAACAAAACATCCTACAGAAAAATATTAAATTGTACCGAAACCGACTAAACTACAAAAAAAAAATCAAAAAATGGGAAATGAAACTTAATCAGCTAGTTTAGTTTTATTCGATGATTTGGAAAGTTGTTCCAGTACAATGTTTTCTGATCAACAGCTTTCGAATGAGAATCAGAAAGATTCCGTCGTGTTTGCTACTAAATCAATGAGAAAATGCAGCAAAAAAATTGAGATTTTTATATAACATTCAAGTTCGTAAACTTTTTCGAACCTCAAAAATACATGTAAAGATATAAAAAACCTGGTATTTCTGCCATCTCAGTAACAATACAACTAAGAAAAATATAAAGTTAATCCAGAAGTTGAAAAGGGCGCACACCTTTTGCTGTCACACGGCAAAATCCACCTTATTTTGGCTACTGTTTTTACGTTTTTTAAATAAATTTTCCAGAAGCACACAATCTTAAGGTTAAAAATTTTGCAAGAAACAAGATAATTGATTGTCTGCGAGTTCTTATTGTTCAGTTTCTCACTATGGCTTATAAAAATGTACAGTAATCCCTCGCCAACCGTAAGTTCGATTAAAAATAAAATAAAAACCCCCTCAAGCAGCTGCTTGCCACAGAGGTCTGACAGGAGCCTGTCAATTTATATGCCACAGTAGGAGATCTGAGAGGATGGCAGGACCTCAGCAGAAAAACGACACACACATCCATGCCTAAATTCCGGGGCTCGAACCCAGGTCCCTTAGATCAGTAGCCAAGCGTGCTAACCACTCGGCCACGGGACGGCAAGTTCGATTACCTACGATTATTAAATGGTATTACCCCGTTACACCAACACGATATCCGGCCTTGAGCATCCGTGGCTCTCCGCAAAGCGTTGACCAATTTTAACTCGCTGCGGCGCAGTGGCTTATTTTAAAAGTGTGTGGATTTGTGGGTTGTTTTACCTCTGAGCGGCACTTTTTTGCACACCATGGGCTAAATGGCCAGGTCACATGGACCCTGAAGGCTCAGAGAAGGTTGGGGGAGGGGACCCACTGGAACAGCTGTTGGGAGATAGATGGTAGCCTCTCGTCAAGGCCATCCAGCGTGTTCTTTAACGTGCACAGGGTATGGCTCTCCCGCACACGGAGCCACGGCTTAACGTCCCATCCGACGGACGGCGGCCTTTCCAAGCCCATCGGTGTCCCCTACTGACCGTGGGCAGGGCGGGGAATTTTGCGGAGATAAATCTCAACGCTGACCCAGCTGGGACTCGAACCTGGGAACTACAGATTACGAGCCTGGCGCGCTACCGACTGAGCCACCCCCGCCCCAAAAGTGTGTGGAAGGGTGCGTTATTTTTTAAAAATATTAAAAAAGTTAATAAGCAAATATTAACAGAAGGCAAGCGATAAGTAAATAAAATCGAGTGGTATATTCTGCATCATTTCTTAAGAATAGCCAAATATTTTAAAATCATGAAAATGCCAAAAAGTTTTAAAACTTAAAACATCTAGAGGGGATTTAAACCAAGATTAAACCCGCCTTAAAATACGTCACTACTGCAGCGTGATGCCTATGACTATCTTATTAACAAAAAGTGAAAGGATTTCTAGTACAGTAGAACCCGAAGCAATTTAGTACCTTTTTTTGTTTGCTATAGTATCATCTAGATCCCTTTAATCCAGATATCGGCTTTACACAGATAATATTAAATCTATCACTTTTTAAAAGGAGGTTGGAAAATAATTTCGGTCAGCTTTATTTTTGTTCCATGTATGTTTCAATGTTCTGAACTACTTTTGTTAAGTATAAGCATGTGCCGATTTTAGGGAGAGCCTTAGGAGTAAATAATAAGGGATCATAAAAAAAAAACCTCGAGAAGTGCATCCAACATAAGGAAACAGATAGGAGCCATCTAGTGATTTCTTTAACGTGCACAGGATATGTCCCATCCTTTCCAAGTCTATTAATGTTACCTTTCTCATCGAGACCACAGCGGGTATTAGGGAGAAAATCTCAAGGCACAATAGGGATCGAATCTGAGAACATCGGGTTACATCTAATATCTAACCCCCTCCCATCGCAAGCAGTTTAAAGATCAAGGAATCGTCGGTAGCATTAAGATAAAATTAAAAGTAGTATAAATTATTACTATAATTTAATACAAAATATTTATTATAGTTTTTAAAAAATGGAATTCTATCAGCTTTTTCCGATTTTAATAGCCTTGTTCATGTATACTCTCTTAAACAAGCACTACACGTTATAAAGTGCTTCAGAATCGGTGAGGAAATGGTCATGGCAGACTATAGTTAATGCTTCTTCAAGTAATTTCTTTTTCCTGTGTGAATAAACAATGGAAACAAAACTAAATAACCCAATGGCAATGAACATTCAGGAAGAAGCCTGTTTAGTCATGCGGCTACAAGCCTGAGAATCTAATAGAAACCTTGAGACGACATTACTTGAGGCCATGCTGAAGAAACTTCAAATGAAATAAGCTTAGATTTACAAGTCTCCAACCTTATTTGACGCAATGAACAAAAGCCACGAGCATTTGTTCATACGCTGACATCAAGGTCATTTCATTATTATAAAGCACAATAAGCAGCATGTTTTATTACAAGATGGAGGATCTCAGAACTCGTTGGCAATATTTGGTTTTAGAATTTCAAAGTTTATTGTGGAACTAACCTTGGTTATGATACAAGTGCTGATTTAGCATAAAATGCTCTCTTAATACTGTTGACTTTGAATAAAAACAAAGTAAAAGCAATGCCAAAGAAAAAAAGGATAATGTTTTGGATTTTTGAGAAGAAAATTAAACGAAAAAAATATTTAAACAATAATACAAATATGATTTGTGAACAAATCTAAATAGATCATCATTTTCTGTCACCGCATATCACTTAATTTGTTTTAAGTTTAACCATCACTTTAAAAGTCTTGGCTTCCAGACATGCATTTCATCTTTTAATAGGCCATTCTTCATCTCAAACAAGCGATGACCATTTTCATTAAGATTCCACTTGCCTTGGACGTATGGTAAGAATCTCTCAATACAAACATCTGTGAAGTGGGCAATTTTTTTTTACCACCTATGACACTCGCAACTAATAAGCTTTAGAATCAGCCAACAATATGCACAAAAAATGCCGCGAACAACCAAACTGACGAATATTTTTTCCTAATTTTTCATTATGAAGAACTCATTAGAATGTCGAGGGTGCTACCATATGTATCAGCACACAGTCAGTGTTACGTAGATTTTATTAGTATAAAGTAGTCCCTCTCCAACCATGCGGTTACTTTCTTGATTTAACCCTCGGTTAGCAAGGACTCAGCGTCTATGCAAAATTTTGGATTAGGGGAAGTGACCCTTGAGAAATATGCCTGAAGCTCTACAATACCTTGTTTTGATTAATATTACTGCATTTTCACGTTTTTTTAATAAATTTTGATATGTTGTATTTTCTTCATCAGAATGTTTTTTTTTAACTATTGGTGATAAAATAGAAATATTTTAGCAAATTTGTGGCGAGAGAGTTATTTCCTATGCGATTACTATCTGTCGAATGTTGGGTGCAATGTCTCGATATGTTTTAATGGGTTCTTATTATGTTATCCACTCTCAGGGCCTTTTTTCTAAAATTCACCGACGTTTGCTCTTAATAAAAGAAATGTTAAACTTTTTGAAATTTCGTGCAACAGTGAATAAAATAGCCATTCAAAAATATACAAGCTGTTCTTAAAAAATAAAAGTTTTAATTCTCTCTGTACAATGTGGAAATATGACAGGGCTCTAAATGATACTGTACTAAAAAACTTGAGGCTCCATTACACTACAGACTCTCCTTTTTTTTGGCAATAGACACTGCCAGGCAAAATCATTTATGAACACTTTCCTAATACTTCATTGCATCATGCTAGAGTTCCCAAATTTAAAAGTTTTTAATTCTACGAGTAGTTCTCGTTCAAAAGGTTTGGAAGTACTACTGTAGAGGTCATCTCTATCAACTGTTTTGACCTTACAATTCATGCCAAAAATCCCCAGCCCTGTCTGTCAAGAGCAGTTTTCTTCCCGAATTTGTCACGATTTGGCGAACATCTTTCAAGACCGTTACCATTCGCCATACACTAAAGATATTGCGCCCCGTGATTTTCTGCTTAATTCCGTCACCTCCGTTACAAATGATCCTGCCCAGATCTAGAAAAAATTAAGGGGGGGGGGGGGAGGGCAAGAAACTGGATTTTCATTTTAACATTTTCCTCTCCGTTTTAGAGATTTAAAAAAATTCTTGAAAAAGACATTGAAAATTCGTACGTTTATTAATTTTTTGACTATTACCTTTACCAAAATTCTCTTTTTCTGTGAAAGAAAGGAGATCCTTTTCCCCCCACTCCAGATCCAGCTAATCGCACTCCAATGATGAGCCTTTTCTTTTGAAGGCAGTCAGATCAGCCTTTTTATCCATGTCACACTTGACTTTGATTTCCACCATGCCTTTAAGCCTTTTATAGGACATCAGTAAGAAATTTTGATACAATGACATGTTTGATAGTAGTTTTCACACAAAGCAGTGTTCAAAACAATTTGGACAGGCAGTGTAAGTACTTAGCCTCTTACTGCTTCAAGCATCACACTGCAGCAACCTAAAAGTAGGGACAGTTTCCCTGAGAACAAGGTGTACTCAAAGCTGGATATCATGGTTGGTGAAAAGGGGTACCATTACAGGACCTAATCTGGAGAACAATAATGAGTGGAAGGGGGAGACTGAGTCGGAAATGAACCAGAACACACCATGTTCTGGTATCATTTTACCCGTTTCATCAGTCTAATAAATTTCTTGAAAAAGATAACTATTTTTTTTTCTATCGTTCCGATTACTAGTATTCTTAAAGGTGCTCCCCCCCCCCATACACACTAAATCCAGTCCTCTGTTATTGTAAGAACTCACAATTTATTAATCATCTTGTTTCTTGTGAATTTGTAAGCCTTGCAATTGTGCATTTCTAGCATTTTTTTTTCTTAAATTTTGAAAATGCAGTGGATGCGAAAAATAGAGCTATCCACAATCAAAAATACATAGTAACCATGTATGCCCTCTATATCAACTGTGTATTGAGTATCTCCACATTTAAAAGGTAACCAGTTTAAATTTTCAGATGTAAACAACGGATATTTCATAATTCCTTGGGCAAAGTGCTCTTTTTGAAATTAAGCAACAGAACAGTAATTCCCAGTACAATAAAAGTATCAAATGTTATTAAATTAATAGTGCATGCAATGAATAATCTGATCAATATTTTTGGTCAATGGTATTAAATTTAAAAATAAAAGAACTTAGTCAATAAAACCAATCATTGTTTCAATATCACAGTTTACACGTTGACAACAAAATGTATGTCGGCACTGAAATGATAGTTAACAATCACCTATTCAAATTTGATTTGAAATTCATGCTTTTCATTCTGATCAAAGATCTGAATTATTCTCACTCTTCCCATGGCCGAGTGGTTACCGCGCTTGGCTACTCATCTAAGGGACCTGGGTTCGAGCCCCGGATAAGGCATGGTTGTATGTGTTGTTTTTCTGCTGAGGTCCTGCCATCCTCTCAGATCTTCTACTTTGGCATATAAACTGACTGGTTCCTGTCAGACCTCTGTGGCAAGCAGCTGCTTGAGGGGGTATTTATTATTTTATTTACTAGCAGAATTGCCCTGAGCCTCGATATAATGACTCGAAGTACCAGGCATATTTGTAAACAGTGTCACTCCAGATGTCAAAGAATGTTAACGCACTGTTAACATTCTTTGACATCTGGAGTGATGTCATCGGTAGCATAAAATTTTTGGACCCCCGTAAGTCAGCAAATACTGGACAGATCAGACCCGAATTTGGTGCAGTGGTCCCACTTAGTTCTGCCACTTAGGGTTTAGAGATCCAGTTCCTAGCTGCAGTGGGTATGGTTTAAACCATCATCATCATCCTCAAGCAGCAAGAATCCAAATATTTGGGGGGCACTGCCATCGACTATTTTATAAATGGAGTATCGAAAATTTATGCTTTAGAGTAGTACGTTATCGATCTGTCAAGTTATTGATAGATGTTTCATGGCCAACTTTTGTAGATGAATCTATTTTCTGAGGTCAAAATTCTTACAGTGCACTAAGTTATGGTGAGATGAAATAGACAAAGTCTGATGATCCTAGCTCTGCCAGTCTAGGGTAGGACTGGGCAAACTGTGGACCATGAGCTACTGATGCCAAAAATTTCCAAAAGAAAAACAGAGCACATAAAGTCCAATTTCAGCAAAGAGAATTCTCATTAAAGTATTTAATTTTGCTAAAATTCTATTGTTATGTTTAACTTTAGATTTATTTTCTATTGGTTATACAGTTATTGATTATATATATTTTTGGGGGGCCACCATTCCATTTCAGATTCTTATTTGACACTTCAGCTAAAACATTTGCCCATGCCTGTTCTAGAAGATGTCGGAGAGACACACATCCATACATTCCATTTTATATATTAGATTATAATCGATGAACCATCATGTTCCCTGCCAGTTATTAATAAAAAAATTACAATAATTGAAAAATAACTTATATAAAAAGGCATCAGCATATCGCAGCCCGATCTTCACCAACCAACAGTAATAAATTCAAAAAAAAGTTTTGTGCGCTTTAAAAGGTGGTCTCTATCCTAATTATAACGGGAATTATTTTATAAAGTAATGCAAACAATAAGAACAAAATATGTATTTAAACATTACAAACACTGAAAACAATCAAATCCAGTAGATTAAAAACCCTTTTACATGCATCCATATATTTTACGGTTGGCAGCAGAAAAAATGTTAAAATGCAATGATTTGTTTGTTATGTATTTAAATCTTCATTTTTACAAGACTAATTTGCTTTGCATAAATGTGCAGCAGTCTCCAATGATTTTGAACATTTTTTATACCAACAATATCTCAATGCATTCTTGCAGAGCACTTGGCTACTTGCCATATGCTTAAGAAACTGTTAATACTTGTCAAATTAATCTTTGATTTCAGCATCCTTAACTTTTAAACAGTTGTACATATTCATCATTACAATCATGTTTTATATATCTTATTACCTGAATTCTGAATGTAAATACAGCACACTTTGCCTACTTCAATTCATTTCAACACTAGAAACATTTTTTTTTATGAATGACTAAATAAATTTTTAAACCGAAATATATGTTATATTATTTTACTTAAACATAGGCATACGTAAGTATTTAATCAAAAATATAGCGATGATTAAAGAAATTCATTTAAATGCAACCTGGAATGTGCCATACCGCAATATATGTTATAGGAAGTGGTGTACATGCCTATCACTGAGTATAAAAAGAATCAGTGACTATGAGGTACGGCAGTGGTTCTCAACCTTTTATGCTTCACATACCCCCTGTAAATGTGTGTATAACTGGCATACCCCTTATATATATAGATAAAACCATAGTTATAGTATAATAATGCCAACTTAGTGACTTTGTTACTAGATCTAGCAACTTGTGAGCTCTCACGGCGTACCCCAAAAAATTTTACCACATACCCCATGTTGAGAACCCCTGAGGTAGGGTGACTAGACGCCCCCGTTTTTCAGGGCAGTTCTTGGATGAAAAACTATCCCCAACAAACAAATATTCCTGGAATATGTTTTCAGATAGTTTCTTAAATATTAAATTGGTTATACAGCATGAGCAGATCTTTTACTAATAGAATTGTAGTGGTAACATAATAAATTTCAGTCTATAATATGTAGATGACTGAAAAAAAAATTGAGGTAGAAATTTATATTGAATGTTGTCAATTACGAGTTGTCAAACTAGGGCAATACCCTCCCCCCTCGTTTTATGTGGGAACTCTAATCCTTTAAATTGAATTGAAAGTAAAGTCCCAGATCTTTTTACTTAAATATAATCACCCTACTTCAAAGACTTAGTGGATTCATTTGCCACTTTATGGTGAGGTCGGCTAAAGAGAGTAATAGTAGATTCTGTATTTTATTGTTGTTTGGAGGTAAGCTGGAGTTATTTATATTTCAGGTAGCAGTAAGTGATATCTACAGAAAACAAAATGAGAATTATTTCTATTTCCACAAGATTCTTTATCCAACTGTTAAAAAAAATTTTCACATATGTTTACATAAAATTGTTTAATTTGGTGGTATGCACAATTGTCATAAAATGGCAAGCGTGATAAATTGGATGTTATTTATCACCAGTAAAAGGAATGGAGGATCAAAGAACACAAATGATTTTATACATACTGGGCCTTGGGCCCATACCTACGTCATCTGGATTACTAAAAAATTATAGTAAAAAATGAATCGGCTATTGCCGAGGTAGATCTTAATAAAAAAGGAAGACAAAAACAGAAATATTTTAGGTTACGGATGTCTAAAAAATGGAGAGGAGAGTGATAACTCTTAACTTTATATAAAATGACCAGATTTAGAGGAAAACGATCAGGAGACCTGAAAATTCAGTTTAAATATAAATGCCTATAAGGAAAGAGTGATCAAATATTTTTGGAGAACAGGGACATCTGATCATCCTAGTTTGCAGCTCACAATTAAATACTTTCGTTTATGAAATTCTAGACTCGATTTTTCAGACTAATTTTCTAGATTTTTGGGGACTGTCCCAAATTAATAATAATTAATTTGGGGCAGTCCCCAAAAATAATCCAGGGACTGCCCTCTGAAAAGAGGGACATTTGGTCAACCCTACCTTAAACCACTTATCATACTGGTTTTGTGCCAACTGTAATCTTCTTCACCCTATGCCATTCATTGTAGGTAACACCTGTTGTATCCATTTCATTACAAGCATAGGGGATTAAAACACTATTTTCCTAAATTTTTTTTACCTATTTTTTAAAACTTATATTTTTTCTACCATTCATAAAAATGGAAGATTTTATTTCTGGATGTATAATATAAAAATTTTGGTGTTTCTACATGCACATAGAAAAGGTAATATCCATATGTTACTTCAAGATAGAACTGTATAACTTTGAAAATCAGTTTCTAAAGACAAATGCTACAGCAGTTAAAGATACTTTTGACACAGTACAATCTAATGATGATTAATAATTATAATTTACAATTTTTCGTTTTTGCTTTTACTACAAAGGCAGTTTTACAGCAAAAATGATGCATTTTTAGCATATCATTAACTGCCAAGTCTGTGTGAAAAATTTAACAGATAATATAAAGTGTTTTATGCCTTCGCTATTTATGGCCTAGGACTCCAAAAATACTGATCAGTTCCATTTACAGGAATATTTGTTTTACTGTGCCATGATTTAATTGCCATAATAAATGACACTACTTTTGTTACAGGGATATCTATACTTAGGTATATATACAATACTAAAATACAATTACAACAATTACAGAGTAAAAAAATTCCCATCTTGATACAACTAACAGCAACAGTAAAAATATGGCTCAACCTGATCCATATTTTTACAAAAGCAAAATAAATTGGACGAAATTGTTTAGTGGCATTTTTGGTTGCATTAAACCACTTTATTATTCAACAAAATACCACTTGATAAATTTCCAGCAGAATTAAACCTGCTACATTTTTCTGCATATGCACTGAAGTGTGTGCTCAAATACACTATTCATTCTCGTTTCTACACAAATATATCACAAATAACTACAAAAATATTTGTTTTCAGAACTTATAGCAAAATTCTAGAGAAATATTAAGGCTGAAATAATAAAAAAATACATTTTGAAATAGTTCAGATATTATCCTAATAACAATCAATGAATTATATTGATGGTTAATTGAGGACAACTTTCCATATTAAATTCTCAACAATTAAAAAAAGAATGTCACATGATGAGTGTTACCAACTTGAACTGTCACAAATGAAGTGGGGCTTACCAGCATAAAGTAGGGAATTAGCTGCTAAAATTAGAGGGTAGGGGCACCTGCACACAGTTGTCCATTTTATGCATTATCATTACTTTTACTGACCTGTTCTAAGGATATACATATAATGTCAATGCAACTTTGTGTAATTCAAGCATTCCCTGTAAGCTCAAAATAACTGTGGAACCCCAAAATAAACACTTATACTGCTAGTAAAAAATTGGTTATAATTATTGCATCAAAATCATTCACAAGCTTTAGCATTTAACTGACAATAGTCCTCCCTGGTCTAGGAACTAGTGTACCTGACTATTAAGCCAAGTGGGCCTGTCCTTCTGTAATGTTTGTAGGTGGTTAAGAACAGAACAAGCCAGATAAACTTCTAGCTTATCTCTATTCTTTGCATTGCAAACAGCAACTAATTTAAAAAAATACAGATATATTTCAAAATTCTAATTATTTCTTCCAATATAAAAGTAATAATCTTAGCATTCATTGTCATTAAGATATAAATAGTCCCTGAATAGTTTCTTTGCCTTTGGTTATCTCTGGATTTTTCTTCTCAAATTTTGCTTTTAATTTCTTTACGAAGTCTCAATATGAGCTACAGTGCTACTCCTAAACCAGAGAAGATCGGGTTTTACATTAAAATCATAAATTTGTGGATAAAGCATGTTGAATAACATACATTGAGGAATTGCACTAGTGTGTTGCCAGTTTTTTAACCCAGAGACTTCAAAAGTTAGAGACAAATTCTTCAAGTGATTTTCCCTCTGTCAAATTTTTTTTTCAAAGGCATATTCAAAATTAGCTTTAGAAAAATTAAAAAAAATTTAACCACTCAAAAATATTTGAATGTCAAATCAGTTGATTTTCAAAAATAAATAAATATAAATAAAAAAATACATGGGGTTCCATTTACAGAAGTTTTATATACAGTAGGTTTAAATACAACGATTATTTTTTGCAACCATGCAAAACTGCTTCATTACTTCACACATTTTTTAACTAAGGTAGAATGAAATATTGTAATGCAGAGATTTCTCTGGGCAATTGGCAAAAATTAGTCAAGTTCAAATCAGTAGTTCAACTGAGGTGACAACCCTATATTGGGTCAGTAATATAATAGTATTCATAAATAATTCTAACACAGCTAATTAGGTAATAATTTAATTCCACAATGAAAGCTGTTACAAGTTTTAAAAAAAGTTTTAAAACATTTAAATCACAAAGATTGAGGAGTGCATTTTGATGAATAGGTGAATTAACATATGCAGATATGCCCTAAGGTCTGATATCATTGCATTTCACCATTCTCAAATTAATTTACCATAATTATCGATATCTCATAATATTATCCTTTGCATCAACTACAAAGGGAATTTAGGGCCCGTGTAGTGTTTACGGTCCTCAGCCGATAGATGGCATTGCTCAAGTGGCGTGTGACGTCGAAGTGTAAAGTATGATGTCGATTTGTAAAGTATGACGTAACAACGTAACTGTTGGTTATTGGTGGCCTATGGCTCTTTGATTTGTTTCTTTTGGGTAGGTAATGTAGAATCACGTGTTATGTGTGTGATTTGACGAGAGTGTGAAGTTACATTTGGTTTTTTTCGCCATTTTCGCTTTATGACTTCTTTGGATAACATACCTATATGGTTAGAGGTAAGTTCGTGTGTATTATATATTTAATATGGGGGGGGGGGTTCAGTGATAGGTAGGATTGGAATAATTAATATGTTCTAGCTTTTTTTTTGAAAATTGGTTAGGATATTGTTTATAATTAGTTACTAAAGATATTTAGGGGCCGATGTAGTGGGGATAGAAAATGGCGATAGTAAAGAACACATATTTCGTTTGTGGGTGAATTGAATGGTTTTTTAGTAGTTACGTGTAGTATGGTAATTATTAATGTATTTTAGTGATTTATTAATTTTTTTGTATATTTAGGAGTCTTTTAAAAATAGTTATATGATTTATCGTTAACATGTGGAAGCGTCTGGCGACTTTTTGATGTAGTAATTCTGGGTATTGTAGAATTGTCAGTGTGTGAAAAAACGGCAGTTTTTTGATGGAGTCGGGAAAGAATGAAAAATTTAGAGGTGGGGTGAGAGTGGCGGAGTCGGTAGCGCGCCAGGCTTGTATTCTGTAGTTCCAAGGTTCGAGTCCGAGCTATGTCAGCGTTTAGATTTGTATCGGCAAATTTTCGAACTCGGTTCATAGTTAGTAGGGGACACCGATGGGCTTGGAAAGGCCGCCGTCCTCGGTTAGGGTGTTAAGCCGTGGTCCTGTGTATGGGAGAGTTACTGTGTACGTTAAAGAACACGCTGAATGGCCTTGACAGGAAGTTTCTGTCTGCCAACAGCTGTTCTAGTGGGTTCCGTACCTTCTGTGAGCCTTCGGGGTTCATGTGATCTCGACATTTAACCCATGGTGTGGGAAAAACGTGGAGGCTCAGAGGTAAAATGACAATGTAATTTAGGGAAGGGTTATTTGAGCTGTAAGATGTTTTTTTTGTCAGATTTTGTTTTGGGGCTTTTTTTTTATAATTCGGTCGGGGGTGCACTGTTTCCGATTTTCACGTTTTTTGGTTTGTGTTGTCTTGGAGGACATTATTTAGTTTTGGGGCTTTTTTATAATGCGGTCGGCGGTGCACTGTTTCCGATTTTCACCTTTTTTGGTTTGTGTTGTCTTGCAGGACATTATTTAGTTTTGGGGCTTTTTTATAATGCGGTCGGCGGTGCACTGTTTCCGATTTTCACCTTTTTTGGTTTGTGTTGTCTTGCAGGACATTATTTAGTTTTGGGGCTTTTTTATAATTCGGTCGGCGGTGTATTGTGTTTTGAAAAGAGGGGAGGGGTAATGGTGGAAGTGGTTTACTGTATGTAGGAAGGCAATCGTTTCATTTTTTGTTGGATTTGGCACTTTTATGAGCTTTTATTCTGTAATTGACGGTTACGAGGTTTTTTTGTGGTAATTTAATATTTTTTACGTTTGTTTGGGTTTGTTACTATGGTTACGGTGCGTTGCGTTTGACGTAAACTCGGGTTTTTCGTTACTATGGTAACGAAAAAAACAATCTTTTTTCTAGAAACCCCTGTTTGGGTTAGGGTCTCTGGAGTTGTGGGAATCAACTAAAAGGGCCGTTGTGTTACGTTGCGTCAAAAACAAAATGGCGGCTGAGGACCGTGAACTGTACTACTGCCCCCATTTAAAAGACATGCATGTCCAAGAACATGCTTGATGGCATTGGCAGTTAATTCCATGTCTCCCAACAGCTATACAGTAGATCTCCTCCCCAAACCTTAGTCTAGTGCACTCAAACTACTAAGCCAGTAAGAACATTCTCCTATACTTTAGTGACCAGATTTTAACATTGGTAAAGCGTGACACCACGAGCGGTCACCATTGGTAAGTGGGACACCATATTTTATTCTTAGTTTATAAATTAAATTAATTTGATTGTTATAAAGTAACTATATTTTAAAAATTATTTTAATTTTAATCCTATGTTTCTTTCTAAATAATAACAATACTAACTTGTATTATTTTTCCTCTGAATTTGCTGTAACGTAAATCGTAAGTGTCACTTACAAGGCCGGCGGTAGACTTTTTGCCGCCACTATAAAATATAAATAATACGAGTACTGTGTGCTAAATTCAAGAAAATTTATGTATTTATGAAATAAATAAATAAATTACTTACCTAAATTATCTGAATATCTGATTTGTTGACATCACTTGTTTAACTAGCACTAGCACGCAGTACATTGTCATTGTTCATTAAGTCTAAACAATGGTGGTCGAATTCTAACAACTGATCAACAATGCGAACTTTGATAATCAGTTCTCGATAATCAGTTCTCAACAATTATTTGTTATTATTAAAGTTTAACATTATAAAATTAACAAAAATAATATAAAACTCATATCCTGGCGAAATAGCCACATGGCCGCCGAAAACCGTATATTCCCTTCCCGTTCTCCCGCCGTTCCCTAGCTTGTCGTGCATTCTTTCCAAAAATCGGGCCTTTTTTAAAACGCCGCGGGACGCAGGACAAATTGCTAAAAATCGGGACGTCTGGTCACTATATCCTATACATGTTTGCATTGCTCAGGTTCTGAGACGTAACCTGGCCATTTAGTCATTATTTGGGGGCAAGAGGGAAGTTCTGCTCATTGATGAAGCACCCTAACCTCTCCTAAGAAAAAAAACTACACACTTGAGTTATCTTTATTCATTAAATTTAATAGTTTACAAAAAAAGACAGCAATTATTTACCTTGTAAACTTGCCCATATGTTCCATTACCAACAACTTCGATGAGTTCAAATATACCAGCTGGATCCTGAAAATATATACATAAAAAGAAAATTGCATTTTAAATGTATATAAATATTAAGGTATCTAACATTTATTAGCTGATTTTCTATATTAATGTGTTGAAATAATAGTGACTATTCACTTTTTCTTTGTAGTACCTATTTTGATAGAATTGTGGATATGATTATTACTGCTGTCAGAGATTTAGCAAACAATGCTTTATTCAGTTGAAGGAAAGTTCCTATTGTATTTAGGTGAAAAAAAAAACAGGTTTGCAATATAGTATTAATAATACACCTAGGCAATTTTATCAATATTCTCTCCTATATATAAATATGAAAGAGACTAGGAAAATACACTTACCAAATGAGTGAATTTTTTTCTCGTGTGCATTACTTTCAAAGCTAGTGAAATTCATAGGAAAAAAATATTCCCAAGGTAAAGAATATCAGTTCTCACCTTTCAATACATTAGTACACCTCCCATTAAAATCAATGATCTAATTTTTTAATGCAAATAAAATGCAGGACTTTGTTTTTGCTTCCCCCTCTTCTGTTAATAAATACCCCCTCAAGCAGCTGCTTGCCATAGAGGTCTGACAGGAGCCTATCAGTTTATATGCCATAGTAGAAGGTCTAAGAGGATGACAGGCCCTCAGCAGAAAAATAACACAGACATCCATGCATTACCTGGGGCTTGAACCTAGGTCCCTTAGATCAGTAGCCAAGTGTGCTACTCTCTGGCTTGTGATAAAAACTATTGGCTAGGTAGATTTTTCAAAATTTCTCCACCCCTGAATATGAACAACATTTTGTCTTAAATAATATTTTAAGATACGATTTACAACCTGCTGATATGTATCGGGTGTGTGTAAATAACAAATATACATGAAAGTGCTTTTAAAAGCAAATAAAATTTAAACTTAAAAATGACTATATATATATATAATCCAATATTTAGCTTTAGATTTTATTTGCTTTAAAACCAAACCTGTGTATAATAAATAACAAAACACGCATAATGCATCACTACCAAAAACTCATAAGCAAATATCTTGTAGAATTTAGTGCTAGTGAACAAGTAGCTGAAAAATTACGTGTTACAAGAAGTAGAGCCCAAAGCCACAACTTGCTGATAATGTATCAGAAGCTATATATTACACAGGGGGCAAAAAGCCAATTAATGTTTCAAGATATGAATATTTATGTTGAGCTGTTTATTAATGAATTAATGAGTGTAGTTTCATATAAGGATCGTGCATACATTCTTTAAAAAAATTAATTTGGTACACTTGATATTATTTAACAAATTAATATTTTGATAAATTTTTCCAACCAAATATCAACAAAAAATTTGTTTCTTAACCATCTGAATTTTTTTTTTACTACTTTAGAATTTTGAGCGGTGGCCACTGTCCCTTCTACATGACTGTTACAGACGATAATGTAGCAGGGATGGTGAAATGTTATGTTTTACATGACGAAACTAATGTGTGAATAGTGAAAGCAAAACAGAGGGCATGAAATAGTAGCAACTTTAATAAGCAAAAACAGCTATAAAAACAATGCAGATTTTAAAATTGAAAAATTTATTCCAAAATATATCATGCACAAAAATAAAATGCCAAACTATTTTAAATTTAAACCTTTTAAGTTAAACAATAAGCATTTTATTTAGGAAGGGATCCAATCCCATTAGACACTCACCCACTTCTGTGTGTGACCCTGAGATACAGCAATATTAAAATTTTATTGTTTTCTGCCACTCTCCTGTATTTATTGCAGATCTCCTTTATTGTAACGTAGCTTAATATTGTATAATTAATATTTTATACATGAATGTATAAAATGCTATCCTGTATTGTATTATTACAGTCACTCAATACTGTATTTCTGCAACTGATTTATTCATTTTTGTACCTGTAACTTATTAAAAATAAAACAACAATTATGAAAAACAAAAAAATTTACTTAAAACATTAAAAATTCTATATTGTGAAATATAAAGAAAAACTTTACATATAGCCTGGCTAGTAATACTTACACATATTTACGTTATATTACTTAGTAAGTATGATAAATATGTTTAATGTATATTAATGATGGTGTACAAACATAGCTACTCTAAATCACTTCATTCAGACAAGTGCTTCAGCCATTTAAAAATATACCATTTTTATATTTCTATGTACACAGAATAGCAAGATATTTAAGTAAACTTATCCTATTTTTATCTTCACATATAACAAAGAACTTGAAAGTATAATCCAGACTTACCTTTAAACTATTTAAATCAATATCATCCAAGCTGCAATTCACACTCTGCTGTGTGAGCGCCATGATGTCCAATAATAAAATCCCAGACACAGCGTGTCGCTTGAGGTTCTGTCAACGCTACCAGAAAGCTTACTCAACGAAACTAGAAGGATATCTTCGGATTGCAATTACCTGGCGTCCTCCAAACAAAGAATAGTAGGTGTCCTATGTATCCTTTCTAGATTTGAAGAAATCGCCAAAATAAAGTACATGATGTTCTTTCTTATAATAGTCACAGTTATAATGGTGGATCATAGCACCGTTCTGCTCTTCTCCAAGAGCATACTTCGTATCTCCACAATGTTAAAGTCTCCAACTCACTTCAACAACTATCTTCTCTACTCTACCTGCCAAATCCCGCATCACCATCACCTACCTCACATCCAGCTGAACCAAAGCCAAACGGGCGTCTCCTCTGACGTCGAATCTTGAAGGCACAAATGTAGCTAGCGACATCTAGTTGAGTTATAATATTAGTAATTGAAAGAAGGAGGAATTGTAACCATTCTGTGATGCACGAAAATACATCATTATGTTTAAAATGAGAGAGAACAAAAATTAGTTCTACACATAATTTGGATAATCTTTT
The DNA here is from genome assembly GCA_038380435.1 of Ryuthela nishihirai. Lineage (NCBI taxonomy): Eukaryota > Metazoa > Arthropoda > Arachnida > Araneae > Heptathelidae > Ryuthela > Ryuthela nishihirai. The sequence goes on from JAWZYU010000009.1 coordinate 12,675,164, forward strand.
GAACATATATTTTCGTCGATGGATTCAAACGTTACTCAGATCTGAAAGTTCGTCTAAAATTTATTTGTTTAATTCTACTGTTATTGCCATTGTTGACTACAAAACGGTTTAACACATGCTAATAATGATCCTGCCATTCTCACAGACTTCCTACTACGGCATACAAACTGACAAGCTCCTGTCAGACCTCTGTGGCAAGCAGCTGCTTGAGAGGGTATTTATTTATTTATTTATTTTAATAATGATAGTAAAACAGTTTGCTATAAGTGCAACAATGCAATTGTTACCATAGTTTTCCAAGTTTCAAGGTGTAAGATCATAATGAAATTAACCTCCAATGAGGGACTCCCTTCACCAGTTAAAAAAACAGCAGGGTGAGATAGCAGAAGCAGAAAATAATACATCTCCGCTATATCACGTAGGTCAGTAGAAAAAGATGATAGGGAGAAAAGTAGGGACAAAATCAAAGACATTAGATTTTGCAGAAAAGGCCGATGTTCTGAAAGAAATCAGCGAGAAGTCGCATGCACGTTCGCAGTATTTCTTGTTCTGTAGTAGAATGTGAGATACAGTCTCGGGTGTGCTGCATATGGCACAGTTGGACTGTAGACTCTGTCGAGAGTGTGAAGAGTAGAGTTGCAGTAGATGACTCCAACTCGGAGACGATGTAGGAGGGTTTCTTCAGATCGGTTGAGATTACTAAGGTTAGAAGCAGTGAGTGAGGGATCTACCAGGTACCTAAATGAAAAACAACTGGAGTCCCTCTGCCATTGCTCAAGACAATATTGGCTCATGAGTTCTAAGACAAAAATCTTACAGTCAGTGAAAGAAGGAAATTAACATACCTCTGACTCTCAAGCGCCTCTTCAGTCTGGTCAGCAAGCTCGTTGCCGGGTATCCCAACATGGGAGGGGATGCACTGTAAGTGGATCGTGATACCAGTAGAAGTGAACTTGGAGCATGTCTCCATGATCATCTGAATAAGGAAGGGGTTGCAACTTTTGCTGTCTCTCTTCTGGAAGGCTTGTAAAGGCTGACTTGGAGTAACAATAGTTTGTCCAGATGCCATTTAAATAAATAAAACAAATTATCCTCACGCAGCTGATTTTTACAGTAGACTGATAGTAGGGTGCTAGTAGAATACGCCACAGAAGAAGACGAGCTCAGGAAAAAGTAAACGCAACCTTCATTTCCACCTTTGTGGACTGAAACTGAAGGCCCGATACCAACAGAAACCCTATTTTTTACTCTCAGTGCACAGTAATGGACGCGTGAAAAGATCTCACACAGTATATTATATGAGCGACATCATGTGACATACAGCTGTCTATGGAGATTTAATTTAGGATTGGGTAAAAATTATGCTTTGCACACAGCTCAAGTAAGCATGTGCCAGAATAAAGTGATTGTCAAATAAAGTAGTGCTTTCCAACATTTTCTAAAATTGTTGTAGCACACCAGAAAAACAAAAAACATGCATAGCTATATTTTTAAAACAATAATTTATTTAATACTATGTCTGAAAACCAGAATGTTACAGAATGCCAGTCGAAATATTACGATAAAATGATCCAATTAAATACTTTGAAAAAACGAACAAATGAGAGGTGGGTACCATTATTTGAAAAAAAAAACATTTCGTTCTCGCTTGATTTTCGAACGTCATGTCGCCATCATACGTATTTAGGTCACTAAGAGTTTTTAATTTTTGACAATGAATTAAATGGATGAAAATTTCGTTTCCGAATTCGAAAATATCAAAAATTAATTTACAATGAACAGAATAGGGTAAGGATAAAAAAAAATTCTACACATAAATATTTCGCAGCACATTTTAAACTCTTCCACTCACACTGATAGGAAAATACTGAACTGGAGCGCTGATCAAATTCCCAGTTCTCAAATTGATTCAATATGGAGTGTTGATTCGGAGCCTAGAATATACAGGGATTTATCAAAATAATGGTAACACGTTCTGTTTATGGAGAACATTTTATAATAAGCTATAGACCCATCTTTGCCATTCAGAACAGACGCAATTCGACATGGATTAGACTTATACAAGTCATGCACATACGGTAATGGAATGTGGAACCATTTTTCCTGTCAAATATGGCCCAACTATGCCAATGATGCTGGAGGTGGAAAGTGTGATCTGACCTTGGGCTCCAGATATTTCCACAAATGTTCAAAAATGTTGAGGTCTGGAGACTGAGGTGGCCACTGTAGCTGCTGTACCTCATCCTCATGCTCTGCAAACCACAACTTAACATGTTTCACACAGTGTGCGGGTGCATTATCCGCTTGAAACCAGGAAGAGTCATTAGGGAACAATGCTCGCAACATTGGGTGCAAGTGGTCCCAGATAATGGATTCGTGCATTGCGGATGTGACACGCTCCTGCAGAATAACTAATGTCCCTAAGGAATGCTATGATATGGTGTGTAAGATAATATAATAATATCAATTGTTCACAGCATCAGTGATTCACCTCCATGCTTCCCAGTTGGGGTGGTATGTTTATGCAGGTTTTTGCCAGACGTACTCTCTACCAGAGATGGGAAATAATGTGTAGCATTATTCATCAGATCAGATGACACGTTGCCAGTCTTTAGCATCCCAGTTTTTATGTGCTTTGCACCACCTTAACGTTTTGTTGCATTGATGTTGGTATTCAGAGGTTTGTGGACTGCAGCACGGCCAAAAATACTGGCACCATGAAGTTCCTGATGAACTAGTTATGGCGAAAATGAGATTATTCCGACTGGTTCTGCTACTATTTGGGGTGCCTCATAGTGTGGTTCCATTGTAAAATCCATGCCAACGTTCGCCTATCCGTATCTGACAACTTCGTATGGCATCCACAATTTGCAGGTTTGGAGGCAACGCCCTGTCATTTTTGATAGGTAGTCATAATCTGCGATACAGTTCCTCATGTTACACCTCTATTTCCACTGTTCTGGTTACTGAAGCTCCTGCAAGACACCCACCAATGCTCATGCCTTTAATTAAAATGCAAACCACAGCCAGTTATTACTAATTTAATTTCACGAATTTACTTGCACCTTACAATTCGAGTCACTATCTCCTATGACAAATAATTGCAATTCACCTGTTACTCATAAATCACAGGTATGATGTGTTTAACACAAGATCCTAGATGGCAAATGTTACACTCTAATTTCTTCTAAAGTCTATCTTTAGTATAAAGGAGATATAGTAGAAATAAGATATTATCAGTTCAGTTGTTTTTAGCACTGGTTCATTTAGTTGATTCTTGGCAATTGATGTTTCTGCCTTGATGGTCTTTTTCGGCTATGACGTTCAAGCCAGGATGTCGCTAAAGTTGAGACACTTCAGACGTGCTGTATAATACAGCAATGTCGATGTTGTTGAGTTGATGTTGTAATGGTTGACACAGTCACTTAAATGTTCTCTGTTGGGGCACTTTTCGCCCTCTGCAGTCGTCGTTTTTCCTTTAACTTCGACTATTTAAGGTTATCAATCTTTTGATGTTAAGTTTCAACCTTAGCACATGTATTCGATGGATTGAACTCCTTTCCACTTTCAGGTGAAAATTATTTGAAGCAAGGACAGCAGGTTGGGTTGTTTTACCTCTGAGTGGCACTTTTTTGCACACCATGGGATAAATGGCCAGACCACAAGGACCCCGAAGGCTCAAAGAAGGTTGGGGGAGGGGATCCACTGGAACAGCTGTTGGGAGACAAATGGTAGCCTCCCGTTAAGGCCATCCAGCGTGTTCTTTAATGTGCATAGTGTATGGCTCTCCCACACACGGGGCCATGACTTAACGTCCCATCCGACGGACGGTATCATTTCCAAGCCCATCGGTGTCCGCTACTGACTGTGGGCACGGCAGGGAATTTTGCGGAGATAAATCTCAACGCTGACCCAGCTGGGACTCGAACCTGGGAACTACAGATTACAAAGGATGGCAGGTGACTCAAATTTTATAAAAGAGTTTCTGTAAAACCCTCTAACTAAAGCACAAACATCTTCAACATTAAACATTTAAATTTGAAACCAAATGTTTGAAAATGTTAAAAAATTGTCATTAATGCACAACGCATTTTACCCCATCCTCGTCTGGGGCTTCATCAGGTATTAATGCGAACAGCCTCTGATATCTGATATCTTTAATTAATTTTATGAGCTCCAAACCTAGGGTTTATATCTCGAAGTCTAAAATAGTGCCTGATTGGCAATAAGAAAAGTTAAAATACGTAAACGCCAAAGGGGCCACAAGGGCAAAATAAATTTGCTAAAAAAAAGCACAAAAAAATCTTCAAGCAGCTGCTTGCCGCAGAGGTCTGACAGTGGCCTATCAGTTTATATCCACAGTAGAAGGTCTGTGAGGATGGCAGGACCTCAGCAGAAAAACAACACCAACTTCTATGCCTTATACGGGGCTCGAACCCAGGTCCCTTAGATCAGTAGCCAAGCACGCCAACCACTCAGCCACGACTAAAAGTAAAACAAGCGAGAGTCAAACACCAAAATCTTTGGACGCTTGAACTGGTAAAAAACCAAGGGATCGCAATAGATCAAGAATCTTTAGTCCGGTCACTTATCCATCCAAAAGAGAAGCAACAAAATCAAATGCTTGAACGTCTACTGAGATTCTCTCAGTCCAATCCTTAGCCATCTTAAATTTGACAAAATGTTTTAACTTTGAGCAATATATTACCCAAATTGAATTTCCTGAAGAATTTCAGGATATTTTTAAATTCCTTAGCAAAGTCAAATGTTTCCACCTCATTTGCTTTACTCTTTTTAGTTGATACATTCACTATGGCCTTCCCTTTTTCTGAAGGCTTAGTAACTGGTGGAGCAATGAGATTTTCCTGGAATCTCTTCAGGAAGTCTGGTTGCTTGTGGTAGGTCTTATTGGGTTGTACATAGTGGGGTAACTTAATCTTACCCTTCATAGGTTGCAAACAGCCTATGTGGCTGTGGGTTATTTATACTATGGAGGTAGGAAGAGGGGGAGGCGCCCTTACTATATTTTAACATAGGTCGCTAGTGTAGCCGCGCAGAACGGTGGTAGCCATGTTCTTGCTACTCAGAAAGCCGCACGATGCACGTCAATTGTAATATATCCTGTATTCAATTGGCGCAAGTTCATTACTATAATCAAACGCGTTACCCAAATCCTTTTTTTCAATGCAATCTGTCGTTCTTTAACACAGTGATAGCAAGATTAGAAGTAGCGACAATATGGCGATTTCGGTTACAGTTTTTAAGCGATAGGGCGCCTTCCTGTCTTCCTACCTTCATGATTTATTCCGGTATCTCTCAATTATTCTGTAACTGCTCAGCACGTGCGTTTGAGTGCTCACGCAACAGGAGGTTCCAAGCCACGGACACGGTTGGAATCTCCTGCAAAATTCCCTGCCGTGCCCACAGTCAGTAGCGGACACCGATGGGCTTGGAAATGATGCCGTCCATCGGATGGGTCGTTAAGCCATGGCCCCGTGTGCGGGAGAGCCATACCCTATGCACATTAAAGAACACGCTGGATGGCCTTGACGGGAGGCTACTAATCTGTATTGCATATGGAGTTTTTATGTAAATTAATCTGTACAGATTCGATATATTGTAGTTGAAATTTTGCAGTGGGTGTGGCTAGTGGTTTAAAGTTTACTTCTTAACCTGAATATTGTTTGGGCTAATACTGTGTTTGGTTTCTTGATTTTTTAATACTATAATTTGATATATCTTCCATGGATAACTTTCGTTAGTTCTATAGTCTGATCTGTATACTATTGAGTGTACACACTAAGTATTCTGATCTGTATACTATTGAGTGTACACACCTTACAATGAGTGTGTTTGCAGTCTATGAGCTGATGATAGTTTTCTCAAGTTTAGACAGTAACAGCTAGTCGATATTAATTTCCATCAGTATAAATGTACGTGTTCCAAAACGTAATACGAATCACGTTTATTACCATTTGGGTTACAGACGTGATTCTTATGTATATTTCTGAATTCTACATAGGTTAGATTCTTCTCTTCAAAAATTCTCTAAAATGAGCATTTATATTATTTTTTAAAATTTACTTTTAACGTTAAAATGGTGGTTTATATATGAAGCAAAAGTCTGAATCGTGGTTTAGTAAGCTTAAACACGAAAGACTGAAAAGTAAGATTCTATACCGAAAGTGCATTAATCCTCAACTTGTTAGGGAGCTTCTACTACAAATGTTTTACATCTATAATAATAAAAGATGTAGCTGTATGGCTATGGTCACTATAAGGGCCTGGCTGTATAATGGCTAAAATGGCATGGTTGAAAAAGGTGGTAGTTGAGAGGAGTAGGTCATAACTATACGTTTGGTAAGTAAGAAGCTCAAACCCCAATTATCGAAGTATGTGATGTTTTGCATTGTCTTGTTGGAAGAGTACCTGATGTCTGGTTAGCCATCCTGGGTAGCGCTGAAGCATCATAGAGTGCATGCATTCCATTTTACCTGAGTAGAGGTCGGCATTTATTCCAACTCCATCATTCGAAATGCACTATGCCCTCCAAATTTCATTAAGTACACAATATTGCTTTTTGAATCGCCTCCTCTGTGCGATAGGAAGTGTGAGCTGACCCAGCACTTCCTATCCACAGGCTGGTCATCACCTTTCACTTTCGGGTGTTCAGATTGTTGAGAATGCATTTTTCATTGCACAATAGTTCGCTAGATGAAATGGTGGGCATGAGGATATTAGCCAGGAGTTTCCTGCAGACTTGAATACCACAGTTTGCTCATTCATCAGCCATTTCATATGGAACACTTTGGCAACTCCTGCCTACTTTACCGATGCATTGCAGATGGTGTATTGTAGTTACTTGTGAGCACCTAAGTTCGGACTAAACTGTAAACGCTTGTCAATGGATCAGCTAGAGGAACGTGGTACAGATCGTTGGGATCTACCAATAATGGCAATTGCAGCTTACTTTAGAGACTTGTGTCATCACCTCTGAACTTCTTGAACCAAGCTTGATTAGCACAATTGAAGGCTGCTCGTTACGTTCCAGTTCGCGTATTTCTCACTTCACTTCAGTAGTGACAATGATGTAAAATGGCACAAATTTCAATATTTCACCACTCATTGTACGTTTTTAAATTGTAAACCAAGACTCTAATACTTGCTTTATGGAGCGAGGCAGTGAATTTTAAACTTTCCCTTAGTACTATCTAGAGTTATGCAAATGCAACACAACGATGTGACACCATACACTTTTTCTGCATGCGAAAATTGCAGACTTCTAAATCACCATATGATGCGATTTTTAAAAAATTACAACGGTTCCATTAGTAAATCCCCCACTGCCCTTTAGCTTTCATAATTCCGTTTCAAAAAGAAATACAGTAAAAGTCAGATTATCAGACCTTTGTTTACCCAATTTGACTTAACACCCGGGAAAAACGGAGGTTTTCTGTCTGTTCAAGAAAACTAATCTCCTAACGGGATCTAGAATCACCAAATTCGGTATACAGCTTCAACTCATCATAACTTAGTGCAACATATTTGAACTCCATAAAATGTAGCTGCACCTCTGAAATAACGATTTAATATGTAAACAAGCTCTTAGTAACAGCCCTTATTTCCAACTTGGTGCAACAATATACGTTGACATCAAATAGATAAAGTTAAGACGATTCGCCGATTGATTGTGCAATAATCTCATATTAAGTTTTAGAACAGTTATGCCTTCTGTGTTTTCGTATTATCAGACATTTTTGGTTATCCCACCATGCCTCAAATCCAGTTTAGGTCGGAAAATCGCGGTTTTACTCCATGCTTTTTTCATACTTTTGAAAATTCTCCACTGGTCAAATTGGTTGGTAGTTTGGGGTTTTATGGTGCAATGGCAGCTAAAATCATATGGTTCCAAACAAAGGTACAGGGGTTCCTCAAAATAATGGAAACACCAACAGTGACTGGAGTATACGCAATGCACCATATGCATATCACACAGATGACGTCACCTGCCACGTGAGGTATATAATGGGGAGAAGTATGATGTCGGCCATCACATAGCAGTACCACAGGTGAAACAGCTGTTGTGGTGTAATTGATGACAATATCAGATCTCAGTTACCTCCAAAAAGGCATGATTATTGGTTGCAAAAGCTTTAGTAACCAGAATGGCGGAAATAGCAGGTGTAAAACGAGGAACTATATCGAAGATTATGACTACCTATCAAAAAGGACAGAGTGTTGCCTCCAAATGTGCAAATTGTGGACGCCATACGAAGTTGTCAGAGGGATAGGCAAGCGTTGGCACAGATTGTTCAACAGAACCACACTACGGCACCCCAAACAGCAGCAGAGTTAAACACCAGTCGGAATGATCCCATTTCCATAATATCAGTTCATCATGAACTTCATCCTGCCAGTGTTGATGGCCGTGCTGCAATCCACAAACCTTTATTTACCAACATCAATGCAACAAAAAGTGTAAGATGATGCAAAGCACATAAAAACTGGGATGCTAACAACTGGCAACGTGTCATCTGGTCTGATGAATAATGCTACACATTGTTTCCCATCACCGGTAGCGTGTACCACCCCGATTGTGAAGCATGGAGGTGGATCACTGATGCTTTGGGGTGCCATATCATGGCATTCTTTAGGGCTATTAGTCATTTTGCAGGGTCGTGTCACATCTGCAACGTACGAATCCATTCTCGGGGACCACCTGCACCAAAGTTGTGGTCATAATTCACAAATGACCATCCCTGGTTTCAAGCAGATAATGCACCCGTGCATTGTACGAAACGTGTTAAGTTGTGGTTTTCCGAGCATGAGGATGAGGTACAGCAGCTACCGTGGTCCCCTCAATATTTTTGAACATTTGTGGGAATACCTGGAGCCCAAGGTCAGATCACACTTTCCACCATTAGCATCACTAGCACAGTTGAGCCATATTTTACAGAAAGAATGGTCCTATATTCCATTACCGTATGTCCATCGAAATGTATCTGTTCTGAACGCCAGAAGTGATCCTACAGTTTATTAATAAAATGTTCTCCACAAACAGTACATGTTTCCATTATTTTGATAAACTACTGTAAATAAGAATATAGAAGATAATGAACTCTCAACCAAATTTAATACACCAAAATATGGCAAAAGTTACGAAAATGGGAAACCCACAACAACATAGAAAAGTGTAAAACTAACAGCGCATGAAAGACCAGGGAATAAAGCCAACAACGGGTGTATAGGGCGAAAAGTAACAAGCCTAATGATTAAAATGCTAAAACATTAGATACGAGTAAAATATCCGATAAAATACAAAAAATCGAAGACAAGAGACAAAAGAGAGTCATTATCATACAAAAGGTGACTCAGCCACAAAATCATGTCAAAACAAATACGAGTTCGATGCAAAAAGCAGAACAATGTATTAAAATGTGTTTTTACAGATAAAATGGTGTCACAAAACTCCACTGGTCAAATAATATATTTCATGGTGATGTTTCATTGGCTCTGATACATTATAAATCTTTTTAAAATCATAATCTGCATTATTTCAAATCGTTAATGAGGGTTGCCATTTGCCATTTTTTGTTCATTAATACTCCAGGCAGATGACCGTTAGCCCGTCAGCATCAAGAAAATCGAGAAATCTTGCTGATGGATGCCGGAAGGTCCACAGGGGTCATCATATTCCCTTGACATGAGACTTCAAACCTGGTCGACTTCAAGGGCGAAGAATCAAGACTTTAAGCTTCAATATCCATAGAAAATCAGGTTCTGTCACCGCAAAGTTAGCGGTGGAAAAACGTTCCATATTAGATAGAGCAAGGCTCTAATGGAAGTCTGATATATTATAAATATATTCGTATAATATTGTAGATAATAAACGTGTTTTACATAGCCTGTACAGTCTAGGGAAATTATCCTTGACCACCCAGCTCACAATTTCCTGACATGTATATTTAAACATAACAGGTACCCTTCAATTAAATGCTCAGGACCAGTGGGTTCTTTAACCTGCTTTAGAAATATGTAATAGTGATTTTCAGACCCCCCACAGAGTGTGAAAAACTCTATTACATATTTTTAATTGAAATTATATTAGTTGAATACTTCTTCTGCATTCAGGGAGAAATTTTAATGAAACGCATTAGTTTAAATAGGTGGATTTAAATGTGGCAAAAGGTTTTACATGTTGTATAATATTGCCTTACTTAGATGATACTAACTTAAGGTATCACCCAACTCAAGTTTTCCCACGTTTGAAATCTACCTTGGCCAGCATTGAGATTTATCTGCGTGAAACAGTCCACCATCCTCAGTGAGTAGGGGGACACCGATGGACTTGGGAAGACCAATCAGGGGCGTAGCTATTGGGGGTAGGCTCCCTCCCAAAGTAACTCGGAGTTGGGAAAATTCGAAGCGACATCACAAAATCTAGGAAAGTTGTGAATATTTGTAATTTTTTTTTTTGTAAAATTAAGGGAAGTTAGCAAAATCTAGAAAACTTGGCAAAATCTAGGGTAGTTGCAAAATCGAGGTAACTTGGGAAATCTAGGCCAGTTTGGAAAATGGAGACGACAAAATCTAGAGCAGTTGGCAAAATTCGAAGCCACTTAATAAAACATGAGTGAGTAGCAAAATCTTCGGTAGTTGACAAAATTCGGAGAGACTTGGTAAAATCTTGGGGAGTTGGCAAAAATCAGGCGAGATGTAAAAAAAAATTTTTCCTGTAAAATTATGGTGAGTTGGCAAAATCGAGGAAACTTCACAAAATTTAGGATAGTTGGCAAAATTTGAATCCACTTAGTAAAATACGGGCGAGTTGTGAAAATTGAGATTGTTTTTGTGCAATCAGAGTTGACAAAATCGAGAAAACTTGGCAACATTTTGGGAAGTTTAAAATATTTGCAGTGACTTGGCAAATTCAGGAGAGATGTAAAAATTGGGATTGTTTTTGCGAAATTAAGGAGAGGTGGTAAAATCGAGGCAAGTTGGCCTCCAATATGGCTAATTTTCACTTCTTCCTCTTCATTCTCCCCTTGTTCTCCGTTCCCTTCTTGATAGACTGCATTGATAATTTCATCATTCAGTGTTTCATTTTCCAACTGTTCATCACCTTTTAACCATTTTTCAATGTCATCTGCTTCAAATATGTCACATTCAGGCAGCAGTTTAAAAAGCAGCAAAATACAGTCGTATCACAATAATATGATCACCCACGGAATCACAGTGCACCCGCCCAGGTGCGTCACAAAGTGCACATAACAAGGTCAACCACACGGAGATATAAGCGGCCGGCCAGGGATGATGAGCTATAGTGCATAACGTGAGAACAATGAGCAGAGGTATTGATGACGGACGTTCAAAAAGGAATTATCGGCTACTGCACTAAGGGTGGATCTTGGAAACAGCATATTTCATGGGCTGTTTGTGAGGTGCTGTAGTAAGGGTGTACCAAGAATGGATCGCTGGCACACAAAGTACCTCCAGAAGTCATAACTGTGGAATCCCAAAGGCCATCGACCCCAGAATTTCACCTTCTGCAACTGGTAAAGGGCAATCAACTTGCAACAGTGCAGCAATTGAACACTCAAATGAATACTGGGGCACCCAGGTACGCGTCGCCGATGACAGTAGAGCGAACCCTGTTACGCATGGGTCTCTGGAGTCGACACTGCATCAAGGCACTACTGTTAACCAAGGTCCATCGGCAATAACGCCTGCAGTTCACGAGGGACTACCGTCATTGGAAGAGTGAAAAAAGGTTGCCTTCTCCGACGAATTGCGGTTTCTACTCCACAAAAGTGACGAGCGGTGGCGGATACGGCGTCAAACACACGAGAACCAACACCCAGTCACGCTTGTCGGTTCAGTACAGGCCAGCAGTGTGCATGTCTAGGGGGATGTTTTCCTGGTATGACCTGGGACCACTGATACCACTGGATGGGTCCCTGAACACCAACGGCTACCTGTCCATCCTCACTGACCATATGCATTCCATGTTGGATGTTTGCCCTGGTGGTGATGGAGGAACACGATAGCGATGTCTCCCTTCTCCTGTGGCCAAAGAAACCACCCGACCTCATTCCCATAGAACACTCATGGGACCATTTGGATCGAAAGTTCCGCCGTGCAGACCCACAACCACATTATCTCTGGAACCTCCATACTCTGCTGGAGTCCGAATGGGCACGTGTGACTCTGGCAACCTTCCAGAGCCTCATTGCGTCCATGCCACGCTGTTTCGCTGCTGTCATCTGAGCCACGGGTGGTCATATTCTGATATGATTGTGCATTGTTCGGCAGGATTTGGGTTGGGTTGTTTTACCTCTGAGCAGCACTTTTTTACACACAATGGGCTAAATGGCCAGGTTATAAGGGCCCCAAGAAGGTTGGGGTGAGGGGACCTACTGGACAGCTCTTAGGAAACAGATAGTATCCTCCCATCAAGTGTGTTCTTTAACATACACAGGGTATGATTCTGCCATACACGGGGCCACTGCTTAATGTCCCATCCGATGGAAAGTAGTCCAAGCCTGTCGTTATCCCCTCTGAAAGCGAGGATGTTTGTAAAAATAAATTTCAATGCTGGCCCAGCTGGGACTCGAACCTGGGAACTACAGATTAAGAGCCTGGTGCGCTATTGACTGAGCTACCCCCACCCGTTCTCTGGCAGGTGCATTCGATACTTTCATGTTGTCTTTGGTACTTTCTACATAGTTTTCAACTTCAGGCCACAGTTTTCTCCATGGCTTCACAAACATTGTACGAGGAATTTCTTCAAAAGCTTTTGCCAACATGTAGATCACATCCTCGATATTTATTGTTTTCAAAGCATTTAAAAGTCCTATTCCATCATTTTCAGTTCGCTGTAGAATTTCTGAAACTTTCTCCTGTATCGCCTTTTTAAACTTACAAGCTCGCCTTGATCCATTGGTTGCACTAAAGATGTTACATTAGGTAACAAAAACATCGCTTTTATTTTGTCAGAAATGAGTTCGCTTGGGTGTGTTGGGGCATTGTCGAGAATAAGTAGGGCCTTTTACAAGCATTTTGACTTGTCAAGTGGTTTTTTACTTTTGGAACAAATTCTGTAAAGAACCATTCTAAACAAATACGAGTCTATCTAACCAGACTTTTGAGCTTTGTACTGTCAGCGCAGCTAAATTTAAATGTTTGGGATTTTGCTGATTTCCCAATTACAAAAGGAGGAAGTCTGTGCATACCTGCAGCATTTGTAGCCACAGTGATTCTTTGTTTCAAATCCTGATGCTAAGGTTTCTTGCGCTGTCACAAACGTTTTCGTTGGAAGAATTTAAACCATTGTAGAAAATTTAACCCATTGTAGATTTGTTCTGCGCATAGGCCTTCAATAAACACATGTTTTCCTAAAAATTCCTTTGCTGCTAAAGGAACAGCTGACAATTTCTCACTACAAAACCAAGGTAATGAAAACCATTCTATTATTTCCAGCGAGAAAGCCATCCCTCGCGTGCTGAAAAATCTTCCCCATTATCGATTTTAGAATGTAAGATTAATGCTTTTTCTTTCAAAACTGGCCCACTGATTGGGGTTCCTTTTCTACGTTCTTGCATGAACCATAAAAAACCAAAGTGCATCATCGACAATTTCATTTTTCGGCTTTTTAAGAGTGCAGAGAGAAATAAGCATTTTTTCAGACTCGACTTGAGTGCAAAAATCTTGTAAAGATTTTCTATTCCTTCTCCAGTCAATTACCGTGCTTTTATCAACACTTAGTTCATCCACAAATATATTTTACCTGATCACCTTTCTCAATATGTTCTAACGCTTTTAATTTCATCTCCATCGTAAAAACATTACTCTTACGTTTGCACCAACTCATTTTGTACCACACAATAATTAATAGATTACAACACACACTCCTGTATACGCACAGTACACTGTAATATTCATAAAGAGGAACTGAAGCAAATATGTACTGTACTATAAACAAAACACGCAGCGACTTGCTTCCGCTTCTTGGAACTGAAGCAAATAAATAAAACAAGCGAGACTTGCTCCCACTTCTTGGAACTGAAGCAAATAAACAGACTTGCTCCCGCTTCTTGGAACAGAAGCAAATAAACAGAACGAAGACTTGCTCCCGCTTCTTGGAACGACCGGTAAAAGCGGTGGCCGGGACAGGATGAGAGAGTACTTTATTGGGATTATTTATGTGAAATTATTGCAAGTTGGCAAAATTGGAAGTTACATGGCAGAATGCAGGAGAACTGTGAAAATTGCCCACAAAAATTCCCCGGAGCGAAAATCTAGGTTCAAACCTGACAGACATGATTTTCTCATTTGGCAAAATTTGGTTTTCGACTTGGCTAAATTTTCGATTTCTGCACCCCACCCTAACCGTAGTTCTTCGCTACTCCCCTGAGGCTAACGAAACATATGGGATGTAAAGCCAAAGAAAATGCAAGGAAAATAATGAAAGGCTTCTTGTACCCGGAGCTGAGTCGCTACTACTGCCACTTAGCTCCAGATACACGTTCTGCTATGAAACATGCTTACAGGGGCAATGCAGCAAACCGGCTGTTGATAGTCTAGGATTTAATTATCTCTGCGCATGCGCTATCTGTGGATATTTAGTACGTTGCTTCTGAACGACAGCAAATATGATCTCGAACTTCAGGTAAGTTGAATGCCTTTTCTTTTCTCCTTCAGCACTTTTGATATATTTGCTACTCCAAAAGAAATGTTAGTAAAAGCTTGATTTGTAACAATATAGATATAGTTTTCTAAATGCAATCTTCCTTACCAGATTCTCGTGGTTTACCTTAAGCCTTGCCGCCATGTTGGCAGTTACGGCAGGCGATGACTTGTAACGTGTCAAGCAGTACTTGTTGCTATTCCCTCTATAATTGTACGGTTAATTCCAGAAGTATAACTATCATTAATTTAAAGGCTGATGCTTACAGACTTTAACAGTTTTTCATAATTAGCGATTAAGTAAACTTTCGTTATCATAAAGCTACGCCTGTTGCAGACTCCGGTCCTGCTCCTGCTGAGAAAGAGTGCTTGCCGCGAGGCTTAGAAGCGCCGGCATGCTACGATTCTAAGGAGTCTTCCTCACTATAATCGCAAAGCAGCAAGGAATATGAATTATATTTGCAATTTACATGAAAATGCACGATTTTACATCTTACATTTCTTTATACTTATAAAATTTGAAAGAGAGGTTTGATATTTTGCAAACGTTGTAAATAAAATTTATACCCATTGACATAATCTGTTGTAGACATCTTCTCATGCTGTGATCTGAGTTGAAATGAATATATAATATTAAATAAATATTTTTAGCTTTCTCAAATTTTCTGCTTTTTTTATTTTAATTACATTTATTGCATATGTAACATATGTAAGAGAAAAATTTACTAGACATTTTAGTGTTCAGCTTGTTATATGGAATGAAGATTTACTAAATAAATATAAAACAAATACAGGAAGGACTTATGAGACAACAAAAAATTAAATAATCATGTCAAAAAATTTCATCAGATAAATTTGTTGAACACAGCAAAAAAAAGTGGAGTGAGGGAGCTGGAGGAGCTATAAGGAATGCAATGCATTTGAAAAATATATTATTGAAAATTTTATCAATCAAGATTTTACTAATATATCCTTTCAGGAATAACCCATACGTAAAAGTGTTGGAGAAAAAAAAAGGATATTTCATGCGATACGAAAACATTACCAAATGCTTATATATGAAAAAACTTATAAACATTACCACACTAAAAACAACAGCTGCCGAATCTAAAGCCTTGTGGCGCTGCAGTCAAAATTGTCTTACATTACGCCTATGGAAGCTTTCATTCTAAAATATTTTTGCGGGAGATCTTGTACACGTTAAAAAACATGCTGGATGGCCTTGATGGGATGCTACAGTGTCTCCTAACAGCAGTCCTGTGGGTCACCTCTCCCCAACCTTCTTTGAGCCCTTTGACCTGGCCATGTAGCCCATTGTGTGCAAATAGGTGCCGCTCAGAGGTAAAACAACCCAACTCTTATGACTCCGATATTTCCGTCTTTTCTCGATGTTTTAAAATTTCTACCACAGTTTAAACTAATTAAGTACTGGATTCTCTTATACAGAGTTGAAATTTTAATATGAGGTGGGTTATGCTGAGCAGTTCCTGGAAAAAAATTATAAGGGAAACCTTATTTCAACAGAATCAAGGAGATGCAGCACTCCAGACTCTCAATGTTTAAAAAAATTCCAAATTTAATCACTATCGCAGTTACAATATGTTCATTCAACAGAATTTCATAAATAATGAAAACTATGCACATTTTGCATTATATATTTACATTATGAGCAAGTTTCTACAGAAACTTAATATCTGGCTGTCGTTTTCCAGCATCTGCAGTTCTAAAAGATTCCTTCATTTATGAGACGCATTTCACTTGCATTACAGATGTCAACCACCGAGCTATATATATATAGACAGTGGCAGAAATGGATTTTTACCTCCCTCATAGGAACTTATTTTAGTATGTACAAATTAGCATTAAATACATATGAAACCAAAAATTATTATAAGTGAACTTAACAAGTTTCGTTAAGTATCAGAACACTGGAATATCATGTATTTTGTAACTATATATTTAATCTATATTTTTACTCGGAAAAAGTTTTAATTCTCAATAAGCACTAGGTAAGAAGATTGAACACTCCTTGAAACACCAAAGTTTTGACTTACATCGCATTTTTTGATCCAACAAGTTGGCTGATTCAGCATTGGTGTACTATGGCACAAGAAAGAATAGCCTTCCCTAACATACTTCCCTCGCCGTCCCATGGCCGAGTGGTTAGCACGCTTGGCTACTGATCTAAGGGACCTGGGTTCGAGCCCCAGGTAAGGCATGGTTGTGTGTGTTTTTCTCCTGAGGTCCTGCCATCCTCACAGATCTTCTACTATGGCATATAAACTGGCAGGCTCCTGTCAGACCTCTGTGGCAAGCAGCTGCTTGAGGGGGTATTTATTTATTTTATTTAACATACTTCAACTCGCTATGATCAATTGTAGGGAAGTTACAAACGACCCCACCTGGGGTCGTTTGTAACATCCCTACAATTTGTAACCCCCTACTGGGGTCGTTTGTAAGTCGCCATTTTCAGAGATCCACGACGTTATTTTAAATGTGGATATCAGCTAAATGATTAATTCCAATTTCAAAAAAATAAAGTTCAATATCTGGAAATTAAATAATTTCAATTACTCTACTGAGACAAAATTTCGCATGGCTCCAACATATTCACTGCCCTAGACAGTAATACACAACTGGCTATAGTCATGTATACCTCTGTGATGTTAACGTAGTTGCATCAAATAATGCATAAAAAGCAAAGCTTCTTCCAAGCTTGTAGTGCCAGCTGGAAGATTTTTGCCAAACATGATCGTGGCAAATTGGAAGTTCTGCAAAAAAAGCAACCGTTAGGTACCGTCAAAAGATTTATATTATAGTATATTATGGTAATACACCAAGATGCCAGTTTATTAGGTATACCTACCTGCCTACCTAGTAATGTGTTGCGCCTTCTTTGGCCTCTCCCACACCATCAACGTCGGGGCATGGAACTTACAAGATGCTGGATGTGTGCAGGAATTATCATGTAGAAATGATTGTGTTGCACAGTTGCTGCATATTCGGTGGTGGCAAAATCTCACTGCTAACAGCTCTTACCACCTCATCCCAAAGATGCACGATATGGTTTAGATCTGGGGACTGTATAGCCCAATGAAATAAGGAAACCTCGTCGGCATATTTCTTGAACCATTCAAGTGACGCCATATGCCTTGCGTACAGGTGCATCATCATGCTGAACGTGTCCATCCGAGTGAGGATTAATTCTAGCCATGAAGGGATGAACTTGGTCAGCAACAATGTTCAAATACACCGTGGCGTTCAGAAGTCCTTCGATGGGTATCAGGGGAGCCTAATATGCCAGGAAACGATAGCCCACACCACAAGCCTTTACTGTTGACATCAGACAAATGGGTCTATGTTGCTTGCACGAAATACTGATACTTCCATCTGCATGATGCAAAAGGAATCTTGAGTCGTCCAACTAGGCTACCTTTTTCCAGTCCTCAATTGTCCAGTGTCAATGGTTCTGCACCCACCGGATACGTGATTTAGTGTTCTTTGCTGACATCAGCACTCGATATGGTCGGTGGCTGTTATAGTCCATTCATGATGAGGTCCGATATGTGGTGAGATCACTTTCTGCACACCAATGTTTAATTCTGCTGTGATTTGCCTTGTAGTGGCCTGTCTGTTCACTTGCACGATTTTCAGAAATCTCCTTTGACCATCTGATCCACAAGCTATTCTCACCAACAGGATCGCTGATCATGTAGTTATTTGCTTTTTGCACCATTCTCGGTAAACCCTCAAATTGTGCGTGAAAAGCCCAGGATGACTGCCGTTTGGGATATGCTAGACTAGGCACACTTAGCACCATCATGCCATGTTCCAAGTTGCTCAAGTCACTCGTTTTGCCTATCACACTTAATCCAACTCTGATAGTTGAAGAGCTGGTCTGCCCGATTTATACCGCACACCACGGTCAAATGCTGAATAAACTATTTACGAGAGGTAGTGTGCCTAATTAACAGACATCTCAGTGTAATCAACACGTATGCATCATCCCCGGTTCAATAATAAATCAATATGTTGCAAAAGTTAGAATTACAATGCATAGGAAACAGCAACAAATGCTACCGAGTTCCTTTCTCAATTGATTTCTTTTTTGAGAAAAGCTTCCACTGCTGACAATCAAAGCTCTATTCGGCAGGGAAAGCAGCTTACCGCAGCCACACTAAATCAACATCCTTATGCTGTGATATTAACAATAGCTAACAATAAATAATGTGCAATCACGATTTCATAAATTGGAACTCCTGGGAATATTTCACTAAATATTTGATTTATGCGAACCAAAAATTATCCGAAAAAATTTTACTTAAACTAATAACGAAACTTTTCAAACGCAACAGTAAATGACAGAACCCAGAGGTAAGAACAGAGGCAGTGCTCAAACGAGAGAGGTGTTGTCAACTTGACTCCTTGCGGCAACTATAGTGAAAGTTTTAATCCTTTATCAACCCAGATAGTAACAGAGATGATGAGGCCCATTCCAGTTGCAATGCCAATCATAGCCTACAGATAGGGATGATTTCGATGTAATCCAATTAGCGTTTAGTTGGCCAGATAGGTTCAATAAACACCCATTTAGAAACAGCCTTCAACTCTAAATGAATTTAGGTGTGGACATTGCCATGTTTTCTGTTCTGAAATGGTCAGCTGAAATCTTATCTATTTCCTCTGATTGGTGATTCCAGATTCAGGGAATGGAGACACAGCCACACCTTAAAGTGATATTGAATGAAACGGAAGAATTGTTTGCGATTAACATTCGTTTGGAAAAAGGGGCAAAAATACTATAAAATTTGGGGGCAGATTTTCGTAAGGGTAAAACTGCCCCCCCCCCCCCCAAAATTCGGACAAAATCAGATTAGTTGGCACCTGTCAGACCTCTTTCGCAAGCAGCTGCTTGAGGGGGTATAATAAAAAAATTAGGAGGCTGTTAATATTTCGTAGTTACCATCCAATCATGATCATTGTATATACATGGCTAAAATTAACAAAATGATTATTTGAAATAAAATTTCCATATTTACAAAATGGCTCATTAAGAATTATTCACTTTGATGTAAGTTATGTTTTTGTAGCCGTCCCATGGCCAAGTGGTTAGCTCGCTTGGCTACTGATCTAGGGGACCCGGGTTCGAATCCCCGGATAAGGCATGGATGTGTGTGTTGCTTTTCTGCTGAGGTCCTGCCATCCTCACAGACCTTCTACTGTGGCATATAAACTGACAGGCTCCTGTTAGACCTCTGTGGCAAGCAGCTGCTTGAGGGGGTAATTATTAAAAAAAAAAATGTTTTTTGTAAATTACAACTATTGAAATATACTAAGTAGGCTTTCAGAAATCAAATAGTCACATTTTTCTGTGTATCTGTTTAATCAAAGGTTACAATTGGAACAGAAAATTCAAACTGGTATCAGCTTCATAACTTTTTAATTCCAAAAAGCCACACATATGCAAAGACAAAAATAAACATCTGCCTCCACACTATGGTTTTTTGTGAACACTTGGCAGAAGCCAGGACCAATATATGACAAAAAAATAAACATACAACCACGAATTCCTCTTTTCATTAAATTAGTCTGGTCATGAAACTTCGAAGCTGAGGCTTATCATCATGTTTGACCGCTACTGCAATGCCTACTAAAACTGGGAACATGGAAACGCCATAACATAAGAACACTAGATAAAAAGTACATTGTTTAATTAATAAATATTTCCCTAATGTATATGTGAAAATCCTAACTCAGCAAAAAGCACTATCACAAATACAATGATTTGGTCTAACATGATGCAGAGACCTCCCAAACACTCAAGTTGATAAAGTCCAGGAAAGAGTACTTGAAACAAATTGCATCATATAAAATAGGATGCTAAATGACATTAAAATGCAATACACAATGAACAGCAAAATTCATTAAAAAAAGCAGTCTAAAACTAATACACTTAAGAATAAAACAGAAAATTTAGCCTATATTAGTAAAAGCATGTATTTTTTCCCCCTTTTGATAAAATCTTTGGATTTTAACATTGGTTTTCATTTTTTATTACAAAAATTGATGTAACTATATGTACTGGAACTATATTTTTGAGCCTTTATAAAACATTCTTAAAAATTACGAACAATAAAAAAATCGAGAAGAACCACTATAAAAGCAGTTTGAACTACAGAAGATTAACAAAATGCAATTTTAGTACTTTAGTATTTCTGTTTTCTATTGTACGAGCTCTGAAATCATTCCAGATTGCCGATATATTTTTAACCGAATTTTTGATTTCATATTTAATCCGGAGAAATTAATTAGAGCAATGTTTTGTGGAATAAATATTAGTTGATCTTTTACATATTTAAAATGTTTTTAAATCATTATTAAAACAGAAAATAGTATGATTACTCATGCTGACTTAATATCTTTAAATGAACTATTACTTGGAAAGGCAAAAAAAAAAACTCCAATAATATTATACACAGTACTTTCTCAGTCTGACATGCTTTTCAGCTCAATTATAAAACTATGCACTAAATATGCTGTTTATTACAAGTGAGCATACATTTATCTACAATATACAAGTTACGTTTTTTATATATGAATATTTCCATTTTATAACTGTCGAGTTACTTTAACTCTGAGTGGCACTTTATTGTACACAATGGGCAAAATGGCTAGGTCATAAAGACCCCAGACTCAGAGAAGGTTCCCACCCCTGAGAATGCTAGTAAGAGTGAGAGAGGCCAAAAAGTTATTAAACTCGTACATATTTCACATGATTTTTTCAAACCTCTAAAACAAAGACGAAAAGTGAAAATGTTACACTGCAATGGAAAACCAATATCTTGCCCCCCCCCCATACCTTTACGAGCTTGATTGCATCACTTGTTCCCCCCTCCATTCTTATTTCTAGATATATAGTCCTGATTCCAGCAACAGCCTGAAAATTGTTTGTGGTGTATTGTTACATCACCCCATGCACATTTCTCCATTAACAATTTCTCCTATCATAGTATTTGAACTAAACATATAAGCAGTGAAATTATTTATAGCATATAACGAAACTCAGGAACTAGTCACTCTGGCAAAATGATGCCATATCCCCTATAGATGTAAAGTCATTCGAAGTTCTAAACCATGTTCTAATACAGGTAAGAACTTCCCTTTTTAACACACAAGTGATATGGAATGTCTGAGTATGAAATTTGAGACCAGTTGATCAAATATCTGAGTAACCACAGAGGACAAAATCTGTTAAAACAGCGATAAACAGCATGGTTGGTTGGCTAGGGTTTTATGGAAAGAGCTTAGTAGTAATTAATCCATTATAAATAATGAGCCAACTGTGCAAAAGCTGAAAAAGGGGCTAACATCAGTAATGCTGTGAAAGGAAATACATATTCTCAACTGGTGTCGCTCAGATATGATATTATTCATATCAGAAGATGGCTAAACATAACTATAAATGGGAGTAATTTAATTTCTTCTCTGTCATAGGTGAGCCCTCAAAAACCTGAATGATAAATCCTGATGTATCATCATCAATTAAAACTATAAAACTCCAATTTAAATACGGTCCTGTTGTTACTAGAGAGAACTAGAGATGGGAAACTCAATACAGAGTTTTTAAACAAGAATTTCAGTGCAGAGTGAAGTATATGCCCATCCAAGCACATACTTTCCACAGTTAGAACAGAAGAAAAAATAGCGAACCCATTACCTTCCAGAAGTGCAGTGTTAACAGAACTAGTGTCTACTGCCATACGGAAAAACAGGGCTGGATCTAAGGGGGGATGGGGGGGGATGGGGGGGGGGGGGGGGCAAGAAGTCATGTTCCATTTCCTTTGAGAATAATAGTAAGGGTAATAGAGGCAAAAAAAGTTATTAAACGTGTGCACATTTTTCACAAAATTTTTTTAAAGACCTCTATAAAATGGAGGGAAAATGTTGCAATAAAAAAAATTCCTCCCTCAAGCTGCTACTTGCCACACATCTAAAATCCCTTTTACTTTTTTCGGCTAGCCCTCCCCATTTATTTCCTAGAATCAGGCCTTGCTGCAAAATAAGAATAACTTCAGGATTTTTTTGTTTTTTGTTTTTTTGGAACTTAAGGAAATATTTGCAAGTTTTAATAACTGGCCAGAAATTTAAGTTTTGCTAATCTACACAGTATTCTTCCATCTGCTGATACCTTCATTATATATTTTACTATTGAATCTGATACCTTTTTTTTGCTTTAATTTGCAAAATACAAAAAAAAAAACCTGTAAACTTATACATCCGAAATGCATAATATTAAAAGTAATGTGTTAAGTGAAAACTATGTTAGTATAGCACAACTGATTTTAAACCTTTTAGAATTTTACATAAATGTTGAAGGCAATATTTGACATTATTCTTCTCAGATGTTTATGCATTTTTATTAAACTTTTATTATTTACTATATATTACAGATGAGTTCAGAATCAGAATTTTTGAACCACCCAAATTCATTTTGATAATTATTGAGCATGAGCCCATCCAAACCAAGTTAGAGGAAATAAAATTTCTCTGATACATCATTAATATAGTGAAATGCATGCTCCTAAACCTTTTTTCTTTACATTACAAGGTATGATAAACTTAAAAATAATAATTATTTTATGACGAAATCTTGAGTAACATCATTATATGCTAATGGTATGAGCAATTCATTAAAGAGTACTGAAAAAAAAAATCAAAGGCAAAATGGTTCTTATTTTTAAGTATTAAAGATTAATTCCAAGACTGAAATTTTAATTAAAAGGAACTTTTTACTGTTTTTTTTTTTCACAATTACATGAATATTTACAAATTTTAATTATGACTGAGGCCAAAGTCATTTGTGTTAATTGAGTCTGAATTCATCTTCACTACATTTCATTTTAGCTGTGTGAAATACAACACAAATTGCATGCACGCAACTGTATATATTTTATAAAGAATGCAAGAACATTTGAAATAAACTTTCCTTTATTCTCCATTTGCTTAAAAATATAAATTGCCTCTTAATCTTATGAAAATGTTTATTGGATTCCTTTTCCTTATTTCTCATTTCAAAGTTTAAACTTAAAAGCATATTATAACATAACTCTTTTTCATAAGTGTAGGAGATAAGTAAATTATTAAAATATCATTAGTTTAATACTCTTCCCTCATTAAATATAATTTGGGAAACAAATATGTTCCACAAGATTGAGAAAAAAAATATTCAGTTACTGATAACTAGGCTACAGAGATACAAAACTAACAATGGTTTTCAACACATTAGCTGGTTTTAAGGATATGCATACACAATACAAAATAGTATGGATACTGTTATAATTGAATTAAGATTAATGGTGACAAATTACTAATAACTGTTTATAAACAATACAACTATTCCTCAGGAATTTAGTAACCAATTCCCAACAACTTTCAGTAACTTAACATAACCTGTTTCAGGAGTGAATAGGGATTAAGAAATGCTTACTCAAATTATGCAGTTTACAATATGTTTCATAATTTTTTATGTAAAACATCTGTAGAGACAAAATTTTATTTACTAATTGGGTACTTTTCAACCACTGAAAATGTTACTTTTTTGAGCAAAAAAAAAAAGGTAGAGGGAAGCTATTATTTTATTGTATTATAAGACAATGCATTTTCACTAACTCTAAGACGCAAAATGTGTAAAGAAACTCTAAAGTAAATACTTCATAATGCAATTCTTAGTATACAGATAAGAAATATGCCAACTCTGGAAACTTTCAGAAACACAATTTAAAATGATAAAGTTTCAGACATTAAAATAAAAAAATTTACCAAGCTAGAGCCAAATTTATTCATATAGATAATTAGTGTTTAAAAGCAAATTAAAATATAAGGTTAGAAACTGTCCATTTCAGCAGAACCTTGAATTTAGCAATGGGTTGCCAGAAGCCTTTCAAATATTTGCTAATAGCAAACAACCTAAAAACATTTCTCCTTTTTTTTTCTTCTTTATTTAAATATATATCTAGGTAACATTTTGTGTAACAATGTGTTGGAGTGCACATTTCATAGCCAATGTACAAACTATAATTGTTACTCATGAAATTTGCCAAGTAAATTTTTAAAACATGTTCTATGGTGTAAAAATACATTGTAAAAGTGGTTCTTCAGCACAAAATAGAAAGAAGAGTCCTACAACTTCAGAATGTTGAGAACCACTGATTTACTTACTAAACTGAAAATGGAAAAATGTTATTTATAAATTTCTAAACCGTTTTTAAAAGTTTCACTTATATACACACATATATATATACACACACGTAACACTCAGTGCATTCTCAAGATCTTGAAGTAAGTACTCCTTCCTGGATTTATTATATTGCAAGCTCACAATTCTAAACTTTTATGCCCATGAAATGATGACAGACATTTATTATGTACCTTTGTTCACAAATAATTGAGGCTTACCTCTGCAACTAGTATGACTGTGCTAACAGCACAATAACCCTAAAAAACAATGAGCTAATGTATTCATTGCAGTATTCCTTCACTGCACACTCACAGGCAGTAGCACTCTTGTGTCACATATGCAACCTTTCTTACAGATCTACAGATGTCCCACTAAGTAGTCTCTGATCAAAACAGGTGGTATTGACTCACTCAGTGAGCAAGGCACAATGGGTATGTACATCACCCATTTTCTTATTAAACTCTATGTGGAATGCCTCAATGCATATGCTGTATGAAAAAATACTGTACCACTTTTTGCTATTCCATGCTTTTAGAGAGAATTAGTAATGGTTAGCTTTAAATATGGTAACTTCAGTGTTTTTTGTTAAATGATATATATTGCATAAGTAATGGCAAATAGAAACACTTTTGTAAAGTTCCACAATCACAAAATGAATGGCAAAAATGAGTACAATTAAATATATCTTATAACAAAAACACATTTGCAAGGAAACAACTAACACAATGGAATTGTAAGAGACTAGACGACACAAACTTAACATATACAGTGATAAGAGGATTATTTAAAGATTTACCATAAATAAAGACATTTGTATTTACAAAGTGAAATTGCTTTGACTGCACTTCAATATGCACATTTTATATGCAGAAAACTTTATGCACCAATTGCCAAACAATATCACAAAATTCTGCCTTGTAACATAGGTGTCTGTAATATAAGTAAATGTTATTTTTATTATTCTTATCAGAAATAAGCAATTAAAAACAATAAAGATTACGAAAAATTCAGAATCAGAGTTACTTTAGTTGCATGAGGTATGCTAATTTGTAAGTGCAAAATTTGCTCCCATTAAATATTACATGGAAAAACTCTTGGTCCCTATGCAAAGAAGACCATTAATTATATTAATATGAACTCAGTTGATGACTAATGACATTTCCACGTTAAGTGGAAGGTC
The DNA here is from genome assembly GCA_038380435.1 of Ryuthela nishihirai. NCBI lineage: Eukaryota > Metazoa > Arthropoda > Arachnida > Araneae > Heptathelidae > Ryuthela > Ryuthela nishihirai. The sequence continues at coordinate 12,701,266 of JAWZYU010000009.1, forward strand.
TCTGCAAGTATGGTTAACTGCAGTTAGTGTACAGCTGATTACTCTTCAATTATCATTTATATTTTAAACACACAGAAATACATTTTGAATGCAACTGATTTTTTTCTTCAAAATGTGGAAATTTTTAAATACTGTGTTCATCTCAGCATTGTTCAATTATATATGTGTGAATCTTATATAACTTTGTTTTCTAATTAAATTTGCCATCATTTAAATTACAAGATAGCAAGCAGTTTTTCAATTATTTACACTTAATTTTAAAATCGACACATAAAATACAGTAGCAAATAAATTTCTTTTGAATAAAACATGACTACTACCTCTAAAATGCTCTTAATGTAACTTAAAATTACTTCCAATATATTTCAAGCATCTGCAACTTGAACTATAACATGGACTTAAAGAAAAACAGTGAGGCATATACCACTTAAAAATGAAGGGAAAATGAAATATTTATCAGAATATTAGAAATTAAAACTGTTTCAGTCAAATGCTCATTTTTAAATATTCAATTTTTCACATCTGGTCTAAGGAAATCGAGAAACTAAAACCACCTATGTAAAAAATATATATATAACTGATATTTCTCTGTTAACAGCTAAACTGAAAAGCTGCTATGCACCATCATTCTTTTATGTACAATGAGAGATGTAATATTTTATTTTTATTTTAGGCAGTTAATCCTCAGGTTAAATTTATTAAAATGTGATATATATATATTAGAACTGTCCATTTGTAGCTTTTTATACTACTGAACAGTGTACAAGTTTTCAAAGATGTCTTTGCTATTTGCCACCTCTGTCTGGAGCAATGCTGAATTTCAGCTTACATCCTTAGTGTGAGTATCCATGTTTAGCTTTGCATTCCACATGTCACTCACACAATTCACTAATGTGTCATATGTAAATAATGAAAGAAAATAAGATAAATAGTGCTGGTGTTAATGAAAAATAAAGAAGTAAACTGACACACTTTATAAAATAAAACAAAAAAAAAAAAAAAAAAAATATATATATATATAAAATTGAATAACTAGAAATTGCAATTGAATTTCACTGTATCATTGTTGCCCTAATGCATGGGTGAAGTATTTATTTTTTGTATTAAAGAAATTAAAAGGTATTAATTGTGTATCAAATGTAATCTATTGGAACTATTATGGAGGCAGCATATTTTTAATATATAATAACTGATGCTGGTCTGCAATATTATAACAAATATCTTGTAAATTCTGCATATATATATTTGTGCTTATGTACAAGCTTATTATAGCAAACAAGACCAGCAGCAAATGTCTCTTAACATGAATCTCATTTATGTTTCTAACCCACTTCCTGAGATATACTTAAAAAGGCAACTACAATCACACAGTTTTAAAATCTAAACTTTCATTTACCTTCATTCACATACATACTTAAGTTTCTAGAGTATTTGTTGGATACTATTTTTAGCCAACAAATATTTCAAATTTATCTAAATAAAAGAAGGCCAATGGGAATTTTTAACAGTGATATATAATTATATAAAATATCAGCAAAAATCTTAAACAAGATATGAATTTGTAAAACATTAAGTTTCACTGAAGAGAAAAAGTATTATAATAATTTCATAATTACACTATACCAAAATAAAAATGACATTTTTGTATTAACGTCATGAAACTCCCCTTTCAAAGTACAATAAGCTAGTTAATGAAAATACAATTTATGCTTACACATTTTAAGCATTAACATAATATAAGTGTTATACAGATGTCAAAAACGTGAATTAGTGATTGCATTTGCAAAACTGTTAAAGCTCCAGCATTTGCATATCAGACCACTGGATAAAAGAATGGTGCTTTTGATGGGATTACTCATGACAACACCAATGAGTTGTTATACAAAAAAACCGTGGCCTTGAAATATCTGGAAACTGGTATCACAACACTAATCAATGTAGGCCCAGTTTACTGTATGACCCAGTTTACTGTATGGTGAAATTCAACTAAAGTGGAGATAAACTAATACATACCATGGGGGAAAAACCCAGCAATACACAAAAATTTTTAATGTTTTTTTTTCTTTCCACTGAGTAACTACAGTAGCAATATCTGGTCACAGCCAACTTATGTAGCTGTATCCTGGAAGTTAACTTCCCCACCAGTCATTAGAAGATGTACCACCATAATTACTTCGATATTGACTTGGGTATTGGCTTCCTCCATATCCAGAGTTTTGAGAGGAATAGTTATTTGAACTTGCACTACGCAATCCACTTGTACGCTCTCTCCCACCACCAAACTGACGATAATCCCTTGAACCAAATCCACCTGATCCATATCTATAGTTTTAAACACAAAAATTTATTAGTGACAGATCATTACTCATTATATCACTACATCTGAATATTACACTGCAGGGAGTCAAAAACAATTAAGGAAAACATTATTACTAAAATTCATTAAATACATAGTATGGTGCCTTTACAAAAAATGAATATTTTTTCCTACAAGACCTCAGAAATAAAAAATAAATCCTAAAAATTTTAGTAAGGAATGTTTTTTTACAAAATTTACAAAAATCTCAAACATTAAATATTGTAATTTTATCAAATTATTGGTTAACATACAACCAATGATGTCATAAAATTACAAATTGTCAAGTTTAGGAACCACTCTCTTAAGAGTTGAATTTTGGACTTGCCACTTTTGGGTTTATAAGCTCATATAAAAATAATATTTTTCAGTTAATAATTATTATATGGTGCAGTTACACATTCTAAGTAATCTATAACTGGCATGTTAATAGCTGATAATGCTGTTGTTCAAAAGAGTATCATTTTGTCATGAGATTTTGAAATGAAATTAATCACCAAACAAAAGATAAACAATGACAAAATGCAGCTTTGTCTAATTCCAGTTGTAATGTTAAACCAATTATGCAGGCTTTACAAATTCTCACACACACAATTAAATATTACACAGAGCCATTGAGTTTTCAGAGATGACAAAATATCTTCCATCAACCATAATTCATCTTGATTAATAGTCAAAACCTTTCAAATTCTACACTAGTAACTGCAAGTTTTTGAAACTAAACAACCCCTATTCTGATCACATACTGTTCATTTTCAAGTTGACCATCAACCAAATGTTTAATTCTGTTAAGGACTATTGAGAACAAAAATTCACCCCAAACTATCCAACTTTCAATTCACTTAACTGTAGTAAAAAAAATTGATTTAAAACATTGACTTTTATATAAGTAATTTTGTGATTTATACAGAGAACAGAAACTTAAAATGAAAAATGCTGTTTATTATAAATAATATGATGAGCAGGGCTTGATCTATGGATTGTGTTGAAAATGTGTTGAACTGTTGTGTTAAAATATGCATTGGCTTTTTGTGCGAGTTCTGCATTTTTCAGGCAGAATACATACTCTATATTTATTGCTTAGAAGGGTTTGAGTAGTGCTGATATTACTGAAGTAGTTGTCCTGTTATGTGGTGCCACAACCATTTATATAGATTGAAAACAGATAAAAAGATCTGATTGAGTCTGTCAGTTTCCTTTGACAGTGTATTTAAAAATTACATAATAAATTCATAGTAAATTCATAAAACACACAAGGATGACATATTTAACGAGCTTACTTTGATTATCTGTACAAAAACAAAGCCTTCCTCACCACAATATAATGGTTTAGTCCAAAAACAATTGTTGGACTGGCTTGTACACACCAAATTTTTTGATTACATGATTTAAAATAGAATTCAAATAGGTGTGTAAAAATTCAGCCTAAGATATTTCTTAATTATTGCAGATTTGCCAGTATTACCTGAATCTGTCCCTGTTCATTACCTTTCAAAAATATAGTTTCCATTATAGGCTTCATCATTCAATAACCATATGCTTCTTTTTACTTGCCACATTAGAATAATTAAGTGTACTTTTTTTTTCCATCGCAGTCATAGTTTTATATTTTTCCATTTCAAGGATTCCAATTAGTTCGATTTTTCAACCATAAACACAAAATGACCATTCCCAATAAACAAATCCACTGCATCATTTACACTTTCAGAAAAGTTTGCATAATTTTTACACCACAGCAACCTTTAAAATGTTTTCAATTTGGCACAGAAAGTTTCTGACCAGACTGTACTATCATTGTCAATACCATCAGTTCACTCTCTGAATCACTAAATTGAAATGGCTAAGGATGTACACATCTCTTATTTATTATCTGTCACTATCACTAAAATCAGAATTTGAAAGCCTTTCATAACTAGTACCACAATATAAAAAGCAGTCTGTATATGTTCTTACACATCCAGGTTGATATGTGCTCTTCAGCTGAAACTAATATATATATACACTTTCGGTAATTGAGCACATTCACAATAAAACCTAATCGATGGATTTTCAGTTGTTGAGTGTTCTCACACTCAAAGCTGATTTCTCTGCTTCTTGCTGTTGAGTGCTTTCACTCTAAATGTTGATCACTAAAACTTCCAGAGGGTAATGTGTTTTTATTATTATTAAAAGATAAATGTTTAAGGTCTGATGTTTAGTCATATAATTGGTTTCTGAAGATCAAAATTTAATCTAAATTTTTTTTAGACTATTACATTTTAAACAGCTTTTTGATTGACATATTATGGAATAGGATTTACATCACAAACACAGTGAATGTGGTGTGAATATGAAGTATGGCTGTACATTCCATTTATTTATTATGGATTTATATGTTGGGTCTGCTATAATGTCTATTTTGTGCAGTGAATGGACTATCTTCAACACACTGACTTGGAATGGCTTACCTGCAATTATTTGTCTGCAATGTTCTGTTTCTTGCATCCAAGTTTTGACAATTGTAAATGTACTGCAATGTATAATATGCAATATTAAATGCTAATTTTTAATGTGTGGCCTTTTCAGGATTCTTTTCAATATTGTATGGAAATATTCACATGTGATGCCATCAGTTTTTGCATAAATTTCAACCCCGTCTCTAAACAAAAGCCAAAACCATTCTTCTGTTCAGATCACTGATGATCACTAGCAGCAAACTCTTCCTCCAATAGCTCATTTTAATGATTAAAAATGAATTAAATTAAAAAAAAAAGGGCGACATTTTTAATGTCCTTATGCAAGAGATCACTGCATGTAATGCAGAAATATTGGTACAATGGTATTGAGTTGTTTCGGAGTGCTGCAGTGCCTGCCAAGTCTGGTATTCTATACTGACAGATTCAGTGGTATGGTCATAATCTATTAACTTTGTATGTCTGATCATTAACAAAAACAAAAGTGTTGGTTGGTTGTTTTACCTCCGAGTAGCACTTTTTTGCACACAATGGCCAGGTCACAAGGACCCCGAAGGCTCAGAGAAGGTTGGGGGAGGAGACCCACTGGAACAGCTGTTAGGAGACAGATGGTTAGCCTCCCATCAAGGCCATCCAGCGTTTCTTTAACGTTCACTGGGTATGGTTCTCCCACACACGGACCACGGCTTAATGCCCCATATGACAGACGGTCACCTTTCCAAGCCCATCGGTGTCCCCTACTCATCATGGGCAGGGTGGGGAGTTTTGTGGAGATAAATCTCAACACTGACCCAGCTGGGACTCGAACCTGGGAATTGCAGTTTACGAGCCTGGCGCGCTACCGACTGGGCCGCCACCACCACCCCAAAACAAAAGTGCAACATATACAAATTCAAAGACTGCTAATCAGGTTAAAAAAATCCCATAAATATATATTAAAGTGAGTTCAATTGTTTTATCACTTGAAAAAAATAAAAGACACAAAATAAGCACATTACAATTCTGACTGCAGCTGGCTATCAATAAATATCTTATGATGTTTAATATGAAATAACCAGCAGTTTTTAAAGAAATCATTTTAATACGTTATATACAGATAATGGACAGCTAAAATGTGAAGAGTTCCATATTATTAACTAACTAGGAATTCAAATCCATTAGTTCAGTAAAATCTTAAATAAAATTTTCATGAAATATTTAACTGAAGGTAAATCAAAGATCATCAAATCTCTCAAAATTTTGATTTTCTATGATATTCATTCAGTATTCATAGTTATAAAAAATGGAATGTGTAGTTAAAATAATTGATCTGATAAGTTAACTCAAACAGGCAAGGATATGAAATGCAATGAACTGTGATTTTTAAAGGATAAATAATCTTTTATCCTTTAAAAATAAATCCAACTTACTAATGAAATTTCTATTTACTAATAAAAGAAATAACTACTATTAACTTTTAATAAATGTATATGCATGCTTTTAGCAATTGGTGTAATGATTATTTCATTTTTGGTAATTTTGAATGATCTTTGAGGAATGAGATAAATTATGTTAAATATTCCAGCTTCTGTAACTCTTTAAATACTGAATAAATAACATTGAAAATTAAGATTTAGAGAGAGATCTGATTGAGATCTTTATCTTCAGTTCTATTTTTTCTGCATAAAAAGCTTATTTCTAAAATTACTGAACTCTGAATCCTACCTCTACTTGCAGAACATGGATTTTTCTCTTTTTATGTTCAGAACCAGCATATTAAAAGGTTAGATTTCAAAACTTTCTAATAGTTGAAGCTCAAAAACCAGTGATTACAAAATAAGAATCCCTAATGTCCTGATATCTATTATGACAATCTCAAATACATGCTTCTAATAAAATAATATAAGAATGTTTCATCCTGAATATGTTTCTTGCATTTTAATGGTTAAAGCAATTTCGTTTGATTTAAAACATCAATGTGCAACAGTTTCATATCATAAGGGACAGACAATAAACTAAAAACTTGGGTAATCTGAAAATTTAGTTTTAAGCACTATATATGAATTTAAATATATCAGTATGGATTACATAACATATTTCACATGTAACATAAATTTTAAGAACTGATCTCCCTCAGTTAATTTAAATACATACTTTTTTCCACTGGAATATTTTCGCTGATTGCTGTTGCTGCGTTGTTCCACTTGCACTTCCTTGGCTAATGCTGATAACCATTCTGGAAGCTCTTGCTTAGTTTCTGTTATTAGTTCCACAAGATCAAGTGCCATATTTCGATTTTTTTCGTTAAAAAAAGATGTGGCTAATCCTTTAAAAATAAATTTACAAAGATTATGTTCCATAATTTGCAAATAATCACACAGTGAAGGTAAAACACATTAAAAAATCATTTTTTTCACCTTTACTATATAGAATAAGAATTTACTAATAAGAATAGAATAATTACAACAAAACTCTTATCATAACAATTTTGGTCATCTCAGTTATTATATCAGTATTATTATGATTATGGACAAAAGCCATTTAACACTAATATTTTGATGCTTAATAGAACTATACTTTTATATCAAACTCTGTAATTGTTAATGTTTTTACTAAAAAAGAACACAATTTTCCAAAAGAAACACTAAAACAAACTATACTCCATTCCCACTTAGTTGAGATCTAACATAAACCATGATATGAGCAAGTCTGTGCTAATATCAATGTGCACAGAAATTGCTGCTATAGGTTACATTTTGAGGCTTCATTTTAAAGCACATGTCAAACATGTAGATAAAAATTATAGTACCGGAGATGCATTTTGCTTGTAAATATTTAGCACAATATACTGTATTGTAGTTTCAGTTTTTCTGCCTGAAGCAGGTATTACAGCTCTGAAAGCCCCAACCTTTATCTCCATGCTAAATAAATTGTGTGGTTCAATTATATAAACATTTATGAAAAAATATGAAATATTACAAGAAGTTCTACATCCTTTCCTCACAGCTCAGTCCATTGCAGCGATATAGACAGGATTTTACCAACATTCTATGCCTGTGTTCAAATGAACTGTCTAGAGAAATAATTTAAAGTTCACTTTGAGAGTTAAAATAAATATTAATACAAATTTCTCTCAGAAATTAATTAAAACTTAAATAAAAAATATTGTTTCAGGCCATTTAATAAAATATGCATTTTAAAAGTTTGTGAATGATTATTTCAATATTAGGCAATTATAAATGATTTTTATAAAACAAGATAATTGGTAAACATTTCAGCAACCATAAACTCTTAATAGTGAACAAATATTTTTGAAAATTGAGATTCAAATAGGTTTGATTATGATATTTATCATCAGTCACAATTTTTCCATAAAATGCATATTTTAAAAGTTATAGAGCTACAAAGTTAGATTCCTGATGAGATAACATGGAAATTCTCCATTTTGATAGGCTTTAGGTAAATTGTTCAAAAATTAATTGTTCATGACAGGTTTCTCAAAAGTCAATTTTTTGAATAACTTTTTCGAATGACCATTTCCTCAAAAATTATTTTTTTTTTCAAGAAAAAAATATACACATTGCATAAAAAATGACATGTTTTACCTCTCAAAGTCAAAATTAAATAATTGTCTCTAGACAGTTCATTTGAGAATAGATGTCGAAAGTCAATAAAACCCTATTACATTACTGCAATAAACTGGTGTTGCAATGAAATGACACTAAGTGAGTTGATGGGATACCATTACAATGAATATTGATAAAAAACATACAGTAACAACTAAAAATATTTAAACCTTTCAAGCTGCACATTAGATAATGAGCAGGAAGAATCATACAACAAGGAGCTAAATTTGCTTATAATAGTTCTACCTCTAATCTTATAGAATTAATTACTCAAATAGATAATCTACAAACAATATCCACTATATACATAAGGATAAAGATTTAAACTACAACAAAGCATAAAGCACCTATAATGCACTAAAACTAAAAATGGAGATCTTAAAATACTGCATGACTTAAAAAGTAATCCAAATCTTAAAGTAATATTAGCAGATAAAACTGAAATACTGATAATCCTATACCAAGAGTATTGAATAAATTGGGAGTTAAGGTAGGAGCTTTCCTTACCTAACATAATAGCTAAAAAATGTATACCCCCCCCCCACACATATATATGGATATACTACAATTATTTGTAAAAACAAAATTACACAAAGATAATAAACCATTCTACCCTTTAGTAAGTAAGCATAAATCGCCCACACACAACCTAATGAGGGCACTCTTTGATATTTTCACACCCTTTTTCCCCCTACTAAATATATTTTAACTTCATGTTATGAAAAAGGCAGTTGCTATAATACGGCAAACCCCAGTCAAAGAGTCAACAACCATTCACTCATTGGATGTCACATCGCTGTATCCCAACATACCAAGTTTGAATGCAGTGATGCGGTTCAAGGCTGAATAGTTGAAGGAAGCCAGCCCCACAGCCCAAGAGTACTTTAATTTACACAAGGTCCTGCACCTAGCCACCAACTCCAACTGGTTTGTCATCAATCATTAGGCATGGGTCCACATGGGATTGCCACTGTCTGGGCTCATGGTCGATGTTGTAATGCGACATGTAGGGAATACAGCCTCAGATAAAGCTATTATTAAATCATCATTATATATTCGCTACATTAATGATGTAATAATTTTTTTGGGATTACCCTATAAATTTTAATAGAAACATTTAATAGTATTACTACCCACTATACAACTTACTCATGAAACAGAAATTAATGTGGAATTACCATATCTGGATATCCTTATTAAGAAGATACCCAGATGCGATTTAGAAATATATCGAAAACCCACTTTTATTCAAAATATAATAGATTTTACTTCAGCACACCCTATGAAATAGAAGAAATATAGGATAAGTCCATATTTACTCAGAGCATTTAAATATATCATGCAGAAAAATACATTATGGAAGGAATTAGAATTTATTTATAAAATTGTCAGAGAAGCTGATTACCCGGATAAAATTATTAAAAAACTGGAGAATATTGCAAGATATAAAATAAAAGTCAATAGAAGTCCCAACCTAATCCTCAAGAATTAAAATCTAAATATGAAAAGTGATAAAGGGCTCTGACAAGAAAGGGTAAAGACAAGTCCTTAGGCTAAGTAGGAGAAATATCATCTTTGCTGCCTTTCTTGGTTTCAATGGATTGTTGAATTCTGTGATAAGCAATTCCATGAACTTCTGTCTCATCCATATATAAGCCAAGTTGTCTTTCAGTGTAATAACTTCTCTAGTAGTCTGTTGAAAGAACTCTTTGTTATCAGATTTGAAAGATTTTAAGAGAGATCATCAGACTGTTAGCAGAGTTTCTTCCATGACCCATTTGTAGCTGATTCAGAATCCCCAATGTTTTCGACTGCTTTATATATGTTGAAGCCCCTCAAAAGGTGTTTTAGGGTTGACCAGCATCACTACCAATTGATGTGACTGCCTGCTGCATTGTGTGACATGAATAATACCACAATTACAGTTTGGCCCCTGTGCTGGAGCAATGAGATGGTGTTAGGAGGAAGAAATACTCCTTCAATGTTTGGATTCATGCAAATTTAATCCTGAGGATATTCACTGCATTGATCAAAATTCTACTGCTGTTGAAAAACAAATCAATCACCGAAAATACAACCATACACCAAAGAACTTAAGCTTGACTTCCATAGGACAATTATCATACCCTTTATCTTACTGTTAAAAGCTGCCAGATTTTCAGAGTGGTAAACTAGGTTTAAGTGTAAATCATATGCTGCATTATTGTCAAGTGAATCAGCCTGTCTTTTGCTGGCTTGATTCCTAAGGTAGTTTTTTTTTTCTGGGAGGACAAATTCTGACTGGCTTTTCTACCAGAACATACATGTTAAAAAATTGAAGAAAACAGCTTTCATCTTCAACCAATTCATCAGGACAGCTTAAGGTAGAATCAGAGTGTCTGCACTTGCAGCCTCACTATTAGTAATTAATTTCAGATTATACAAACTTGTCTCTCTCTTAATCTTCCAAATCAGCATGACTAGTATTAAATGGATGCTCATCGCTAAAACTTCCACCATTGTTTCTTCCAAATCATCATATACAGACTCTTTTGCTTTAATTATAGCCTCACTAATAGGAGCTTTTTTTACACTAATCATTTGCCAAAGTTTTACAAAATTTCCATTTTAACAATCAAAACATTACATTTAGGGCTGTTTATTGTTGACTTAATTTTTCACATTTTCACATTCTGTTATGATTGCATTGGTTGATGAAAAAGTTTCTCTTTTTTTCACAAAAATTAACATACAAAACCACATACATTGGCCTTGCTGACCATCCCAAGCTGTTGTATTTGCCTCGCAATGATTGATTAATGCCGAATATTTCAGCGATCTCTGGAGTCATTCGATGTCAGTCACTTTCAAAGTGGAGATTTCATCACCATCAGTCTTGGTTAACCATCCAGAATGTTGTTCATCAATGAGGTCAACATTTTTTTCAAGAAAACATCTAACTACTTACGACACATAGAATCGTCAACAGCACTCTCTCCATAGACAGCACATATCTTTGAGTCTGTGACTTGCCTTTCCGGAAATAAAAGAGTATGATATGCTGAAAATGCTCACTTCCTCCTATCTTCAAAATTTCATAAAATGAACACCACAACAAGTTTTTGTTTTAAATGCTCAGTGAATTGCCACCTTTCAAATGGCATATAAATGTTACATGTTTGAAGTTGTTAATAGGTAGATTTTGTGACACGACACAGCCAAGTGACAAAAACTGGGCAAAGTTTTGCATCAACCCAATACAATTTCAGAATGGATATCACCTTTATCAAAATGCTCGAAATTTCTGATATCAGTTTGTAAACTATTGTCTTATGTGCTCTTTTTATTCAGTCTACTTGTCCTGTAAGTTTCACCTTTTTCCCTTTGGATGCTGTGCAGACTTGTCATAGTCAAGTTGGTTGGTTGTTTGAGGTTTTATGGAATATTAGCAACTACAGCTGTAATGCACCAAACAAGACACAAAAAAAGAGAGTAAAAGGTAATCCTACAAATAAAATTAAAACTTAATGATACAGTAATCCAAACAGGGCAACAAAGGGTGTAATAAAGAATCTGTTAAAAAAATACCAGAAACAATTTGTAAAACATAAAAGGAATACAACAGGTGTAAAAGACAAAATAAAAACGATTATAAAATTATACACATATTATTCAAACACATTAAAAACACAAAAACAGATACCCAATTTGATTAAGTGATTGGCTTCATAGATTTAGTGGGTTCCAACCAATCAAAAATCTAATTAAGGGGTATAATATATGTAAAAGATGAATGAATTAGTTGAATATCAAGCAGTTGAATCTTGTATGAGTTGCCTATATATAAGAACTTTACATCCACCAAAGTTTTACTTACCTACTGTTCCTACTCTTCCTGTACGTCCAATTCTATGCACATATTCTTCTACATCACTAGGTAAATCGAAATTTATCACATGTTTTACATTAGGGATGTCTAATCCTCTGGCTGCAACCTAAAAATTTTTGATAGTTAGTATGTATTAAAGTATTATATAATTTGCTTTATAGCACAGACATATTACTCTATTTTGATAAATAGTTGATATTCTAACCAGGCCTGGATCTAGGGGGAAAAAGGGGGGAGGTCTATAGTCAACTGTAAAGAAATAGAGGAGAAAATAGTAATGAAGCAAAAAATTTTTGCTTCTGAATATTCAATATCACTATGCAAAATGACACCTATTTTTGATCTGATCCTTACATGGTATTTGTAGAAGTAGCAATAATAAGTTATTACAAATACAAACTCTTAATCAGTAGTAACAAAATAATTATTTTCAATATTAATTTGGCTGTCTGGTGGTCAAGTAGTTAGCACACTTGGCTACTGATCAAAGGGATATGGGTTCAAGCATTGGATAATGCATGGATATTTGTGTTGTCTTTCTGCTGAGGTCTCACCTTCTTCACAGTTCTCTATAGTGTATTTAACTGATAGCCTCTTGTCAGACCTTTGTGTCAAGCAGCTGCTTGAGAGGTAATTTTTTAATATATTAATTTGGAACACAGAATTAATCTCAAATAAATAATCTTGCATTTTACTCAAATGACGGTAAATTATATTCTAGCCATGTGTACTTTAGCTATGAACTATCAAGAAGTTAAAAACCAACATAATGGAACTGCCACGCAACATCCAGTGTTCTTACCATAAACTACTCTACAGCATCACCTATTGCCTAAAATTTATGCTTTTTTAAAATTAATTTTGAATATTAAATGGTAAATAAAACTAATTAAATAATTAAGATGTTTATATTAAATGTTAATATGAATTTTCTTATGAACAGCGAATAAATTATGCAAATTATTTTCATAATCACTTCCCCAAACATATAAACATATTGTAACATGGAAAAAACTTTATGAATAACACACAATACTTAACCATTGTTTTGACAATATTTTCTTTAAGTAATAAAATATGCATAAAACATATCTTAGCCTTTTTGTTAATTCATTTGCCTGAATTTTCATCCAAAAAACACTCCTGAATACAGAAAAGATTTAACTCTTTCCAAAATAGGGCAATCACAATACCAGTGATTAACACAATCCAACTAATGAGGCTTAATATAAAAAATATTTTTCTTTACTAACTCAAAATATATATAAATTTAGTTTTTTCTCCATTTAAATATAATTTGTCTCTAATGAAACATAAATGAATAGTCTGTAAATCAGATTCAATAATTTCTTAACTGTTTTAAATTATCTGCATTACAAACTATTGCTGCATCATTTGCAAAACAAGTCAATGAACCATTCAAATTTAAATTGCAAAAATCGTTCAGATAAATCAAAAATAAAACTGATCCTAAAACAGATCCCTGGGGAACACCTGTTTTTACAATAATTGCTAATTTCTCCATTTAGTCTTACAGCTTGTTTTCTACTTGACAAACGACTTTTAAACAAAGTATAATAGATTTCTCTTATTCCACAATTATAGTTTTTTCAACAAAATTACACAATAAACAGAATCAAAGCTTTTCTAATATCTAAGAATAACACACTTTTTTATTGTCATTAATTCTAGTATAAACTTTTTTGTAACATCCAATATAGCAATTTCATTGTTGCTGTTTTCCCTGAATCCCAACTGAGTGTCATGAAAAAAATAATTCCAAGATGCTTAAGTCCTATGATAGATGCTTCTAAACTGCATTAAAAAGAAAACTACAGAAAAAAAAAAAAAGTGATTTTTTCCTGTTTCAAGTAAAAATTAATTTCTGATTAACCTTTTGGTTCATTAATTTTCTTTAAAATAAATTTTAATTTCCATAGCCAGATCCTTTCTTTTACTATGTCATTCTAAAAAAAATTCTTATTAAAATTAATGTTTGCAATTTTATTTAAATATTTTACTTTTATAAAATCTAGAATTAAATAATGTTTAATTTGAATATAACATGACCTATTTCCTTTCATTACTTATTGCACAAAATTTTTTTAAAATTCATTATTTTTGACTGAGCAGAGTTTTAAAAAAAAAAGCTTGACCACTTGGTACCATTCAACTTTTCTGGCACTGTAATAAATAAAGTACCATTTCTGCTGCATATTTTTCACAGTTCAATTTAGGAAACCAAGAGAAATATCAAAATGTCAGAGACAATATTGGAAGATGTCAGTGCATGAGTGAGCATCTCTTGTTAGAAGACAGTAACCTCCACTTACTTAGGATAGAAGGGAGACAGATTGGTAGATGATATTAACATTAATTACAATAGAGTATCATCAATGAAGACAAAGTTACAGTCTTACTGGTGCTATTAGTTTCCACAATGCACAGTGAATCAGCCCTGTCACAAATCCAAATTTTGATTCCTGATAAATATTAGTAATTTGAAGAGTTATAATTAGCAATAATGCTATTAAATATTTAAGTCTTCCAGTTATTTAAAAAAACAACAACAGTTATTTCAAAAGCTTCCACATCCAGCTGAAAAGCTGAATTGTACCAGTTGGCCAGGCTTTTTTTAACCGTGCTGTAAGAAAAAAAAATTAACTTTAGAACTTCTTTTTCATCAAATAACTAATAAAATTAAATATTATATACCAGATTAAGCAGTATTAATTCGATTTTATGAAAATAAAATATTTTAACAACTAAAAGAATATAATTGTTTCTGGTGCACATGGGAATCGCATTTTCAAAGAGAATGAATTTTATCTTTCACCTACTTTTTCACTCCTTAAAAGTTTAATTCAAGCTAATGGATGAGGGGGGAAATGCACATAGTAGATTTTATTAGTAATTATACAACATAAAAGGTATTCATCTTTTATTCTTTAAATTTAAACAGTTGCTTTTCTCACACCCTTCTGAGAAAAAGGGTAAGATTATTTCTGTCAGTGGAATATCTCGACACTCTACAACAAAAATTATTACTCACCTGCAATATTCATTAAATGTTTCCCTGTTTCAATATTTAGTTATCTTTATTGGCATAAATTAAAACTAGTTAAGCATTTTCGTTAGTACCAATCCGACTGAAGTTTTCCAATTATCTCTTAAAACGGTTGTGTTTCCTACCCACCCTGGGTGTATGGGTTCAACTCACTGCAGTATGAAAAAGTCATGATCTTCCGATTCCACTACAAAATTTTCGAATTGCTTGCATAAATATTATTTTATAGCATATATATATCATTTACAATGTTCATTACAAATTTTTGAAATTTTTTCACCAGTAGAGGGCAAATTATAGCTCTTGGGAGATTCAGAAAGTGTGAATGGTAATATTTCATCAATACCTATACAACACAAAATGAAATTTTTAAATTCTATAAAAACAATTTTCCTTTAAGACATAAAAGTTGCATTTTCCCACCCACTATGGGAGTAAGGAGTCAATTTATTATTGCCAATAAAAACTTCATGACCTTCACACATGCCACCACCAAAATTTCAAATTTCTACATAAACACATAATTTATATGTGATATATGTGATTCACATCTAGCCAATTTGCTGGCCAAAAAAATGATTTTATTCTATTTCCAATCAAGAATTTGGAAATCCTTTTTTCCTTTATGGAACAGAGCCCCATTGTGCATAAACACACAATCCAGGTCAGTAAACCTGCAATGGTTTCATTTCTGTGACAAATTTTATTCAAGTTCTGTGAAGGGAGAAACTTGTAGGGGGTGGGGGGCATGTACTATACACTACAAACTCTATTGTGGGCTGTAGCTAATCAGATTATTACATTATAAACCTTTTGGTTTCATATGAATTAAATTTTAATTAGTACATTGAAATAATTCATAAAATACAAAATCCCATGAATTGCATATGTGTATTTTTTTTTTTCATTAAGTTTTTCAAAGCTTTTTTTATATGTATTAAAAGATGAGTTTTTGATAACTTTTATTATTCTAAGTTTAACACAAACAATATTTTTTGGCCTTTCTAACTTTTCAAGTATCATTAGACTACTATGATAAGACTTATATTAATATTTATCTTGGTGCTAATATAAATTATATATGGAAATTAAACTATCAGAAACACTAAAAATCTGAAAAAACAAGCATGCATATATTCAAGAATTTTCTTTTTAGAATAACTTCTATGGAGTGAATAATTTCATCTTTAAAATGGGTGATTCACCTTAATTACACTTTCTGCTGTACAACTATTAGGGACAGAGACAGACAGGAAACTCCCATCGAGGCCATATATGTCCACAGGTACATACACAAGGACAGCGCTAACCTCCTCATAGACAGCAATTTGTATCTCCTTTCTCACTGAAGGCAGAGTGCAGGTGAGTGGAGAAAACCTGTTTTAGTTGCTTATCTTTACAGATGCAGAATGAAATACGAAATGGTTTGCCCATGCAAGTTGGTGCTCTGCAATATATGATTCCAATGTTTTTAAAACAGCTTTTAACAACTACAAATTTCAGTTAGCACAGTTTAAATGAGGGGCATGATGCTTTGCTGAAGTCATTCCTTTTAATTTTGTGTGTATAACACAACCATCTACCAACAATGCTTGATTAAAGATTTTTTAGGCAGATATTAAGCTGAATTTTCTTGTTCTGTATATTAGCTAATCACTCAAAATGTTTGAATTAATAATAGCTCAAACCTAAATATATAACCACAGTCTAATATAAATGCATCAAAAAAAATAATGAAATAAAATTACTCTGTTAAAACTGCTGTTTTATTTTATCTTTCCAGATTTATGGAAACTATTTAAAAATATCTTAGCACTGAAATGGTAAAAAAAAAACTTATGTTATATATAAAACACTTGGCTCTTTAAGTTTTTTTTTTAGTTCATTTTTATTATTTTGAAGTGTCCATTGAGTGAGGTTCTGGATACTGAATGATTAAAATCTCTTGCTTCAGGTTATTTCTGATTAACAGGACAGATATGCTTGGAGAATTAAACTGCGCGGTCTGGTTGGACCTCCGTAGCCCATGGCTGCTTGAGGATGATGATGATGATGATACTAATTCACTGGAGAGAGAACATAAAATGCATTTACTGTGGTTTTAATTCCTTTTGCTGCTTCTTTATTGACTTGGTCTATCAGATACCCAAGTTCTTTGCTTATAAATGAAATTAGGTAAAATATCCATTATCTATCTTTACAATTAATATATAATTAGATCTTATTATTTCAACTTGAAACAATGTATCAAATAAAGAAACCTAGCTTAGTTTAAAAGCATTTACAGCATATTAGAAACTGTTACAAAATTATATGATGTGAATAATTACTTTTGATACAATTTCTTTAATCACACAGAATTTTCTAGGGACACACAATCAATCAGCATTGTCACATGTAAATGAATCAAATAATTCAAAGATTTATACTACTTACTGCAGTAGCAACTAAAACTGAAGTTTGGCCAGTACGGAAATTCCACAGAGCTTCTTCTCTTTCTCGCTGAGATCTATCACCATGAATGCTAGTTACAGGATATCCCTCATTAAGAAGAAAGTGTTCCAATGCATCAGCCCCTTTCTTAGTTTCAACAAATGTAAGAGTAAGGGAATCGTGTGCTAAAAAAATTAAATATTTGAAATTTATTAACATATGTATAAATAAGATTAAATTCATTCAAATGTAATAAATGTTTTAAAATGAGCAACTAGATAATATTTAATGCCCATACCAAACAAGATATGAAATGCACTTATTTGAATAGTGCTATTCTTTTGGTTTTTATGGAGTGCATTCAAAAACATTCTTAAAGCATGTCTGTAGAGTTGCACTTGTTCCTCCGAAGTCAACGAGCTACAACTCGTTTGAAAGCTTATCTAAACTTGTTGTTACATGTTAAAAATAAAGGCCATATCATCATTTCTCTCTTTGCTGGAGATGCGTAAAGTTCAGTCTACAAAATTTGTGCTTTGTTGCTGAGGAGTCTATTAAAGATGGGAAAAAGATTTTACATTTTCATAAGGATGCAGCTTGGGGACGATGCAAAAAAAAAAATTGTGCCGATTTATTTACAAGTATATGGGGATCATGCCTGTTCATATGGCACTGTTACAAAATGGATGCCCAAATCCAGAGAAGTATGGCAGAGCTTTAAAGACCTCCCTCATGCAGGAAGACTGAAGGAGAGAACTATCACTGCTGTTCATGAACTCATTAAGGAAAATCCATACATCACTATTCAGTTAATAAGTTTAGAGGTCAGTGTGGAAACAATTATTCAAGTTCCAAAAGATTTGTGCTAAATGGGTACCCACAAACTGACAGAACAGCAAAAATAAAACCAACTAGAGTAAACTCCTGCAAGGAGATGCTGGAAATGTTTGAACCTACTGGCCCCAAACAATTAACAGTCATTGTCACAGGTGATGAGATGTGATTTTTATTAAAACTCCCAGAAAGATTGATGACTGCTTGGGTAGCAGAAGATGAACCATGTCCCCAAATCCTCCAACAAGACTTTCACTCAAGGAAGAGGATGTTTAGAATTTTTTTCAATTGCTAAGGAGTGGAGCTGTTAACACATTACCTGAAAAAATGACTATAAATGGCCAATACTACATCAACATTGTTTTGCCCAAAATGGTTAAGGAGATGAAGGAGCAGTGTCCAACAACAGGCATCAGAGGTTCTCCTTCTTCACGACAATGCAAGTGCTCACAAAACCAGACTAGTTAAGGCCTATCTGGAGCAGGAAAAAAAATCAAACAACTACCCTGTTTTGCATATTCACCCTATCTTTCATCATGAGATTTTTGGCCGTTTCCAAAAATTAAAAAGGAACTTGCTGGGAAGCCTTTTTCAAGAATGCAAGACTTGCAAAATGGGTTCATTCAGAGTTGTGGAGTGTTCCCTAACAGGAGAACCACCAAGCATTACAGATTTAGCATAGACATCTGCAATTTTGCATAGATGCTGGAGAGGAGTATTTTGAAGGACAATTTGTTTCGTTGAATTTAGTGCAATGGTTTTTGTTCTGCAGATGCATGCCATGAATTTTTGAATGCCCCTCATATTAACATTTACTGATTGTTTGGGCCTTTTTAAGTATCAGTAAAAGCATTTGGCTTGAACACAATTACACTGTAAAATTCTAAAATACATAAAAAATATTTAAAGCTGTTTTTAAGTGATAGGAGAAGATGTATGTAGATGAAAAATTGTCTTGAGTCAGGTGGGATCTGAACTCACCTCATGATGACATGTCAAGTGAGCTGACTGCTGAGCTACTGGCCGCTGATCAATCTCGTAATTCATCAATCGTGGGTTCAAATCCCACCCAGCTCAAGACAATTTTTCCTCTACACCCTTCTCCTGTCACTTGAAAAACAGCTTGATAGTGGAGGAATATTCATTAAATCAATGATGAGCTGTGAAATTGTATGTCCAAATACAAGGAACTACTGATCAAACCAAAGGTAAGGCAGATTCAGATTTGCTCACAAAAAAGATAGCAATCAGAATGCCCTTGTGGCTGGTTGTGTGCATATGACCAGGATGGCTCTGAAGAAAGAGAGTTCCTAAATGCATTCGAAAGAATGATTGACCAGATGGAGTATAGCATAACATCAGCAGTACAGGAGAGATTGATCAGAACACCTGACATGTCAATCAGGAGGTCCCACCTGGTTCAAGACATTTTTTTTCCTCTACACCCTTCTCCTCCTGTCACTTAAAAAAACAGCTTGATAGTGGATGAATATTCATTAAACCAAGGATGAGCTGTGAGATTGTATGTCTAAATGTATACAAAAAATTGCTAAGTTTTTTTAAATATTAACAAATAAAAATAATAAAAATAAATTAATATATTTCTAATGTCAAATATAAATAATTATGTAATCACAGTGCAATTCATAATTAAAATTTATTTTATAATGTCACTGTAGTTGAGCCAACAGCAATACCAAGCTGAAAACACTGGTTCTTGTCTGATCATCGATTTAAGCAGCTTTAGGCACGATCAGTACCTGGGAGGGTAACCACCTGGGAACACTGCGTGCAGTTGGCAAAAAAACTGCTGAGGACCCATCATCCTCACAGATCCCTCTACTATGGCGTATTAAACTGACAGGCTCCTGTCAGACCTCTGTGGCAAGCAGCTGCTTGAGGAGGTATTTATTTTATTTATTTACTGTAGTTGACATTTACATTTGAAAAACACATTTAAAAGTTCTTTTTTTTAGCTCATGTTGCTTGTGCCATTTCTGATCCTTCCATCAGCATGATGCAAAAGGAACCTTGATTTGTCCAACCAGGCTACATTTTTCCAGTCCTCAATGGTCCAGTGTCGATGCCACTGGAGATGCACTTTCATGTTCTTTGCTGACAACATCAGCACTCAACGTGGTCAGCAGCTGTTACTGCCCATTCACAACAAGGTTCTACATATGTGATGTGTTTGGAGATGACCATCTGTACAACAATGTTTGAATTCTGCTGTGATTTGTCTGATTGTGGCCTGTCTGTTCATATACATGATTCTTGCCAGCTCCTTTGACCCCACTGATCCACAAGCTGTTTTTGTCCACACGATTGCTGATCACTGGTAGTTTTTTTTGCTTTTCACACCATCCTAATCTCAAGCACAAATTGTCCTCTAGAGTGGTGAATCAAGGTTAATTTCAGAAAATCTAACTTTTCTTACAATGTACAAAAAAAGATGCTTGGTTCCCTCCAGCTCATTAATCATACCGTTCCACATTTCTGCAATAAATTTTATTTATATTACTGAACTCCAATTGTGATGGAAAGACTATCATCCTCAAATGTTTCCACCAAAAATACTGTACAGGAGTTCTTAAGCCCCCCAAGAGTTTAGAAAATGCAAAAATAAGTTCAAGGCATCTAAAAAATTACTGCTTCAAACATAGGTTCCATCTTGTAATCATAGGAACTGGTAAGAGCTCCACTTTCAGATCAGGAAATTTTTCCTCATGAAATGTAAAATACAAGTTCATCTTTCTGGAGTGTAGGAAAGCAGATTTTATTTTTGACAGAGTAGCCTTTTTTTTCCATTCCACTTAAATGTTGCAAAAATAGTCTTTCAATCACAAAACCTTTAGTTATTATTTATAACTGCTAAATTAATAAATGAAGTATACTGTAAAAATGTGAAAGAACTTTTACAAAGATACATCACATACGTACACAGCTGAAACAGAAAAGTGAAACCTCACCTGGATTACCATTTCTCAAACCAGCTGCATTCAACAGATCAAGGAGAAAAGATCGCTTGTCATGTTCTTCAACCCACACTACTTTCTGAGTAATGTTCTCAGAAGTGCTGCCAACTCGTCCAACAGCTAGAAAGATGTAGTTGTCCAGAAATTTGCGAGCAAGTTCCTAAATAAATTTAAATACTATTAACCCTTAGAGTACCACTTACTTTATTTTTTCTATTGAAATGTAACTTAACCTCCGAGCCAAATTATAAAACAACTAATGAATGAAATAGTTTACGTCACATACTAAAAAAAACATTTAATTCTGAACAAAAATATATAAGAATTAAATGAAAAAAAATGGTAGCTAGGCAATAAAAACCTGTTGCAAACTCATTTGTAGTAATTTTTGAAAACTGATTAATCAGTTTTTAACATTTTAAGGGTAAAGGATATATTAAAAAATACTATTTCATTCAATAGATAGTAACAAAAATATTACGTGGAATCTTGGTAACTTTACACTGCAGCTTAAAAATGAAGCATGAAAGTAATGTCATTTAGCCTGGGAGCCAAAGTGTTTGTCTTTTAGGTACCAAATTTGCCTTTTTTGGATATCAACAACAAATCATCTGCCTCATGCCTGATCATCTAGCTGGTCTTGAATGTCCCCATTATATGAACATACAAACAATGAAGTTTAATGTGAAAGTGTGAAAAAAAATCATGGGTGGTCTTAAAGGACTGTGGCACACAAGATAACATTAACAATTTTTCCACCAGATTTTGCTATACTTTTTCCCTCCATTAGGTCGTGATGCATATCTGCATATGAAATTTTAAAATATATTTTAATAGAATACAGATTAAAAAATAATATCAATCATTTCAAATGCAAAAAAAATAATAAGAAAAGTTAATTTCTTAATGCTAATTCTTTTGCCAAAATATAAAAGCATATATATATGTATTCTTTCACAAAATAAATTGAACAAATGCAAAATACAAAAAAAAATTCGAATTTGTTTCAATCAATTCAAAAGCAAAAATTTTTAAAGAGTATTAGTTTTCAGTAAGAAGTGGCTAAAACACAAAATGCTAGTTAATGTGAACAAAAAATAGTTTGCTTACTCTTGGCTTAAGAATGTTAGGTATGATCAATTCAAGAACATTTTTAATAAGAACAAAAAACTGTTCCTCAATAAATTATAAATATATTGCTTTATTATAATACCAAAAGTATCTAACTTTTACCTAATTTAAAATTATAATTGCTTAGCTAAAACCACATCCTGATATGCTTATTGGGTTTACAATTAGAAGCTAAAGGAATGAGGATTGAATCTGTATGTAATCTGTACATCAAAATGCACCAAAAGGTATATTTGTGTTCAATTCTTTTGATCCATAAGTGAATGTTCTTTTTACTCCCAACATGTTAAATGGATATGTTTGAAAGACCTCAAATACTGATGGTTGGGAGACACATGGTAGACTCCCATCAAGGCCATTCAGCATGTTCTTTAAAGTGCACAAGGTTGTGGTTTAACAACATCCCATACAATGGATGATGGCCTTTCCAAGTCCATCAGTGTCCCCTACTGACCGAGGGCATGGCGGAGAATTTTGTGGAGATAAATCTCAACACTGGCCAATGTGGGACTCGAACCCAGCAGATTATGAGCTTGTAATGCTCCCAACTGAGCCACCCTGGTCCCCAAAGACTGAGGCCAAGGTTGAGAAAAAGATATAAACTGGTCAGCAACGATATTCAAATAACCCGTGGTGTTCAGATGACCTTCAATGGGTATCAGAGGGGGCCTAATGTGTATCAGGAAAACATACCCCAGGCCTGTACTGTTGACACAGACATGATGGCTCCAGGCCTCATTTTTCAAAAATGAAAAGAAACCCAAGAATAAAGTTAGTCTAAAAACGAAAGGCCTCCATCCTGAGGCCAAGGTTGAGAAAAAGATATAAACTTGGTCAGCAACAATATTCAAATAATCCATGGTGTTCAGATGTCCTTCAATGAGTATCTGGGGCTCTAATGTATGCCAGGAAGATTTAATAAGGAAAACATATCCCACACCTAACTGGCCTGTACTGTTGACACCAGACAAGATGGCTACAGGGCCTCATTTTTTGAAATATGAAGAGACCAACTAGATAAAGTTAGGAAAGATAGCAGAAACCACACCAAACCTACACAGTGTTTTTTTTAATTGCATAAGGTACAATGGCTTAATGTCTCATCCAGCAGATGGAGGTCTTTCTTTTTTCTGTCAATGGCAGGTCATGGACAAATATTAATCAATGTACATTATTTTCATACTTGGTTCCTTTTTCCTTTACTTTAGTTATTATGTTATTCGGAATTCACTCCAAGGGGAAACCATTGGGCATTAGATGGCCTACAGACTTAAAAATTCTGATTTAGATATCAGCTGTTAATTTGGCCCTTCTAGCAAATGTCATTTTGAAGTTTTCATGATTTATCACAACATTATCTTTGTAACTTCCTGTGAAATGTAATTGTAAATGATTTGAAATATATTTTGAAATATACACATATATTAATCCATGCTTAATTTTTAATGAACAGTGTATACACCAAAGAGCCAAAACATTATGACCAGTGCATTTTTATGCAAATCGAAGCAACTGCAGGTAAATGACAGCATATGTGAAGGTCATGAAATGGTATAAATAACACCTGATACTGAACTCTGTTAATCAGTGTTATTCTTGTTTTTCAGATGTGAAAGGCAGTGGACTTAAATGAGTTTGACAAAGGCCAAATTGTAATGGCCAAACGACTGGGTCATATCAATTCTGAGATGGCTAGGCTTGTGGGCTGTTCATGGTCAGCCGTGGTTAGCACCTTCAAAAAATGGTTTGAGGGAAAAATCACGAATCACCAGCAAGGTGTGGGCTGACCATGGCTCCCCAATGCTAAAAGTGAGTGAAATGGTACAGGCCAATAGAAGGGATACTGTGGCACAACTCACCCGTAATTTGAATGCTGGTGATGGGAGCAATGTGTCACAACACACAGTACATCGAACCCTGCTGAAAATGGGGCTGTGTAGCCATAGGCACCTCCTGGTGCCCATGCTAACTCGGTTCACTGTCGAAAGCATCAACAATGGACACAGGAGCATCAAAACTGAACCTTAAATGATTGGAAGGTCATATGGTCTGATGAATCTCATTTCCTGTTGCACCATGTGAAAAGAAGGGTATGTATGCGTCGTTTACCTGGGGAAGTGTTGGCACCAGGATGCACTGTGGGATGAAAACAAGTTGGTGGAGGAAGTGTAATGCTTTGGGCAATATTCTGCTGGGAAACCTTGGGGCCAGTAATTCATCAGGTACATCCTTTCATGGATGTACCTGATGAATGAATGAATGTCTTCCCCCCTCTAGTAGTGCCTTCTTTCAGCAGGATAATACACCATGCCGCACTGCCTGAATTGTTCGAAAATGGTTTGCAGAACACAAGGACTTCCAGGCCCTGGCCTCCAAATTCCCCAGACATCAATCCAATCTGTGCAGCTCAACCCCGTAACTTACAAGAGTTAAAGGATCTGCTGGTAACGTGTTAGTATCAGATACAAGACACCTTTAGAAATCTTGTGGCATTCATGCCTCACCAGGAGGGCCAACATCATATTAGGCAGGTGGCACATGGAGAGCCAACATCATATTAGGCAGGTTGTCATGATGTTTTAGCTCTTCCGTATATAAGCCAATACTAAAAATGAAACCCCCAGTGTAGATAATATAAACTCTGCAGACCACTCTATCAATTAAAATCTCCGGATGTAATCATAATTATTTTGCTCAAAAGGGATGTGCTTAGAACAGATAGAAAACAGTTATTTAGTAATATTTGATAGCAGAAGGAAAGTACAGAACTGATGAATAGAAGTATCATACAGTATAAGCAACTGATGCTAGATACGAGAAAAGATCAAATATTCAAGTTCTCAAGTAAAATTATTTGATGCAAGTTTCAAAAGTAAGATCACATGTGAAGTTCAGTTGTTACAAAAGCACTATTATAAATGTAGAGTGTTGACCCTGGTGCTGGTTGTTGGCAATCAATATTAATTGGGTATGAAAGATATCACAGCTTGATAGCACAGTTCATATTGTTGATGGTCAAAGGAAATAAAAACTAGTTTTTATACACCTCATATAGAATAAAAGAAGATGAAATATTGCCATTAGAACTTGCTATATAAAGTTCCTATGATGATTCAGTATAATGGAATTTCAATATTTCCTCATTATTTAAGTACAATACTAGTCTAGCTAGGCAGTAATTCATTTCAGCAATTCATTTTGGGCTTAGAGTTGTGACTTTGTCCAGTGAGAATGAGCAGGTGCTAATACACATACAGAATTACAAACCTTACACGAAGAAAATTTCTTCAAAATTACATCAGGTAACTTCTGAGCAGAACTTTTGTGCACGCAATGGACCAAACAGCCAGGTCACAAGTACCCTAGGGCTCAGAGATGGTTGGGGAAGGGGATCCATGATCCTGGATAGCTGTTAGGAGAGCCCCATATACAGCCATCCAAAACATCTTTAACATGCACAGGGTAAAGCTATCCTGCACATGGGGCCACAGTTTAATGTCCCATTTAACAGATGGCAGCTTTTCCAAGCCATTAGTGTCCCCTTGCTCACCAAGAGCTGGATATACCATGTTGGGAGAATGAAAAGTTTGAGCAATTATAAGCACTTAGGCAAAACTAGTCAAGTCCAGTATTTGGTGAAATTTATCGATCATTGGTTGCTAATTATTAACAAATAAGTTAAATTTCAATAATATCAATACTTATACAAGCCACGAATTTGGGCTAGTACATCATATATATAGCGATGATTGTGAGTAGCTGACTGACTGACAGGATCACTCTATGATACAGAAATGGTAGAGCTCTGAAAATTTGCATGTACGGGTAATCCGGGTCATAGATCTCAGGAAAAATCTGAAATTTGACTCCAACCTCTCCTTCAAGGTCAAATTAAGGTCACAGAAGCCAAAACTGTAATCTGAGTGCTACAAACATGAAAATTGGTGTCTGGGGAGGTTTTGGGTTGTAGATCTCGAAAATGTTATAAAATTTCGGATCCGAAAGGTCCTTTGAGGTCACAGGTCAAATACAATCAAATACTACTGGTGCTATAGAGCTAAAAATTGGTGAAGACGGCTATTTCAGGCATTGCAACTCAGAAATGAAAGGAATTTTCAGATCCAGTTTCACATTGCAAATAAAATATGGGTCAGAGTGACCAGCTAGAATTCAAGAGGTGCCTTTGGCACCGACCGATTTCTAATATACCATATACCTGCCAAGAACAGTCATTACTATAATCCTTTGAAAAGTGTATTGAAAGTGTATTGCTACATGTATAAATTTTTATGATATATATATATATATTGATTATGAGTGAAAATGAATGCTGCTGCTACTACTTGCAAACCTTAATCAATCAAAATCAGCCATTATGGGTAAAATTAAAATAGGCCTCCTCATTCAAATGATAAAATTTTGGTGATGCAATGGTCATATTAAGGCACCCATTAACTGATTATGAATTAAATTTCATATCATAGAACAAGAAGTACAAGTACATTTATTTAAACTTTTGCAGTGCAAAGTCTGTGGCATGTGCACTTTTGGTATTTGAATTTTAACATAATCACCAATAATAAATACCTAGCATCATTTAATGATTAATATTGATATATTGCAAAAATTGACATTGAAATACAGAGGGAATAGCAACATATGAAGATTTTTCCCTTTCTCCAGTGATTTTTGGAAAGTGCTTTAACTGTCAGCAGTTGCAGCTTGGCATGCAGTATGGGAAGTAATAACTTGAGGTAGCCATGACCAAAGTCCATTGTTTGTGCACAGTTAAAACATTGGCATTACGGAATATACTTGTGAATAAGCTGAAATTGAAATTTTAAGTCTTAAAACTGAACAAAAATTGCCCGACCTTGTAGATAAGCCAATACAGAAACCAATAGTCAAGCATGAGTTTCATTTCAATCACACCAATCACGATCCACAGATAGAGAAGTTTCTAAATCTGTGAGTATAACTTACCTCACATTTAAGTTTCAAAACACAGGGGTTTTAAGTAATGTGATTTGCACTTAGTTGTGTCTAGAGCTGTGAGTTGCAGCCCTTCAAACTTGCAAAAGAATTTATTATGTGACCTTGTTAGGAGTTCTGTCTAGAAATTTCAGCTGAATTCCTACAGACTAATATGTTGAGGTTATTAATTCATGTGTTAAAATTCTTGTTTCCCATTATTATGTTGCAGCTGTATATTGTTACAAAGTAAATTATAAAACCACTGTTAAATAGACATTTTACTCAATGTTAACTATGGGTTGCAATGGAGCATTTTCTATTTATATTTCAATCTTTCTTTCAAGTACAGGAACTTGTTAAAAAATTCTTAAAATTTTTGAGAAGTTAATGAAGTTTATAATCGCCACATGTAAAAATTCACATAAAATGCATGAGTACCTATGAAATGATAAATTACAGTGTATAGTATGGTATTTATTTGTTCTTGCAATGTATTGCATAGATTGAATTTTGCATAACTCATATTTTCCCTGCTCTCCGAGATGAGAAATTTTGCTGCAAATATCTGCTTTTCTTGTAGTGTAACAATGTTATGATAAAAAAGAATTCTAATTTTTTATGATGTAGGAATATAGCTCAGCTTAATCAAAAGAAATTGCAATTGGGAATACAATAATTTAAAAATAACTTGCACTACTATACTTCTAAAAGTTGCATTATCAAAACCACAATAGTAGTAATCCAAGTGGACAACAAAATATTGATTTCTGGCTTAAACTCTGGTAATTATATAAAATAATAGAAAATTTTGATAAACGTTATCAATTTCTACATTATATCACAATTACATCTTGAACTTTGTTTATCTAATGCTTCAGCTGTTCTTGGCTTTTTTCAAGTCTGCATTACAAATGTACTGATATGTTTTGAAAATGATTAACAGTAGTCATTGAAAACATTCCGAAAATGGTATAATTTTTTATTTTACTTAATAAATATGATGGCAGATAACTGTCAATTTTAAATGCTATATTAAAAATACCATTGTATAACCTGAAGAAATTTTTTGACGTTTTTGTTCAGCTGTCAAGGAAAGTGTCATTCTTACTTTAACATCAATATCAATTTTAGAGGAAAAATTGTCTTGAGCAGGACATGATACAAACCCATGACCTTCATATCAGGAGGTCACAAGTTCATATCCCACCTGGCGCAATACAAATTTTTCCTCTAAAACTGATGGACATTAAGAATGATACTCACCATCCTCTCAGACCTTCTACTGTGGCGTATAAACTGATAGGCTCCTGTCAGAACTCTGTGCCAAGCAGCTGCTTGAGGGGGCATTTATTTTATTTTTATGCCTTATTTGCAAATTAAAAATACTGTGAGAAAATTGCTAGTACAGTTTTCATGAATACTGTCTCCACTTCAAATTATTTAAATTTTGCAATTCAAGTACATATGATTGCTGTACGTAAAAATGTCCATAGAATGGATATGAAATGATAAGTTGCAACATATATATATTATGGAACCATTTTTAAGGTTCAACATGTTAGTCTCCATTTATCATGAAAATTTATAAACCAATCATTAAATGAATGCAATACAACCAGTACAGCTACACATACCTGAACTTTTTTTGGAAATGTTGCTGAGAACATAAGTGTTTGTCTCTCTCCCACGGGTGGCATGTTATCTTCTAATACAATTCTACGAATCTGTGGCTCAAAACCCATGTCAAGCATACGATCAGCTTCATCTAGGACAAGGTATCTAAAAACAAGGTAACATGTTAGCAATATTTTTGCACACATTTTAATTGAAGGGCTTAGAGGCAGAAAGGTATATGTCACAAAATGTTTTTTTCCCCATTTCCATGACATTGAACTTCTGACTGAATATAAATTCCTGTTTATATCTATTACATATTTCCAAACTTAGAATGCATTGGTATCATATATATGACTGTTACCTTTCATTTGAGTATAAATACATTTGAATATAATATTCTTTTTTCTAAGTGCTTCAATTAAGTTATTTTGCTGCCTCCAAAAGTTATTGATACATTATTGGCCAAAATTAACATATTTCAATTTATTGTAAAAATAATAAATTTGCCATGAAACCTAAATTAAAAAATTAATAGCAAATTATTTTCAAATGATTTATTATTTACACCAATGCTACAGATACAGTGAAACATTCAGCCCACAGTACCTTAAACAATTTTGAAATACAGAAAGATAATTCAAATTAAAGCCACAAAAAACATCATAATTTTGCATCACATTATCGATTAAAATCTGTTAGCAACATTGAATGCAGACTGCAGATTCCATAGTCAATTTTAGACCTAAGGAGAGAATGGCACACTACAATCACTTGGTTAAGTGTTGATCTCTAGCATTTGGGCACTTGTGTATTTTAGGATATTTGCAAGAGTTTGGAAGACTTTTTCCATTTCCCTCTACGAAATTTCAGGTTAATTTGCTGTCTGTTGTAATTCCAAGGAATTTACGAGTCAGCTGTTTGTAAGGTTTGTTCATTTCTAAATTCAGTATAATTCTTCATGCTTACTTAGACATTACTATAGTTGCTTTTTTTTTCAGCTGTTGTAGAGCATCTCCATTGTTTTGCAGTGGTTATTAATTTTGTTTAGGGTAATCATTTTATCAAATCAGAATAAAAAAAAGAACAAAGAACCCCCTCCCAGACTTTGTGAAAAACCACCCTGAAATGAGTGTTCATTGGAGAATGTATTTCTTATTTTTATTTGAAAGTTTCTGTTGTGTAGTTTTTTTGATGGATTGGGAATGTTTTCTTCTATTCCGTATGTGTAATTTATAGATCTAGTCTTTGAAATTGCATTTATTGCGTGCTAGGCTCTGCTGTACATTAATAACAAGGGATATTATCAACAGTGCACATTCTTTCTCTAAATTAAGATTGACCAGATAATCCCCTCCACTTCCCCCCGATGTATCAATTTAATCTTGATTTCATAATTTTTTTCAGCATCTGAATGTTGTTGAAGCCAAAGTTATAACTGTAGTCATTGATTTTTGGTAGGCTCTTTTTCAGTTTTAATACAGATAGGCTCTTTTACAGATTTTTCTTAGGTATTGGAAAGACTTTCTGCCAAGTTTTGAGTTAATATTCATTCAGTCTTTCAAACTTGTATAATTTTTTAGAAGTCTGCTGTGTATTCTCTGGAAAGCTTTTAAACATTTTATTAGCTTGTTAAGATAGGTTTAAGATTTAAAACTGAACAAAAACTGCATGACCTTGTAGATATGCTGATCCAGACAACAATATGTGAGCAATATGAGAGCCACTTCCATCGCAACACCAATCATGATCCACAGATCAGGGAAGTTCCCCAATCTGTGAGTATGACCTGAGATTGACTTGCTATTTAGTTGTTTGATAGCAATTCTCGAATTAAAAATGATAAAGTCTTTATTAATAATTTCAGAGTAATTTTCCTTGAAATTGTAAACTGAATACAATCTTGCAATTACTTTACGTCATTTTTGTTGAAATTCAGTAGTGTTTTTATTTGGTCCAAGGTTCTTAACACATAAGCAAATTTTGCTGTTAATCTGAAAGTGCAATTTTGTTTTCTAGAACAATTTAGCACCAGTAAGATTTGAAGAGAATAGGCTATCAATGCTTTTAATTAATTCCAGACTTTTGATGAGGATGTGTAGAAATTTAGTCAGCTGCAAATATGAATCTACCCAATTTTCCTTGCATATTTTACTTTTTGGTGCTGACTATGATTCCCTAATAATATCATATTTAGTTTCTTTCCGTTTAAGTTAGTGTTTTTTTGAAAATTAAGGCCTCCTTTAATCCTTAAGAACAAATTTTTTCTTCAAAAAAGAAACTCAATTCTGAACCTTATTTTAAAATAACTAATGAATATAATAGATAACATCAAAAGAAAAAACATTCAATTTTGAACAGAAACTATAAAAATCAAAAGGGGAAAAAACTGAAATAAAAAACATGTTACAAGCTTATTTATTATAATGAACAATTGAAAAAATTAGTTAGAAAAAATTGGTTGTCCTGAGTGGGATTCGAACTTACTCAGGACAACCAATTTTTTCAACTAATTATTTCAAGTGTTTCTTGTCTACAAGGACATGTTCCTGTGATACTTTACTATTGAATTATTTGATTTTTGCAAAACAAAAAAATTGTTTTCTAACACTTCAAGGGTTATTAAATATCAATCATCCAATGTGAAAACCAGTGAACATGACAAAGTGATCAGAGTCTTTAAATAAGTGTTAAATAAGCTTTTTAGAAAAAATAAGTTGGGAAATTCAATAAATTATTCAAATACTGCCAATTTAATAATGTAATTGTAATGCAACAAATTTATTCACTGAACTTTAATATTTGGTAATAAAAAATGTCATAGTAAAATATATTTAATGTTCAAAGTATTTTAAATATTTTACCTGACCATTTCCAAGCTGATTTTTCCTCTTTCCATCATATCTACTAATCTCCCAGGAGTTGCAACTAATAAATGGCAACCACGGTCAAGATCTTTCATCTGTTGAACAGGATCAGCTCCACCATATACAACACAAGGGCGAACTCTAGACCGATATGCAAATTTACAGGCTTCATCATAAATCTGGCATGCCAATTCTCGAGTTGGAGAAAGGACAAGTGCTAAAGGATACTGCTTTACACGTGATGAATGTCGAGGTGGCTGAAATACAATATATATATAATTCAGAAAAACCTAATATAAAGCAAATTTGAATTATTCTTGGGTAAAAATCATCAATTCATTATACCATAAACTGCAATATCACTACAGAAACTCTATCATTTAAAATTAAATAAACTACAGTAGCACAGCTTTTGTCATCAGTATGAGACTAACAAATTAGTATGTCTGAGGTAAAATTTTATCATATCATTGTTAGGCTTGTACTGGAAAGGTCCTAGAAGTTAGAAAATCACTTAATAATAAGATGAAACATTTCTTCATTTGAAAAATAGCTGTTTACCAAAAAGAAATTAATTCTGTGGATTACAGAAAATGAATGTATTTGCCATCCATGAAAAAATTAAGACTAGGATTTATCAATGCACATCACTTGATGTGATACTTTCTTTTAACTTGTAAAACAGAAATAACACAAACTTATATTGCTGGCTAACATATCTGTTTTAACTTTTTTAACAAATATATCCTGCCACCCTCCTTTACTTATAACTCTGTTTTGAAATAACTATTGAACATGTATTACCAAAAGAAAGGATGCTGAATGCTAAATAACAACCTAATAAAAAAGAATAGATAAATGAAACATTTGAATTTTCATCATTTGATGTAGAATAGAAATATTTATTTTGTATTCCTTATGTTTAATTATCATTTAAAATTTTTAAAATTTAATAAAATTATGCTTTTTTTTATTTACCTTTATCTCGTATAAAAATGCAATTGCTCCAGCAATTTTGGCAGGCTTACTTTATTGCCACAAAAATATTATTTTATTTTAAAATCATTATTTCAAGATAAATAATTTTTCTGAAAAAAGCTGGTTATCTTTTACCGGCTTTAAATAAATTGATAAATGTAATTCTAAATACGTACCTTTAAAAAGAACAGATCTGTATAAATATATAAAATCTAAATATACCAGAGATGCAAATCTTATGTGACAAAAATTGGAAGCTGGGTCGTTTTACTTCTGAGTGGCGCTTTTTTGCGCACAATGGACTAAATGGCCAGGTCACAAGAATCCCAAGGGCTCAGAGAAGGTTGGAGGGAGGCAACCCATTAAACAGAGGTTGGGAGACAATGGTAGCCTCCCATCAAGGCCATCTATCATGTAATTTCCCACACAAGGGACCATGGCTCAACATCCCATCTGACGGATGGTGGCCTTTCCAAGCCCATCAGTGTACCCTACTGATCAAGGGAAGAGTGGAGAGGTTTGTGGAGATAAATCTCAATGCTAATCCAGGTGGGACCCAAACCTTGAAATTGCAAATTACAAGCCTGGCAACTGACTGAGTCACCCTTCTTGGAAGAAGAATATTATAAGAATTCAGAGTAATTACAATACTCATGCAAAATGATATATTCCAGTATTTGACACAATTTATGTAATATATCAATTATTTATCAATGTATGCTGAATACATATTGATTATTTGCTGTCTAATTATTATTAGCAATGAATTGGCTACTGATTATTAGAAATTAGCTAAATTTCAAAAACATCAAAAGTATGCAAAAACCTGATTTCTGCATGTTGAGTCACCACAGACATTCTCAAAAAATCATGGGTGATTGGCATTTCTTGCTATCCTTCTATGCTGTAGTGTTAATTTATGTAATATTTAGGATATAAACAAAAATAAATACCCCCTCAAGAAGCTGCATGCCATAGAGTTTTGACAGGATCCTGTCAGTCTATACAACATAGTAGAAGGTCTGTAAGGATGGCAGGACCTCAGCAAAAAAAGGCAACATAAACATCCATGACTTACCTGGGGTTTTATTAGTCATTGCATATCGAAAATCATGCATAGCATGGGCAGAGTACCTGTCTAGATAGCGATACATGCTTTCCTGCAATACGGAACCACGGCTTAATGTTTCATCTGACAGGTGGTAGCCTTTCCAAGTGCACTGGTATCTCCTTTCTTATCAAGGGCAGGGTGTGTGGGATAATGGAGATAAAGCTCAATGAAGGCACAGTTGGGACAAACCAAGAAATCATATTACAAAATTGGCATGCTACTGACTAAGCCATTTCTTATCCATTTCCTTCCCTATGTGACATGAGTCATCCTATTATTATGAAATAAATAATGCAATCTTGATTTTTAATTATTTTCTGACACATATTTCCATAAAAATCTCATTTAAGAAGGAGCTCTGAACTTGCCATATTCTATTGACATAACATGAGACTTCTATTAAGCTATGGACAATCTCTAGGTTAATTAAAATGTACTAAATAAAAAGGGAAGAAAATTATCTCGCCTTTCTTGAAAATTCTTCAGATCTGCATATATTCACATTGTGGTTTTACGAGTTAAAAAAAGCATTACAGCATTGGAAACTACTACTTTGCAATGAAAGGCACTAAACTTTTAAAATGCTAAATATTTAGCCTCAGTTTGCATTTTATGTTAAAATAAAATAATAATAAATACCCCCTCAAGCAGCTGCTTACCACAGAGGTCTAACAGGAGCCTGTCAGTTTATATGCCATAGTAGAAGGTCTGAGAGGATGGCAGGACCTCAGCAGAAAAACGACACACACATCCATGCCTTACTTGGGGCTCGAACCCAGGTCCCTTGGATCAGTAGCCAAGCGCGCTAACCACTCGGCCGGAAATGAGCCCTATATATATACACACACTGAATGGACAAATTATTACATACACCCTGATAACAATATACAAAACAGAAGTATCACGTTGTCATGTGGGACAGATGATTCTATGCATTGGAAACTAGTAACAGAAAAGTATCATGGATAAATTACATGAGTTTGACCATGGCCAGATAGTAGGTGTGAGAAAGGCCAGTTGTTTGATCACCACACTTCTGGAATTTCTATGTTAGAACATTGCACATGTATACCAAGACTATGTGAAATACAGCAAAACTTCCAACCAGTGGGAGAGATGTGGATGTAAATGTGCAATTGACTCTCGAGGTGAGTGCAGACTGTCCCACATCATTACAAGGAATCGCATGGCTATTGTGGAGCAGATAACATTGGAATTGAATGAGGGCATGTCTACAAGTTTATGCACAAAGACTATCTGTCATATCATGGAAAAAGTAGGCTATGGCAGTCAACATCCACATTGTGTCCTCTTGTTGACTACAAGGCCCCGAAAGATTAGGCCCACCTCCATGTTTTCAACACCTCGTTAAATCCTTACCAAGAGACCTGGCTGCTGCTGTGAGGGCAAAAGGTGGAGTAACAAGTTATTAGGTAGGTGTGTATAATATTTTGTCCATTCAGTATATATGAATAATATGACCACCTACCATAGTATATGTATGGTAGGTGGTATGGTGTATGTATGGTGTGTATATAGATCTTCATCCTATATTTTTCAAATGATTTTCACATTGTACACTGTAATATCACAAAATATTAACCTTTAAACTGGTAACCCCATCTAGTGAACAGAATTCAAATTACTTCAACAATCTGAGTTATCAGGGGGTCATGATGCACTGTACAGAAGTCATCAATGAATCACACATGCTTTGTGACAGAAAATAGGCAGGGTCTTTGAAAAACCACTTCTACCCTTCAGGTGGGATAACAAGATACCTGTGATACACTGAGTGCTAACTAAATAGATGTAGTTATAGAGAGAAGTCTTTATTTAAAAAAAAAGAGTCACTGATTAATTCCAGTCAATGGAAAAAAAGGGGAACTTTTTAAAGTGAATGGTGATCTATGAATGTAGCTTTAATGCAGATGTTTGGCAGCAACGACAGAGGTCACTTCTTTCAAGCACTCAACATCTGCTACAGAGTGGGACTGCATGTTGAAAACTTGTTCTGGATAACTATATATAGCTATAGATATGATGAAAGAAATGCATTTTCCAGAATAAAATATTTTCAAGTGCCAGTAAATATTTTGGTATTAGCAATTACATTTACCAGGATGGCAATGCAATATAATACCAGGCTTATATTCTGAAGAAGTGATATCAAGAACAATGTCAGATGCATGGATTAGCCAATCACTACACTAGAACCTAGCTAAAAACTTATGGTACAGTGAATTTTGTCTGATGCAAAATATATAAAGGTCCATTAAATGAAAATGGATAACTTCTGTATTTGGTTAATGAACCGAGTGAGTTTGTGCCCTCATATAGTGTTAGGTTGTTTTACCTCTGAATGGCACTTTTTTGCACACAATGGGCTAAATGGACAGATCCCGAGGATCCCAAAGGCTCAGAGAAGGTTGGGGGGAGAGGACCCACTGGACAGCTGTTAGGAAACAGATGGTAACTTCCCATCAAGACCATCTAGTAGGTTCTTTAACATACACAGGGTATTGGTTCTGCCATACAGGGCCACTGCTTAATGTTCCATCTGATGGACAGTAGCCTTTCCAAGTCTGTTGTTGTCCCCTCTGAAAGAGGGGAGGTTTGCAAAGATAAATCTCAATGCTGGCCCAGCCAGGACTTGAACCTGGGAACTGCAGATTAGGAGCCTGGACTGTTATCAAATGAGCTACACCCACACCCTCCTCTCCTCATACAGGGAAATGAGATGGAAGTGGAAAAATTATTAGCTTGAATGTGATAGATGCTGTAATGGATTGCAGACAAACCCTCCATGGAAATATTCAAAGTTGAGCAATGTGCAGTATGCTGACGTTTTAAATTTAATTATCAGGATGTGATCATCATTTTTTGCTGCTGATTGAATTTCTGGACCATGGTAACATCATGACTTGAAACAATATTGCAAAACTATGGATATTTGATGTAAGGCAATAAAGCTGAAGACCCAGGACTTTTGAGTAAAACTGTTGTTCTGCTGCCTGATATAATCTGCTCGCGTATGAAAGAATGTATAAACAGAAGTAAAGCTTTAGCTAGGCATATGTGTGACCTGTGAGATTTTTGGCTAACCTGATCATGCAAAATTCAGGCTCTGGAGGAAAAAGCAACCATTATGCACTCTTAGAAGCATACGATAATATTAGTGTTTTATAGAAATGTATTAGTATATGAACTGGTAACTCCTATTAACCCTTCCCAGTTGTCTTGGCAACACAAATAAAAATTTATTTAAAAAACACTAAGACAGAAATGATTATAGTGCACATGAATAGAAAGACTATTTCTGAATAACAAAAAAAAAAACAATTTTCTTGTTTAAACATCTCTTCCATTTTTAATTTTTTCCTCCTTACCATACTTTGAGAAAAGTCCAGGCTTATTGCAGAGTCCAATAAACAAGCTAACCTCAAAATATTTTTAATAAATAACTAATCAACAGAAATGGGTCATGTTATATACCAAATTAAAGAGAATTTAATTCTGAATTTTACTGAAGTAAAAAATATAAACATTGTAGTAAATATTAATTTTAATAACACTTTTTACACTGAAAAAATCATCATCATCATCCTCAAGCAGCCATGGGCTACGGAGGTCCAACCAGACAGCGCAGTTTAATTCTCCAAGTATATCTGTCCTGAGCTACTTCTGCTGCATCCGGCCACTGCACACCAATTCTAACAAGGTCCTGTTTGACATTGTCTGCCCACCGGATCTTAGATCTCCCCCTCCTTCTGAGGCCTCTAAGCACACTGTTCATAACCCTATTTGCCAATCTATAATTATCCATACGGGCAACATGGCCAAACCAGCAGTCTCTCTCTGCACAATATGCTGCTTAAAGGAGGTTGCAGATTCCTTTGCCTAACCTCATCATTAGTTACAAAGTTAAACAACCTAATACCCAAGATACTGCGTAAGCATCTAGAATCAAAAGCATCTAGTTTCCTGTTATCATGTTTACACAGCGTCCAAGTTTCACTACCATAACTAACCCTAGAAAGAACCAAACTATTATACAGTCAAATTTTAGTCTTTAGGTGTATACGCCTATTTCTCCACAATCTCCATAGATCCTTAAAAGTCCCGGCAGCAATCCCTATTCGTCTGTTAATCTCATGCCGCACATCACCAGTATCTGTTATGTAGCTCCCAAGGTAATTAAACTGTGACACCTGCTCAAGACTGCAACCATTCAGATTAACTGAATCACAACCTGCCTGACCAATTTTCATCACTTTAGTTTTCTCTGTTTATAACCAAATCTACTCTACTACCAGTTTCATCAACAGCTTGAATGAAAGAGTTCACCTCATCAACATCATTTGCCAAAAGGGCTAAATCATCAGCATAATCTAAATCAGAAATTTTCGTATCTCCAGCCCATTTAAGGCCAAAATCTTTCCCTCGAAGTGAATTTCGCATAACATAATCAACAACCAAACTAAAGAGAAAAGGAGACAAAATGCACCCTTGTCGAACACCAGAAGTAATGCTAAACCAATTGCTACAAGCCTTACCAACTCTCACACACGACTCAGTGTTATTATAGAGAGCTTTCATTATGTTAACTAACTTGTCAGGTATACCATATGATCTCACAATCAACCACAAATTATGACGATCAACAGAGTCGAAAGCCTTTTTGAAATCAACAAAGCTAGCAACCAAAGGTTTCTGAAACTCTAAACATTTCTCAAGAATCTGCCTAAGTGAAAATATCTGATCTACACATCCCCTACCACTTCTGAATCCACATTGCTCATCACGCAATTGCCTGTCAACCAGATTCTTAATTCTATTAAGCACAATCATGGAAAGAACTTTACCTGGAACAGAGAGTAGGCTGATACCCCTATAGTTATCACAAGAACTATGATCACCTTTTTTGAAAATAGGGATAATAATAGCTCTGGTAAAATCTTTAGGAACCATGCCTTTATCATAAAAGTTATTCAAAATTTCAGTCATCCAAGTGGTAACTGAAACATTCCCAGCTCTAAGCATTTCTGTAGTAATTTCATCCACCCCTGGGGATTTATGAAGTTTAAGTTTAGAAATAGCCAAACTAACTTCAGATTGTGTTATAGGGCCAACATTAAAGCCAACAATGCATCTATCATCATTGCAAACAATGGGAGTAGAATTAACCACATTGTTTAGAACATCACTGAAATGCTCAGCCCACCTAGCCATGACAGAATCCTCATCTTCTATGACCTTACCTTGTTTATCCTTCAATCCCTGTATACCTGTTCGTTTTCTACCACACAAAACATTAACTATCTGGTACAGCTCTCTGCTGTTGTACTGTCTAACTGCTTCCTCAGCTTTGTCAGCCAGGCCATCAAGCCAAAGATTCTTATCAGTAGCTAACTGATCCTTTACACGTTTATTAAGTTCTTTGTAATGCTTTCTATTAGGACTAGTAGGGTACTGATTAAGGACATTCCTGCAGTTCCTTCTTTCTGAAATAAGCTCAAATGCTTTATCACTTAAATAATTCTGTCTCCTCTGCTCCTTTTTCCCTAAAAGAGTACTGTTAGTTTCCAAAAAAGCTTGTTTAAAATGGCCCCATTCTTCCTCAACTTCAGCATTAAGCAAACCATGACTGTCATAATGACTAAGTAACCTATCATGGTAAGCTTTAGCTATAACTGGGTCTTTCAGAGCTTCAGTATTAAAGGTAAAATATTTAACCCTAGCACAACACTTTTTAAGTTGCAAGACACTTTTAACAAGGTAATGGTCAGATCCAATTTCAGCTCCCCTATATGCCCTGGTATTTTTAACAGAACTTGCCCATTTGCTGTTAATTAATATATAATCAATCATATTCCTATGCAACCCATCAGGTGAAACCCATGTGTATTTATGTATGTCGCGGTGTTTGTAATATGTGTTAGTTATTCTAAACCATTGAGTTTACTTACCTGTAGGAGACGTTGCCCATTGCCATTGCAGCTACCAATACCTAAAGGGCCTATTATTCCTCCCCAAAGGTCAAAGTCAGTACCAACTTTGTCATTGAAGTCCCCAAGAACAAGGGTAATATCTCCTTTCTTGACAGAATTCAAAATATCCTGAAGTTGTCCGTAAAACCTATCCTTCTCATCCTCATCAGAATCCTCAGTGGGAACATAACAGCAGATAACATTCAAGTGTTTAATGCTTGTCTGAAATTTTGCTGTGAGAAACCTTTCATTAATGCACTCATATCCTAGAAGAGCATCATTAGCATTTCTGCTGAGCAGCAGACCCATGCCTTGGTGATGCTTTCCATCCTCCCTCCCTGTAAAGAGAAATTTAAAGTTATTTTTAAGTATCTCACCTTTACCTGTCCATCTGGTCTCTTGCAAGCCTAGAATGTCTAGGTTATAGCGCTGGAATTCCTGCATAAGGACATCAAGAGAATAATCTCTATGTAATGTCCTCACGTTCCAGGTTCCTGCAGAGAGAAAATGATTAGTAGGATTTTTAAAGAAATTAGGTTTATTGAGATTGGTAGGGCTAACAATATCAAACAGCCCACTGATCACAGGCATGGGGCAAAGACCTGTTCCTCCTCCGCTAAAGGCTGAAGTCACCGATGCTGGTAGGAACTTCAGGCACCACCTTTTCAAGTGGACTTTTTCAAGAGCCATATGGCCTGCCTGAGACACATTACTCCAGTTTAGGCTTGACGATGCCCAACTAGCTAAGTAAGGTTCAGGTACCTGCAATGGCCTCTGATTAGGATTATCCACCAGCTGATATAAGGTATCCCATGCCTCTGTATACTTAGGGCTGGCAACCCAGAAGCAAACAGAAAACACAGCAGCAGACTCTCCCTCAACAGAGGCCCACCAGTGCAGCAAGTCCAGGATCCATAATCAAGCTCAAATCCATAAACAAGTCCAGTCTAGTAGGTATAAATGGTCAGCACCAGGACCCTGTGAAGTTGACCAC
This sequence comes from Ryuthela nishihirai, assembly GCA_038380435.1. Taxonomy (NCBI): domain Eukaryota; kingdom Metazoa; phylum Arthropoda; class Arachnida; order Araneae; family Heptathelidae; genus Ryuthela; species Ryuthela nishihirai. The sequence continues at coordinate 12,742,516 of JAWZYU010000009.1, forward strand.
TCCTCAGCAGGGTTGAAAAAAAAGAAAAAAGTGGCCATAGATGACCAGATCAGTAGGCCATACTGAACTGGCAGCCCTCCCCTTCCGTTCCCTTCCAAAAGAGAATATCTCTTTTGAAAGGTACTAACGGCCTGCACCACGAGAAGGCGGGGTCGGACATTAGGTGCTAGACCTGGCCGGTTCTGTGCATCATCACTAGGGATTGGTACACAGCTCTCCTTCCAGTTTACGCCTAGCTACCATTTACAGGCCCTGAAAAAATAGGTACATATTTTATAATTACTTCCAAAATCTTTCATTTTTAAAAATAGCTTTTTTTTGTTTATTTTTAAGATATTTTCGAAAATTTAAGGAAAAATATGTTGATAATAGTTCAAATCAAACTTGAGAGCTTAAATTAGGTGATTACTTCAATACAGAGTAATGTTAACAAATAAATCAGCAATACTATATAGTGCTTCTAAAATATGCATCATATGAAAAAAGAAAATATTTTTAAGCTTAAATTATGTATTTTTAAAAGATATATAAGAAAATTTCAAACGTCAATATTTTTTTTAAATCGAAGCTTTATGTGTTGTACAAAAAACGTCTATTGATGTCCTTGACCTGGGAAGGGTTAAAATATAAAAATCATTTAATAATTATATTAGGTTATGAAACACTACAGTGCATTCAAAATTTTTGTTTCTTTTTAGTACTAGCATTAATTTTTCTAAAATATTTATTATATTACAAACAAAAATATCTAGCATTTAAATCTTAAAGTTCAAGGATTACCTTTCCTTCCACTGGAAATGAAATTCTGTCTTTCTAATTTAGGTTATGAATGCCTATGTTAATGCCTAATTCAGCATATAAAGAGGCAAGACACACAATTTGCCCATGTATTATGATGTGATGGTTTCACTGCAATGCAGGAATTTGCCATATTTAGAGGGCACTACAGTCATACAGTTTACATTGTGTCTATGGAAGCTTGCACTCTTCTCCCTTACACACTTTATTGCAGAAAATTTACATGGCATTTACACAGTTTATTGCAGAAAATTTACACGGCCCACCAAATATTATAGGATATTTTGTCTTTCCAGCAGATAGAAAGAGAATATACTAGCCAAGTCCTAATACTCCTTGTCCCATACTGCTGAAGTGACAATAACAATCACCTTTATACACTAATACATTTATATAAAACACTAATATTATCAAATACTTCTAAGAGACCATAACAATTGCTTTTTTTTGCAAAGCTTGAATTTCATATGATCAGGTTCACCAAAACCTGACAGGCAATGCCACTTATGCTTCTTTTTATACGTTCTTGGTATTAGAGCATATTTTGTCATGCAGCTGAACTATTGTTTTATACTCAAAAGTCCTGGTTACTTCAGCTTTATTGCCTTCTTTCAAATATCCCTAGTTTTGTAATATCATTTCAAGTTCACAATTCTGCCACGGTCCAGAAACCATTCAATAAAATGGAACAGAATGATTGGGAAAGCCTGGAATAGCTTCCCTATTAGATTTTCTCATTTCTGAACCTCTAAAAATGCCGCAAAAAAAAAAGGAATTTCAAGTCAGATGAAAAGGTGCAGTGTATATTCACAGACACCATCATGCAATAGTCAAAGCCACTCTAGGAAAGAGGGTATCATGGTTATAATTTTACATTGAGACAAATGTCTCAATAGGTATGGCAAATTTAAACAGATCAGTGAATGATTTATGCTTCATTACCAGCTTCTCCACTTTTCATCCAAATTCTCATGTATAAAACAAGCATCAGTTTATTGCAGAAAATTTACATGGCCCACCAAATATTATAGGATATTTTGTCTTTCCAGTAGATAGAAAGAGAATATACTAGCCAAGTCCTAATCATACAGGAGGTATCAGAATGAGCATCTACTCACCTGATTAGTTTGCATTGGATATAAAGATATCACTTCATAATAGATGACATTGCTTGAATCGTATATTAACATTCTTTATGTAAATATAGATATATCTCTTTATATTCTAAGTACTACTGTATAGAGCTGCTGGTTTTGCAGAACCAAAAACCCGCCGTGCCTCACACGAGTACACAGAGCATTTTAAGCAAACCTTCGATGAGAGACACATTATGTTTGGAGTGCCAAATCCCCCCCCCCCAGTAGACTGATCTCTAGGTCCTCCTTTCTATCTCACACAAGCGTCAATCCGCCTGACTGGTATCCAATCTCTGAGGAAGAATCTTCTGGCGTGGGGATGGACTGGGTGACCTGGAGAACCCTAAACCGTATAAGAACGGGGGTGGCCCCTGTAAATGCTAATATGCACAAATGGAGTTCGACAACGGACGACCAATGTGAGTGTGGAGAACGACAGACTATGGACCACATCTATGCTTGCACGCAATGTCATTTTTTAACTACTCTAGACGACCTATGGATGGGGAGAGACATGGATGACTTTGTCCAATTCTGGACAAAACGATTATGATGCCCGGACATGAGAAAGAAAGAAAAGAAGAAGATATTCTAAGTATTATAGAATGCATTCTACGTATTAAGTATATATTCTAAATATTAAGAAACAAAAATTGGCCTGTTAATGCACATAAAGCAAAATACAATATGGAAATGGAACAACATTTTTGGTATTGCTTTATGAATTCTGTATAATATGAAAAATTCAGATGCATAAATAGTGCATATTGTGCACCTATTATTTACATCTGAGCACAAGTGGAAATTGTCCATTTCTTTCATTTCTGGAAATTAGGCATTCTGCCAACCTCTAGTAAAACTTTTCTTGATGTTTTAAGCCTAACTTCTTTAGGCAGTAGTTTCGTCTGAGTATTATAATTTTTTTTTTTTGATAAAATTTTGAGTTTTAGACTATTTACTATATATTGCTTATGTGATTAACTATTTATTGCAATTACTGTATTCGATTACATTTCAATAACTATTCTGAAGTTTAAACCATATATTTACAGTTGTTTGAAACACATCTGCCAATACCCTATTTTCTCTTAACTTGAACTATTATAGAAATAAATAATTAAACAACTGGCCTCTTAATCATAAAATGCTTGCCATTGAACAAAGTTATATTTTCCTTTATCATTAAAATAGTTTTTTCCTTCATGAAAATAAAAATAAAGAACAACTCACTGCTGGAACATTCTTTGGAGGACCATTCTCAAATATTTGGTTTAATATGGGCACCAAAAATGCTGCTGTCTTTCCAGAACCTAAAAACATAAAAAAAAAAATCTACATTTTGTTATTCCTAAATTAATTTTAAAGTTTGTATCAACATGTACAAATATTATAATGTAGATATAACAGTGAAATTGCATTACATAGAATTTAAGAAAAACCAATAGTTGTTAAATATTATTATATTGAAATTGAGATATACACTGTGAGTTTCAGAATTAGTCAATCAATAATCAATAAGTAGTGTTGCAAATCACTTAAAAATTTATCCTGAATCTAGAATATAGGAAATAGAAAGAATGTGCTTCTTTTAAAGTCTACTTTCAGCAGTTCAGAAAGGAGATCAGCCAGTCAGTTATTGTGAATACTGGTTTTTGATTACTAATGGCATATACCAAGAAACAGTTTCATAGTAAAGTATCACAGACATCCTGTAAACATGAGACTCGTAAATAGTTAAAAAATTTAGGCTTGCCATGAGTGGGATTCAAACCCATTGCCTCCCAGTAACATGCTAGGTCTGATCACTACATCATCAGTGGTTAACATTTTTTTCAGCTACTGTGACATACAAACTTTCCTGCATATTATTCCCTTCACTAGTGGCCCCATCTATGTTGGGAAACAGACAACCAAGTTGTCTCACATGATGGAATTTAATATTTGTCACTCGCACTCTTAGGTTTAAATCAGTAATTCAGTAGTAAAAGATCAGAGAACATGTCCTGTAGACATGTTCTCTGATCTTTGTAAGTAAAGTTGTTTGGTAAAAAAGTTTGTAGTAAAAGATCAGAGATCATGTCCTGTAGACATGGGACTCATGAAATAGCTGAAAAAAAATTGTTTTGCTGTGAGTGGGATTTGAACCCGCTTCCCAGAAACATTTTTTCACTTAACTATTTCACGAGTACCAAGAAACAAGTATCCAGTTAGACCACAATCATTCAGCAAGTTCACTATGTACATTTTAACAGAAAAAAATATACACTGAACATAAGCATGTATGATGGGACAAAGCAGCTAAGTATGCTATATCAACAATCTAAACATCTTTTAAAAAAACATTTATGGGGCAGGGGGAGTTAAATGAAAAGTGAACAACCCTTTGAAGATAATCCCATCCTCAAAGGATCAGTTTCCTTTGTGGAATTTTACACACAAGAATGGACTGATGTTCTAGGTACATAATATTCATTACACACCACCTTCATATGCCTGTAAACATCAGATGGTATTGTTCTTCCATCACTGAAAATTCATTACTGCTTGCAGTTCAATTTTGGGCATTTTTGTATGCTGTTTGACTGGAATTTGAACAATTTATATAGTGACTGATTCTGCTGTTGATGAATTATTTCTATATACAGGGTGATTCAAACCTTATCGTTCAGATTTCGTGGGGAGGTAGGGAATACGTCAGGAAACCGATTTCACATAGGAAAGTATGTCTGCAAATGTCATCTACATGAACAAAATGGACAAGTAAAGTGAACACAAGGAAACAGTACAGTTAAGTGGTAACGAATGTGACTTTTATTCCAACAAGGTAAAGTACAGGTTCACATTAGGTGCTCAAAATTGCGACCATTTACACGGACACAGGATTCACAGCGCTGTCGCATTGACCGCCAAACATTTTCAAAAACGCCTGGCATATCACGGACAATGCCTGCGGCGGCCACTATTCGTGCAACAAGGTCCATTTCACTGTCGACGGGGGTCTCGTACACATGGTCTTTCATGGCCCCCCACAAAAAGAAATCCACGTGCAATAAATCAGGTGACCTGGGTGGCCAAGCGATCGCTGATGACAGCAGGAGTGGTTGGGCGAGCTGTACACTGGTTGGGTACACACAGCACCCTCTACATACGCATGCATACATTTGCGGACATACTTTCCTATGTGAAATCGGTTTCCTGACGTATTCCCTACCTCCCCATGAAATTTGAACGATAAGTTTTGAATCACCCTGTATACTAGTTTTCTGTGTGACGGTCCAACAATTGCTCAGTTCATTACCAAGATATAGGCATGTCCACTTTTTATTTGAATGCCCTTTATAGTTTGTTTTTTGGTTGGAATGAATTAATGTTCAATATTATTTCCTTTCCTTAGTGATGTTCAATTGCTCCTCAAAACAAAAAGTATCAAACACATATTATTTCATCAACATATGTGCTCTTCAAATAATTTAAACTATATCTTTATACAGAGTACTATAATTGAGTTTATTCTACATGAATTTGTGAATGAAATTGTGTCTTCAATGAATTTTTTATATTACTGATATTTTTCTCAAAACAACATACAAAAAATTACTCTATTCCAATATTTGTGAAATATTTTACCTGTTTGAGCGCAAGCCATGAGATCTCTCTTTTTCAAAATTATTGGCATGGCATATTTCTGAACAGGAGTAGGTGATGTATATTTGGTTAGATCAATATTCATTCGAATAATTTCTGTCAATGGGAGCTCATCAAACTGAAAATAATTTATGAAAAATAAAACATTTTATAATTTTTGATGCAACTGAAAACAATAGCAAACAAATATTCTTTCTAAAATAAATTTTGATATACATTATGCAACACGAAAACTGCAACATCATAAAATTAATGAGGGAATTCTATGAAGCTGTGAGCAGCTATTGAAGAGATAATAACAATTAAGCGATTACAGTTAGTGAAACAATATACAAAACATTGGGTTTTATTCAATAAAAAAAAAATTCTTCTCTAATGGCAACAGAAGCATTGAAAAAGGCAAACTGTTGTTAAGATTATAAATCATGTCCTGGAGGACATTTACTCCCCATTAACCTGTGCTTATGGCTCTTGTAAGGTGTGAATAGGATTGTGCCTGTGGAGTTGTTGTCCAATATGGTCCCATATGTGTGCATTTCAGGCAATAAATTTTAAAAGTCAAGATATCACCAGAGCCATGGCAAGGTGTCCATGGTACACATGCAGTTTGTGGGAGAGCCTTATTATATTGCAGAATAATTTCTGGAATAGTTCAGAGAAATAATATGAGTACGAATTGCACAACAAGACTGATGTACCAATGGAAGGATTCAGTGTCTGGAATATGTACCAGGGGGTCTGCTATACATGATGCCCTTCCCACACCAGTATACTGACAACTGCCCTAAGATGTCAGCGAATGATGCACACTTTGCAGGTCTCCAGAAGTGTGTCCTGCCATCATTACATTCAAGCCCAAAACAGGACTCATCAATAAATGGAAGTGTGTGTGTGTGTAGTGGGTGGGTGGGTGGTGGTGGTGGTGGGGGGGGGGGATTATGTATGTATGCTAATATTGCATAGCTTTAACTCTTAACATGCCAGGTTTATTGAGCTGAATTCACACTGGTGGCTGGGGTAAATTTTGAAGAGCTTCCAGCAAAAAAAAAACTTAAAACCTTTTCTGAAATAACTAACACAGAAATAGGTTATGCCATATACCAAAATAAAGGGAATTAAATTGTAAATTTTTAGCAAACAAAATATTTGACAAAAGCAACAAGTATATTAATTTTAATAGCACTTATTTAAACAAGGGTAAATAAAAAAAGGCAATTTAATCAGAGTTGAACCTCATTATAAAGTAAATGATGGCAAAATACGACATGCTATACCTTAAGGAGCATTTAATTTTATATAGTGTATACACAGATTCATCTGAAACAAAATAATTATATAGTTTCATTTTTTTTTTCTTGTACAGTAATGCTTAAAGTTCCACCAAAGTCACTATACTGCTCACATTCACTCATGGTATCGACATTTACCACTAAGCTATCGTACAGGTCATTTTAAAGGAAAATTTAAAAGATCAAGAAAAAGTTGAATGACAAGAGTTCAAAGAACAACACTCTCCATGAAACTTTAGTTTGGGAACATTGAAAGAAGGGAGACAACAACTATTTGCCCAGGTGTGAAAAACATTAATAATAATGACAGTCACAGCAATGTATTACTTTCTTTCATCAGAGTTTGTAACTTTACTGGATATTTTAATCACTGTATTTGCATTATCAAATTTAGTTCATAAGTTTTCAGGATTGTTTAAAAAATTTTTTTTTTAAAATGGCCAATTCCTATGGAGGAGGAGGGGGGGAGTACATTTACACATAGTATCATAGGATTTTCACACTGGATATGACACTGTATTTAGCTCCATAAAGTACAGTTACTTCCAGCACTTTAAGGGTTAAGTGTAGCATTTGATTTCATTTTGTACTCTTAACTATACACATTTTCAGCAGACTGGTGGTGCTGTGTTGGACCAGTGGTGGTGGACACTGGAGTTTTATGCATACAATCTCATGCTAAGTAAATAGTTACTGCTGTGTAAATAAATAAAAATAAATAAATAAATACCCCCTCAAGCAGCTGCTTTCCACAGAGGTCTGACAGGAGCCTGTCAGTTTATATGCCATAGTAGAAGGTCTGAGAGGATAGCAGGCCCTCAGCAGAAAAACAACACAAACAGCCATGCCTTACCTGGGGCTCGAACCCAGGTCCCTTAGATCAGTAGCCAAGTGCGCTAACCACTCAGCCATGGGATGGCCCTAAATTGTTTCTGATTTATATGTATTATTAGCTCTTCCCATTCCAAGTCTGAAAAATTGGGATGAATCTGAAGCTTTAATTTTTGAACTTGTTCAACTAAACCAAAACGAACTTTAGAACATATCTCAAAGTAATTAGAATTATTTTATATACCAAATAAAAATATTATGCTGAACAAGAAAATAACAAAAATTTTAAAGTAAAAAAAAAAGGGAAGAAATTTTTTATTTTTTTCCTAATCAAGGCAAAAACTTTATGCATTTTTCTTTTTCATTTTAATTTCATTAAAATATTCTTTTTTTTAATATTAAATTTTCCCAAGATAATATTTCACAATATTTCATTAACTTTCATTTCCCAATGATCCTTCATCTGAAATCCTTGATTTCTTCATAATTTTTCAGCAAAATATTTAATTATCATGTAAGCCATAACAACCCATCATAAGCATAAAAAAATTTAGTGCTATAATGGCTTACTTGTTCAGTATCAGTTCACACGGAACACTTTGGCAACTTCTGGCTACCTTACTGATGTGCTGCAGATACCACACTATAGTTGCTTGTGAGCAGCTAAGTTCAGATGAGAACTTGCAAGTGCTTTGTCAATGAATCAACTTCAACAGCATGGCACAGAATATTGCAATCAACGAATATTGGCTGTTCCAATAGCGCTCATGTCATCACCTTTGAACTTCTTGAACCAAGCTTGAGCAGCACAAATGGAGACTGCCCACTCACCTTCCACTTCGCATATTTCTCAGCCGGCTTTGGTAGTAGCTTTTAATCATCTTTTCCAGTAACGACGGAAAATTGCACGAATTCAAATACCTAACTTCAAAACTTTACTTATAATATTCTTACAACATTACTTACAAATTCAATACTTTACTTACAAAGTTTCTAATGATGGAAACTACAATTATGATACTTGGAATAGTTGTGAACTGATGCAATGCACTTTATACTTTCCCCTTAGTATTATGTTCAGAGTATGCAAATGCAACATGATGTGTCACCATGCATATTTTTCTATGGCAAAAATGTAACGACTTATGAATCACCCTAGTTCATAAATTTACTCTATAAGGGACCTTTTGTAAACAACTTGAATACTTATTGAACAAACATATTTAAATTCATTTACAATAATCTTATTAGGAAAAGCTTTTTAATACACTTATGCTTTTGGATGGTTTAATGCAGCAGGTATTTAATTTCACACAAAGGTAAGTTTTCACAAAAGGATTTAATTTTTGAACAAATCCAATGTAAAAAAAAAAACCAGAAGTACATAGCATTTATCTTCTTTGTATAAATTTAATGATAGAATAAGAGTCAAGTAAGTCTAAAAGTGTTTAGCTTTTAGATAAAATGTACAAAGGCTATCCCAAAGCAACAGAATATTTTTACTGTAAATTTGCAACACTGTTTAGAAGCATACAAGTGTACCCATTGGCTAATCATACTGTCTCATAATCATGACAACTGGCATTGTTGTGCTTATGAGAAAAATTGTTCATTTGAAGTGAGTCACATTCATAGTGGCTTGTTTCTGTTTTTGTGACCGTTTCTTTCAAGTGATACTTTCTTGCATTGTGTTTGGGTTGTAACAGACAGTACAGACATGTCTTATTCCAATGATGACTTAGTCTAGGTACTGAGGATCTCGCATGACCAGGGCTCTCCACTGCTGACAATGCTTGTGTTGTTCATCAAATGAGTGAGGAACCCATTTCGAACACATTAGTCTCAGTTCTTAAGTGTTCCATCAGTATTCAGTGAACCAATGTTTTTGGTATTCTTGTTTAATTCTTCTATTGCTCTAAGACAAACTTCTGTCCTCATGAATAATGAGAGATATTGTTTTTGAGGGATACATTAGTGCTTATAGACAGTCTGCCTCCATGTGAAATCAAAGCAGCTGATTCTTGACCATTACAAATCCCAGTACCGTCTCTAAACTGTTGAGTGTGCTAAACATTCTTGCTTGTCTGCTTTTCTACAATTGCACAGTTTACAAAACATCTTTTCCAAGTTGCACATAAAAATTTTATTATACAATGTTGTTCATGTTTGTACAGTGTTGTACAATGTTGCTTTGATATTCATAACATAAAAAACTTGAAAGAAACTGTCACAAACATGTGCTTAACAGGCGGCTATGAAAATGACTCATTTCAAACGATTTCTATGCATAATAAAACACAAGAAACTGGTTGTTATGGTTACAAGACAGTAAGATTAACCAACTGGTACACTCACGAGGCTTCAAAACACATTGCTAATTTACAGTAAAAATATTCTCAGTTGTTTAGGAACATCCTCAGTACTTGAATGAGAATAGTATCATTAATGCAACATCTCTAAAGAAAAAAGATCTAAATGGGGGTGTATGTCATAGTTTCCTTGGCTCTGACAGATAGGAGGCTTCAATGCTGACTCATATAGTTGGTTTGCAATGCAGTTTTCCTCATTAACATTCTTTGAACACAATTTAAATTGAACTCTTATAATTATATATGAATTATTCACAATTTAAACTATTTGGATTGTTAGTTTGTAAAACTTACAGAATTGATGTGCGGTGGGCAATCTTCGCCACTTGCTTCCACGGGAATATCTTCATATTTTTCAAAATTAATTCCCGTATGTCCTTGTGAAAATAGCTGCCTGTTTAAAGCAAATTTAAAATGGCTTTATCATTAGAAACATTTTTTAAATTAAAATTTAATGAATATGATAAGGAAGTCCCCTTTCATATTAAAACAGAATAGTAATAGCAACTCTTTGTCACACATATGTAGAGGAAAGTAGATTCAATTATACTTTTTTACATAATCTAGTACAATGGTTTGAGTACCCCCCCCCCTTTCACTGAACGATATGCTGATAATGGAAGTATTCAATATTCTACTTAATCTATTTCCACAAAAAAATGACCCTATTGGGAACCACTGATCTAGCAGATCAAACTGTGAGCTTCTCTGCATAATAAACATAGTGCACGTTTAAACCAGATACTTATGGCATCTATGATGAAATAAACTGCCATATGTATAAAATATTATGGGCATGGAAAATTAAAGGATAGTTTAATCTTAAAGGTATGAGAAAAACAATTTTGAGTCAGGTAGAATAAAAACTTAACTTCTGATTATGTTAGGTGCTCTACTACCAAGGTAGCAGCTACAAATCAAGATTTCCTCTACTAATGATTATAAACCTTTACAGGGCACCAATTGTGAGTTGCTAACTACACATGATTGGCTGATTCAAACAGTAGTCAAAGACCTTGTTACTTAGCCTAAATCTTCATTTAACTAAACCAGTGAAGTGACAAATATTAGAACAAAGATTATTATAGATAAATTAATTACAAATTCTTTTACTCTTTTGTGTACTTCATCATCTTTGTTAGTAAAGGTAGATTTAAAGTAGAAAAGAGCATAAAGTGTAAATCAGGAATATTGCACAGGATGCAATATACCTCAGATAAGGAAGCAATGGTTGACACTGGCAACCACTCTAGGAATATTTTAGTTTTTTAAAGTATAACAGCTAGAAATTGTGGGAAAAATTTGTCATCTATTTTAGAAATTGTGACAATTAAACTTGACAAAGATTAATAATTGTGAAAAAAATGACTACTATTTCATTTTATAAAAAAAAAACCCACAAAAAATAATTTCTAACAAATTTCTACTCTAAAGCAAAGGTGATCACCAATTGGTTTTGCCAAATATGTGGGCATGGGGAAGAAAAAACCACTGTTTTCAAGAAAGAACTGTTTTTCAACTTGAAATTTTATTGTTAGATTATCTAAATTTTTCAACACATATGATTATGCAAAATTTAAGGAACCTCAAGCTTTTGATGTTTGGGGAATTTGGATTAGCATTTAAAATAAAAGATGCTAATCAACTCTCATGTAATTTCAAAATTAATGCTTCGGCATAGGGAGGAAGTGGCAGTTGAATTTGTAAGCATTATATGCTATCATTCAGTATAGACATAGAAAATTAATATGATTGTGATTCAGATTGGCAACTTTTTATTTTGCCAAGGAAGGACATCGAAGAATGAAAATATAACAATATACTGAACATCTGATCTACAATGAAAAACAGCACTGCTGTCCAAACATTTTGTTAAAATATGTTATTAGTTTTCCATTGTAGACCAGATGTTCAGCATACTGTTATATTGTTACATTTTATAACATCGTTAAATTTTAGTGTATGATTGTTAAATAGTACAGTGTGATGTCACTTGACCTGCAATTATCTCTGGTTCAATACCAAGTGCCCACCACCCACCCACCACCACAAAAAAGCTATTTCCCCCCCATCATTTCTTTTTATAAATCAATGTATTAAAAAAAAACATTAATTGAATAGTCATTTTTATATAATTCATTGCATTATAACAAATTTATGTTAATGCTATATTCTAAGTGAAATGTCATGCTTATGAACATTATGATTATTGCACATCTGCTGCTTTGCCAAATGGCCTGATCTGCTTATATATTTATATGTAAATGCTATCACTACATTTGTCAAAAATAGTACACATCAGGGTAGCTCAGGCTTCAGTATTTTATGATTTAGAATTAGATTGCTGTTTAACATCCCTCAAAGTTTAGCTCTGTTTTTGCTATTATTTCAAGAAAAAAAAAAAAGATGAATGCAAGAAAAAGTACGAATTGTTTCACTATATCATCTGAAGGCGAAGACCAAGATTAACTCTTCCAGAATCCAGCCTGAAAAATTGGTTTACATCCAGAGGCCCAGCTATATTTTCAATATGCTCAGCCAAAATACAAAAAAAAGCTTGAGAAATTTTTTGCCACATAACTAATTAAAAGAATTATCGTATGTTATAACCAAATTAATCCACATTTAATTCTGGATTTTCTGAAAATAATAATAAAAAAAAAAACTAATAAAAAATATACAACTAGTTTTATTTTAATAGGGCTTTTTCAGAGTCATGTATTAAAAGGGATCTTGTCTGTGTTATCAAGTTATTTGGTAATCATTACTTGAATACATTAGATTTCCATTGAACTTTTTAATATTAATATAGAGATTAACACATTTTCGGAATAACCTCCAAGTTTGTTGTTAGCCATCTTGTTAACTTATTGCTAGGCATCACTTCAATAAAGACCACAGGTTCTTAAACAATTGCATATTGTGTCCTATTGCAGCAGTGTCTTCCTGTATATACTCTAACAATTGCTGCCTTGCTTCTGACTTGCAACTATGGTGCACTTAATATTTTATACATTTCCACTAAAAAATTGTCTAACTGGGTATGGCAATCTATCAGGTCTCAGCCTACTTTAGCCTATCTATCATCAATAATAATTTTCATTTAAATACTCTGCAACCCATCTGGTGAAATGTGGAGTGCTCCACTGAGCTTAACTTTTTTTTGTATGAAACTTCTTTTTTAAAGAGTAACATCCTGTAACAGATGTGATAATCCATTCTCCAGAAAGGAGCAAATGCTCAACATCTTTTGAAGGAAGAAATGCATCCAGCAACAGCTGTCTACTGTTTCACAGCATGTGTTTAACCTTTCTAGGGTCCCCATCATTTGCAGATGCCAGATTCAAAAATGACAGTCCAGAAATGGATACATCCATTCTTAGTACATTACATAAAACTTAATTTTTTTTTTAAATATAAATTCCTGTTTGAACTTTTCTATACTTATATCTTACAAAAATATATAGTTTAGGCAATAAATTTTGCTTGAATTTCCAATTTGATGTGAATTATGATGCGCTATAAAATATCAGTGCTATGGATGCAACACATTTCTTAATACTGACTTGCAGCTTCACAGTTATTATATCTATTGAGGCTCTGGTTTTTACTCATACACTTGATCTGAATGGTTGCAAATACATTTTATATTTTTAAGTTTTGAAATGTTCTTAAAATTAGCGAAAGAACCCCCCCCCCCCCCGCCAAATCAGATAAAATTGGAGTATTTGAAAACAGTTACTATGTAAATACTTCATTCTTTTTCAATTTTACTATTTTTTCTCATTTATATCTATTTCATTATTTAAATTTTTTTCTTCTCATGTATTTCTTCATGAGAAGGAATCAGTCTCTCAAAATTAGGTGCATGATCTACAAGCAAAGTATCAGTACATTTTTCATTTGTAAATGTGGAAGGCATCTACATAGTCATTCCATATCTCAAAAAAAAAAATTAAATAAATAAAAATAAAAATCACACCAACTGACAACTAGCAGACAGATTATTAAAGTGCTACAGTGGCACTAGCATGTACATTACACTAGCACATAACTCAGTAACAGTGGTGAATTAAACTATTGTTTAAAGGGCATTTGTTAGTACAAATGATCTCTAGAATATCACTTGCAGTTTGTATATAATATTGTGGAACACTCTGTATATTCTATAAAAAAGAATATCACATTTTTCAGCACTGATGGTAGAGGATGCTAAAAACACTACTTCTTTAATTACTGCAAAACTCGTAACATTATTTCTCAGAAATTGCATTTATGAACTAGTAATACATAAATTCATTAACACACAGAAACAATATCTTTAAAATTATATTTTGAAATAAAATTAAATTTTTTCTACCTTTCTAGACGTTCATCACGAGGTAGTGGCCGACTCCAGTCATCATCATCTCTGTCAAAACGCCTTCCTCCATTTCTGCGATCACTGCCACCTCTTGAACTTCGACCTTCTTCTCTACGTGTATCTTCAAATGTATCTCTAGGTGCATTTGGATCCCTCCAATTGCCAACACGTTCACTAAAAGGAAAAAAACAAACTTTAAATGCCAATTAAAATTCCTTAAAAAGTTTGTTTAAAAAATTGTACAGCAGTTACTAATAACACTAGACAACAAATCAAAACTTTTTTTTCATACATACATAACATTGGTCAAATAGAATGTTTTAAACTAATTTTGGGGCACTGAATTCAAATATGGCTGTGAAAAATCTGCATCACAGTTTTTTTTTTTTTAAATTACAGATTGATGTATTTCAAATTTCAATGAATATGCATATCTGGGAAATGAAAATACATGTGACTATTTCATTAAATTGCAACTTAAAACTCATTAATTACATGATTACAGTAAAAAAATTAGAAACATCATAATTATAGACCACTGAATATAAAGTAACAAATGAAATAATATTGAAATGCAAAATAAGAAAACATGGGTAAGGATCTTTTATACTTACAAGAAGTTCATTTTTGTCTTTTATGTGCTGAGGTATCTTCCTTCTGCAAGAATCAGAAGTAGTCACCCATCATTGCTGGGTCCCACCTGCCTTGGTATCTCTTCTTCATGATATAGGATATCCTGGTAATAACTTTCCCCTTGCTCATCACTGACAGCTCCTAAGTTCTTGGGAAAGAAGTCGAGATGTAAGTGCAAGAAATGGATCTTCAAAGACATTCGGCAGCCAAGATTTTCATAGTTTTTGAGAAGATCTTGAATGAGCTGATTGTAGTTTTCCTCTTTGTGATTCCCCAGAAAACCCTGGACCACAGACGTGAAGGATCTCCATGCAGTGTGCTCCTTCTTATTCAGTTTTTCTTCGAAGACAGTATAATTCAGCAGCTTTTGATCTGAGGACCAAAAAAGATCCCTTCTTTGAGTTTGGCATCACTTAGTTTTGGAAAATTTTCCTTCAAGTGTAAACCTTTTACCAGTTTTGTCCATAACCTTTACAAAGTTTTTTATAAGCCCCAGCTTGATTGTGTAGTGGTGGGAGCAGAACATCAGATGGGTCAACTAGAGGTTTATACCTCACATTATTCTTTCCAGGAATAAAAACATCTCTTTTGTGCCAGTCTTTTGTAGTGTTCTTTTCTGGCCCTACTGTCCCACAAACACAGAAAACAGAAAAGTTTTGTGAAGCCTCCTTGAAGCCCAAGCAAGAGAGATATGACTTTTAGGTCACCACATATTGTCTACTTAACCTTTTGACAGCGGCACGTTTTCTCAGCAAACTCCCTGCTGCAGCGGCACATTTCGCGCCAAATTCTTTCAGAGGGGTAGGAAGAGGTGAGTACCACTCCCAGTTTCAAATGACCCTCTCCATCCATTAGTTAATCCTCTTAAGTGCTCCCTCCTTGGTTGCTTCTAGGCATACCGTGTTTTGAGTGCTGTTTCTTGTGCTTCCTCAATAATAAGAGCTAGTTGCATTTACAGAATATATATACAGATATTGGACAAAAAAAAATGGAAACAATTCCATGTTATCTCAAAAATGTTCAGAGCTCAATAGCTTTTTTAAAATGATTTTTAATGAGAAACAGATCTAGAGTTAAATTAAAATCTCAGTTAAATCTATCTAAATCTCGATTTTGAACAATATTAGTTCAGTGTTCCAAGATTATGAAAGCTGGATATTTAACATGCTACAAAAAAAAAAGACCCCAAAATTTAACTGAAACATTAAAACAGGTTAAGAGATCTGAGATCAAACTTGACTCTCCCAGTGATCTTGGAGAGCTAAATTGCATGGTCTGGTTAGACCTCTGTAGCCCATGGCTGCTTGAGGATGATGATGATGATGAAATTTTAATCTGTTTCAATGTTTAAATAAAATTTTGGAGTCAATTTTTTGTAGCCTATTAGCTATTTTAGAGTTCATGCTTATTTGAATATTGAACAAACATTAATTAAATCGAGATTTAGATAGAGTTGTTGATATCATTAATTTATCTTTAGATATATTTTTCATTAAAAAGTATATCGAAGAGTTATTAAAGTCAGAATGTGATATTCTATTGAGATAACATGAAACTGTTTCCATTTCTCTGTCCCCTGTATTTGTATTCAGACACGTGCACAGGATTAAGTTTCCAGTGTGTGTGTGTGGGGGGGGGGTTCTGAGAATAAGAGTAAAATATTCCATCTGACGACAGGAAATTTTTGAATGATATTCTACAGGGAATAAAATTTTATAGTTTTCTTTTTAATCTGTTTCTAGTGTCAGACTTATACTATTAGGTTAAAACAAAATATACAAAACAATTGTTTTGGATTTCAAACCTTTCGGACAAGTTTGAGGTTTCGTACATGACCGAATTTTCGGGGGGGGGGGGGGGGGGGGGTCTCTTGGTATGTTACTCTTTGGTATATCCCTGTCTACATTTATCACAATATTTTGATTATGCTGTATTTGTTAATACTAGTTTTTAGAGCATGTCATTGATATTTAAATTTGTGAATTAAAAAAATTGAGCTAAAACTGATGCATTGCAAAAAAGAATAATAAATGTTAAGATTTTTAACTGAGGATTTTCTCTATTAAACCTTATGCTACAAAGAGTGGGAAGCAGATAATTTTTACCCACAACTTAATTTTAGGCGGATGCAATAGTGAGAAATAATATAAGATATTTCCAAAGATATTTTCAATAAAGATATTTCCAAAAATAATGTATATTTTTCATTCTCATAATATTTGGTGAACATAATTCGATATACTTCATTAGGCACTTTCTTTATCTGTTCTGAGACATTTTAACTTTATCTTTCCACACCAATGTTCTGACTCATTTTAACCCATTTACTGATCTAAGGGACCTGGGTTCGAGCCCCGGATTAGGCATGGATGTGTGTGTCGTTTTTCTGCTGAGGTCCTGCCATCCTCTCAGATCTCCTACTATGGCATATAAACTGACAGGCTCCTGTCAGACCTCTGTGGCAAGCAGCTGCTTGAGGGGGTATTTATTTTATATTTTATACTCCATGTATTACAAAATCATGCAACTCAGATAAAAATTAAATATTCTTTCCCTCTCTTGTATACATGACAAATTACCGAAGTGTTAAATTCTTGATGAGAATAATTATCAAATTTTATCAAACTTGCTCTCAGTATGGTGTTCTGGACTAGGCTGATGTAAAAATACCCTGAAGCAGAAGTTTCTCTGAATTCTTTTTTTTTTTCAATATTAAATATATTTTTTTAATAGTAAAGAGGAGCAAAACACAAGGAACCTCACATGCCTATATTTCATATAAAATAATTATCCCTCAATCAGTTACTTGGCACAGAGGGCAGACAAGAGCCTATTAGTATAATATGCCACAAAGTGGAGTATGAGGTATGTGAGACCTAAGCAGAAAGACGAGAAACCTCGTCTTTCTGCCTTGAGATCCTTACTCATAACGCTTATCAAGGGCTCGGACCCGCATTTCTTTTGATCAGTAGCTGACAATGCTAACTACTAAGTCACAGGTTTCCAAGCCTATAGTAAATAAATGGATGAAGGATATGGTAATAAAAAAATGCCACCTCAAGCAGCTGCTTGCCACAGAGGTTTGACAGGAGCCTGTCAGTTTATATGCCATAATAGAAGGTCTGTAAGGATGGAGAAAATTCAGCAGAAGTAGCTGACTGATCACGAAAAATGACACATACATCCATGCCTTACCTGAGGCTCAAACCCAGGCCTCTCAGATCAGTAACCAAGCATGCTAACCAGTCAGTCACAGGACTGCATAATAATAAAGGAAATATTAATAAAGAGGGTTGACCAATAAATGTTATTTGTAAGCAAATATGACTGTAAAAACTAAATTGGCATAGTAGGGTTTTATTGGGTATAATAAGGATCCTTACTCATAAACATAGTTATCTGTACTGTCTCTTTTTCATGATTTCCAGTTAGATTTTGTTGTAATTATCAGAACAATTACCTTATAAATATTACGCAACTTTCATGCTAAAGATTACATGTGTTCTAATACAAATGATTTGCATTTTATATTTACAGGAAATAAATAAAATATTTTTATCTCTTAGTTTCATTTGAAAAATAATGATAAATTATTTGTTCCCTAATACTTATTTGCCATCCTGTGGCCAAGTGGTTAGCACGCTTGGCTACTGATCTAAGAGACCTTGGTTCGAGTCCCTGGTAAGGCATGGATGCATGTATCATTTTTCTGCTGAGATTTTCCTATCAGATCTCTGTGGCAAGCAGCTGCTTGAGGGATTTTTTATTTAATATTTATTTGGAAATGGTAAATATTTGTGACAAAAATGTAACATATCAAATTTCAAAGAAATTAATATTTCCCTGCAGCAGTAACAGAGCTACGATAGCTCAGGCACTGAAATTGTGGAAGTAACACTTTCTTAAAATGAAATTTTCCAAGACTATATTTCAAATTAAATATTTTGACTCACATGTAATAATCTAAAATATATTTTACGTATTGTGTCTGTATCAGCCATTTTGATTTTCCAAAATCATTTACAGCACTATCAGTATACAGCTTCCTCTTATCATAACTTAATGCAATATAAATGCTTGCCTCCCAATTACTTATCATACGCCTGGGAAAAAAATCCCTTGAAAAAAAAAGGAATTATGCCCTCTGTCTCCAGAAAAAAGGGGAAGAGAAATTACATTGGGATCGATTGTAACGAGCGGTATGTCAAATAAAAACTTGTTGCATAAGGAATATCATTTACTACATATTTTAAACAGTTGAACTGAATTAAGGATACGACCAAGCTTGTTAAAAATTTTCTAGTACGGAATAATTTGCAACTTAACTCCTCTCCCCCCCCCCTTATTTTTTTCTAGATCTGGGTTCCTTTGAACAATAGGGCCCATCTATATTTAACAAAAACAATTTTATGCATAAATATCATTCATTATACGAAAAAAAGATCCAAAGTTAGAACTTTAATAAAAACAATTACTTCGGTATGCATCAACAAAGCATTAGAGAGCTGGAAAATTAATGTTGCTAGGAAAGGGAAATGAGAATTTTTTTATATAGCCACTGCATCTGCAGAATATCGAAGAAAAATCCCCAGTATTCGAATATATAAGAATGGAATAGCATTTTTATGACAAACACAAGTGTATAATTAAATGATGTTCTGTTATTCATTTAGAAGTATAAATTTAGCAATTGTCTCCATCAATTATGAGCTTCAATCAAAATCAGTAAAGCTTCATTTAATTTCTGGAGTCCTAATTCATCTTATATTTGTTTTTCCGTTAAATCTCTACACTCTTGCATGATAAAACACAAAATAGTAACTATGACAAAAGGGAGTAAATATATATAACATTCAGAAAAGCTAAACATAACTGAGAAACAAGTAAAAACTCAAAGGCTGAACCAAAAGCTAAGTTGTGGCTCCTCTCCATGCTTTCATTGTAACAGGAAACTTTAGTCGGGACATATTGTCTACATTGTCACAGCACTTCAGGCGGTATGGGGTAACTCACTCCCTCTACGCTACCAGCAGCACGAGCCAACACACCTTGATTTCCATCCCCCCCCCCATCAAGAGCTCCAAAAGTGTCCCAGCCGCTGAGCAGGCATGGAAATGTGTCGGGACAGATGCTGTCCCAGCCACTGTGAAAAGGTTAAACTGGTCATATTTTATAGTAGTGAGTATTTCTTCCATGCTTTCATAAGTTTCCTTCATTCTCACAGCATGTGTGACTGGAATGGGAGGTTTTTGGTTTCCTTTATGCAAAAGGACAGCTTTAAAGCTGAATTTTGATGAATCTGTAAAATAGATACCATTCCTTAGGGTCGTGAGTTGTTCCAATTTCTTTCATCAGCTCTGAAATATCTGTGCAGAAACGCAAACCATCTTGCATCTCGTAATAAGCAGATAAAGCCAAATTTCTCTTTCTGAACAGAGAAACTCTGGTACCCTTGACCAGAAGATTCCACTATTGAAGTCTTGAACCTAAAACTTGAAGTCTTAAAACCTCGGCTTGTTGTTTGGAAAATCCTAGGTCTCAAACAAGATCATTTAGTTCATTTTGCTGAATCAGATGAGGCTCGTCTAACTTTTTAGGGGTGTATGTAGGATCAGGATCTGTATGTGCCTCAAAGTCTTTCTGTGAGGAATGTAAATCCATCTCCTCCCAGTTGGTGGAGGTGTTAGTATAGGAAGATCATCTCCATGAGGAACTGGCCTTATGGATGATGGCCCATTTTGATATTGCATTTGTCCTTTTTTGAAAAGACAGACACTTTATTTAGTTAAACAAAAATAGCAATCATGCAAGTGACTAGTTGGCTCACACCAAACCATTGAAATTGCAAAGGGCATGGATTTTATCTTACTTTTCAACCATTCACACAAAGCACAAAATGCAGCACACATGTGGAGCCCATGTTTTGTCCTGATCTTCAACATGACATCAAAAATACAAGTTATAGGCTTTCTTCACAATCTTTTTCAAAGAATGACCCTGGGATTTTAGAATATAATTTCCACACACATAACAAAACTTATCTGGCACATTAACACATCCACGATGCTGCCTTTATGCCATTTAAATGCCAAAATTCACTCTTCAATGTACAGCATGTGTTCCTCCTACAATGAAAACAATAAGAATGGCAGTCTGAGGTTAGGTTACTGTTACTTGTTTTCTCCCACTTAATCAGTGTTGTCAGCCACAAAAAGTAAAATATCTAGTATCCTTCCAGTTGCCTGGAGGTATCTGTACTTGAAGATCTTAATAGGAGTCAAAATGGCCAATGGCATAAAAATGTGATGTGCCAGCAATTTTTTAAGGCCAGATCTGAAATCACCCGAAAAGTAGTTAAAGGCAGCTACAATTGTTCATGTTATAAAAATCTTGTAAACCAGTGTAATTAAACATATTTTAGCAAAGAAGAAAAAAAATGCTTACCTGTCCCCTTTCCTTGGTGGATATGTGCTGAAATCTGAACTAGATTTTCTACCTCGACTTCCAAAATTAGAAAAATCTGCCTTACCACCTAAAAACAGAAAAAACAAAAAAATTACATATTCACTAAAAAAACCCCCCACTGAATTGAAGAAAATTTGTGGCCCTTTAAAAGAGTCAAGAATTCTTAGAATAAATAAATTCTTCTGCCATTTCACAGCAAAAATTTCTATACTCTGAGAAATCTCCAACTGGAAAATTCCCCTTTTATTTGTACATAATTCCACCTACATACCTGCCAAAGTTGAGGCATGATCAGATTGCAAGTCAGTCCTACCACATCAGTCCTAAACATATAATATCGAATTGTAATTTTAGGACAACGTGAATAAGTTTGTGTTCATAATAATGATAGGTGGATGGTAGCAGGCCAATCCCAGATTGAGGCATGAAAGGCCTTAAAAATGTATCACAAAATGCCCTTTAAAGATTTTGGAGAAAATTTCAAGACCAGGATATGGTCATCCAAGGGCCACAAGTGCTCAGAACGATTGTTTTTAAACAGCGAGATGACAAAGGGAAATAGCAGACATACTGTGTACAGGAAACTGAATGAATTCTGTAGGCACAAAGACAAATTGTGTCCCCTTCAAATTCTTTTATCAAAAGATTATTTTTCTGATGATACTGCTATTATATATTTCTTCTATTATCTGTTGTAATATATTATCTGGTAAAAAAAAAGCTACTGTTCAATAAATAATTTTGCTAAAAAATGAGTTTTGCTGATGATTGGGCAAACCAGTGTCTGCTGGATATTCTCACCACTAAACTATCAATGGATACAACTAGACATTGATAGTTTCAGCAAAAGTATTCATTGAATTTTATGTCAACAGGTATACAAAGTAATCTGTAATTTACTATTGATAAAAGCTATTATATTAAGAAACCTTACCTCTACTATCTCGGCTGCTTATACTTCGATCCTCATCATAGCCATAATCATTTCTACTACTTCCTTGGCTGTAAGAATTGTTCTGATGGTATCTACTAGATTCTATAGAAATATATTAATTCAGAACATTAATTAAATGCATTTAGTTGTCTAATTTTTTTTTTAAATAACTTACTAAATCTAAAGAATAACAATTCTATTTTTCTATCTCATTTTCAACAAAAAAAAAAAAAAAAAAAATTTGGGGGAACCTACTTATAGCTATATAATTGTTCCCCAGGCAGTGGAGAAAGTTGAAAATTCCAAAATTCCAAATGAATATTGCAAATGATGCATTTATGCTAGAAATTTGAAGTTTTTGTGGCGGAATGTGAAGGTCATGAAGTTTTTATTGGCAACAATGAGTTGACCCCTTAGACCAGGCATGTCAAACATGTGGCCTGCCGGGAACTGTTCTGCGGTCCACCAAGATTGATAACCAATACGTTTATTTAACTTTTGACAACACTGGATTCTTTAATCAAAATTATAAGTACATACACAGTACATGAATTAAATAAACGTATTTCAGAAAACATTTCCATTTATATATAAGGGAAACTATTGCGCATAAATGTATATGTCGGAGCCCGATCGCAGAATTGCAAACAACTATTTTCCACTTTAAAAAATAATAAAACTCTAAAATTTAAAAAATAAAAAAGATCAAGATTACAGCTCAACAAATTCAACCAAATTTTGAAGATTTGGTTAATGAAAAACGTTGCCAAGTTTCTTAAAAAAAAGATATTTTATTTAAATAATGTTAAATTGAAAAAAAGAAACTTTCCTACATACATATGTATTTTTTAATATGTTTATATTCTGTGTATTATTATTTTGTATGTATTGATTTGTTTATAATAAAAGCTATGCTTCATCTTTATTTCCATTTTTTTTTTTGTTTTGCGGCCCGCGATTTAATATATAATACTTAATATGACCCTCGGTGGTAAACGAGTTTGACATGCCTGCCTTAGACCCAGGAGGTGGGAAAAATGCATTGTTTGCTTTTAGAGAATAAATAAAAAATTCTTTTTAGGTTGGATAGGTATTGATGCAATATTAAGATTTGTACTTGACGAATCTCCAAAAGCTACGTGTCCTCTAATGGTGAAAAATTTGAAAGTTGTGAAATTTTAAACAAATATTATAACTTGAAATAATTAGCTGAAAAAAATTCATTGCCCTGAGTGGGATTCAAGTGTTTCTTGTCTACATGACATTTTCCTGTGATACTTTATTACTACTAAAATATTACAACAATGCATTTATACTAGAAATTTTGGTGGTGGAATTTCACATACCACTGAAAAAACTGAAGTTTCCATTGGCATAATTTGATCAATAATATGAGCTCTTACCCCAGTGGGGGGAGGAGGGGATGCAACTTTTTTGGTTCAAGAAACAATTGTTTGTAAAGATGGGTTGGCTAGGTGTTGATGAAATATTACAATCTGTAATTTTTGAGTCCCCAAAAGGGCCACCCCAGAACCTCCTGTTTACTTGAAGCAGAGGCCCTCGAAATCACTATTCAGTCTCATGACGGACAGCTTCCCAATGGCAAGACAAGCTGAGTTGGGTTGTTTTACCTCTGAGTGGCACTTTTTTGCACACCATGGGCTAAATGGCCAAGTCACATGGACCCCGAAGGCTCAGAGAAGGTTGGGGGAGGGGACCCACTGGAACAACTGTTGGGAGAGATGGTAGCCTCCCATCAAGGCCATCCAGCATGTTCTTTAACGTGCACAGGGTATGGCTCTCCCACACATGGGGCCACAGCTTAACGTCCCATCCGACGGATGGTGGCCTTTCCAAGCCCATCAGTGTCCCCTACTGAGCATGGGCAGGGCGGAGAATTTTGCGCAGATAAATCTCAACGCTGACCCAGCTGGGACTCGAACCTGGGAACTACAGATTACGAGCCTGGCGCACTACCGACTGAGCCACCCCCGCCTCACGAGACAAGCTGAGGAGAACAAAGAAGCACCTCAAGCAACTACCATGATCCTCCTTTTCAGAGACATGGGTCACTGTGAATGGCAAAAATGTGGATAAGCATTAAGACCCTGTGAAGGTACCTGAACCAAAGGAACCTTCCCAGAATGGTCCCCTCGATTTGGGCAGGAGCTTGAACTGAGGGGAACTAGGTTACATTTTTGTGGTTTTTGCAGCATAACTTTAAAGATAATAGACATGTTATTATGCACACACTATTATGTTAAAAATATTCTGGGATCTATGGGGACCCAACTTAATGGTAATGGGTTAAACATGATGCAAGTTACATTCTTATATTGGTAAATGATAAGTTTGCAGGAAAGAGTCTTGATTACATTCATATATGGTTTGAGAAGGAAGAACTAAATTAGCTAATAATTACACCTAAAAAAACTAAAAATCTGAAGAAATGTAAAATTCTGACAATGTAGCATATTGCTATAATATTTTGAAAAATGAAACATATTGGAAATCCTTACCAGAACTTCTTGACCAGTCCTGTCTATCTTTTTCCTTTTCCCGTTCCCAGTCTCTTCCTCTGCTATTTCTACTCCAGTCACGAGAATCAGGTTCACGTTTTTGTTCTCTTTCTCGTTCAGGAGAATACTGGCTGCTCCGGTTATTCCAATTTTCCTGATTGCACTGAGTTGAACCAGTACTGCTGGTTTGCAAGCTGCTTTGTCGATTGCGAAGATGAGGGGGCACGTAACGTCCTGCTACATTAACAAAAAAAAAAAATCTGGTTTCTAATTTGTATGTTCTACAGATAATTTTTATGTATAGACTCACTATTTTGAAATACTGCATGTAATAAAATATAATATATGTAATAAAATGTAGAAGTGTCTAGAAGAAGAAAAACGGACAATTGACAAATATACAATCCTCATTTGAAATAATTAATTGAAAAACATTGGTTGTTTGAACGGGATTTGAACCCAAATCTTCCAGTCGCATGCTAGGCATCAGAACTGTTAGACCACCAGAGACTAACCTTTTTCTTCAACAATGCGACATATAAGCATTCCCACATTTTTGCTGATTTACCACTGGTGCCACCTATGTCGGGAATCAGGCAGCCAAGCAGCCTTGTTTATGATGGAAGCAATATTTGTTACTCACAGCATTATATAAATAATTCAGCAATAAAGTATCATAACAAAATGTCTTGCAGAAAGAAACATTTGAAATAATTGTCTGAAAAAAAATTGGTTACCCTTAGTGGGATTCAAAACATCTTCCAGAAGCATGCTAGATGTCATAACCACTACACCACCAGAGACTGATCATTTACTTCAACAATGGGACATTTTGTTGAAGAGAATTGAAAAATTTTGCCTGCCCAATCTTGTTGTTGCAGAAAAAGATTAGTTTCTGGTGGTCTAGCTGTTATGATGCCTAGCATGCCTCTGGGAAAAGTGGGTTCGAATCACACTTAGGGCAACCAAATTTTTGCAGCAAATTATTTCAAGTATTTCTTATCTGCAGGACATTGTGTGCACCAGAAACTTGAGGAAATAAATGGAAGAAAATGATTCCAGCAGAGTATTGGCAACTGCCTGTTCATCATGCTCCAGAAATGATTGAGTGAGATGAATAGCTCCCACTCATTTTCTGGACTTTATCCCACATGACCTTAGAATTAGTCATCTGGGCAATAGAAGATATGTACTTGATCTACGATTTCTTCTGGCTTTGGCAATGGATGAAATGGTTTTTGCCTTGGTGTGCTTGAATGCTTCAAGGTTGGAGGATATTGGATATGTAATCCAAACCTTATTCTGAGTCTTACAAGCTGTGTTGTATTCAGGATTATGTGGTAGTTTCAGGAAACGAGGACTCTTGTGCTGAAGTTTGTGGGATGGTACTGCTTATATGATAGCATCTGTCATAGGCCACTGCAAGATTGATTCATTCCTGACTTACTGATAATCACAGAGGTGTTCAAAAACCAATCATGTCATCCTGATCAATTCTCCACTGAGAGACGTGTGAAGAGTTGCAAGGCCACCCACGGATGAACTAAATTATATATTGTTCAGTCTGTGAAATATCACAGGGAGGCGATCACTTCCATATGAGTTGTTTTCAATCTCTCATGTAAAGAGGGAAGGTACAAGGAGAAACAGATAGGAAGAACAATGGCAGCGAAAGTGCAGGTTGGGGCACTGACACCAGTGTTCAATAGAGAAAGTGACAGATGCCCAAATCAGTGCTCAAGGGCCCGACCACTCTCATTGATATCAGTACGGCCCAATGAGAACTGCATCCATTGAAGTTCTTGAGAGAAGAGGAATGGCAACTGCATGATGAGATAGTCAATTTCTACCTGGAAGATGTTTCCAGGTGGAAGTTAAAGAAGCAGACAATTAATAAAAATTGACACAAAGTGGCATATGACAGTTGCTTCTAGAACAGGGGTTCCCCACTATGTGTGGTGGTGGGGATTGAGGGGAGGGGGGGGGGGGTAAAACATTCTAAGGAGAGTGCAAGATGCAAATTTTTTACTTTATTTTTCATTATCAATTTGGTAAAATGAGAGTTGGAAAGGCATGAGTTTTTAAAAATTCAAAAGGGGGAGTGATGCGAAAATATTTTGGAATGCCCGATAGTGATGGTGAGTGGAGTGAACTGAAATGGAGAACAGTAGCTGACAAGGATAATAACACCCCTGTGAGCTAGAACATCTACAACCTTGTCCAACTGGACAAAAGAAAGATGCTGAATCATGGAATCATTGACTGTCTGCAAGTATCCCTGAAGGGAGTTCTTTGATGTCATCAAGATTTTCATGGAATCTACAATTCCATTGTATAAGTGTGGCAGTCTAGAGCTTTGGGTGGACATAGATTGACCATCTCCGATAACAGTTTAGTGAAATGAGAGCAATATGTGTCCTTGTAATCATTCAAGACTAATCTGAGGCCACCAGATAAGGAGCAGGGGAAGTTTCTTCTGCGCAAGGTGTGGGAAGGTTACTCCATTTGTCGCTGGGAGTGAGGCTTTCCAAAGGTGGAAATGGAAGGTTCTGAAGCAGGAAAGGAATTTAGTACTGATGTTAAAGTGGACACCAACTTTAGTTTCATCTGCTCCAAGAAGTACTTGGCAGCTGGTAAGCCTCTTATGATGCACT
The DNA here is from genome assembly GCA_038380435.1 of Ryuthela nishihirai. Lineage (NCBI taxonomy): Eukaryota > Metazoa > Arthropoda > Arachnida > Araneae > Heptathelidae > Ryuthela > Ryuthela nishihirai. The sequence goes on from JAWZYU010000009.1 coordinate 12,770,152, forward strand.
CCCTCTGAATTATAGTCTGCACTCCCACTGAATTCGTTAAAATTATGTTTTTTTCTAATGACTACACTGGGATGAGACTTGCCATGCAGTGCAGTGAGCTTTTTTGCCTCATGGCAAGTGAGCTTTTTTGCCTCATGGTTTATGGTGCACTCTCCTCTGATTATAGTCTGCACTCCCACTGAATTCGTTAAAATTATGTTTTTTCTAATGACTACACTGGGATGAGACTTGCCATGCAGTGCAGTGAGCTTTTTTGCCTCATGGTAGGAGATGTTACTGATGGTTTTGAGGCATTGTAACTCCATCTTGCCTTCTCTACTTAGGAAGGTCACAGGAATATGCCAGATGGTTGCTAATGATACAACTTTATTTCTCAGCTGCACAGTCCAGATCAGCACTGCCATACTGAATACACATGGAGTTTATCATGGTAAGCTGTGTAAGCCATACCTCTGACATTGCAAACAATGCAGAGGTTGGCAATGTACAACAATATAGAGGGTGTTTGAAACGTTTTTGACATGTCTCTGTAGATTTTCACTTGTTCCTGCAAAGTTAACGAACTTCAACTTGTTTGAAAGCTTGTCTAAACTTATTATTACATGTTAAAAACAAAAGTCATATCATTTCTCCATTTGTTGGGAGTGCATAAAGTTCAGTCTGTGAAATACGTGCATTATTGCTATGGAGCCTATTAAAGACAGGAAAGATTTCACATTTTTCCAAGGACGCAGCTTGGGAATGACACGAAAAAATTTCATGCTGATTTATTACAAGCATATGGGGATCATTCCTGTTCATGTGGCACTGTTATGGGATATATGAGCAAATTCAGAGAAGGATGGCAGAGATTCAAAGACCTCCTTCATGCAGGAAGACAGGAGGCCATGAATGAGAGAAACATTGCTGCTGTTTGTTAACTCGTTAAGGAAAACCCACACATCATTCAGGTAATAAGTTTAGATGTTAGTGTATCGATTGGGAGGGTGAAAAAATTATTTGCCAACATTAAAAGTTCTGAAAGATCTGTGTCAAATGAGTACCCTACAAGCTGACAGAACAGCTAAAAAAGGGCTACAGTTGACTTGTGCAAGGAGATGCTGGCAAATGTTTGAACCTAGTGGCCCCAGTTAACAGACATTGTTACAGGTGATGAGACTGGTTTTATTACAACTCCCAGAAAGATCAAGAACTATGTTTGGGTTGTGGAAGATGATGTACATAATATTTTTCAATTTTCCAGGAGTGATAGCCATGGGCACCTTACCTGAAAAAATGTCTATAAATGGCCAATACTATACAAACACTGTTTTGTCCTAAATGGTTAAGGGATGAAGGAATAGCATAAACAACAGGAGTGTCAAGGTTTCTCCTTCATCATGAAAATGCCAGTGCTCACAAAACAAAGCAAATTACAGCCTATCTGGAGCTGTAAAAAAAAATCAAACAGCTACCCCATTCTGCATATGTCATCATATAGTGTCATCCTGCATATGTCATCATATATAGTCAATCATATAGTGCAAGATTGGTCGAATGGCCAATCTTGCACTATATGATTTTTGATTGTTTCCAAAAATTAAAAAGGAACTTGCTGGGAAGATTTTTTCTAGGGTGCAAGACCTTGCAAAATGCACTCATTTGGAGTTGTGGAGTTCCCCAATAGGGTACCAGCGAATGTTCCAGAATTGGCATAGACTTCTATAACTTTGTATAATGCTAAAAAGTAAAAGTTTTGTTGAGGTAAGTGTAATGGTTTTTGTTATGCAAATGCATATCAAGAACTTCTTGATTGCCCCTTGCACCTCACAATGCAGGCATAACTTGCCTTGATGAGAGTAAGCAGGCATGATGTTAACATTAAACTAAATGGCACTAATTTCCCGTCTCAACATACCAAAATTTGACAAGTATACAATTAAAAAGACCTTCTTGCTCAAAAATTAATATAAAATAATTTAAAATTCTCTGTCATTGAGCAATAAAATTTTAGAGTTTATCCTTCAAACTATTTGCATGTTGAAAGTTCTTAGGAGAAAACTCTCAGAAGCTTTTCGGAGCAAAGACAGCATTCCGTCTTCAGTGAAGTGATGCTATGTACTGATGTTAGGGTCCGTTTAGACAAAGAGCTTCTTTCCACATGTCTAAACTCTTTGTCTAAACGGACCTAACGTCAGTACATAGCATCACTTCACTGAAGACGGAGCGCTGTCTTTGCTCCGAAAACTTCTGAGAGTTTTCTCCTAAGAACTTTCAACATGCAAATAGTTTGAAGGATAAACTCTAAAATTTTATTGCTCAATGACAGAGAATTTTAAATTATTTTATACAAAATTTGACTATATTACTCCTTGTGGGGCTAACTATGAGAAAAACTCCTACCTGGAAACACTGAAGAAGTCTTACTCTGAAACCACCCCACATGAAACATTCAGTAACTAAAATCAATCCAAAGTGAATGCACAGTATTCCCTGTTAAGAACATTAATTAATAGATTCTGAAAAAAATTCATCGCCGCCACGGCGGGAATCAAACCCGCATCTCTCCAGATTCATGCCAGAGCGCGCTAACCATTGCACCACGCGTCGGACAACGAATATTTTCAGAATATGACCTTATAAATCTTCTTCCTGAGACGTGACTGAGACAGCGCCATCTATACTCAAGGAGATGCAACTGAAAAAGTTCAAGTCTCTGTAAGAATAGTTTAGCTTCATGTGGAATAAAATGGCTTTCTTTTCATTCTTGAAAATTTGTGTTTGAGTTCTTGAGGTTGCAAGCTGTCTGTTGCACTAATGTTTTTCTTTTCCACCTCTAATATTGTTTTATTAATCTGTGCATGGACCAACCATAAATACACGTTTTGGCTTAGAAGACAGAAGGGAAAATATTAGAAATTGGAACAGGTTAACAAACATGCTGGGACAAGAACTTAAAACCAGGGCATATGGCAAGCCTATAGATTGGTCTCAAACAAGGACATGCTCCATTAAAGCAGAAGTCAGGATATCTGATCATTTCAATTAGAGTAAACACATAAGTTATGCCTATTGGAAATAATAGCTAATTCCCTAGCCACTATTTCAGTTAAGACTAAATGTACATACTGTATTAAATTTTAAATACAGCTAACTCTTGATAAGTTGAAGGAATTGGTTGATTGGTTTACCTCTGAGTGGTACTTTTTTGCAAACAATGGGCTAAATGGCCAGGTCACAAGGACCCCAAACGCTCAGAGAGGGTTGGGGGAAGGGGACCCAATGGGCAGCTGTTGTGAGATATGATGCCTCCCATCAAGACCACCCAGCGTGTTTTTTAACGTGCACAGGGCATGGCTTAACATCCCATTCGACAGATGGCAGCCTTTCCAAGCCAATTGATGTCCCTTATTGACCGTGGGCAGGGCGGGGAGTTTTGCGGAAATAAATCTCAATGCTGGCCCAGCTGGGACTTGAACCTAGAAACTGCAGACTACAAGCCTGGTGCACTATCGACTAAGCAACCCCCACCCCAAGCTCAAAGAAGAGAAAAAACAAAAAAATTGAAAACTGTGTTAATAAAAATTTGCATTATTGAAAAAAATTGTTTTATTTTAAAATCCGTGTTTAATGTCCTAACAAAATCAATAATGCTGGTAAAGAATATAAGTGTAAATAATGAATTAAAGCTAGAATATCATAAATTTCCTACCAGAAACAAAAACAATGAATTGTGTGCAGTGCTATTTGCAGAAGTCAGTTTAAAAGGACCTAGTGCATTCCTATGGCACTTTTAAATATTAATATCCTTTAAATGACTACTCTACCCATTGGGAGACCTAAAGGCAAGTTCTAAATGGGGAGCTCCTTTACTTTTCTAAATTGCTATATATAATAAAAATTGTCCTATTTTATGTAAAATCATCAATTCGGGAGATTACAAAATAAAAAAAAAATACCTTAAATAAGTAAAAAAAAAAAAACAGGTCGGGGGGGGGGGGGGGTGAAAGCGAAGTGAGCTTAAAGCGAGTGATAACTGTAGATACCCTTAATTTCTAGTACAGTGAGGGCACAAAGTTCCTCAAAAATTCCACTGTATGTTTAAAAGTTACACAGCTTGCTGCTCCATCACACTTTTCCTCCTTATGATGTTGCTCAATTTTGTTCTCACCATAATATTATTTTCTAAAGAAAACAGTTATCCAGTCAAGGCATATGCACAGAGTAAAGGTAAGAGAGCAGACTAGAGGAAGTGCTAAGTTGCAAAGTTTACTTGTTACCCCTAAAAAATTAGTAACTTTGGGGGGGGGGGGGGAAATATACGAGGAGGAGGAAAAGGGGATAGTCTCAGGTAGACAAATGACTTTCTGTAAAAATAATGGGCAATAAAGTTAGGTCTAGTGAAAGGAGTATCAATAAGGGGATGGGAATGGGAGTAATAATAAGCGGAATGTTTTTTAGCCTGGCATATAAATGCAAAAATCTGCCAACAGAACAGCAATTTCTCTAGCCAATCTACTGATATGTCATTAACATTAAAATAGAACACTTAAGCCTTGATAATGCCCTTAAATTTCTTTTTCAGAAATATTAATAGTTTTTTTTTTTTAGCTTACCAGTGCTTTTTCCTCCACTGTAGCTGGTGGAGTCCAAGTCTAGACCAGCAAACTAAAAGGAATAGAAATAAATAACTATATTAAAGATCAGCCAACTCATCATTATAAGTTACATTACAAGCAACCACAAGTAAATCAAACAACAATTAAAGTCAGTGGAAAAAATGTCTTTAGCCAGATACAATACATATCTGATATGTTATCCAGGAGAGTATTGGTCAATAAAAACCCCCATCCCGAAGTACAATACAAAATACCAACAATTTTTTTTACGAATAACATTTTCAATATAAATTGGTGATGAACATGGTCATCAGCACAATTCCACTGTGGAAAAATGATACAAAAATAGATATAGCTGAAGCATTACAGCTGACTGTCGGGCACTGATAAAATCAACCCAAAATGCTGCCACTAAGAATAAGGCACCAACAAATTTTGAGTTCAAAACAATTTTTATAGCAATATTACAATAAAATTGTCATAATTTAGACTATTACACAATGTTCTATTTATATGTTTCCAAATATCATGGATGATTGAAAAATTTTCATGGCTACTTTTGTATTCATTTTAAAAAACTATAAAGAACCCCTATTTTATTAAAGATACAATTCAGTGTAAGGGGTTGTCCCTAAATTATGTAACACCAAAAAAGAGAGATTGGGTTGTTTTACCTCTGAGCACCATTTTTTGTACACAATGGGTTAAATGGCCAGGTCACAAAGGCCCTGAGGGTTCAGAGAAGGTTGGGGGGAACCCATTGGACAGCTGTTGGTAGACAGATGGTAATCTCCCATCAAGGCCATCCAGCATGTTCTTCAATGTGCAGATTGTATGGCTCTTCCACACATGGGGCCATGGCTTAATGTCCCAACTGACAGACAGCAGCCTTTCCAAGCCAATTTGTGTCCCCCTATTGACCGAGAGCAGGGTGGGGAGTTTTATGGAGATAAATCTTAATGCTGGCACAGCTGGGACTCAAAACTGGGAACTGTATATTAATAAGCCTGGTGTGCTACTGATTGAGCCACCCCTGACCCCAAAAGAGGAGGGGAGTTAGTGATTATGTTATATTGCATTACATGTGAGGGTATCAAAGTAGGTAATGTAATGTCATCTTCTGCAATTGCTCCTTAATTCTTAATTAGACAAATTTCTGAAATTAATAACTTTCTTCATTTTCCAATCACAAAATTCACTTGTAAATAAAGCATAAAAAAAAGGTGAAAATCCTAACAACAATAATAAAATCTTTATGTAAAATGGAAGAGGTAATCTGACAAAGTATTGTGTGGTTATTACACAGGAGAGGGGACGGGATTCGGATAAAACAGCACTAATTTATGGACAAACCATAGTTTTTTTTATTACATATTATTAGTTCAATTTTCATAAAAACAGTAAGGAATATTAAAAATTTCAATGTTATTTTTTTTATTCATGTCAAAAAATTGGATTTTGAAGCAGAACCGAAGGCATTTAAGGGTCACAAATGAAGGCATGTTTTTACATAAATCTCTAAGTTACATTAAAACACTGTTGAACATACTTCCTAAGTTCTAGATGATGTAGTATACGAAAGAGGTAAACTGCAGATATAAATCATAGCAACACAGAAGATGATACTGGGTGCTTTCACATTTGCCAATTGACAGATTGGATTTTCATTTAGAACAAACTTTTCAGACTTCATCAGATTGAACAAATGGCAAAGGCTTGAAAAAAAGCCTCAATAGCAGACTAGAAATATGATGCCTATCTATATCTGGGTACTTCACCATTATATTCTCAATGACAAATTAGGTGTTCTGAAGATTAAGTGATGGAGAAAGTTTCCCATCTTTATATTATCATTTCCCTATTTGCAATTACCTATATAAAGCAGAGGTACTACTGCTATATGTAAGCATTTCATGGGTTTTATTAACACATTACAGGTAACCCCCCAACTTATCCGATTGTTGGATTCGCAAAAGAGTGGCCATGTAATTCAAAAAATTTCTTTCCCAATAACAATAATGTTATAAATGGAGGATTAACATTTGGTTAAACATTTGGATAAATTTACTTTTATATATGAAGTCTTTTTTTTTTAATAGAAAATCTTGATTATTATTATTTACTGCTATCTTTAACACTTCTTGGTGATAATTGGGAATGCACATGATGAAATGGCAAGGTTTTTCAAACTCTTACTGTGTGACTTTTGATTACTCATTTAGATATTCAAGAAATATTGTTGTGAAAAAAATAAGTTTCATCGCTGAGCGGGACTCAAGCCTACATCTCCCAGTTACATGCCGGTATTCTAGAAAACAAAACTCACTAGTAAATATCCGCAATTATATACAATCATCTATTAGCAATATTGGAAAGTTGCCATTCCCAATCATAGTGGCACCACAGGTAACAAGGTCGGGAAAATCGGGAAGATTTAAAGTCATGATTGGCAGAGAAATGAACTAGCCAGTGATAGTTTAGTGATCCAGAACACTTGGCATGTAACTGGGAAATATGGGTTTGAGTACCACATCGGCAAAATTAATTTTTTCCACAAAAACATTCTTGAATTCTAATGTTAACAAGCAATTCTCTGTATTTACAATTCACTGATTGCTTGTCAATATTCATTCAATATTTATATGAAATTACATTGATGATTTCACACATAATTTTTCATCAACTTATTCATTTAAGTTGAGAAATGCCTGTATATAAAATCCACTATTAAATCTTTTAAAAGCTATTTGAATATTACATTCATAGCAAATATATCAAAACAAAAAAAAAACACTAGGATACCAATGTTAATACAAAATTAACAAAGTGGTATAATTAGGGCTGTTAAAAAATAGACCATCAAAACATTTTAGGCATACTTATAGAATGATGGCATTATACTCTCAGTGACCATTGAATTATGAACAACCACCTTCCATTTATGTCAATGAGAAACTAAATTTGGAGTTTCATAACTTCTAAAATGAGCATTTTATGAGAAATTGTGGCTGAAGATAAATTATAGTTCTCAACCAAGTCTATCTAATTCTCAACAATATTTACTTGGCATTTAAAAGTTATGGAGGTTTGAATATTTAATAGCAGTTCCAAACATAAAATTTTCCACAAAAGTTAATTATAATTTGAATAAGAAGCAATATTTCAAACCATTTAATACAGTAGGTGTATATTTTAAAAGTTTGTATAAATAATTCTTTCAATATTTTACAATTATATTAGGACTTGGATTGTTGCTGCTAAATATTCAAACTTCTGCAACTCTTTAAATACTAAGTGAATATTTTGATCAAACTCAAGAATTAGATTTAGTTAAAAACTTTAATATATCTTCGGTCACAATTTCTCATAAAACATTTATTCTAGAATTACTGAGCTCCAAATTTAGCTTCCCACTGACATAACATGGATTTGCCCCCTCCCCCCAAAATCCATGTTATGTCAATGGGAAGTGACATTTAACAGCAGACGAGTGTCGTCTGCTGTTAAATGGTCCCGCTTCAATGACTCTTTAAATATTGATCAAAGATTCACACTGCCTCCAAATTGATGAAATCTTAAAAAATCATCATACAAACTTCAAATATTTATGTTAGTGAACAAATTGTTACAAGAGTTGTGTTTTATCTATTGAAGTATTTTTTCACAAGTGTCAAAAGTTGAAGATAAATGCTTCAGCTTCCATTCATTCTTTAAATATTAAACGAATATTGTGGGAAATATATTTAGAGAGATTTGAGTGATATCTACAATTTATTGACAATAACAGTTTTTGCGTAAAGGTTTATTTTCATTGTTAGGGAGCTTTGAAAGTGGCTTTCCATTCACATAACATGGAAGTGTCCAGACAATTTTTTCAACCTAGTGTATTTATGGCTGATTAGTCAGTATGTCTCCCTGAAAGATGTGAAATTGTGCTACTATTCATAATGATGCCAAACCAGACCATCATGCTACAGCCATCAAAATGGTCCTTTCTCTGGTTGTGTCAAGTACATTGTTCTCTCCAGATGAACACATCTTCATAATTGACGTTCAGTGGCAAGTAAATTGTTCTCTCCAGGTGAACACACGTTGAGAATTGATGTTCAATCTTAATCTGGACTCACTATGAAGATAATATTTGTCCTCTCTGAATTCCAAAGACGGTAAATGATATCTTCTGTTGAAGGAAGTGAGGGGACACAAACAGTGGTCTTCATGCATATAGACCTCCTGCTGCCTCCTGTACACAGTATGTCTAAAAATTGTTGCCCCTAAGGCCACCACAACTTGCAAGACAGTTGCACCTGTCATTTCCTTATGTCATCTTCTTGTTAAAAACAAAGCCATCTTAAGAAGTTGTGGTCCACAAATGACCTTGCTCTACTCTATGAATATTGGTCTCATGTTTCTTGAAATTATCTCCAAAGTCTTGATAGTACATTTAAAGCTATTTAGACAGTCTAGGATTGGTCTGCTTTTCAACCTATCAATTGCTCACCATCATATATAATCATTCAGATATTGGTTTTGTGAAATGGTGAAATCAAATTGGTACCCAAATAAGAATGCCAGATTAGCTGGAATGGAAATGAGTGGTGACTGCAGCCATGTGTCCTTTCATAGCAACCCTAATTTTCATGGTCATATTGGTTAAATGTATAGGAATATTTTTCTGTATTGCAAAATTTACATCACATTTCTTGTCATTCCTATATACAGTAAGGCCACACTTTATGATGTTTCACTTTACAATGATCTGCTCATATGACAATTTTTAATTATCACCAAAGCTATTATATGACACCACATTCGCTCATAAGACGGTTTAGCAACTTGACGCTGCCGTGAACCAACTAAAGTTGGGTAAAGGGTACAGCAGAGTGACTGCCTGGTAAAAATGCACGCTGCATTACTGACCGATAGCAATGCCGTGAGCTACATTTCTTCCAGCAATATTTTGTCATGCTGCTAACACATGCAACACTTGCCCCAAAGCTGTGGTTTGTTTTGCATAGTAATGCACCGACTGCTTTGCAAGTGACTCTTCTCATTGGACATGTTTCACTTTTTTTTTTCCCTTCCTCAGAGCTTCTATGCACAATTTTCATGGACTCTTATTAACGAGCTCGTTGCTCGCTGCATATCTCTGTATTTCAGTGTTTCGCTGTGAGTTACAAACTGTTTGTAACTATTATTTTATTGTTGTTAATAATGGCAAGTAAAAACCAAAGTAAGGGTACTGTTGCTTCCAGTGAAAAAGAAGACTTGTAAGCCTATTATATTAGATATTAAGATTCAAATTATTAAATTTAGTGACGACATTGTATCGAACCCCTGAAATAGGCTGCATGCTAAACTTATCTCTCACTACAGTTGTTAAAAACAACATTTTAATTGTAAACGCTTTATTTCTGTCAGTTACACACATACACAACTGCTTAAAAATGTCATTAAACCATTACATGGATCTACAAATGAAAAAAAAGGGCAATGATTCACTATATGACAAAATTCGCCATATGACGGTGGTCTGGAACCTAACATATCATAAGGCCATACGCCTGAATGCTTTTTGAAAATGATATCTTTTATTTTTGAGCAGCTAGTTTGAATTGGATCTCATTTGACTTTGGAGGAATAATTTGGCCATCAATCTATTTTATTTCCCGAAATTTAGATTGCAGAGATCTCTGGAAATGAAGATTCACATAAAAGATAGTGGTTTAAGTCACAGTGTTGATCAAAAATTATTAAATTTTCTCTATATCAATGTTATTGTCTCAAATTTTCCACTAATTACAGTGATATAGAGAAAATTTAACAATAATTGAAGATTAATATTCCTTGCATTTTCAGACCATAGATGTGTGACCTCTATTTGATCTTGAAAGAATGATTGGATCTGCAATCAATTATGCTTTCCAAGACTTATGAAATGGATTATTTATGGCAAAATGTTTGATTATTAGCTCATTTAATTTATACTTCAATCATTTTTTTTTAAATTACTGTTAAATTCATTACATTAACTGTGAATATGACTGATAAAAATTTGAATATAATAGTTATTTGGCCTTGGAGGAATAATTTGGAATCCGTGATCCATTATGATTTCTGTGGTTTATGTTATGGATTATCCTCAGAAGCCATTTACCACATTTCTGCTGCAGTGCTTCATATGTTCAAATAATATCTTTGAATGGAGCCTCTATTTCAATTTGAACAAATCACTGAATCTTTAATCTGATTTGTTTTATGAGATCTACATTGTGAAATATTATGAAGCACCAACATTCAGATTTCTAGTATTTAGACAAGACAGAAATACAGTCTCTTTGACTCTGAAGGAATGATCAAATCTGAAATTTGTTATAATTTCTGGGATCTACATTATGGATTACGTCAGAAACCATTTTTTTCATATTCCTAGTGCATTTGCTTCATAATTAATTTGAATTCACCCCTATCTGACCCTGTTGACTTCATTCTGTTGGCTTATCTCACTTCTAGGTGAGATATAATAGGTAATTATCAACTTAATAATAGGTAATTATATTATATAGAATAGTTGATAATTACCTATTATATTAATATAATAGGTAATTATCAACTTTCACAATTCTAGAATATGGTTAGATTTAAGTGACCTCTATTTGACCATGAGTTTCTTTGATGTATAATTTTACATTTTTCTGATACCTAAAGCTTAATTATTGCAAGGTTCAAACTTCCAGAGTTTCATAATTTCTGTATCATTGTTACAATTAGAAATATCATCACTCACAATCAGCTCTTTATATGATATGCTAGATTGTGGATGGTTTTAACCTAAAGAGAAATTTACTTGCCTCATATAAGATGGGAGCATAATGACTGGGTGGAAGATAACTGGGAAGATCTGACAACTGGGTAGAAAAGAAATTAAGAGACAATTTCGAATTATTAAGCCTAATTCTAAAATATTGACTACATCATCCTCAAGCAGCATGGTATACAGAGATATTAACACTTCTGAATCCACACTGCTCATCACGCAATTGTCTGTCAACCAGATTCTTAATTCTATTAAGCACAATCATGGAAAGAACTTCACCTGGAACAGAAAGTAGGCTGATATTCCTATAGTTATCACAGGAAGTGTGATCACCTTTTTTAGGAATAGGAATAATAATAGATCTGATAAAATCATTAAGAATAATGCCTTTATCATAAAAGATATTTAAAATTTCAGTCATCCATCTGGTAACCAAAACATTCCCAGTTCTAAGCATTTCAGTAGTAATTTCATCTAGCCCTGAGGATTTATGCAGTTTAAGTTTAGAAACAGTCTAAAAAACTTGTTTGTAATGATGATATATGCATTACTGACTTTAGTGTAATGCATTTATCATCATTACAAACTAAAGTCAGTAATGTATCTATCATCATTACAAACAAGGGGAGTAGAATTAACCACATTGTTCAGATCATCATTGAAATGTTCAGCCCACCTAGTCATGACAGAATCCTCACCTTTTATAACCTTACCTTGCTTATCCTTCAATCACTGCATACCTGTCCATTTTTTACTACAGAAAACATTAATTATCTGGTACAGCTCTCTGCTGTTGTGCTGTCTGTTTCCTTGGCTTTGTCAGCCAAGCCATCAAGCCAAAGATTCTTATCAGCAGCTAACTGATCCTTTACACATTTATTAAGCTCTCTGTAATGCTTTCTATTTGGATTAGTAGGATATTGATTAAGGATATTCCTGCAGTTCTTTTTTTCAAAATAAGCTCAAGTGCCTTATCACTCGCATAATTTTTCCTCCTCTGCTCCTTTTTTCCTAAAAGAGTACTGTTATTTTCCAAAAAAGCCTTTTTAAAATGGTACCATACTTCCTCCACTTCAGTATTAAGCAAACCATGACTGTCATAATGACTAAGTAACCTATCATGGTAAGCTTTGGCTATAACTGTGTCTTTCAGAGCATCAGTAGTAAAAGTAAATTTTTTAACCCAGCACAACACTTTTTAAGTTGCAAGGCACTTTTAACAAGGTAATGGTCAGATTCAATTTCATCTCCCCTATATGACCTGGTATTCCTAACAGAACTAGCCCATTTGCTGTTAATTAATATATAATCAATCATATTCTTATGCAGCCCATCAGGTGAAACCCATGTGTACTTATGTATATCGCGGTGTTTGTAATAAGTGTTAGTTTAGTTATTCTGAAACCATTGAGTTTACTTACCTGTAGGAGATGCTACCCATTGCCATTGCAGCTACCAATTCCAAAAGGGCCTATTACTCCTCCCCAAAGGTCAGAGTCAGTACCAACTTTGGCATTGAAGTCACCAAGAACAAGGGTAATATCTCCTTTCTTGACAGAATTCAAAATAATCTGAAGTTGTTCATAAAACCTATCATTCTCAGTGGGGGCATAACAGCAGATAACATTCAGGTCTTTAATGCTTGTCTGAAATTTTGCTGTAAGAAACCTTTCATTAATGCACTCATATCCTAGAAGAGCATCACTAGCGTGTCTGCTGAGAAGCAGACCCTCACCTTGGTGATGCTTATTATTATCGTCCCTCCCTGAAAAGAAAAATTTAAGAATATTTATAAGAATCTGATCTTTATCTGCCTATCTGGTCTCTTGCAAGCCAAGAATAAATTATAACATTAGAATTCTTGTGCGAGGACATCAAGAGAATAAACTCTGCGAAGAGTCCTGTGGGATGTTTAAAGAAACAATGTTTATTGAGAGAGGGAATGCCGACAACATCAAACAGCCCCCTAATCGCAGACATGGGGCAAAGACCCGTTCCCTCACCACTAAAGGCTGAAGCCATCTGAAAGACTTCCTCCAATGTAGAATTTGACGATGCCAATAGAAGCAAGAGTTCAGGTGTCTGCGATGACCTCTGCTCAGGATTATCCACCAGCTGACAAAATATATTCTGTGAATCTATTCACTTGGGGCTGTCAACCCACAAACAAACAGAAAACAAAGCAGAAGATTCTGCCTCCACTGAAGCCCACCAGTGCAGCAAATTAAGGATCCATAATCAAGCTCAGAGCCATAATTGCATTCGGGTTGGTATATATGGTTAGCACCAAGACCCTGTGTGGTTGACCACTCCTCAGAAGGAAAAAAAAATGCAGCCATAGTAGTCCAGATTAATAGGCCACACTGATCTGGCAGCCCTCCCCTTCCGTTCCCTTCTACAAGAGATTATCTCTTTCGAAAGGTACTAATGGCCTGCACTGCAAGAAAGTGGGGTCAAACATTATTATATGTTAATAGTTAAGGGAAGCAGAAACCGTGATCTAAGACTAACAGTCATTGGATGAAATAATGACATCACTGAGGATGACAACATGCAAATGAACGCAGTGCGTATTTAAGGACTAGGGCGTGTTGGATTGTTTTACCTCTGAGTGGCACTTTTTTGCACACCTTGGGCTAAATGGCCAGGTCACGTGGACCCCAAGGGCTCAGAGTAAGTTGAGGGAGGGGACCCACTGGAAAAGCTGTTAGGAGACAGACGGTAGCCTCTCATCAAGGCCATCCAATGTGTTCTTTAACGTGCACAGGGTAAGGCTCTCCCGCACACGGGACCATGGCTTAATGTCCCATCCGATGGACAGTGGCCTTTCCAAGCCCAGCGGTGTCCCCTACAGATTGTTGGCAGGAAGAGGAATTTTGCGGAGCTAAATCTCAATGCTGACCCAGCTGGGACTCAAACCTGGGAACTACAGATTATGAGGCTGGTGCGTTATGGTCTGTAAATGGTAGCTAGGTAGTCACTGGAAGGAGAGCTATGCATCAATCTCCTGTGATGATGCATAGAACCGGCCAGGCCTAGCACCTAATGTCCGACCCTGCCTTCTCATGGTGCAGAACGTTACTACCTTTCAAAAGAGATACTCTCTTGTGGAAGTGAACGGAAGGGCTGCCAGATTAGTGTGGCCTACTGATCTGGACAACTATGGCTACTTATCTTTTTTTTCTACCCTGCTGAGGAGTGGTCAACCACACAGGGTCCTGGTGCTGACCATATATACCAACCTGAACGGAATTATGGCTCTGAGCTTGATTATGGATCCTGATTTTGCAACACTGGTGGGCTTTTGTGGAGGGAAAATCTTCTGATGTGTTTTCTCTTTGTTTGTGAGTTGACAGCCCCAAGTGAATAGATTCACAGGATATGTTTATCAGCTGGTGGATAATCCTGAGCAGAGGTCATCACAGGCACCTGAACTCTTTGCTTCTATTGGCATTGTCAAATTCTACATTGGAGGAAGTCTTCCAGTGTAGATGGCTTCAGCCTTTAGTGGTGGGAGGACGGGTCTTTGCCCCATGTCTGCAATTAGGGGGCTGTTTGATATTGTCAGCATTCCCTCTCTCAATAAACAGTTTCTTTAAACATCCCACTAACCATTTTCTCTCCATAGGTAGTTGGAATGTGAGGACTCTGTACAGAGCCTTTTCTCTTGATGTCCTCACACAAGAATTCCACCATTATAATTTAGATATTCTCGGCTTGCAAGAGACAGATGGACAGATAAAAGTAAGATTCTTAAAAATAATCTTAAATTTCTCTTTTCAGGGAGAGACGACAATAAGCATCACCAAGGCGTGGGTCTGCTTCTCAGCAGACACGCTAGTGATGCTCTTCTAGGATAAGAGTGCATTAATGAAAGGTTTCTTACAGCAAAATTTCAGACAAGTGTTAAAGACTTGAATGTTATCTGCTGTTATGCCTCCACTGATGATGCCGATGAAGATGAGAAGGATAGGTTTTACGGTTGGGTTGGGTTGTTTTACCTCTGAGCGGCACTTTTTTGCACACCATGGGCTAAATGGCCAGGTCACATGGACCCCGAAGGCTCAGAGAAGGTTGGGGGAGGGGACCCACTGGAACAGCTGTTGGGAGACAGATGGTAGCCTCCCGTCAAGGCCATCCAGCGTGTTCTTTAACGTGCACAGGGTATGGCTCTCCCACACACGGGGCCACGGCTTAACGTCCCATCCGACGTAGGTTTTACGGACAACTTCAGGATATTTTGGATTCTATCAAGAAAAGAGATATTACCCTTGTTCTAGGTGACTTCAATGCCAATGTTGGTACTGACTCTGACCTTAGGGGAGGAATGATAGGCCCTTTTGGTATTGATAGCTGCAATGGCAATGGGCAACATCTCCTACAGGTAAGTAAACTCAATGGATTCAGAATAACTAACACTTATTACAAACACCGCGATATACATAAGTACACATGGGTTTCACCTGATGGGCTGCATAAGAATATGATTGATTATATATTAATTAACAGCAAATGGGCTAGTTCTGTTAGGAATACCAGGTCATATAGGGGAGATGAAATTGGATCTGACCATTACCTTGTTAAAAGTGCCTTGCAACTTAAAAAGTGTTGTGCTGGGTTAAAAAATTTACTTTTACTACTGATGCTCTGAAAGACACAGTTATAGCCAAAGCTTACCATGATAGGTTACTTAGTTATTATGACAGTCATGGTTTGCTTACTACTGAAGTTGAAGAAGAATGGGATCATTTTAAACAGGCTTTTTTGGACACTAACAGCACTCTTTTACGAAAAAAGGAGCAGAGGAGGCAGAATTATTTAAGTGATAAGGCACTTGAGCTTATTTCAGAAAGAAGGAACTGCAGGAATGTCCTTAATCAGTACCCTACTAGTCATAATAGAAAGGATTACAGAGAGCTTAATAAACGTGTAACGGATCAGTTAGCTACTGATAAGAATCTTTGGCTTGATGGCTTGGCAGAAAAAGCTGAGGAAGTAGTTTGGCAGCACAACAGCAGAGAGCTGTACCAGATAGTTAATGTTTTATGTGGTAGAAAACGGACAGGCATACAAAGATTGAAGGATAAACAAGGTAAGGTTATAGAAGGGAAGGATTCTGTCATGGCTAGGTGGGCTGAGCATTTCAGTGATGTTCTAAACAATGTAGTTAGTTCTACTCCCATTGTTTGCAATGATGATAGATGCATTGGTGGCTTTAATACTATAGAAATCCTTAGAACTGGGAATGTTTTGGTTGCAAATGGATGACTGAAATTTTAAATATATTTTATAATAAAGGCATTATTCTTAATGATTTTATCAGATCTATTATTATTCCTATTTCTAAAAAAGGTGATCACACTTCCTGTGATAACTATAGGAGTATCAGCCTACTTTCTGTTCCAGGTAAAGTTCTTTCCATGATTGTGCTTAATAGAATTAAGAATCTGGTCAGAATTAAGAATCTGGACAGTCAATTGCATGATGAGCAATGTGGATTCAGAAGTGGTAAGGGATGTGTGGATCAGATATTTTCACTTAGGCAGATTCTTGAGAAATGTTTAGAGTTTCATAAACCTTTGGTTGCTAGCTTTGTCGATTTCAAAAAGGCTTTTGACTTTGTTGATCGTCGCAATTTGTGGTTGATTGTGAGATCATATGGCATATCAGACAAGTTAGTTAACATAATGAAAGCTCTCTCTAATAACACTGAGTCGTGTGTGAGAGTTGGTAAGGCTGGTAGCAATTCGTTTAGCATTACTTCTGGTGTTCGACAAGGGTGCATTTTGTCTCCTTTTCTCTTTAGCTTGGTTATTGATTATGTTATGCGAAATTCACTTCAAGGGAAAGATTTTGACCTTAAATGGACTGGAGATACGAAAATTTCTAATTTAGATTATGCTGATGATTTAGCCCTTTTGGCAAATGATGTTAATGAGATGAACTCTTTCATTCGAGCTGTTGATGAGACTGGTAGTAGAGTAGGTTTGGTTATAAACAGAGAGAAAACTAAAGTGATGAAAATTGGTCTGGCAGGCTATGATTCAGTTAATCTGATTGGTTGCAGTCTTGAGCAGGTGTCAGTTTAATTACCTTGGGAGCTATGTAACAGATACTGGTGATGTGCGGCATGAGATTAACAGACAAATAGGGATTGCTGCCGGGACTTTTAAGAATCTATGGAGAGTGTGGAGAAATAGGCGTATATACCTAAAGACTAAAATTAGACTGTATAATAGTTTGGTTCTTTCTAGGGCTAGTTATGGTAGTGAAACTTGGACGCTGTGTAAACAAGATAACAGGAAACTAGATAATTTTGATTCTAGATGCTTACGTAGTATCTTGGATATTAGGTGGTTTCACTTTGTAACTAATGATGAGGTTAGGCAAAGGAGTCTGCAACCTCCTTTAAGCAGCATATTGTGCAGAGAGAGACTCACTCTGTTGGTTTGGCCATGTTGCGCATATGAATAATTATAGATTGGTGAATAGGGTTATGAACAGTGTGCCTATAGACCTCAGAAAGAGAGGAAGACCTAGGATGCGGTGGGCAGAAAATGTTAAACAGGACCTTACTAGAATGGTGTGCAGTGGCCAGATGCAGTTGATGTAGCTCAGGACAGACTTGCTTTGAGAACTAAATTGCACTGTCTGGTTGGACCTCCGTAGCTCTTGGCTGCTTGAGGATGATGATGATGATGATGATGCGTTACTCACTGAGCCACCCCTGCCCCCAACTAGGGCATGAAGAAAGAAGTTATTCGTCTTGTGTCATGTTGTTCAGTGCTCTTTGAAGAAGCTACAATGCCTGTAGAATGCAAGCATACAATATTTGTTCAGTTAGTGGAGTTGAGCAAGGTCACATAGTAGGTCTTAGGGAAGCAGGTTGGTCTTTTCATCAAATTGCACACTGCATTGGACAAGAGGTATTGGCAGTGGTATGATGGTGGCATCAGTGGTCAGAAGAGTATTCACACACGCTCGCAGACATGGTTCCAAGCAACACAGTTATGGACACATGAGAGGATCAGCGTATCAGGACTGCAGCGGTGGCAGAGCAGATGGTTACGGAGTCACAAATTCGATTCTCTGTCGTACCAAGGGTGTCTAGAAGAATGATGTGCAATTGTCTTTTGGAAGCAGGACTATGGGCACGTATGCCACTGGCGTGATTACCACTGTCGAGCACATTTGCAGTGGTGTCATGAACAAGTTAATTGGAGGGAAGAATGGCAATCTGTGGTCTTCAGTGGTGAAAGCCAATTCTGCTTAGAAGCGTCTGATGGTCGTTTGCACATCTGAAGGTGACAAGGTGAGCGGCTTCTTCCATCTTGCATAAGCCAGCGACACACAGGGCCCACGCTGGGCATCATGGTGTAGGGAGCAATTACTATCACTCTCGTACAAGTCTGGTGTTTGTACAGAGTACACTGAATAGCAATATGTGCATAAGCAATGTCGTACAGTCAGTCATCCTGTCATATTTGAGTGTAATCCCAAATGCGATATTCCAGCAGGATAATGTCAGTCCACACTGCGCCAGGGCAACTCAACATGCTCTTCAGGCAGTGCACCAACTCCCTTGGCCAGCATGCTCTCTGGACTTGTCTCCAATCAAGCATGTCTGGGATAATCGGACAAAGACTCTTCCGAGGACCGCGGCAGGCAACGACCATCGCTGAATTATGCATACAAGTTGAAAGCGCATGGAATGATATCCCCCAGCATTTGTACGACCAACTGCATGCCAGATTGGAAGTTTGCATTACTGCTCAAGGAGGTTCAACATCTTATTAAAATGTGCCTTCTGTAAAATGTAATACTCATTAAAAGGTAAAATAAACATTGAATCACTTCACATGTGTGATTACTGTCCTTTCTCAACTAGTTGTTTCTATTACATAAATTTCACAGATTATGCTTCAGTTGTTAATGGTATTCTGTTTTCAATTTCCACCAGTGTAGATGAAACTCAAACAGCTGATATCTGACTTTTGGATTTCTATGTGGTCCACATTAGAACTAGAATTTGTAAGTGGGCCAGATTAGAACTGTGGAATTTGTATGTGGTATTATTAGTACTGCAGAACTTGTAAGTGGCCACTTTAGTACTGTGGAATCTAAAAGTGGGCCACATTAGAGGGATTAGAAGGGGGCACAATACAATGCCTTTGAAAAAATTCATCTGAGAAAATGCTCGTTCACAAATATGGGTGCTAGAGAACACAATAAACATTCTGGCCAGGAATTGTTTGAGAAAAGGAATTGTGGAAAATGTGTAAAATGGCATAGAGATCCTAAAATGGTGAAAAGTTCCGAATAAAACTGCGCTAGCTCCACAGATTTAAATGACTTTTAATACGTAATTTTTTTGGAAATTAAATTTGTTAGAAAATAACATTTTTTTCATCATTACTTAAAAATTTTTCAATATCAATATTGATGGTGGGACAATTCGTGCAGACCGTTAGTACCTTTCAAAAGAGATACTCTTTTGAGAAGGGAATGGAAGGGGAGAGCTGCCAGATCAGTGTGGCCTACTGATCTGGAAAACTAAGGCTACTTCTCCTTTTTTTCTATCCTGCTGAGGAGTGGTCAACCACACAGGGTCTTGGTACTAGTCATTTATACCAACCAGAAGGAAATTATGGCTCTGAGCTTGATAATGGAATCCCAAATTTGCTGTATTGATGGGCTTCTATTGAGGGAAAATCTTCCGCTGTGTTTTCTGTTTGTTTGTGGGTTGGCAGACCCAAATGAATAGATTCACAGGATATGTTTTATCAGCTGGTGGATAATCCTGAGCAGAGGTCATCACAGACACTTGAACTCTTGCTTCTATGGGCATCATCGAATTCTACATTGGAGGAAGTCTTCCAGTGTAGATGGCATCAGCCTTTAGTAATGGGGGAACAGGTCTTTGCCCCATGGCTGCGATTAGGGGGCTGTTCCCTCTCAAAACACATAATTTTTTTTTAACATCCTACTAAATATTTTCTCTCCATAAGTAGTTGGAATGTCAGGACTCTGCACAGAGCTTATTCTCTTGATGCCCTCACACAAGAATTCAACTGTTATAACCTTGATATTCCCAGCTTGTAAGAGACCAGATGGACAGAAAAAGGTCAGATTCTTAAAAATCATCTTAAATTTCTCTTTTCGGGGAAGGAAGATAATAGGTCTGCTTCTCAGCAGACATGCTAGTGATGCTCTTCTAGGATATGAGTGCATTAATGAAAGGTTTCTTACAGCAAAATTTCAGACAAGCATTAAAGATTTGAATGCTATCTGTTGCTATGCTCACACTGAGGATGCTGATGAGGATGAGAAGGATAGGTTTTACGAAATTCAGGATATTTTGAATTCTGTTAAGGAGATATCACGCTTGTTCTAGGTCACTTCAATGCCAAGTTGGAACTTACTCTGACCTTTGGGGAGGGGTGATAGGCCCTTTAGGTATTGGTAGCTGCAATGGACAATGTCTCCTACAGTTAAGTAAACTTGATGGTTTGAGAACAAATAAAATAAATACCCCCTCAAGCAGCTGCTTGCCACAGAGGTCTGACAGGAGCCTGCCAATTTATATGCCACAGAAGATCTGAGAGGATAGCAGGACCTCAGCAGAAAACAACACAAACATCCATGCCTTACCCGGAGCTCAAACCCAGGTCCCTTAGATCAGTAGCCAAGAGCCTAACCACTCGGCCATGGGACGGCTCGGTTTGAGAATAATAAAAATAAATAAATACCTCCTCAAGCAGCTGCTTGCCACAGAAGTCTGTCTGTTTATATGCCATAGTAGAAGGTCTGAGAGGATGGCAGGACCTCAGCAGAAAAACAACACATACATCCATGCCTTACCCGGGGCTCGAACCCAGGTCCCGTAGATCAGTAGCCAAGCATGCTAACCACTCAGCCACAGGACGGCTACAGGTTTGAGAATAACTAACACTTATTAAAAACACCATGACACATAAGTACACATGGGTTTCACCATATGGGCTGCATAAGAATATGATTGATTACATATTAATTAATAGCAAATGGGCTAGTTCAGTTAAGAATACAAGGTCATACACAGTCGTATCAGAATATGACCACCTACCATACATATACTATGGTAGATGGTTATATTATTCTGATACGACTGTGTATACAGGAGCTGAAATTGGATCTGACTATTACCTTGTTAAAAGTGTCTTACAATTTAAACTTTTTGTTTTAAGTGTTGTGCTAAAGTTAAAAAATTTAAATTTAATTCTGAAACTCGGAAAGACCCTTTATAGCTAAAGCTTATCATGATAGGTTACTCAGTCATTATGACAGTCATAGTTTGCTTACTACTGAAGTTGAGGAAGAATGTGACAAAAACAACAGCCATTTCTTGAAACTAACAGTACTCTTTTAGGAAAAAAGGTGCAGAGGATGCAAAATTATTTGAATGATAAGGCACTTGAGCTTATTTAATAAAGAAAGAACTAAGCAGGAATGTCCTTAATCAATACCCTACTAGTCCTAATAAGAAAGCATTACAGAGAACTTAATAAATGTGTAAAGGATCAGTTAGCTGCTGATAAAATTTTTTTGGCTTGATGACTTGGCTGACTCAGCTGAAGAAGCAGTTAGACAGCACAACAGCAGATAGCTGTACCAGATAGTTAATGTTTTATGTGGTAGAAAATGGACAGGTATACAAGGATTGAAGGATAAACAAAGTAAGGTTATAAAAGGTGAGGATTCTGTCATGACTAGGTGGGCTGAACATTTCAATGATGTTCTGAACAATGTGGTTAATTCTACTCCCCTTAATGTTGGCCCTATATCACAGTCCGAATTATTTTGGCTAGTTCTAAACTTAAACTACATAAATCCCCAGGAGTAGATGAAATTATTACTGAAATGCTTAAAGCTGGGAATGTTTTGTTTACCTCATTGTGACTGAAATGTTGAATATCTGTTATGATAAAGACATGGTTCCTAAGGATTTTACCTGAGCTATTATTATGCCTATTTTTAAAAAAGGTGATTGCAGTTCTTGTGATAACTTTATAGGGGTATCAGCTTACTTTCTGTTCCAGGTAAAGTTCTTTGCAGGATTGTGCTTATTAGAATTAAGAATCTTGTAGACTGGTAATTGTGTGATGAGCAATGTGAATTTAGAAGTGGTAGGTGATGTGTAGATCAGGTATTTTCACTCAGGCAGATTCTTGAGAAATATTTAGTTTCAGAAACCTTTGGTACTAGCTTTGTTGATTTCAAAAAGGCTATTGACTGTTGTTCATCGTAATTTGTGGTTGATTGTGAGATTGTATGGCATACAAGACAAGTTAGTTAAGCTAATGAAAGCTCTCTATAATAACACTGAGTCATGTGTGAGTGTTGGTAAGGCTTGTAGCAATTGGTTTAGCATTACTCCTGGTGTTCGACAAGGGTGCATTTTGTCTCCTTTTCTCTTTAGTTTGGTTATTGATTATGTTATGCAAAATTCACTGCAAGGGAAAGATTTTGGCCTAAAATGGTGTAGAGATCTGAAAATTTCTGATTTAGATTATGCTGATGATTTTGCCCTTTTGGCAAATGTTGTTATGAGATGAACTCTTTCATTCGAGATGTTGATGAAACTGGTAGTAGAGTAGGTTTGGTTATAAAGAGGGAGAAAACTAAAGTGATGAAAATTGGTCAGGCAGGCTGTGATTCAGTTAATCTGAATGGTTGCAGTCTTGAGCAGGTGTCACAATTTAATTATCTTGGGAGCTATGCAACAGATACTGGTGATGTGCAGCATGAGATTAACAGATGAATAAGGATTGCTGCTGGGACTTCTAAGAATCTCATGGGGAGTGTGGAGAAATAGGGGTATACATCTAAAGACTAAAATTAGACTGTATAATAGTTTGGTTCTTTCTAGGGTTAGTTATGGTAGTGAAACTTGGACACTTTGTAAACAAGATAACAGGAAACTAGATGCTTGATTCTAGATGCTCACACAATATCTTGGATATTAGGTGGTTCAACTTTGTAAGTAATGAAGAGTTTAGGCAAAGGAGTTGGCAACCTCCTCTGAGCAGTATATTGTGAACAGAGAGACTCCGTTGTTTTGGCCATGTTGCCCATATGGATAATTATAGATTAGCGAATAGAATTATGAACAATGTGCCTAACGGCCTCAGAAAGGGGGGGGGGGGGACCTAGGATGCGGTAGGCAGACAATGCCAAACAGGACCTTGTTAGAAATTGTGTGCAGTGGCCAGATGCAGCAGATGTAGCTCAGGATAGATCTGCATGCACTGTCTGGGTGGAACTCCATAGCCCACGTCTGCTTGAGGATGATGAGTGGTCTTATGGGATTAGGTTTTTTGTATTATGCTTTTGAGTTCTATTTGCTTAATTTATAAGGAATATAAATATAAAAATTCACAGCAGTGGATTAATAAGATATTAATATGGGCTTTTTCAGTCCCCTGCATGAACAGTTTTGATTTTCTATTCTTTCATTTAGAAAGGGTAGAAATGAATACAAACATTACAATATGTTGTAATCAGAGTTGAATTATTGAGAACAGATATAAATATTAGTTATTTCATTTCCCAGATCAGTTCCATTGATTTCTGATTGTTTCTTAAGGAAGATATCACTTTGAAGTTAACATCGATCAATTTTAGTAGAAAAATTGTCTTGAGCAGGGTGGAATATGAACCCATGACCTCCTGATAACTTGTCAGGTGCTCTGGACCACTGAGCTAC
Source organism: Ryuthela nishihirai (assembly GCA_038380435.1). Classification (NCBI taxonomy): domain Eukaryota; kingdom Metazoa; phylum Arthropoda; class Arachnida; order Araneae; family Heptathelidae; genus Ryuthela; species Ryuthela nishihirai. The sequence goes on from JAWZYU010000009.1 coordinate 12,794,312, forward strand.
TGGCTGCCAATCAAGATCTCCTTTAATTGATGCCATAAACTTTCTACCCACAGTATACAATTCTCCATGTCTCATGAAGGTATTTGTCCCAGCTGCTCTCAGCCTCAAGAAACAATGGCAAGCATGTCATGAAGATGGTAGGTACATTCTGAGTGCACAATTGTTTGAGAGATATTTTTCGACATCTTCCTTAATATTCATTAAATACATCACTCTGAATTTAACATCAATCAATTTTAGAAGAAAAATTGATCGACATTAACTTCAGAGTGATATCTTCCTTAATATTCATTAAATATGTCTAAAAATCTCTTCAATTAAAAAAAAATTCTCATTGTTTCGTTCAGTAGAAAGAAAAATGAATAGAAATATCCATGGCAACCAGTCAATTTATCAAAAAGAGATGTAACTATCTCCTGCTCTAGTTTATGGTACGAGTTCCTTTGAAAGCAGAAATGGATAAAAATATAAAAATTTATTTTAACTAAAGTTGGATTATTCAGAACAGATGTAAATATTAGCTGTTTCAGTTCCCTACATGAATTCCTATGATCTCAACTGTTTCATTTAAAAGGAGTAGAAATGAATAGAAATATATATATATATCCATTTTAACCAGTCAGATTATTGAGATGGAAATTTCGTCTGTTTCAGTTTCCCGTATGAATTCCTTTGATTTCAGTTATTTCATTTAGAAGGATAAGAAATGAATAGAAATATAAAAATATGTTATAACCAGTGTCAGATTATAGATACAAAAGCATGTATAATCTCTTTCAGCTCCCTGTATGAATTCCTTTGATTTCCTATTGTTTCATGTAGAAGGAACAGAAAGGAACAGAAATATAAAAATCCATTATAACTAGTTGGGTTATCAACAGAGCGCTGTACATGTGGATATCCATGGTTTTATCGACGGATAGCCGCATTTAAAAGCTCTCAGCGGATAAAAGAGAAACTTTAACATGGATAGCAGATAAAACTGTGGAAATATGCTAACCACTAGACCCTGCTTTCCTTTTTAATAAATAAATAAAAAATTTGATGTTAATGCTGAAGATAAAGTTTCATATTTTATAAGATACGCAGAAACATGCACAAACATTACTGCATTATTGATGGCTGACATGAGTGAAAAAACTACTTGAGAAAAAAAAAAGCTCGTGGCTTTATCCCTATGGGCCTTTTTTTCTTTTTTAGAGTGAATATCATCATTGAATTTTCAAATCAGGTTTCTTTTAACATTAAACCATGAGCTATATATAAAATAGAAAATAAACTTACTTGGTTATAAAAACTTATCCTAGGTAAAAGAAGAGATCTTTTTCCTGGCAAAGCATAATATACATTCAAAAAATTACTGGGTGTTTCATAGAAAATGGAAATTAAACATCGGTCAAATGAAAATTTCAGTTGGGGAGATCACAAAGCTTTAGAAGAGTTATTGGAGTAATAAAAAGGAGTGTCTTGCCATAATTGCCAATAACTACATTTAAAAAAGCAAAACTATTTCAGCAGAATTTGAAAAATTAGAATTAAGTAAATTTTTTTTTATAAATTTAGACATGTGATATAATTAGTGAAGCATATTTTACAAACAAAAGGATTTTTATTTTTCACATTACATATTTTCAGTTATTAACAAGTCATTAATAAACCATTAATGACTACTTAATAACTTTTACCACCAATTGATTGATTTTTTACTCACAAACACACATCGGACTGTGTATTAAGTAGGCAACATACACAGATGCTGATAAAGTTTTGCAGATGATGATAAGACCTTGGGAATGCAGTTCAGATGAGGATTAGGATTTTGCTATCTGCACAGTGCTCTAGTTAGTTATCAAGAACAGATGCAAATATGAGCTGTTTCAGTTCCCCGTATGAATTCTTTTGATTTCAGTTTGTTTTATGTAGAAGGAGAAGGAGAAGGAATGGAAATATAACAAATGATGAATGATTATGACATTAAAAATGGTGATTGGCTCATTCTGAAAACACAGGAGGCTGCATCCATATACTTACTTAGTTACAAAAAAGTGTATATTGCTGCGAGTCTTTCATACATTGTATGAAGCACCAAATTGGCATGATACCAGGGAGCTGTTGCATGATTCGAGGCAATGAAATACCCAGGAACTAGTGCATCATTTGGGAGTTACTCTTCTTCAGTTACCATTGGTTCATGTGGGTGCTGTATGCGTGATATGCCTCATTCTTGTGTGAGCAATGCAGACCATTTATGGCCTTTTTTTACATTTGTGGCAAAGTTATTCTGTGTAACAGAAGCATAAAATAACACCTGTCATCAAAAAGGCCTGCCACTTTTACTATGTGTGTAAGATTGGAGATCAACAGAGAAGCTGGGCTCCACATATAGTATGTAGTAGTTGTATAACATACCTTCGCAGCTAGCTAAATAGCAAGAGGCAGTCTATAACATTTGCCATTCTTATATGATGGGAACCATCCAACCACATGAGTGACTTACTTTTGTATGACACCTCTGCTGGGAAGTGGTATTACTAAAAAAAAAGCAGACAATAAACTACCTCAATATACCATCTGCCCAGTGCTATAACGTGAAAACCTGCCCATCCTGGACCACCGAACTTTACAATGTGGACTCAGAAGTGGAAGAGAAGGAAGAAACAGGAACACAGGAAATAGCATCTGTAGATCTGGACTTTACACCCACAGCATTGGATTCACCACACAAGATCATGCAGAATGAGCTGAATGATCTAGTTTGAGATCTGGAGCTGTCAAAGAGCAAGGCAGAACTCCTAGGATCCAGACTGCAGCAGTGGAATCTCCTTAATAGAAAAGTGAAATTAAGTGTGTATTGCAGCTGCCAAAAAGATCTGGTGTTGTTCTTTACCATGGTAGGTTACCTGGTTGCTTGCAAAGATGTTGACAATTTACTCACATCTCTCCACATGACACATACTCCAGAAGAATGGGGGTTATTTATAGATTCCTCTAAATTAAGTATGAAAGCCATTCTACTACACTGTGGGAACATGTTACCTTCTGTTGCAGTGGGTCATGCTAATCAATAATAAGAAGGAAACTTATGCAAATGCATAATAAGAAGGAAATATGAAATATGAAACAATTATTTCAATGCATAAATTATGACAAATACAAGTGGCATATTTGTGCGAACTTAAACGTCATTGCTCTTTTGCTTGGACTACAGCTTGGATATACAAAGTTCTGTTGCTTCCTTTGCAAATGTAAAAGCAGAGACAAAGCATCTCATTACATGAAGAGGATTTGCCTTCTCGGCAATCACTGGAGCCAGGGAAGAATATACAGCATCATCCATTTGTACAATTCAAAAAGATTTTGTTGCCACCTTTACACATAAAATTGACCTAATGAAGAATTTTGTCAAGCTATGGATCAGATATAAACTGCCTTTCTGTACCTTCGACAGAAATTTCAAGGCTTAGTGGTGCAGGGTTTTTACAGGTACAGATATTCACTCACTGCTAGTGATGAGGTATCTGATCACATCATCACTGGTAATGAAAGAAGAGCATGGCTTCAGACAGGTGGCAACGGGCTTCTTAGGGAATAAAAAAGCAGAAAATTACAAGGTCTTATGGAAGTACTGCTGTCCTCATATCACAAACTGGGATGTAATATGTTTTGAAGATACATTTCTTAAGTTCTCATTTGGATTTCTTTCCAGAAAACTGTGGCACTGTGAGTGATAAGTATGGGGAACATTTTCATCAGGAAATTGCTACAATGGAAAAGAGAAACTGGGGAAGATGGAACCCATCAATGTTGCCAGATTACTGCTGGAATGTGATGTGATATTATTAAGATTTGGTATGCAAGTGGCAAATGAAGAAATGGCGGTTGTTGTAGATTGATATGCAACCTTCAGTGAATGATGTAATACAGTTAATGACTATCTTGAAAACCGTAGCCAATCAAACATTTTTGTTGTCATTTTCGTGTTCAGCACCCCGACTTACGTAAGAATGGCTGTACTTCCAAAACACACCAAAGGCCACAATTTGTTGTTCAGTGTTATTGAGCACAAAAGCACAGAGCTATTTCAGTTCCCTGTTTGATTTCCTATTGTTTTGCTTAGAAGAATGAATAAAAATTCGCTATAACCAGCGTCGGATTATACAGCATAGAAGCATATATGAGCTGTTTCAGTTCTCTTTATGAATTCTTTTGATTTCAGATTGCTTTGTGTAGAAAAAGAAATAAGCAGAAATACAAAAATCCATTTTAAGCAGAGTCAGATTATTGAGCTCAAAAACATATGAGTTGTTTCAGTTCCTGTATGAATTCCTTTGATTTCCGATTTTTTGTTTAGAAGGAAAAGAAATGAATTGAAATATAAACATTGATTTACAACCAGAGTCAGATTATCAAGAACAGATATAATATTGGATGTTTGACTTCACTGTATTAATTCCTTTGATTTTGTTTACTTCATTCAGAAGGAACAGAAAGGAACTAAAATATCACATAATATATTCTGTTTGATTTCTCATTATTTCCTTAGATATATACATATACATAAAATAAAATGGCAGAAAATACATTTTATCAAAAGTTGGACTATTGAGAATATAGATATCCCTATAAAGTTTTGTTTCCTGTAGTGAATTCTTTCATTGCCATTTGATTTATTTAGAACAGATAGTTGTAAAAAAAAGGGGGAAAAAAATATGTTGTGGTTAAATGTCAGATTACAAAGAGAACCTTTATTGAATTAAGAATTATAGAGAAAGATCCCAATAATTACTCCATTGCTTCCTGTTGTGAGGTCTGACTTTGCATTGTTTCATTTGGAAGAAACAGGTTTGTTTAGAAATTTACCTTATTCCAGGTTGGATTAAAGATTTATAAAAACATCGACTATGCCGTTTTTTTTTTTAAACAACTTCTGCAAAGTGTTCAGCTTGTTTGATCTGTAAGCAGTATTTTGGAATTAGGCTTAATAATCCCAAATTATCTCTCAATTTCTTTTTTTCCACCCAATTGTTATATCCTTTCAGTTGTTGTATACACCCAATCGTAACCCTCCCAGTTGTCACCTACACCCAATTGTAATCCTCCCAGTTGTAGACATCATGGGCTAAACAGTTAGGTCCCAATGCTCTGGGAAAAGCAAAGAGAATCATTGGAAAGCTGCTAGTGACAAAAGGAAGTTTTCCATCAAAGAAATATATACATGATATGGCTCTCTTGCAAAAGTAACTATGGCTTAACAACTATCTGATGATAACTTTGTATAACAATGACTCTCAGTTCATGCAGATAGTATAGAAATTCTAAATGCTGGCAAATACATCAACCTGTAGAAGTCAAAATACAAGTCTAATAAAATAATGGGGTTATCCAGTAAATTAGGTCGTCAGAAATATAGGTTCAAACATGGTAAAATAACTTAGTAGTCCAAGGAATATAAGTTTTTATGTTTTCTGCAAAATACTGATGAAAAGGGAAAAATTGTTGCATTTTTGCTACATTTATTAATAAAAACAAAATACTACTGCTTTTGCAAACAGAAAACTTTAAAAGGTGGTTTGGTGATTATGCACAAATGTCAATAGTTTATAAGTAGTTTGACATAATTTAATAGCTTTTCCTAATTCACACTATATCAACAATTCATAGCTGCAGATTACATTAGTTATTTAACCAAGTTAGAATATAAATTGCACAGTATACATATAAAATAAATAAATACCCCCTCAAGCAGCTGCTTGCCACAGAGGTCTGACAGGAGCCTGTCAGTTTATATGCCACAGTAGAAGATCTGAGAGGATGGCAGGACCTCAGCAGAAAAACGACACATACATCCATGCCTTACCCGGGGCTCGAACCCAGGTCCCTTAGTCAGTAGCGAAGACGCTAACCACTCGGCCATGGGACGGCACAGTATACATAACACAAATTTAATAAAAACCAGAACACTGTATATAATAAGACATAGCAGAAATGATGCAATACAATCTAACAATCAAAGTAGCTTTAAGGCATCAGAATGCAGGTTGAACAAGCATTACAGATATATTTATCATTGAGATGAAGGCCGTAATGGCATTCAGAGTAAACTTACAAATAAGGAACAAAAAAAAAATTGAAACTGCAACATAAAATCACTCATACGGTGTTGGACTACCATATGAGTCCAGTACAGCCTGCACTCATATATGTCATGGCATAGAGTCTACCAGTGTCTGAAAGTCAGCAGGGGGGATATGACACCATTTATCCACAAGACATGCGATCAATTCCTGCTTGTTCGATGGAGCTGAAAAATGCTGCCTGATATGTTGTTCCAGAAATTCACATTTTCCAGCAGGTTGATATCTAGTGACTACAATGGCCATGGTATGTGAAAAAGTTCAGTTTCATGCTCCTCAAATCACTAGGTGATCACATATGCTCTACAGATGAAAGCATTGTCATCCTGAAAGACAGCTCTCTCTTCATGAAAGATATGCTGTACCAATGGATGAAGATGATTATTCTGGTCTGTCAAATAGTGATTGGCATTAATCTTGCCTTCTAACAGAATGAGTGCACACTAACCATGCCATGAGAAAACACCCCACAGCCACCATTACAGAACTGTCAGAATCCTTAATAGTAGGAAACAAATAATTAGAGTTGTAAGTTTCCCTTGTTTGTGCCACATGTTCATTCAATCCATTATATAACTAGACTAATGATTCATCAATTGGAGCCTTCAGCTCAGGCTGCAACTGACTAGTCATTCATCAAGTACTATAATTAGTAGTGCAAATTCAGAATTAGGTAAGATAATAAAGTCAGGTAAGCACCTAGGTAAGGTAATGTGGTCAGGTAAAACAGATCACCATAACTTTTCATTGTGTACAGACTTTATAACATCAATGCTACTGGCCGTCAAAATACTTCAGCAACACATGTTGTATGCACCCTAAAAATAACATTGGTCTATAAAATGTTAGAGTTGGTTATTTGCCTCTCATGGTAATTTGTGAATATCTTTCTACAGCCATAGAATTATTTTGTACCTACCATATTTATCATCTGTAATGCAAAATGTATAAGTTTACCTTGAATGCCATTATGGCCTTCATGGTTATTCAACCTGTATTCTGATGCCTTAAAGCTATTTTGATTGTTAGATCATACAGCATCATTTCTGGCATGTTTTACTATTTTGATTAATTAAATTTTTTACCATTTAACCATTTTTTAAGTTTGCCATTTTGATTATTTTAATGCAGTAGAAGTATACAAATTCTGAAAATGCAAACAGAAAAATACAAAAGAAAACAATAAATTTTTCCTCTCTGATCATTTGAGTTTGACTACAGATAATATTGATGTACATTACTTAGAGGTATACAAATGTCACAAATGTCAAAATCTTTCTCAGCCCTGTAATGCTAAACATTTATTTTTCTGAATGCAAACACATAAAGGAAGTACCTATTAGTTAGTCATTCCAATAAATGGATAGCTTTAATCATTTCCATTACTTTTAAAAACTATGAGATGAGCTATAACATTCTAGATGTTACTCTGATATATAAGTTAAAAAAATGATAAGAATTGTTATTAGCCTTTTCCCACAGATGTTAGTAGTTCTTATATCACTTGTTGCTAACACAGTTTCCTCTAGCTACATTAGTAAAGTGGAGCAGCTGCTGAGAGCTCTAATTGGAGAATTGCCAAATAAAGGATAAGTAGACTCAGATTTGTACCTCAGAGCTGGCACAGAAGCAACTAGTCTTAGTATACATTGTCCAGGAAATACAATGATACCTTTTAGTCAGACCACAAAGAATATATGTTATTGCATGAGCTGTACAAATGAAACATTAGAATTTGAAAAAACTAAAAATCTGAAGTGCACACTAGCACAAATAACTAAGAAATTTTACTTTTAACAGTTAAGGTCACAAAAATTCAATGACTTTTTCCTAAATAAATGATAAAATTTGCTACAAAAAGGATTGCTTATATTAAATAATTTAAAGAATGCACTTTTTGTTTGATCCTAATTCTAACCCCCTCTTTCCATCTCAATTTTTAACATACAATTCATATGAGTTCAAAAAAATTCCTATTTTAAACCAAGTTTTCATTTATTTCAACCAAGAAATCTGGTTTTTAGCATACATAGTAGTAGACAAGATATAATTCCTTAGTTTCTTAAGAACAGCCATTTGGATCAGATTTATATATAACTGGTATAGGAACAAGTACATAAGTAATATGCAATAAGCATAAGGAACCAGTACATAATGTATGCAATAAGCAATAGGAACCAGTACATAAGTAATATGCAATAAGCAAGTGCAAATTAGGTGGGGTAATGAATAATATTTTTATCAAGAGAAATTTCTTTGACCTAAATGGGTCTCATACGATTACTGACACATCGATGCTCTTTGCTTAAGAACTTATTTTTCAGGTAAAAAATAGCTAGAGTATTAATATTAAGAGTATGCATTTCTGCACTGATACAAGATATTGAACTACGGCTATCAGGTAATTTACTGAATATACAAAATCATGTTTCCAACATACACTACATTACCAAAAGTCACCAGACACTTCCTGTTTACAACATTTAACAGCACTGTTATACTTGTCATGAACCAATTTTCTTCGAAATGGATGAAAGCAGAATCATTACAGGGAACTTTCAAACTTTTATTTTGCATTTTTAATTAACTTAAACAATGAGCTAAATTCTTATGACTAGCAACACTCACTGTCGTTAAATATTTGTTTCCATAACTCTATAAATATTAAAAAAATTGTTGAAAATTGAGATACAAATGAAATATTCTACTTACCTCCAGTTACATTTTACCATAAAAAATTTACTGTCAAGTCAGGGAGCTTTGAATGTGGCTCCCCATTCATGTAACATAACATGAAAGTGTCTGGTGACTTTTAGTAATATCATGCATATGTTCAGCATCCTTGATCATGGTTACTTACAGCAGTCAAAATAAAGACCATCTAGCTCATGGTGATTTTGTTTAAAATATAAAGATCATATAAGTTCAAGGTGACTGGAGATTTCACAAATAAAAAAAACACCGAACTTGGAAAAATATTTAGAAGCACATATTTGACAAGTTGTGACATATAAGCTAACAAATGTGAGATATGGAAATATGTTTTCCACAAAATTTTTTTATATCCTGTGTTATACTATACTATTAATGTACTTAAGAGCAACTTGTTAAATACCTGATTATAATGTTTCTAAGCTCTTGTTGCAGTCTCTTCTGATTATATTAACATTTTACTTTACATAGATTATTTGATTTGTCATATTAAAAAAAAAGTACAAAATATTAACCCTCTACACAGGTGTGTGCCATTCTTTTAGTGGTTTCTTTTCTAAAACACCACAAATGCAACAAAAAAGTATCACTACAAGTGTTCAACACGTAAAAATACAGGGAAAGTGGTAAAGATGCAAGCTTTGATAACAGCATCTCTTTTCATAGAATCAGAGCAAGTACAATTACTTAATTGAACCAAAGACAGTAATGAATGCATATTATATTAGTATTTTCCAAAATTTCTAATTTTTATGCTTGAAAAAGGTCAAGGCATCCCCCACCCTGCCAACATCAGATCTGGTCTTGATCATCACTTCTACAGTGAATCTTGTGTATACGAAAAAAAGAATTTAATCGCTAAGTGCCAAGTACAAGGTGACCTCATTCAATAACTTTTTTTTTGGCAAAAATGAGGTTATCTCATGATTCTTTACATAGAAAAATAATTTGGCTCTAGGGTACTAAATGTAACATTCAAGGAGTTAAAAAAGGATCAAATAAGACACATATTTCATTCATGGAAACCAAGCCACTGATTTTTGCCATGCACAAAACAGTATTATTTGGATTTAACAGTTTCATTATGCAGCATTTCCTATTTCTGTTCATTATTTATTTCAGAACAAAGTGTTGAACTTCAGATTTTTCTTTTCATTTAACCCAAGGTTTAAATTTTGGTTACATTATGCATGCAGTCAGTCATTTCTCTGCAGCAGACTTAATGATCTTTAAAACTTTTGCTCTGAACTATTTTCTAATAAGTGATCCAAACAAAAAAATTCATCCATAGCAAGGGGAATATGTGTTGTACCAACCATGATCAGACCTATAAAACTACTAACTGCTGGTTATGACAGAACAAACAACCATGGCATCCTAGGACCCATCAGTTGCAGGTCACCACAAACCAATATCATTGTGACTTTGAACTTGGATAGAGAAGAGAAAAAGGGGTCATCAAAAACATTTGGTGATCATCACATTTATCTATGAATGTCTTGGTACTTTTCCCTTAAAAAGGTTGTAGAACCTTGCTTTACAGCAATAAGGTATGAGCAATAAGTCATCATATTCACAGTTTGATTGAAACATAACTTGTAATATTTTGTGTAAAATTTCATGCAAATGTTTTTAAAAGAGCAACAATAAATACAATAGAAATTTTCTGTTACTTATTCTATCAATTTTCTGTTTAATTAGAAGATACTATACATGATAATTTAAAAATTTTACTTGGCATTCACTCAAGCAGTACTAAAACTAGTATTCATACAGCTAGACATATATATTTTTGTATTTAAAAAGAGAAAAAGGTACTTCCCTACACAAAGGACAGAGATAACCTAGAAGATCTATAGGGCTTGCTCTTATTTCTCATCATACCACATATAAACTCTTACATAAGAACATACCTGCTGGCCTAGTAGTCAGGTACACTAATCACTAGACCAGGTAGGATTATCAGCCCAAAATGAATGAATACTGATTGAATTTTTAAATATACCACAACATTACTTTCATAACTAAACCTATTACATACATCAAAGAGTCAAAACATTATGACCAGTGTGTCTTTATGCAAATCGAAGCAACTGCAGGTGAATGACAGTGCGTGGTGAAGGTCATGAAATGGTATAAATAACACATGATAGCTCTGTTAATCATGTGTTATTGTTGTTCTTCAGATGAGAAAGGCAGCGGACTTAAGTGAGTTTGACAAAGGCCAAATTGTAATGGCCAGACAACTGGGTCAGAGCATTTCTGAGATGGCAAAGCTTGTGGGGTTCTCATGGTCAGCCATGGTTAGTACCTTCAAAAAGTAGTCTAAGGAGGGAAAAACCATGAACAGCTGGCAAGGTATCGGCTGACCATGGCTCATCGATGCTAGAGGTGAGTGAAGGCTATCCCATATGGTACGAGCCAACAGAAGGGATACTGTGCACAACTCACCTGTAATTTAAATGCTGGTGATGGGAGTAATGTGCCACAACACACAGTATATTGAACCCTGCTGAAAACAGGGCTGCGTAGCCACAGGCCACTCCGAGTGCCTAACCTTGATTCACGATCGAAAGTGCCTACAATGGGTAAGCAAGCATCAAAACTGGACCTTGAATGATTAGAAGAAGATCATCTGGTCCAATGAATCTTGTTTCCTGTTGCACCATGTGGATGGCCGGGTACATGTCCGTTATTTACCTGAGAAAGTGTTGGCACCAGAATGCACCATGGGATGAAAACGAGCTGTTGGAGGAAGGTAATGCTTTGAGCAATGTTCTGTTGGGTCCAGTCATTCATGTGCAGGAAACTATGACATCTACCATCTATTTAAACATCATTACAGACCAGGTACATCCTTTCATGACAACAATATACCTCTCTAATAGTGCCTTCTTTCAGCAGGATAATGCATCATGCCACACTGCCCAGATTGTTACAGAATAGTTCCTGGAACATGAGAAAGAATTCGAGGTATTGCACTGGCCTCTAAATTCCCCAGACACCAATCAAATCAAGCATCTGTGGTTTGTGTTGGAACAGCATATCCAATCTGTGGCAGCTCAACCACATAACTTACAAGAGTTAAAGGATCTGCTGGTAGCATGTTGGTACCAGATACCACAGGATACCTTTAAAAGCCTTGTAGCATCCAAGCCTCACCTGGTAAGAGATGTTTTGGTGGCACATGGAGGGCCAACATCACATTAGGGAGGTGGTCATATGTTTTGGCTCCTCGGTGTATATGCTTGTCAAAACAGGGGAAGTATGAAACGCTGACTGCAGTCTTAGCTTAAGCGATTCATTATTTAGAGATTATGAGTCCATGTCTACAAGATTACCCTAAATATTCTTTTTTGATGATTTCCTGCTATAAGCATTTTTTTTTCATTGTATTTGTACTATTATTTCCATTTTAAACAACCCTAAACAATTAGCTTCAACTTTTCAAAAAAAAAAAAAAAAAAAAAATCATGCTAACCAAGGAAACTTTACAGTGAATTTTCATATTTAAGGAAAATACTGTTCCATACATTCGAGTTGTCATTCAAAGCACTAGGCTGGTGAAATAATAGCTTATTTATCGAATTGGTAGTTTATCTAGGATATTACTACAAAAGTAGTTTCTCAAAAATCTGCCATTTAACATGAACATTCAAGTTGGTTTTATTACATCACTAAACATTATAAAGCATGCTAAACAGTTTACTTACAAAAAAAAGTTTTCTGCAGTATTTTACTGAATATTTCACTATTATATCTATATGTATGATACTGATACTTGGAAATACAAGGTAATTCACTTTTTACTAAAAATATTCAAATCCTAAATGCTATAAAATTAAGACATATTTTTATCCATGGTATATTTTTGTAGTGCATAACTCAAAAAAAAAATCAGGTTTATAGATATAAAAAAATCCCGACTCCTTCGAAGATAACTATAATATTTTTAGACAAATATATAATTTCTCTTTGAGAGGAATCAAATTTGCTTCAATTCTCATTGGCTATACAATATGATGTATGAGCTGGTCCAAATAGACACCTTCTGTACTTGGCAGTTTCACACCAGTCTGGCACTTTTCCCATTTTGAGTGCTATTTGTAATACCACCCATGATGCTATCTTGACCTACTGCAAGACCTATCGTGGTCCTCGAGGAAAATACAACAAAGAATATTAACAGACTGACCACCTTTTTTTATTATGTGAATATTTACATTTCTGAGCTGAGTTTTTCATTTGTTTCTATATTTTTGAAATGAAATTTTTTTTAACAATTTGAGATATATTAGATTTTCTAAAATCAAACTTGATTTGTCACCCTAAAGGACTATTTGGGACTGAAACTAAGAGTGTTTTAAGTAATTGCTGTGATCAGAAACAAGCAATATTGAAATGATGCTTATGAAAACTTCTAAGGAAGTTTAGAAAAGCTGTTAAAACATGGAGGATGTAATCTAATAACTGTTCAAAAGAAATCAAAAATTTATTTAACCTGTCCAACTGCTGACAGCAAAGAAAGATTTCTCTTTTTTCCTATCTTGCTGATGATGGCCAACTTCACAGGGTCTTGATGCTGACCACTTACACCAAGTGGAATGTGCAATGGCTTTGAGTATGATTAAGGATACTGAACTTGCTGACACTAGTGGGCTTCTGTTGAAGGAAAATATATCCCTGTGTTTTCTGTTTGTGGGTTGACAGCCCCAAGTAAAGAGCTACACAGGATAACTTATACTAGCTAGTGGATAATCCTGATTAGAGGCCATCGCAGATACCTGAACCCTTGCTTCCATGGGCATCAGCAAACCTAAATTCGGGGAAATGCCTCACCAGCATGGGTGGTGTAATCCTTCAGCAGTGAAAGAAAACGTCTTTGCTCCATCCCTGTGATTTGGAGGTGGTTTGATATTGTTAGTTCTCTTAACATATTTTTTTTTAATTAAACTAATGATTTTCTTTCCAAAGGTAGCTGGAATGTGAGGACACTTCATAGTACTTATTCTTTTGATGTCCTCCTACAATAACTCCACTGCTATAACCTAGATTTTCTGGGTTTACAAAAGTAAGTAAAATAATGGTCAGATACTTAAAAATATTTTAAAATTTCTCTTTTCAAGGGAAAAGGGAGGATAGAAAGCATCTGCAGATCATTGGTCTGATTCTCAGTAGACATGTCAGTGATGCTCTTCTAGGATATGACTGCATTAATGATAGGTTTATTAAAGTTTAATTTAAAACTAGGATTAAAGACCTAAATATTATCTGTTATGTTTCATCGATGAGTCTGATGAAAATGAGGACCAGTTTTATGGGCAACTGCAAGATATTTTTAATTCTGTCCGGAAAGAAAATATCACTCTTGTGATAGATGACTTCAATGCTAAAATTGGTACTACCCTAGCCTTTGGGCAGGGGTGATAGGCCCTTTTGGAATATTTCTACAATAAATATTTCTACAGGTAAGTAAACTTAATGGTTAATTCTTATTTATAAACACCAGGACATTTATAAATACACATGTGTTTCATCTGATGGGTTACATAGGAATCTAATAAATATTATCTAATAACTATTATATATTAACAATAAATGGGCTAATGCTGTTGGGAATACCAGATCATACAAGGTAGCTGAAATTAGGTCTGACATTAACTTCTCAAAAGTGCATTGAAGCAACTAAAGTTTAAGAAATGTTATACTAAAGAGAATTATCTTTAACACTAAAGCTCCATAAGACCAAGAAATAGCCAAAGTTTACCATGATAGACTACTTACTCATTATGACAATCATGGTTTGCTAACTACTGAATTTCAAGAATAATAGGATCAGTTTAAACAGGCTTCTTTTAATTATAAGAGTACTCTCTTAGGTACAAATTCATTTGAGTGATAAGCAATAAATGACAATCATAGAGTTACCTGTTGACTTTTTAACGTCTATAAATCAATAAATATTTTTGGGGGGAAATTTCGCTGACATACGGGACTCGAACCCGCATCTCTCCGGAAACATGCCAGCATATTCTACTGTTAAACTAATGCGAGCACTGGAGCTTATTTCTGAAAGAACTGCAAGAATAAATGAAAAAACAACCCTACTAGTTTTAATGAACAGTATTTCAACGAGCTTAATAAGCATATAAAGGATCGTTAACAGCTGATAAAAATCTTTGACTAGATAGCTTGGCTGACAAAGCAGAGGAAGCAGCTAGACAGCACAACAACAATGAGTTGTACCAGATAATTAAATCTTTTGTGTGGGAAGAAACAGACAGGTACAGGGAATGAGAGACAAAAACAGTAAGGTAGTTGCAGGTGAGGATTCTGTCATGGTTAAGTGGACTGAACATTTCAGAGATGTTCTAAACAATGGGGTTTGTTCTACTCCCACTGTTTGTAATAAGGATAGAAGCATTACTGGCTTTAATATTGGCCCTATATCAAATTATTATCTTGGGAGCTATGTAACAGATACTGGTGATGTGCGGCATGAGATTAACAGATGAATAGGGATAGCTGCTGGAATTTTTAAGAATCTATGAAGAGTGTGGAGAAATAGGCATATATACCTAAAGATCAAAATTAGACTATATAATAGTTTGGTTCTTTCTAGGATTAGTTATGGTAGTGAAACCTGGCCACTTTGTAAACAAGATAACGGGAAACTAGATGTTTTTGATTCTAGATGCTTATGCAGTATCTTGGGCATTAGGTGGTTCAACTTTGTAACTAATGTTAGTTAGGCAAAGGAGTTGGCAACCTCCTTTAAGCAGCATATTGTGCAGAGAGAGACTCCGTTGGTTTGGCCATGTTGCCCGTATGAATAATTATAGATTGGCGAATAGGGTTATGAACAGTGTACCTAAAGGCTTCAGAAAGAGGGGGAGACCTAGGATGCGGTGGGCAGACAATGTCAAACAGGGCCTTATTAGAATTGGTGTGCAGTGGCCAGATGCAGCAGATGTAACTCAGGACAGACTTGCTTGGAGAACTAAATTGCACGGTCTGGTTGGACCTCTGTAGCCCATGGCTGCTTGAGAATGATGATATCAAATCTGAAATTACTTTGGCTATCTCTAAATTAAAGTTACATAAATCACCAATTATTGATGAAATTACTACTGAAATGCTTTGAGTTAGAACGTTTCTGTTGTTACATGGCTAATTGAAATGTTGACTACTTTTTTAAGATCAAAGAATTTTACAAACTATTATCCTCACTTTTAAGAAAGGTGATGGTAATTTTTGTGATAATTATAGGAGAATCATTATCACAATTTTAATTTTAATTAATGATTCAACTATAATTTTTTATAGGGTATAAAAAAAAATAGATTCCTCTATAATTTTTTTATAGGGTATAAAAAAAATAGATTCCCCTATAAAAATAGGGGACTAGAATTGGCTACATTGGCCAAATGCAGCTGTAGCTCATTACAGACATGTTTGGAGGACTAAATTACATTGTCTGGATGATGATCCTCCTTAGCTGCATGTAAAATGTCATTCCCCACAACATGATAGATCCAGTAAGCCATCAGTTAAACAAATATTTTTATCTATAGCAGGAAGACAGTATTTTAAATACACACAATCCCCAACTAACAAGATTTTTAAAAGTAGGGCAAATGGTCCTTGGTTTAACATGATTTTTCAACTACTTCTCTACAATTATTTATATAATTCCAATTACCATAAGAGAAGATGCCTTGGGTGCTTTTCTTGTCTCATCCATCTGACCTTTGAGAAAGGCCTGAAAGGTCCATTCGGTCAAGTTCTTCCTCATGTGACAACAACTATCTGAACTATCCTTGTTGATAATTTTCAGCACTTGCAAAAACGATGTTTCACATTTTCCAATACATATCAGTGTGTTTAAACAGCTACAACATGTAGCATATTTGTAAACAATAGACAAAATTTTAATTGTTGCTGACCACTAACAGTGCACACACATATAAATTCCCTCTAGTTAATGATTTTAACTTGTCATGTGCTGAGCTGAAATTCTTGTAAACGTATCTGCATTACTTGACAATTCTTACAAGAATCAATTTCTCACTTTCAACCTTCATTACTCAACAATCATCTACATGTATTGTGGGTTAAAATAAAACTGCATTTCGCTGTTTTTTGTTTCTACATTTGCCACTGTTTCTTTTCTGTAACTAGAAGAATAACATATTGCCTCTGCCAAATATGGTATGCTCATTTTCAGAATAAACAAAGTTTTTCATTTTCTGAATTTTGCACCCTTTAACAGCATTAACTTGTTCTAACAGGTGACTGGAAAATGTAAATAGCAATATATCATTAGCCCTAAACAACTCAAATTGAATTTCTCATTTATCCCTTAAGATAAAAAAAGTTGCATTTTCTCATCCCTAGGATTAAAGGGGCAAATCAGTCAGTATAAATGAAATATTTATTACTATATTAAAATATTATTGAAAATTTCAAATTTAAGTGCTAACTTTTCAAAAACAAAAGTTATTGGTTGCTCACAATCAACTTTGCTCATCAATCAACACAATTGCCCATCTACAAGATTCTTAATTCTATTAAGAACAATCATGCAAAGAACTTTCCCTGGAACAGAGAGTAGGCTGATACCCCATAATTATCGCAAGATCTGCAATCATCATCCTCAAGCAGCCATGGGCTACGGAGATCCAACTAGAATATCTGTCTTGAGCTACATTTGCTGCATCTGGCCACTGCACACCAATTCTAACAAGGACCTGTTTGACATTGTCTGCACACCACATCTTAGGTCTCCCCCTTCTTCTGAGGCCTTCAGGCACACTGTTCATAACCCTATCTGATAATCAATAATTATCTATATGGGCAACATGGCCAAACCAACAGAGTCTCTCTCTGTACAATACACTGCTCAAAGGAGGTTGCTGACTCCTTTGCCTAAACTCTTCATTACTTACAAAGTCAAACAACCTAATAACCAAGATACTGTGTAAGCATCTAGTTTCCTGTTATCTTGTTTACATAGCATCCAAGTTTCACTACAATAACTAACCCTAGAGAGAACCAAACTATTATAGTCTAATTTTAGTCTTTAGGTGTATACGCCTATTTCTCCACACTTTCCATAGATTCTTAAAAGTCCCGGCAGCAATCCCTATTCGTCTGTTAATCGCATGCTGCACATCACCAGTATCTGTTACATAGCTCCCAAGAAATTAAATTGTGATACCTGCTCAAGACTGCAACCATTTAGATTAACTGAATCACAGTCTGCCTCATGAATTTTCATCACTTTAGTTTTCTCTCTGTTTATAACCAAACCTACTCTAGTACCAGTTTCATTAACAGCTTGAATGAAAGAGTTCATCTCATCAACATCATTTGCCAAAATGGCTAAATCATCAGCATAATTTAAATCAGAAATTTTCGTATCTAGGGATAATAATTGCTCTGGTAAAATCCTTAGGAACCATGCCTTTACCATAAAAGAATATTCAGTGTTTCATTCATCCATGAGCCCGTAATACATCTATCATCATCATAAATGTAATCAAACCAAGTAATCATCTATCATCTGTGCAAGTTGGGTTGTTTTACCTCTGAGCAGCACTTTTTTGCACACCATGGGCTAAATGGCCAGGTCACACAAACCCTGAAGGCTCAGAGAAGGTTGGGGGAAGGGACCCACTGGAACAGCTGTTGGGAGACAGATGGTAATCTCCCATCAAGACCATCCAGCATGTTCTTTAATGTGCACAGGGTATGGCTCTCCCGCACACGGGGCCACGGCTTAACATTCCATCCGATGGGCGGCGGCCTTTCCAAGCCCATTGGTGTTCCCTACTGACGGGGGCAGGGCGGGGAGTTTTGCGGATATAAATCTCAACGCTGACCCAGCTGGGACTCGAACCTGGGAACTACAGATTACGAGCCTGGCATGCTACTGACTAAGCCACCTTCACCCTCAGTGCATGTTATCTGGGTATAAATTCTTCATCAACACATTCAATTACCAGAATTTCTCATTTCCAAAATAAATACATCACTGGAATATTATTTCAAGTTTTACATTTTCTACACTAAGTACCTTCGAACAAGGTTAAGACCTTTTGGAATATTTGAAAACTATGAATCATCCTATTTCATTAGATCTATTTAACTCAAAAAGAATTTTTTATTAATAAAACAAAACACTGCACTCCCCCCCCCCCCCCCCACCTGAGGATGAAAGGAGAAATTGTTGCTCTTAATGTAAGCCCCTTGATCATCACACTTTACCACTAAAATTTCAAATTTCTAACTTGAATAGATCATTTGTAATATTCATCTAAAATTTTTCCACCTCAGAGGGTGTAATTAAAAATTTTCAGATTCAAAAAGTGTGAATCGTAATAGTTTATCAATACTTATCTAACACAAAATGAAATTTTATCTATAAAATTAATTTCTTAAAACAAAAAAAATTGTGTTTTCTCACCCCCTAGAAATAACAGTGAAAATCACTTTTGCCAATGCATACTTTGTGAACTTAACCTTTCACCACCAAATATTTCAAATTTATAACATAATTACATTACTTTGCAATATTTGTGAAAAACTGCCACTTTTAACACTTCCCACTACTAGAGTGTACAATTATAGCTACTGGGCGATTCCAAAGTGCAATTGTAATATTTCATCAACATCTATCCAACCCAAAAAGAAGTTTTATTTCTAAAAACAATGAAGTTGAATGCCTACAGATGGACAGATGACAAAGTGAAAACATCAGCTCGCTTTTTCTGAAAACGAGTTATATACACCAAAGAGCCAAACATTATGACCAGTGCATCTTTATGCAAATCGAAGCAACTGCAGATAAATAATGGCACATGTGAAGGTCATGAAACAGTATAAATAACACATGATACTGAACTCTGTTAATCAGTGTTATTCTTGTTCTTCAGATGGGAAAGGCAATGGACCTCAGTGAGTTTGACAAAGGCCAAACTGTAATGGCCAGACAACTGGATCAGAGCATTTCCGTGACGGCAAGGCTTGTGGGGTGCTCACATTCATCTGTGGTTAATACCTTCAAAAAGTAGTCCAAGGAGGGAAAAACCACGAGCCATCAGCAAGGTGTGGCACAACCATGACTCATTGATGATAGAGGTGAGCAAATGCTATCCCTTATGGTAAAAGCCAAAGAGAAGGATTACTGTAGTGCAACTCACCCATAATCTGAATGCTGGTGATGGGAGTAAATGTGTCACAACACACAGTACATCGACATTTACACACAGTACACCCTGCTGAAAATGGGGCTGTGTAGCAGCAGGCCACTCTGAGTGCCCATGCTAACCTCAGTTCACCATCAAAAACACCTACAATGGGCACGCAAGCATCAAAACTGGACCTTGAATAATTGGAAGGTTGTCTGGTCTGATGAATCTCATTTTCTGTTGCACCTTCCTGTTGCACGTTCATTTCCTGTTGGATTTTGAGTTAGAAATTTGAATGTGGAAGGTCAGATACGTGTGCGTCGTTTATCTGGGGAAGTGTTGGCACCAGAATGCACAGTGGGACGAAAACAAGCCGGTGGTGGAAGTGTCACGCTTTAGGCAATGTTCTGCTGGGAAACCCTGGGTCTAGTCATTCATGTGCAAGAAACTATAATGTCTACAACCTACCTAAACATCATTGCAGATCAGGTACCTTCTTTCATGGCAAAAGTATTCTCCTCTATTAGTGACTTCTTTCAGCAGGATAATGCTCCATGCCACACTCCTCGGATTATTCAAGAATGGTTCGCGGAATGTGAGGAAGTCTTTCAGGTATTGCCCTGGCCTCCAAATTCCCCAGACATAAATCCAATCGAGCATCTGTGGTTTGCGTTGGAACAGCATGTCCAATATGTGGTGGCTGAACCATGTAACTTACAACAGTTAACCCTTCTAATGTCCAGGACGTCTGTATACATTCGCAGAATTCGAAATGTGAGGTCAAGAATGTATATATCTGTTTTAATACAACAAAAAAAAAAATCTATTTTTTTTAAATAAAAATTATGATTTTAATTTTTTATACATATCTTATAAAAAATATAATTCAGGCTTAATAAATAATACTTTCTTTTTTTTATTTGATGTAAATTCTATTAAACTATGACATAATTTGTTAAAGCCATCTGATTACCATTTCTTAGAAGCGATATAAGGTATTGTCAATTTGTTTGTTAATATTACTCTATGCTGAAGCAATTGCCTAATTTAAGCTTAGAAGTTTAATTTGAACTAAATAAATAAATAAATAAATACCCCCTCAAGCAGCTGCTTGCCACAGAGGTCTGACAGGAGCCTGTCAGTTTATATGCCATAGTAGGTCTGAGAGGATGGCAGGACCTCAGCAGAAAACTATTATCAACAATTTTTTCCTTAAAGTTTCTAAAATCTTCTGATAATTAACAAAGTACTGTTATTTTTAAAAATGGAAGATTTTGGAAGTAATTATGCAATATGTACCTATTTTTTGGTATACCACTGTAAAAAGTCTTATTAAAATTAATCTGTTTCTACAATGTTTAAAATTTTTACTTTTAATAAAATTCAGAATTAAAGTCTCTTTAAATTGGTATATAATATGATTTATTTCTGTTGATTAGCTATTTATAAAAATATTCAAAAGGTAACTTGTTTACTTGACTCTGCAACAAACCTGGACTTTTCTCAAAGTAGGGTACAGAGAAAAAAACTACAAACCATAAGAAATGTTTAAACAAGAATTTTTTTTTTATTTTTTTTTTTATTCAGAAATAAATAGCCTTTCATTCATGTGCATTATAATCATTTCTATCTATTAGTGATTTTTAAATAAATTTTTTTACTATGACTCTAAAAAAGTCCTATTAAAATAAAAGTTGTAATCTTTTTTTGTTAAATATTTTATATTCAGAAAATCAAGAATTAAATGCTAATGAATTTGGCATAAAACATGCCATAATTCCTTTCATTAATTATTTGGCAAAAAAGTTTTCAATTGATTGTTTTTTTTTTGACTGAGCATAGGGAGAAAATAGCTTGGCCTCTGGATGGAAACCAGTTTTTCAGGCTGGACACTGGAAAGGTTAAAGGAACTGCTGGTAACATGTTGGTTCCAGATACCACAAGACACCTTTAGAAATCTTGTAGCGTCCATGCCTCACTGGGTAAGAGCTGTTTCGGTGGCGGCACGTGGAGGACCAACATCATATTAGGCAGGTGGCCATAATGTTTTGGCTCTTCGGTGTATATGAAATGCACATAAAAAACAACAAAGCATTAATCAAAGTATATTTATAATAAAGGAATAAAAATATGTGAATGAGGTTGGAATATTTGAACCCCCCCCCCCCAATTATTTCTTATGAGAAACTTGTACTTGACTAATAGGATTTCACTATAAACAAAATTTCTGAAGTATACATCTATTATGTTAGTCAGAAACTGGGTGTATAAAGAAGTTTACAGAGCTTTCAGTGCATGGCCTTCTCAGATGGCACTATCATCGAGCATTCTATACAAATGGAGATTTGGCCTTTAATAAGACAGATTTTTGCTTTTCAGTGGCAAGGACTTTTTCCACAAAAAAAAAAATTCCGTGCTTCAGATGGGAAAATTTTTATATTTCCTATGTCATTCTTCATACCAGAAGTTTGCAATAGGCATATTATTCATTATAATCAATTCCTTTTTTCCCTCTTTTGGCAGAAAGAAGAGTGCATAATTTGGGGTAAGAAATGACTCTCCCTTTGTCAATTCATATGATAAGTAACTCGTTAAAACTGATCCCAGCCCAAAGAAATCCCTTCCCCCTTATTGGGAGAAGAAAGGAGGGGGGGGGGGGGGAATTTGAGATATCCATGGAATTTCCCATTTCACAAGCATTTGAAATAAATTGACTCTTGTCCCTGTGTTTAGAAGACAATCGAAAAATTGTTATTTCTCTCATTTTAAGTGGAAGAGGAGAAAGCAATGGAGGCTTTTTTTTTACAGCTCAGACACTCTATACAGCAGAAACATTCACTTCCTATATAACTTGTTAAAATCAATAGTTTAGTGGCTACAGAATACCCAGCATGAAACTGCGAGATGTGGGTTCGAGTCCCACTCACAATGAAACGCATTTCTTCAGCAAAATCATTTCTATAACTTGTTACATTCAGATCTTGTGTTTGGAAGATATAAGGGAAAAATTGTTTATACATTTTTCAATTTTTGTAGGGGGGGATGGGGAATAAATGTTTATAGCCAAAGACACTTCACAAAATTTCATTTCGTAAGAAGTTCATCATGATCAGACTGGAAAGATATGGTGGAACAACCATTCAGACAAATCCAAAACCCAAATACACAGAGCCATCAACATAGTGAATAAAATGTCAAGCGAAAAGCAACAGAAGATAGCATGCAGGCAGGCGATTAAAAACCTGCTCGTTGATGGCAAATAGCAAACAGTGCCTTTTATTCTACAAATTACAGAAAACAATACTAATACACATACATTTTTCCCTACTGCTTTTCACTCGCCATTTGTCAGATTGTGTTTATCAAAACAGTTGCTCCACTTTTACCTTCCCATCCTGGTGGCCAATTAAACAGTCATGTACCAAATGGAAACTTGTAACACTCATCCCTGAAAAAAAAGGGAATATGACTGTTCCACTATATCTTAATAATGCAAAAGCCAAGTGTAACCAATTAGGTAGCAAATAAAATCTTGCAACATGAGAGTATCTCAGGCTATAAAATTTTACTGCCATGACCTCTTCCTCCTCAAAAAAAATGGGGGGAAATTATAATGGAAGTCAATAATGTAAAGTGATTGACTCACATGAAAGTTTACTTTTAGTTCATTTTCAGAAAGAACAAAATGTTTTCACTTTGTCATTTGTGTATCCATCTGTAGACATTCAACTTCTTTGTTTTTAGATATAAATTAAAAAAATTTTCTTGGTTAGATAGATATTGATGAAATATGATTTGCACTTCCAATAGCTATAATTGCACCCTATAATGGTAGAAAATTTAAAAATTGACAGCTTCTAAAGGAATTGTGCAAGCAAGTAATTACACTACAAATTTGAAATTTTGTTAATGAAATGTGAAGGTCATAAAGTTTGCACTGACATGTTTTTTCATCTTTACCCCTGGGGAATGGAAAAATGCAAATTTTGTTTTAAAAAATGCTTTCAGCGATAAAATTCTTTTTGTGTTGGATAGATATTGATAAACTATTACTATTCACACTTTTTGAATCTCCCAAAAGTTTTTATTTTACCCTCTGATGGTGGAAAAAGTTGAAATTTCAAAGCTTTAAATCAAATGAATAATGCAAGCAATCTATTTAAGCTAAAAATTTGATATTTTAGTGCTAGAGTCTGATTTCAAAGGGTTTCAACTTTCATTGCAGCAACAATTTGTCCCTTCACTCCCAGGGAGATGAGGAAAATGCACCTTCTTAAGAGATTAATGAAAAATTATTTTTGAGTTAAATAGGTACTAATTAAATATTATGATTCACAGTTTTCAAAACCCACCAAAAAGACTTTAATTAACATCAATAAAATGCACTAAATTTAGAAAGTGTAAAACTTAAGTAACATTGCAAGCAAATACATACATACAAAATCCTCATGCAGCCATGGGCTGTGGAGGTCCAACTAGACTGTGTAATTTTCCTCTCCAGACGTGTCTCTTCTGAGCTGCAGTTGCTGCATTTGGCCATTCTAGGCCTATTCTAGCAAGGTCCTGTTTGACATTCTGCCCATCGCATCCTAGGTCCCCACTTTTTCTCAAACCCTTAGGCACACTGTTCATAATCCTGTTTGCCAATCTGCAGCTATGTATATGGGCAAAATGGACAAACCAATGCAGTCTCTCTCTGCACAATATGCTGCTGAAAAGAGGTTGATGAATCCTTCTAACCTCATCATTACTTACAAAGTCAAACTACCTAATGCCCAAGATACTGCGTAAGCATCTAGAATCAAAGGCATAAAGTTTCTTTTTATTATGCTTACAAAGGGTCCATGTTTCACTACCATAACTAACCTTAGAAAGAAATGAACTATTATACAGTCTAATTTTAGTCTTCAGGTGTATAGGCCTATTTTTCCACTCTCCATAGATTCTTGAAAGTCCCAGCGGAAATCCATATTCTTCTACTTATCTCATGCCACACATCACCAGTATCTGCTACATAGCTCCCAAGATAATTAAACTGAGACACTTGCTCAAGAGTACAGCCATTCAAAGCAACTGAAGCACCATCTGCCTCACCAATTTCCATTATTTTAGTTTTTTCTCTGTTTATCACCAAACCTACTCTATTACCAGTCTCATCAACAGTCCTAATGAACAAATTTATTTCATCAACACCTTTAGCCAACAAGGCCAAATCATCTGCATAATTTAAATCAGAAATTTTGAAATCTCTAGACCATTTAAAGGCCAAAATCTTTCCCTTGCAAAGAATTTCGCATAACATAATCAATAACTAAAGAGAAAAGAAGACAAAATGCACCCTTGTCTAACTCCACTAGCAATGCTAAACTAATCACTGTAAGACACACCAACTCTCATACACGACTCAGTGTTATTAATTATAGAGAGGTTTCATTACACTAACTTGTCAGGTATTCCATATGATCTAATGATCAACCACAAATTATGTCAACAAAGTCAAAAGCATTTTTAAAATCTATAAAGCTAGTAACCACAAGTTCCTGGAACTCTAAACATTTCTCAAGAATCTGCCTAAGTGAAAATATTTGATCAATACATCCCCTACCACTTCTGAATCCACACTGTTCATCATGCAGTTGACCATCATTGGGTTGTTTTACCTCTGAGCGGCACTTTTTTGCACACCATGGGCTAAATGGCCAGGTCACATGGACTCCGAAGGCTCGGAGAAGGTTGGGGGAGGGGACCCACTGGAACAGCTGTTGGGAGACAGATGGTAGCCTCCCATCAAGGCCATCCAGCGTGTTCTTTAATGTGCACAGGGTATGTCTCTCCCGCACACGGGGCCACGGCTTAACGTCCCATCCGACGGACGGCGGCCTTTCCAAGCCCTTCGGTGGGGCGGGGAATTTTGCAGTTGACCATCAACCAGATTCATGATTCTATTAAGCACAATCATGCAAAGAACTTTACCTGGAACAGAAAGTAGGCTGATACCCATATAGTTATCACAAGAATTGCAATTACTTTTTTAAAAATAGGGATAATAATAGCTCTGGTAAAATCCTTAGGAACCATGCCTTTATCATAACAGATATTCAATACTTCAGTCACCAATGAGGTAACCTAAACATTCCCAGCTTTAAGCATTTCAGTAGTAATTTCATCTACCCCTGGGAATTTATGTAGTTTAGGTTTAGAAATAGCCAAACTAACTTTAGACTGTGTTAGAGGGCCAACATTAAAGCCAGCAATGAATCTATCCTCATTACAAACAATGGGAATAGAAATAATCACATTTAGAACTTCTCTGAAATGCTCAGCCCTCATCTTCAACAACCTTGCCATGTTTATCCCTCAATCCCTGTATACCTGTCTGTTTCTTCCCACATAAAACATTAGCAATCTGGTACAACCCCCTGCTGTTGTGCTGTCTAACTGCTTCCTCTGCTTTGTCAACCAAGTTATCAAGCCAAAGATTCTTATCAGCTGTTAACTGATCCTTTACACATTTATTAAGCTTGTTTTAATGCCTTCTTTTAGGACTAGTAGGAGCTTGATTCATATTATTTCTGCACTTTCAACTTAAGCAGTACACAAATCACGATTGTCATAATGACTAATTAGCTTATCATGCCCTGCTTTGGCTACATATGGATTTTTCAAAGTTTCAGTGTTAAAAGTAATTTTCTTAATCTTGGCATAACATTTCTTAAGCTTTAGTTGCAAGGCACTTTTGACCAGGTAATGGTCAGATGCAACTTCATATCTCCTGTATGATCTGGTATTCCTAACTGAACTGGCCCATTTGCTGTTAATTAAAATATAATCTATCATGCACTTGATGGGATGTGCAACCCATCAGGTGAAATCCATTATATTTATAAATGTCCCGGTGTTTGTAGTATGCGTTAGTTATTCGTCAACCATTAAGTTTACTTACGTGTAGGAGACTTTCTCCATTGCCATTGGAACTACCAATGCCAAAGGGACCTAAAACTCCTGCTAAAAGGTCAGATTCAGTACCAACTTTAGCATTGAAGTCACCTAGAACAAAAAAAAATCTTTCTTCAGAGAATTCAAAATATCCTGAAGCTGGTTGTAAAAGTATCCTTCTCATCAGAGTCTTCTGTGGGGGCATAACAAGAGATGACATTCAAGTCTTTAATTTTTGTTTTAAATTTTGCTCTATGAAATCTTTTATTAACGCAGTCATATCCTAGAAGAGCATCACTGGCATGTCTGCTGAGAAGCAAACCTACATCTTGGAGATGCTTTCCATCCACCGTCCCTGAAAAGAGAAATTTAAAGTTATTTTTGAGTATCTCACCTTTACCTGCCCATCTGGTCTCTTACAGGCCTAGAGCAAATATAATAACATACAAGCAAAACATTTGTTAGAAATTCTGGTAGTAGAATGTGTTGATTATGAACAGATAACTAACAGAAATATGATTTATATTTAGATGTATTTTAATTAAATTAGTATTGGTTAAAATTTTATCGTTTGCTCTTTATTTTTAAATAGCACTTAATTTTAAAATTGCAATAATATTTGAATACAGTAAAAATAATTTTTTATTTTATATACACTGATACCTTATTCTTGATAATATACACTGGTACACTTTAAACCCTAGGGGATGAAAAATGCAACATTTTAATTTTAAGGAATAAATGAGAAATTCTTTCGATTTGTGTAGGACTAATAATATATTTTTATTCAAATTTTCCAGTAACACATTAGTATGAATTACTACTGTTAAAAGGTGGAAAATTTGGAAAATTTAAAACTTTCCTATTCTTTGAAAACAAGCAACCCATATTTGCCACAGGTGCCATGTTATTCTTCTAGTTAATTCTTTTTAGGATATTAAAAAAGGATTCACAAAGGAAGAGAGGTTTTTTTTAACTTAATTTAGACATTTTTTCCTCTTTCCTTCTCTGCTGTAAACATTTTCAGTACAAAATAAAAAACGTGTATTTCAGAAAAATGCTATAACTAGTTTGCATTGTAATTCACCAGTGAAGAGAAACTCATTCAATAAACTGAAGTTAAGAGGTATATTCAAATTGCCGAATGGTTTAATAGGTCATATAACTGTAATGATATATGCTGGATGACAACTATGTACTATTCCCCTGTCATGATGCACAGAATAAGTCATGTACAGCAAATAAACCTCGTTTTCTCATGGTGGAACGCACCTATAAGAAGAAATACACTACTCTGAAAGGAAGGCTGCCAGATCAGTTTAGCCTATTGATCTGGACTTCAGTGGCATTCTTTTTGTTTTCTTCACCCTGATAAGTGGGCAACTTTAAAAAGTTTGGTGATAATCATTTAAAACACCAAAAAGCCTATTGGGTCCAATCACAAACTTGTTGAACTGGTGTGCCTCTTTTTAAGGTAAATATAATTTTGTTTCCCATTTACTTGGAGGTTGACAGGCCCTATGTGCAGGATACCTTAAATCAGTTGGTGGATTATAATATTTAGAGGTTACTGCGGGTACCTGATCTCTTAATTCTAGGGACAATGAGGGCCCTAAACTGCAATAATGTCTTGGATAGGCCAACTTTGATACTGTTCAAAAGGACCCACTTTGGTATCTGATATTACTACCAGCATGATGGCTTCAGCTCCCATAACACAAGGAATGGATCTTTGCCCTCATCCTATAATTAAAAAGTGTTTGATATTGACGGCCCTACCTCTCATTCCTATTTTAAAAAAATTAGATATCCTAACAAGTATTTTCTTTTCACAAGTATGTGCAACAAAATTAAGATTACTTGCTTGATGCTGTCACACAAGAATTTCAGCAGTATAACCTGGATATCCTGATATACTCTTGATAAGTGATGCACAATTAATTTGCCTTACTGATCCAATAATTACATGACCATTTTATATGTGGCAGAGATTGGCTCAGTCAATAGTGCACCAGGATCATAACTGCAAGTCCCAACTATGCCAGCAGTACCATTTATCTCTGGTAAACCCCAAAGGCCTAGGTAAAGTTACGGTCTATTGGATGGGATATTAAACCATACTTTAAACACACTAAAGAGCACACCAGACTGCCTTGGTGGGATACTTGGTGGAATACTTCTGCCTCTAGCAGATGTGCAGACCCTTCCCAAATCATTTCTAGGTCTTTTGGAATTCCTGTGATCTAACCCACTGTGTGTAAAAAAAGAGTGCCACTTAGTCTTTAAAAAAAGTTAAAAAAACTGAGAGAAGTTACAATGGTTAAATTGTCAATTGTCATAACTCTCAAACAAAATTTGACCACATGTAATGTGCAAAAAAGTTTTTATATAAACAATTACTAATCCCAGAGCAAAAATTTTCAAAAAACTAGATGAAATGCGTGTAAAATGACAGAAATCAAATAAGCAAAATTTTGACGGGGGAAAAAAATATACATACCCACTCTAATTGAAATCATGTTTAAGAAGTTAGTCACTGTATCAATACCACTGTGTTATTGTGTTATCTGTAAATGATACAATGGTCAAAGAACTCTAGCTTGCATCTTACTGAGTATACCCTTGTATGTACCCTTAAATATATTGTTATAAGAAACAAGGATATAAGAATATACAAGGTATACACAGTCATATCAGAATAATATGACCACCTACCATACATATACTATGGTAGGTGGTCATATTATTCTGATACGACTGTGTATTCTTATACCCTTGTATCCCAATGCTCTACTTGTACAATCAAAGAGGTAGCTAACATATACTCAGGCAAAAATTAAGGTATGACCAAAATGCAACAGTATACAAAAATAAGTGTTGAAAAACCAGTGAAATGTGGTACAAAAAATATATTCTGGAATGATACATACAACAGTACTGTATGTGAAAATATAGTAATATTATGTCAATCTTAGCGTATATAGCATATACAGGGTGACCCGAAAAGTATGCCATAAATCAAGGATTGGTATTAGGGCACGAAACAGAGTTGAAAACGTCTTGTAAATATGGTGCTTAAAATGCATTGTTGAGGATATAAGCTCTTCCAACTTGCTCCATCCTGTGAGGAGGGTTTCCGACACTGGCATGCAAAACAACATGGAGCCCAATGCAAATCCATAGGTAGGGAGGCCTGATGTGATGTCACATGCAAATGCCATGAGAAACACACCAATGTACATCAGCAGTCAGTTACCTTGTTGATCGCATCATTGATCTGCACACAAAAACATTTGTCTACTGCAATGAAACTACTATAATGGTCTGATAAAACAGCAAAGGTTACCCACCATCACAAGTTTAATCATCTGTGATATCATGGATTACACATATGCTGAATATACTGATATGCATCTGGTGTTGGGAGAATATGCAGGGAATAGTGAAGCGGCTGTTTGATGGTATAGGGAGTACTATTCACATAGATGTTTGCCTGATCACCAATACTTCAGGTTGACTGTTGGTTATGGGATTATGGATGTCTTGGACCAGTGACTTCCAACTATGGCAATCATTGTACAATGTGAATGGAAGATGTTATCCCGAACATTGTGCGCAATGATCTGACAAACACCAGGAATGTAGAGGCATGTTGAATGTCTCCAAAACCAAGTTTGGGAAACATTACATAACAACTGACTGCACCCCATATCATATTCAGCAGGTGCAGGCATTGTCACCAGCAGATGGACCTCCACAACATGTTTTTGTGAGCGGTTGTTACATATATGTGCCCCAACCCCAAGTTGCACAAAACATGATGGCAAATGATGAGACTTTTGACAGGAATGGAATCATGAATTACCACAACCAGCTTACCTTGGAAGAGGCCAAGCCAGATGCAACCAACTGTATAGAGCATCAGCATTGTTTTACCATCAGTGTGTGGACTGGCACCATACAAGACACTATAGGCTCATCTCCGCTATCTGCACATCTTAGAGATCCTGATTATCTACACTTCCTTGATATCATTTTACACAGGTTGCTGAAAATGTACCATTGGCCCTATGTTGTTACATGTGACTTATGTATGATGGTGCATCACATTTCAGTTATTGTGTTTGAAAGTGGTTCCAGAATCACTATCCATGAGGTTCAATAGGGAGGTGTCCTGAAGCTCCTGTAAATTTGGCCTGCTCGATCACTGGACCTGAACCCACTGGACTTATCTGTGATGTCACATCAAAACAATCATTTACACCTCCCCTGTGAACAGTGTAGAGTTGTGGCATTGCATGCAAGATGCAGCAGAGTTTATCCAAAATACCCCTGGAGTGTTAAATATATTCAACAGTCTGTGTCACCATGTCGATGCCTGTATTCACATCAACATAGGAAACCTTGAGCATTTGTTGTGATGCGCACCATTAAATAACCCATTTTTTCTCAAGAAATTAATTATGCTCCATGTCTCAGTTCACTGATGTATCCAATCCATACAATGCTTTCATGTGTAACTAACTGTCTGTTGCATATTTGCATGACATCATGTCAGGCCTCCTTATCTGTGGGATTTGCATTGGGCTCCATGTCATTGTGCATGCCATTGTGGGAAGCCCTCCTCACAGGACAGGTAGTTTGAAAGAGCAGTCTCTCTCTAATAACATATTTTAAGCATTATGTTTACTAGACCTTTTTGATTCATTTTCGTGCCGACACTTTTCCAATTTATGACATACTTTTCCAGGTCACCTTGTATAAAGTAGCACATACATGTCAAAATGTTTAAGCAGGTGGGAATGTAGATCTGGACAGGGAGTATGATTTTCACTGGTAACCCTCAGAATGGCAATTTATGCTGTTAAGGTAGTTTATTACAACTGCAGATCTTAGTGGTCCCATCATTCAGATAATACCCTCACTCTAAAGAAATTCTTGCACCCAATGAGCCTTATGAGGGTGGCTAGCATTGACTATTGGAACTGGGTCCTACTATAATGGTTCATAAACACCTAAGACAGGTACAAGGAATTTACCCCTATATCTGAGATCAATCAAAGATGTTCTCTTAAAGATGTGGTGCTCCATACATTCATTAGGTATTATGCTTCCTCAGACTACCTCCTCCATAGAATAGTATCAGGTTTCACTCTCTCAAGATTAGACTCCGAGAATCTACTGTAAACCAGAACTGGATTCATTGGTAATATTACACAGGACTATTGTGTTGGTGTTCAATTCCCATATTACAAGTTGAAATGATCCACTGTTGCACTGGTATTGCAGACACAATCACAAGTTGTTTTGCATACAAATCACTTTTCTGCTATGTATGGTATGGCTCAGTGTGAGAATTCATTCTATGGCAGCTGCATGTTCAGAAGAGAGTTGCTGTGCTATCAACTCCCTATTGAAGGGCTCTCAAACATGCACCTGCAGCCATTTTGTGTGACCCACAGGCAAAATCATGGTAGTGAGCTGCAGCTTACTAGATCTGCTCGACTATGATGATCTCATACAAGTATGGAGAACATGATCATGTTAGACTGAGAGGACGCTACAAACAAAATTCAGGTTTATTTTTGATATTAAATGTAACCTTTAAATAACAAAACAATTACCTTTCGTTTTTCATTGCTTAAAATAAAATGTGGGCCACAAAATATTGAGAACTAACTAATTTGATCCCTGTGTGATTAAAGTGTATGATTCAATTCTGTTTATAGCAGTCAGAGTAAAACAGGACACATCCACTCCAGTTTTGACCTTATACAAGTCTTCATCATATATCTTCCACTCATTATAAAGATTTGATTATTGGGTTGTTTTACTTCAGAGCAAGGCTGGATTTTTCAGAGGACATCCCTTCTCCCTTCAGAATGCTATTAAGAGTAACGGAGATCAAAAATTATTTAAAAAAATGCATGTAATATGCACAAGTTTATGAAATTTTTAAAATCTCTAAAACAAAGGGGAAAATATGCTGCAATGGAAATCCAGTCCCTTGCCCTAGCCCCACCTTTTTCTGGACTGACTGCATTGCTTGCTCTCTCGTTTTTTGCTTTTTTCTCTCTAAATTCAGGATGGGTTCTGAGGACCCAAGAGCTCAGAGAAGGTTGAGGGAAAGGGACGCACTGGATAGCTGTTAGGAGACAGATGGTAGTGTTCCATCAAGGCTACCCAGCATGCTCCTTAACATGCATGCATAGGGTATGGCTCTCCTGTACATGGGCCATAGCTTAACATCTCATTTCATAAAGTCACCTTTCTCACAGAGGGTAGAATGGGCATTAACAGAGAAAATTTTTAATGCAAGCACAGTTGGGACTTGAACCTGGAAACTGTAGATTATAAGCTTGGCATGCTACTAATTGAGCCAACTCCTACCCTCGTAATCAGGAAATCACATGTGGGTGAGCATTTGGGCCTCTTACAGTCTTTATATAATTAGCTCACTGTCATCTGGCTAAAAGCTCTGACTCAAAATGAACTACACATATACTGTCTCTGTGCCATTTAAATGTGAAATCTTCCTCAGCAGCACATAACTTCATTGCTACAATTAAGTGTAGCATAGTTATATTTTAAAAAACATCCACATTTGCATATTAGTACAGTGTATGTAGGAATACATATACTCAGGTGCATTTGTATAGTTTATTCTCTTTGGACAACACCTAAGAAAAGAATGTGTCCTAATTTAACTATATTTATTGTCTATAAGTATAGAGCAAATGCTGATAACCTGATTACATGTCTGAGTATGAGAATTGATGAACCTTTCACACTTGCTAAAATGTTTTATGGAATATCTCCAGTTCACTTGTCATCAACATTTTTTTTCCTATGAAGAAATCAAAATTGTATATTGAAACATGTTTCAAATTTTTTCCCATTTATTAAAAAAAAACTTAATTTACATTTTCATAAAATCAGAGCATTATTTAATTGTATTGTGCCCTTACTTAGTCTCGTGGTCTATCTAGTCTAGTGTATCCGACTGCTAGACCAGCAAGTATGCCATGTAGCCTCTGGTTCTTGATTTTTTTTTTTTTTTCAGGACTATGGTGAATAAATGTTATGAAAAGTTTATTTTTGGGATTTAATTCCCATACACATAGCATCAAGATATAAATTTTGCATCATAGGTAAGTACTGAATGTTGAAGATGATTTATATTTTTTATATTTTAGTTAATGCATGTTTTCTATTATTATGTTAAGCAGGAAATGTGGGATGATTTCTGTTTAGAGATAAGCTCTATTTAAAAATTTTGTCTCATATGATTATCTTTTTTTTTTCAATCATTCAGATGGGCATTGTTTACAATAATTCATGCTTTTTAGGCTCTTATCTCTAATGGGATTATTCAGTTCTGGGAGGCTTTTTATACTGCAAACAAAAAAAGAGCCAGCATTAGTTCAGTGATACAATACTCTGGCATGTATCTCGAGAGAAGTGGGTTTGAATCCCGCACATGTCAGCGAAACTTTTTTTCACAAAACCATTTATTGACTTTTTGTCTTGGTTGGGTTGTTTTACCTCTGAGCAGCACATTTTTTGCACAGAATGGACTAAATGGTTAGGTCACAAGGGCCTCAAAGGTTCAGAGAAGGTTGGGGGAGGGGACCCACTGGAACAGTTGTTGGGAGACAGATGGTAGGCTCCCATCAATGCCATCCAGATTTATTCAATAACGTGTACAAGGTATGGCTCTCCCACACATGGAGTCACAGCTTAATTCCCATCTGATGGACGGCAGCCTTTCCAAGCCCATCTGTGTCCCCCATCTTGACCATGGGCAAGGCGGAGAGTTTTGTGGAGATAAATCTCGATGTTGGCAGAAGCAGGAATCAAACCTGGAAACTGCAGATCATGAGCCTGGAGTGCTACCGACAGAGTCACCCCTGCCCCACCAATGAGAATGCTCTGTTCTTGGGGGAGGAGGGTTGGGGGTCAAACTGTGGAACAATGGTTTATTTTTTAGCAGTATGTTCAGGTTAAAATGATTATCTTCAATGAGATAATTCTGTTCTGGGGTTCCTTGAAATTCACAATATTACTTGATGTTTAACGGTAAGTAAACACTTGTTAAAATAACCATGTCTGATGAGATTGTTTTTTTGTAGTTTTTTCTTAAATTATGGAGAGAACTTTTTAGTGATATACACAATTGAAACAAGTAACCTCAGATGGTGCTGTCTTTCATTGGTTGTATAGTGATATGCAGAGTTAGGAAAAATTGTCATTACTTTTGATGTTTTTTTTATTTGTTGAACAAAATTTTATGTTTAGTAACAAGTGTTTATCATTATATTCTTTATTAGACTTATTTTCATTCTAGGCCTCTTCACTGTTAGTAACATGATTGTTTAAGTTACTATATGTAGAACTAAACACAGATGACAATCACAGTGTTACCTATTGACTTTTTACTGCCAATATATCAATAAATATTTTATGGAAAAACTTTATTATTTATTTCCATTTTACTCAAACGCAATATAAAAAGAAATAAGTTGCTACCCGAGATCATAGATGGCGCCAAAGGTAGGTACCGAGATCATCAGTGAAGAGTTTAAAGTCTTAAAATTAATGGGAAAAAAATGAGCTGGCATTAGTTCAATAGTAAAATCTTGGCCAACAATGATAGACTACAGACCAGTGCAATTGCTTGAAAAAGGTACCTTTATGCGAGTCTCCTATGATATAAAATCTCACTAGATGGCGTGCAAACACTTGACAAACAAACCATTCTCTTAAGTCATTTTCGTGCTAAAGTAGCGAGGAAAAACTTCAAATTTCATGAATGTAAAGAACCATGGGGGAAAAAATATGCTACTTTTATGTTTGTAACTTATATGCTGTTAACATTTTTAAACAGAAGGTATTTTTAGGAAGAAAAATCGTATAGATTTGGATTTAAAAAATCATAAGTTTGGTGATTTCACTTCTGTATATCGTAATAAAAAACTAAAACACTAAGTTTTTTTTTATTTTTTACAAACTATGTATGATTAGATATTCAAAATTATGGTGGTGGAAAGTGAACGTCCTGAAGTTTCCATAAGAAACAATTAATTCATCTCTTAGACCCAGGGTGGGTGGGAAAATGCAATTGTTTTGCACTCAGCAAAATTTTTTTTATAGAGATGAAACTTTTTTTTTTTGCAATGGACAGGTATTGATGAAATATTACGATTTTCACCTTCTTAGTCTCCCAGAAGCTATAAATGCACCTCTGTCGAAAAAATTGAAAATTCCAAAATTTCAAATGAATATTGCAAACTATGTATTTATGGTGGAACTTTGAAATTTTGATGGTGGAATGCGAAGGTCACATTGTACCATTAGCAATTATGAGTTGACCACTTAGACCTAAGGGGTGGAAAAATGCAATTTTTTTTGTTTTAAGAGAATATTGTTTCTTTATTGAGATAAATTACAAAATGATTTGGTGTTGCATAGTTATTGATAAAATATCACGATTTACACTTTCCGAAGTTAAAATTCGTGATCCCCTGTCAGCTGTCAGTCAATCATGCACAATTGACTATTTATTAGATATTACTCTGAGTTAGTGATTTGAATTATTACTGTGAATATAATACTCTTTGCATTAGCAGATGCCAGAAAGATGCAAAAAAAACAACAACATAACATCCTTTCTCCCGATTAACCTGTTTAGTGCCATGAGCTCAGCATCCGAGTGGAGAAATATTGTGTCCTTGAATGCCAAGCACTCAGCATCACGTTTTTCTTGATTTAATTTCTCGTGCTATTTTGCTTTCATCCTTCTGGTTTTTTATTTGAAAGTTGCAATGCATTTTCAACTGTCTTTATGATTTTTTTTTTTTCAAATTGATATAATTTATAGTTGTGTTAAAAATTGATTGTAAAAGGTATTGGATTTCTCTACCAAGAGAACAAAGGCAATCAAAGGTGTAATATACCACGTGACCCACGATCCAGTTTTCTCCTTCACCCCACTCCCCGTAGCTTCAAGGCATGGGGTTCTGAAGGTAATCCAATTTGCAGCCAGTTGTCTAACGTGGGAGGAAAGGGGGTAGTCCCCATCCATTTGAAGTCTTACACACCCTTTGCACATGTGATATGTAGCTCCTGTGACCTTTGAACTGTCCCTTTGTTTTTATATCATATGCACCTGTTCTGGACTGACACATCAGAAAACAACATATCGCCATCTTTAAGAATAGAGAAAATTTGAAAAATTGCGTATTAAAATTTTTTAGTTTTGAAAAGATCGCAGTTTTAAATACGAACATAGAAAGCACTCAATGAAAACCCATGCAGACAACATGGTTTGTTTGTCAAGTGTTTGCACGCCATCTGGGGATATTTTTTGCATGAGTGCCTCGAGAAAACTCGAATTGGGCAGGCCTGTACTCTATCATTGTTAGCCAAGGTAGAATACTCTGGCATGTTTCTGGAGAGATGGGGGTTCAAGTCCCGTATGTCGGCGAAATTTTTTCCACAAAATATTTATTGATAAGTAGAACTTTCTAAGAAGCTAATATTGTTTCTTATGTGATACTGAAATGCATTTTTCATTAGAAATGCATTTTGTTCATACTGAAATGTATTATTTATAATTTTCTTGTTAAGGAAAAAGTTGAGCATTCTGTCAAGGTAATGCATTATTGCATAGGTATTTTGATGTACTTTTTTTTCCCAAGTGACTTTAAAAATTACTTGAGAATGGATGAAGCAAGTATTTATTGAGTTTAGCATATTACAAGCTCAAAAAGGGGGCAGAAAAATGCATTTAATTACCACCCTGCAGTTTCTTACTAGTTGTCGATGTTACAATATTGCTTATGTTATGTGAATTGCTGAGCACACTTTGGGATATCTTAAACCAGAAATATGATGGGTGGTGTATTTACCCCACTACCACAGCACAAAACAACAAAAGGAAACACAAGATAATCATTCTCATGGAGTATTTTACTCCTTGCATTACTCTAGTGTGATTTATTGGGAGATAAATTTGACTGACACATCTGCTGGTGTGTGATGCACAGTTACTTGGCCAAACTATAATCAAACAGATCTTTATTATGATATGTTGTCCAGGATAATTTATTTTCAAGTGGCACTAACTGGCAGAAATATCAAGCATTCTTTTATGTTGGACGATGCTTTCGCTTTTCAGAAATGTGGTGACCTTACTTATATATAGGGAAAAAAGCTATGGCAGATTACAACATAGGTGATTGCCAGGGCCTCCAAACTCATGGGCACCCTCGAAACTGTTCAAAAGCAAAAACAATTTTGAGTAAAATATTTCGAATTTACTACAAAGCACATCTCATTATTGCAATTCAATTTATTTAACATGCTATAAGCATTTTCCCCATTCACAAGTTACAAAATTTTTTGTAGAATACTCCCCCCACACACACGGATAGTTGGGGGACTCACAAACATTTTGTGCTTAGGGCTTTTAGATACCTTACTCCACCACTAGAAAAAGGAGAGAAGAATGACAGTTAAGGTTGAATGTTGCTAAATTGGCAGTAATTTGGCTAAGTCTTAATAAAAACAATGAATGATTAAAAAGAAATACAGGTTGTACTCTAAAATTGGCATGGGCAAATCATGGCTTCATTTAATGCACCTTTTATAAAAAATTTACTCAGGAACTGTATTGAAAACTAATAAGTTTCTGTGCTTGTGTAAACCTTAGAAACTTATGCAAGCTGTTAAGTATCTTTTCCTATTAATCTGTTTTATTAATAATAATGGAAGAATCTAATGTTTTTAATCCCTGATCACACTAACCATCATCTGTCAAGATCACAGAAAGTACTAATGCTCTAACTTGTGGCAAAAGTTAATATTCTTCAATTCTATAATTCTTCACTGGTTAAGTAAAACGTATAAATAGCTAATATACCGTTCGGGTATAAAAAATTACCAAAAAAAATGTGTCGGACAGAACAATGCCCAGTTAGCTACTACAACCTAAAGAAGTGTTATTTATACCTAACTATTCGAACAATAACTTCCTTTACACATCAAGATTTGAGTCTGAGACTATAATAATTTGGTGAGTTCTCATGATTATTAAAACATACATAGAATTATAACATTAATTTAATACTGTACGAACACATTATTTCAGTGACGTAAGACGAAATACATGGCAAAGTTGAAATTGAATATTTTACCTGCTGCTCTAGACCTTTTCCATTTTCGTTGGATTCATTAATCATATTACACAATCAAAATGCTTTTTGTTGTCGAATAATGTACCAATACAACTGCAAAATATACTCTTTGCTATCAACTCAATCACTACTCTCAGTACTATAACAAAAACTGAATACATGTATGTATAGTCGAAATCAGTGACGTCACTTATATAGCCCACGTTTACTACCCGTTAACCGCTAATACCACTGAAGCATCTGTAATTTTAGAACATGCCAGGCTTCATGATTATATTTCGCTTGAGAATATTTTAGTTCCTATATTTTAAGTTTTTGGAGATCAGACAGAAAATATATTAAACGTTAGATGTGATAAAGATAGACTTAGATATTTTTACTATACTACACTGCAATTTATAATGTAGGCCTTTATTAACTTATTCTTCTAAACTAATTTTTATCGTTAAATTTCTTAAATTCTCTGACATGAGAGCATAGATATAGTAAAGCGAACCTCTTTCTTATATTTATACATGAAAGCTATGAACGATTCAGTTCTCCGCATCAGAACTATACAAACTTAAGTTTCATAACAATCATAACTATAAAATATTCAAAAAGTATTAACAGCAATTTAAAAAAAAGATGAATTTAAAAGGTCAAACTTACAGTTTCACACACTATAAAACAACTCAACTGCAGGCAAGGAATCGTTGATCAGATCCTATTATGAAAAGATAAAGATAGTTCTTTAGTTATAAATCACCGCATTGACTACTAACCACTACCGTTTAGCTGTATATATGTATGGATAACATCATCTATAAAATTCTTCTACTAACTGAATTCAGAGATGGCTAGATTCTGTATGAAAATAATGAAAATAGTAAAGGCATGTTCCCCATTTTTCTTAATTGACGAACTTGGAGGTAATCATGCGTCGTCATATACGATGGCTAAAGAGGTAGATCGTAGATCGTTAAAGGATATGTGATGTATCGGGAAAAACTTTACCCTTGACCATCTCCATCTGAAGATATGCCTAATTGGTATGAGTAAAGCAAAAAGTAAACAACCCGTGCCCCCCCCCCCCTCCGAAGGGCTAGCAATAAGAGACGCTAAAAAACAAATATAAACGCAAAAGAGACCTAAAACTGGAAGCTCTCCTCAGAGAAAGCCACCGTTTTAGACCTCTTGTACTTATTCAACACAGTATGATCATAAAGTAACAAAGAAGAAATAATCTCATTTGGATTATTGCTTACACCATCGAAGAAACTTTTCGAGCTGCGCTTGATATGTGTATATATGTGGTCGATGTGCAAGTCAGTATGAAGTCGTCTGTTAGTAACAAACCAGAGGGAACGATCGTAGCTCTCAAGATTTTATTCTGTAAGACCTGAATCTTACGTATATTAGAGGCAGTGGTATTCGCCCATACAGGTGATGCATATAAGATCACCGGTCTGATAACAGCATCATAAAGCAAAAGCTTGTGATCCAACAACAGAATGGAGTTTCTCCTAAGGAGAGGACCTAAGTGGCCTCTAAGCATGTTGACCTTGGAGACAATATGGTTGATATGGCAATCCCATTTTAACCTTCGGTGTAAAAACACTCCAAGGTACTTGACAGAATCCTGCCAGTCGATGGGATCATCATAAAGTTGAAGGCCGGCTAAAGAGGTAATACAGCAATGTGATAAACTGCATCATAATAAACACTGAAAGTGAAACAAAGGAAGACACCGATTATTACTTATGACGGTAACGTAAGTTAAAAAACATATCCTTTGACTCTAAATTGTGAATAGGGAATATTTGATCTGTGTTCTAAAAGATTGTATGAAATAGATTGTACGAAAACAAGTAGTCTAAGCAAATTAACTCAAATTTAAGAATAACATAAAAATTTTCTCTGTCTGTAATCCATGTTCTTATTTTTATTAATCCACTTAAAGACGTAAATATATTACGGATTTCGCAAAAAGGGCTGAAATTTAACCTTGTTTTTCGTAGATGATATAATGACTCTTTTGAGAAAATAAAGTAGAATCAGAAACCTTGTTAGAAATTTTGAATGAATTTATTTTCCTGAGAATTCATAAATTAATTTCCATTGAAATAAGAAATGCTTTAAATTTGAAACTGCAGTAACTGTATTCCTAAGGTCAAGTTCCGAAATCTGTTCAGGGGAGTGAGCCTAATATCTATACATTATTTCACTCTACAAATTAATCTGAAAATTCATGAACTTCTCAAGAAAAAAAAACTAAATATAGAGGAATCATAGAAAAAGCTGTTCTTTTGCATATTATGAATAATAAGAGGTGCAGATTTGTCAGAATGCTCTGGAAATCTGTTACAGTGTTGGTAGTCATGATGACTTTCAGTGCTGTTTTACTCTGTCCAAATCTCAGAGAAATTTATGAAGCAGCAATAATTATAGGTTTTTCACTTAGAGAAAAACAATTAACTGGAAAGGTAGTTAAACCAAAATTAAACTGTTGAAACAGGGTGAATGGTTTGTATCATTTCTAACCTTCACTCATCAGCTCTTCAAAGAAAGCTATGGCAGATTACAACATAGGTGATTGCCAGGGCCTCCAAACTCATGGGCACTCTCAAAACGGTTCAAAGGCAAAAACAATTTTATGAGTAAAATATTTCAATCAGGTTAATCTACTACAAAGCACGTATCCTATTATTGCAATTCAATTTATTTAACACGTTTTATGCATTTTCCCCATTCACAAGTTACAAAATGTTTTGTAGAATACTCCCCCCACCATACACACACACACACACACTCATGGATAGTTGGGGGACTCTCGAATATTTTGCACTTTGAGCTGTTAAATACCTTAATCCACCACTAGAAAATGGAGAGAAGAATGACAGTTAAAGTTGAATGTTGCTAAATTGGCACTAATTTAGCTAAAGTCTTAATAAAAACAATGAATGATTAAAAAGAAATATAGGTTGTACTCTAACATTGACAATCGGCAAAAATAAATATCCTTGATTACTTACATTACTGTGCATTTTACATTACTTTTTTGATACTTGATTACTTACATTACTTTTTTATCTTATATTACTGTGCATTTCAGACTGCAGGAAAGGTGGGCAAAATCGAGGCAACTTAGCAAAATCTAAGGCAGTAAGCAAAATTCGAATCCTCTTGGAAAAATGCAGGTGAATTGTCAAAATTTGGATTGGTTTTGTGAAATTTAGGGGAATTGGCTAAATCGAAAAAACTTGGCAAATTCTTGAGGAGTTGGCAAAATTCGAAGCCACGTGGTAAAATATGGTGAATTGTTAATTAAAAATTTTAAAAAGCACATATCTTCCTACGTGTCTCTAAAAAGTAGAAAATAAACCTAAAACATATCAATGGTGCAATTAATCACCGAGTTTATATTCACTTCAAAGAAAATAGGGCGACGGCGATCTTGTTGTGTAGATAAAACGGCGCCTTTTCTTCCTTCGAAGTGAATACGAAATCGGTGACTGATTGTGACATCAATATGCTTAAGTTATTTTCTACTTTTTAGGTCTGTATAGGAAGATGACAATTTTTAAAAATTTGTATTTTATTTTTTTCTGTCACTAAAAACACCTACCTTCGAAACCTTTCATTTGATATATGACAAATAAGCATCGGCCATTCCGTGGCCGAGTGGTTTGCGCGCTTGGCTACTGATCTAAGGGACCTGGGTTCGAACACCAGATTAAGACATGGATGTTCGTGGCGTTTTTCTGCTAAGGTCTGATCATTCTCTCAGACCTTCTACTGTGGTGTATAAACTGACAGACTTCTGTCAGCAGCTGCTTGTGACAAGCAGCTGCTTGAAGGAGTATTCATTTATTTTTTTAATAACCTTCGAGCATAATTCACAAGCTTTAAATTGAGATATGACTCATTAAATTCGAACCCCGCGAAAATCCGTACCATCTTTTTTTGTCATGGGGGGGGGGGGGGATATTGGTATAAGAGTTTAGGACGGTAATTATATGAGCTTTCATTTGACAGCTAACTCGTTACTGTATGCCAGAGGTGGGCAAACAGTCGATTGCATTCAACTGTTTGGTCGATTGCGCAGCTGCCATAGCTGGATATTAGCTTACACTAATGTGAACGTCACTGCCACTACTGTATCACAAGTCTTAGTGTTTGTGAGCGAATTTGCAGCTAGTTTTAGCGAATTTTTTCATAAAGTATATAATTCTAGCATAATCGTGTAATTCTAGTATAATCACATAATCCTTGATTTATTACCATGCTAAAGTTGGTTTTATGGGACACG
Source organism: Ryuthela nishihirai (assembly GCA_038380435.1). Lineage (NCBI taxonomy): Eukaryota > Metazoa > Arthropoda > Arachnida > Araneae > Heptathelidae > Ryuthela > Ryuthela nishihirai. The sequence goes on from JAWZYU010000009.1 coordinate 12,837,774, forward strand.
AATTGGAAAACGTTATAGTCTACAGGTCTTTCATTAAACGTTACAGGTTTCACATTTGCTTATTTCCCCTATTTAATTTTTTATTACTTTGAAAAGTTTAGCGAAATTTGGACATTAAAACTTAGCTTGTCAAGTAGTGTTAAATCATTATTATAGCTTATGTACTTAAGGTTGATCGCAAAAGAGTTTTTGAAAGCCTATGCCACTCACCGCATCACAAGCTTTCATTTGACACACAGCTTGTTACTTTCGACATTCGCTTTCAGGAGATATGGGGGGACAATCATTTTCATATCTCCCCCCTTTTCAGGGAAGTACGAAAGCAGAGTGATCAATGTTTTTACAGCCTATGACCTTGCCACATCAGAAGCTTTCATTTGACCCATAGCTTGTTACTTTGGTATGACTTCTATTGAGATGGAAGATACAGGGAGACAATCGCTTTCATATCTCAACTTTTCAGGTGGAGTATGGAAGCAGGAGGATCAATTTTTTTTTAGGCTATGACATTCGCCGCATCAGAATCTTTCGTTTGACATATAGCTTTTTACTTTACACACTCGCGTTCAGGTGATATAGGGGAACAATGATTTTCACCTCATATTACTCTTCGTTTTTAGTGTGGAAATATGAAAGTGGAAGAATTGTTTTCATATTTCCCATTTTTAGGCTGGAAGATAGCAATGGGGATTAATATTTTTATAGCCTATGACACTCCCATAGTCATAAGCTTTCATTTGACACATAAATCCATTAATTTCTCTATAGCGTTCGAAAGATATGGCATAAAGTTGGCATAATCGAGAAAACTTGACAAAATGTTTTGGAGTTGGCAAAATTCGACGTGACTTGGGAAAATTTAGGAAGGGAAATATTTTTATTTGTAAAATCATGGCAAGGTTGCAAAATCGAAGCACTTGGTAAAATCCAAAATCGATGGAAGGTGGAAATTCTTCTCCCCCCACCCCCCTCCCACACAAACAGGACGAAATTGAGGGCACATTAGTAACAGAAGATATATAATTGAATTTAAGTAAAGTACTTATTATCTCAGTTTGCAAAATTTTATTACCGAGTTGGTAAATTTTCGTTCTCCCCCCCCCCTCCCCCGGTAACCATAGACCCTTCGCTACGCCCCTGGATCAAGATTCCTGAAGGGAACTTAGCAAAATTTCAAGATGCGAATAGTCAATAATTCAAAAACTAGAAATATTGCCCCTAAATAGGGCCATAACAATAGGATAATACTGATGCAAATGATATGGGTCTATGGTGTTTGAGGGGGCCCACTCAAAATAGAAGTCGACAAAAAATATATTAAAATAAAAGACAGAGAGGTATTTCCTTATTGTGATAATTTCTGCCTTTTTCATTTCATAAATTATGGCGAACTGAAATGAAATCATTCATCATTTTGTGGATGTAAAAACGAGGGAAAAGATATTGAAGAGCATTTTCATTTCTTTTATCTTTTACCTTCATCTCTGCACAAAAAATATTATATTAAAATAAAAGAGAGAGAAAGGTGTTTTCCCCATTGTGATAAATTTTACCTTTTTCATTCCATAAATTATGACGAACTGAAATGAAATCATTCATCATTTTGTGGATGCGAAAACGAGGGGAAAAAGATCTTCGAAGAGCATTTTTGTATTACATCAATATTTTTCATTTTATATTAAAATATTGATTTTGAACGTATATTTTTTATTTTTTTTTTCTGTTTCAAAGAAATAATTATGGAATTGAATGGGCAAAAATATTTCGGTCTCCAAGTCAACTACAAAAATAAAACAAGTAAGGGGTGCATAGGTTTGACCTTGAGGCCTTCCATTCCTATTTGTGCCATTGCCTCTAAATTAGACTCTAACATCCTTTTAGATTCTGTTTACGCTGATATTGAATCCTTGCATAAATAGGAGCAAATTCAGATAAGTATATGTGCTCACACACAATAACTTTGATTGCTCAAACCCAGAGTTTTGTTTATACTAGATTGGGTTGGATGAGTTGTTTTACTTTTGAGCCATGTAGTGTATTATCACGACACCTAGAAATGCTTCCTGAACAGCAGATAATATGTCTTCTGGACAGACCACTTCACCACAGCTGCTATCAAAGAAGTAGTGGACATAGTGAAGGTAAATAGAGAGAACAAGTTGCACACCTCTCTAATCACCCTGGATGTGATGGGCGCATTTGACAACGTCTGGTGACCTGCAATTCTCGGCAGGCTAAAAGAACCTTCTTGTTCCAGGAACATCTATAGATTGGTATCTAATTACAAAAGTAATAGGAAGGTCACTTATTCACATCCCAGTGGGGCAGTTTCCAGCAACTTGTATAGGGCTGCACACATGGTTCATGCAGTGACCTATTTCTCTAGAACGTAGTTGCAGACATTGCTCTGGAGTTAACCCTGCCTGAGAGTGGCTGGCTACAGGCCTATGCAGATGATATGCTGCTTGTCATATCGACCTCTTCCAGAGTAAGAGTGGAGATTGCCAGCAATGCAGCATTGTTGGCACTCGATGGATTGAGTCTCCGGTACAAGCTTGGGTTCAGCTGTATGAACATAACATCAATGACTGTGGCTAAAGAAGGTGTCCTCAACAAGAGGTACCTGTCTTTAAACTGAATGGAAATAACTTCTGCCACAAGACGACTTTGAAATATTTGTGTATCATGCTGGATGAGAGGATGAGCTGGATCCCACACCTGCAGGACCTAAAGATAAAATGCACTGAAGTAATGTGCAAACTGGGGCGTATTGCTCGCATCTCATGGGGCCTCCAAGGGGAGGTCCTGAAGGTAACTTATCTGAGGGGGACAGAGAGGATCCTGACACATGGGGCGGGGGCTTGGTGGTGCTTGAAGGACCACTCCATGATGTTCAGAAAGCTGCTTGCAGCCCAGAAACCAGCCTTACTGCGACTCACCAGAGCTTATAGAACTACATCTATGAATGTGCTCTTGGTGATTGCAGGGATCCCGCCTCTGTATTTGACAGAGTGCAAAGAAGTGATCATATTTACAGTCCTGCAGCAAGGTAAAAGGCAACATTTCTCGAAGTCCACTATGACCTGGAGATCTATGAGATTGAAACCGCTAAGTGGTATACACACCCTACCAAGAGACTATGTGTCCATGGTCTATGCACTTACCATTGGGTAGAGGAGTTGAAGTCTACACAGACGGTTTCCAGAGCGAGGGTGGTGTGGGCCTAGCCTACACTGTCTACAATCAAGGAGCCAAAGTGTATGGCTATAAGAGGAAGGTATCAATTAATGACTCAGTGTTCCAAGCAGAGTTGCTTGCCATTAGAGAGGCCCTTATGTCGGCCCTAAGCGATTGTAGTCATTACAACAACATTTGACTGTATATCGACAGCCAGGTAGTTATGCAAGTGCCTGAAGATGCAAACAACAGACATCAAATGGTTAACGAGATCAAGTGACTTTTGGTTAATAATAACATACCCAGTATCTCTCTCTCTTGGATCAAGGTGCACGTGAGTTATGAAGGAAACCAGTGGTCAGACCAACTGGCCCGTTCAGCAGCCACCGACACCCAGCCTGTGATCACGGTAAAAACTTCGAAAAATACTCTGAAGTAAATATTAGACAAATGGGTAATGGACGAGTGGCAGAAGCTTGGGATATGACTGAGAATGGTCTACAAACGAAGATATTCTTACAGAGAGTTATTTTGTCCTTGGTGTCCTCTGACCACTACTTAACGCAGGTATTGGCAGGTCATGGGAACTTCCCAGTCTATCTGTAGCAGTTTAAAATCGCTGCCCACTGTTACTGCGGCTGTGGGGCTCCATATGCAGAGGTCATGCACTATATCCTATGGTGCCCGATAACAGAATGTTTTGCTAACGAACTCAGAAATGCCCAAACCATCAGAAAGGTAGCAGGCAGGATGACCACAATATCCATTAGGAGTGCACAAGTCAGGGCACACCTGAGGGACTTGGGTTGGCTCATCTGCTGGCTATGGGACTCCCTCCTTTTAAGACCGAAACTGCTTTCGCTCTACTACTTAACTTCCTTATTCTTCTAGCCAGGCTGCACTCCCCTGAGACAACCTCTTACCTTCAACTTTCAGGCTCTTGCCACTCATGTAGTGTCATGCAGACAGAACACGAGTTCAGTGTGGGCCATGGTGTTTTTTCCCATCCAATGGACAGCAGCTTTTCCAAGCCCATTGTTTTCTTCTATGGATCAAAGGTAGGGAGGGGTTTAATATGAGATAAATATCATGCCATAGGTGGGACTTGAACCTGGGAACTTCAGATTACAAATTGGAGAGCTATTCATTGGGTCAACACCAACTCTTTCTATATATACTAAAGAGCACTTTGGCAACAGTAACGTAGATTCTAATCAATGGGATAATATTACTAGAGAGAGGACTAACAATCTCAGCTTTAAACACATTCAAATCTTAAGTCTAACAGAGATCAAGGCAAAAGTATTTTTATATATTAAGGTTATAGGATATTTCAGGTAAGCCAGGAAGATAAACCAATATACACAGTCGTATCAGAATAATATGACCACCTACCATAGTATATATATGGTAGGTGGTCATATTATTCTGATACGACTGCGTATTTATGTTCCAAAAATGTTCATTATTTATATCAAGAACAGTGGTATTTTATTAACTAATTTTAGATTTTCGATCTCTTGATGAAAGGAATTAAATGTTTTAAAATTAAAAATGGTAGAGCATAGTTCTTAAAGCAAATGCAGCATTCTTAAATTTTCGTTATACTATTTTTTCATCTGTGTAAAATTACATCTAACTTACAAAATATCGCAATATTAAATTAAGAGTGTTAATGTGTGAAAATTAGCTGATTTAGAGCTAGTTGTTTTAGCATTTGTGGTATTTGATTTGTAAAAATTATGTCCACAGTGTAAAACCTATAGAGCATGACTAAGACTTCAATGCACATTTAAACCTGCCCAGTCAGTAAATATGCTTGTCTGCCCATATTTTTTACTTATCCAACAGTGGCCATTGACAGCCAGTGACCTTAAGAGGCAGCAATAATAAAATTGTTATTGTGTCACTGTCATGTTATGGAAGCAGCTGTTTAAAATGTTACACCTAACATCAGGCCGGATCTGGCAATGATGTAACTTGGATCATGTCGGGATCTGGAAAAAATGAAACAAATACAGGGGAGTGAGGGGAATTATGCAATAGGGTAGAATACAGTAAGGGGGTTAAGGAAATTGGATTTCTATTGCAGTAACACATTTTTCCCTCAGTTTTAGAGGTCTTTGAAAAGTTTCTTGAAAAATGCACAAGGTTAATAATTTTTTACTTATAATACTTCTTTCTGTTCTCCAAGATATGGTCCTATTTGAGATGCTGAGCTGAAAGTAGGAGTAAGTTGAATATCACATCTCAAATGGTGCTCATTGAAATCTATTGATTATCAAAAATTTTCTATATACAATTATTTTCTTTACTTAATTATTTAATGAAATATAACACTTTAAAAATGACTATTTTCTTATAATTATCCTGCATAAAGAATTGCAACGTTTCTAAATCACATACAGTGGACTCCTGTACAATGCAGGGGATGAGTTCCGCGTCATAGGAAATCGCGTTATACGGGACATGCATTATCAGATGAATTGTCTATCCCCATATTTTCAATCTAAAAATTATCTGGAAAAGGAATTGTTTTTAAGTAACGATAACAATAAAGACGAAACTATGGACTCTTCAAGAGATGAATCTGTACAACCAATGTTAACAAGACGGCGTCGTTGGAACTTATTTCTTGATACTTCCTATAGTGAATGAATGTTAAATAGTGAAGTACATATTTTTATTTTAATTAAAAGTTGTATAAAAATCTTTAAATGTGCATATTATTTTTTTTGATAAACCTTTACATCTTTTAAAGCTGTCAGCTTCACTGTGCATATATAAACAACAAGTAAGTGTATACATTTGCTTTTCTAAAAAAAAAATCAAAAACTATGGGAAAATGTTAAATTTATCTTATGCGTAATACAGGACTGTTTATCGCGTTGTATGAGTACTAGTCGCAATTTTTTCGTTGCGTTATACGAATTCACGTTATAGGGGAGGGCGTTATGCGAGTCCACTGTTTTTTTTAATAAATAATCCCTCAATACTCAATCAGGTGATATCAATGGCAATAATGAATAGAAAAGTAGCTAATTCATAATAAAATATTTGATTTCAATTGTTGTATTCAAATATAAACCCAAGAAAAATATTAAAGTGTATAAAAAAATTATTAAGGCATGCAATAATTACAATTTTTAAATACATATTTGGTTGCCTTTTATTTTTACAAATGAATCGGTAGTATCGAAATAATGTAGGGAATTTTGGTATTGCTTTGAATTGTCAATATTGCTAAATCTACTATTCTGTCTTAACACATGGTAGTTCTTAAACAGTTTCTATTATGCCTCAATTTTCGAAAAAATTTGTACCCATCTCTTCACAGTTATGTAGTATTAACAGAATTTGGAACACAAATTACAGTATTTGGGAATATATATATACTAAATCATGAAGGTGATTACTGTACGTTAGATCACTAGTCCCCAAAATTTTTTAGCTCTGCACCTCCTTCACCTTTCTTGAACTTTTTTTTCCTTCATGGAATTCAAAATATTTTTTCGTATTAATAGTGTTTTGTGTTCATTATTCTAGTTCAAATATTATTTACCATATAAACATATTTACAGGTATTTTGATAATATATTCATGAAATTCTAAGGATTATCTGCCAAAACAAAGCATGCATAACTATGTAATCTAAGAGAGACTCCAAATTTTATTTAATAAATTTTTACTGAAAAACATAAGAACGTCAGCTCCCTCAAAACAAATCTCTAAAAAATTGCAAAAAAAAAAATGTTTCATTGGTAACGACTGGTTTAGACATCAGGTTCAATCGTATTGTGGTGATGAAGCTAGGTTTTTAACTCGTTTCCATCTACATTGGCATCTTGTCAACCAAATAGTATAACAGAATGTCTCTTTAGTTGTTTAGAGCATTTCCTGGTCCACTTCTTCAATTCCAAACATTTTAAACAATATTTGAAAAACATTATAGTATGTTTAGAGGTGATACCCGATTTCGAAAGATCATTTTTCTTGTATAACGGCGGAAAAAAAGGCGGCACCACCAGATAAAAAATGCATAATTTGATGTTGCATTAAAGGCTTTCATTGCCAAAAAATATTTCTTAGCTACTGTGTTGTTTCGATAATACTGATAATAACGCAACCAAAGTTGTAACTGTACTTGATTCAGAATTTAGGCACCTTTCAAAAAGGGCATCCTGAGGCGGTTGTCTGACAGCCATAAATAGTAAAGGGGAAATAGATAGAGTATTGGCAACAAAACTGTGACCATGCTTTACCCTACTAGTAACCGCAATTTTGGTGGCAATAAAAAAATACATTCTTGCAAGAAATTCCTATATATGAACCTATTTTACATATTATTGAATCGGTATTAAAACGAAATATTTCTCATAGGCGAAAAATCTGAATAATAGCGGAAGAAAACAATTCTTCCCTCGCACTTTTTAAGGATTTCCTGTTGCACTTTATTTTAACTTTGAACGATGAAATTTCCTAATAAGATTGAATCGTAATATTTGTTTATAAATAAATAAATACCCCCCCTCAAGCAGTTGCTTGCCACAGAGGTCTGACTGGAGCCTGTCAGTTTATATGCCATGGTACAAGGTCTGAGAGGATGGCAGGACCTCAGCCGAAAAACGACACACACGCCCCAGGGCACGAACCTAAATCCTAAAGCGTGCTAACCTTACTCGGCCACGAAATGGCTACTGTGTTAAAATGTTGGGAATGGATTAAATGCATCAGCAAGTTAAGAGCAAATGCTAAACGTTTGCTTAGTTGTAAAATATATTTGATTTAATTTCAAATGGTTTCAAAAAAAAAATTCAGTATTAAGTGACTTAAATACATTGCATAGCTACTACAACTTTCTTATTTCTATTTATTTCTTCTTCTATGTAGTAATTTTTATCCTATTTAAGTATATCATCATCATCATCAAGCATCCATGTCCTACTGAGGTCCAACCAGACCGTGAAATTTAGCTCTTCATGCATATCTGTCCTGAACTAGATCTACTGTATCTGGCCACTACACACCAATTCTAAAAAGCTCCTGTTTGACATTGTCTGACTAAGCATCCTAGGTCTCCCCCTCTTTCTGAGACCTTTAGGTACACTGTTCATAACTCTAATAGCTAATCTATAATTATCCATACGGTCAACATGGCAAAACTAATGGAGCTCTCTCTGCACAATATGCTGCTCAAAGGAGGTTGCCGAATCCTTTGCCTAACCTCATCATTACTTAGAAAGTTCAACTCCCTAATGCCCAAGATACTGCGTAAGCATCTAGAATCAAAAGCATCAAGCTTACTGTTATCTTGTTTTCAAAGTCCAAAATTTTACCACCATAATAACCATAAAAAGAATCAAACTATTACACAGTCTAATCCTAGTCTTTAGGTGTATACTCCTATTTCCTCATACTCTCCATAGATTCTTAAACTTCCTGACAGTAATACTTATTCGTGTGTATAACTTTAAGTATAACGTAAAATAAACGTTAGATATCAGTCAAAAAGCGCGTTTTTCGGAAGGAAAATATGAGTATTTGTAAAAGAGATTTATTGCTACCTTCCTCAGTACTATTGAAGCAATTAATCGAAGCGAAATAATCTACCATATTTCTAACGAAATAAAACCTTAAAAGCCAGTTTACCGACGATACTGAAATGAAACTACCTAAATCTGATGCGATTTTAAGGTTAATATGAGTTAAAGGACTGACAGTTTGCTGATGAATTCGGCTTACAGTTATCCATATTTTGCCAAGTTGCTATGACGAAATTGTTGGTGATACACTGTCCAGTACCCTTTTACTATATCTATGCTCGCAGCCTCACACATTAGTCTAGCCCTGATTACGAGTGACTGACTGATCATCTGACAGGGGATCACACGAATTTAACTATGATGCATAACTAGTAGAGCTATGAAATTTTGAACATAGGGCTAATTCGGATCGTAGATCTCGGGGAAAAAACCTGAAATTTGACCCCCCCCCCCCGACATGTCCTTCAAGGTCAAAAGAAGTCATATAAGTAGATATATTGATCTACAAGAGTTCGAAGAGTGAAAATTGGTGTCTGGGTGTATTTCGAGTTGTAAATGTTGAAACCGTTACTAATTTTCGGATGTGGAGAGGCCTTCGAGGTAAAAAGTCAAATTTAGCTCTTCCAGTGCTAGAGAGCTAAAAATTGGTATCTGGGAGTATTTTGGGTTAAAGATCTCAGAAATGTTGTGATATTTTGGATATGTTGGGTCCTTCAAAGTCTAAGGTCATATATAAATATACAGGCACTAGAGGTCTAAGAATTGGTACCTGGGGATATTTTAAGCTGTACATCGCAAAGATTTTTGAGAAATTTTAGATGTGATGGGTTCTTTGAAGTCAAAGGTGAAATTTCGATATACCAGTTCCAGAGAGCTAAAAATTGTTAATGGGGCTATTTCAGGCAATAAAACTCAGAAATGAGAGGAATTTTCAGATCCGGTGTAAATCAAGGTTAAATAGAAGAGGGAGTTAAGAGGTTCTGAAGGCACCAACTGATTTCTAAGAGCAATTCTATCTGGAACAATATATTTTTTTAATGCATTCAGTTTGAAAGCTTAAAAGTAGTAAATTTGCCATTTCCATTAACTGAATGGAAATCATATATTTTATGTAATTTCTTGTGGCTAATCCTTGTGATGAATACATTGTTTTTACTTATTTATTTAATTATTTTTTCACCCCTTGTTAGAACTTTCTTAAGTATTTATAGGTCTTGGGCAATTTACTTTTAATATTGAAAATTTAATAGTATAATAAATATTTGACATTATTAACTAGCTTTATTGCTGAGTTACTTGATGAAAATGTTAGAAATGGATCAACACATATTTTCATTTGCAATTCTAAAAAAATCCAATTTAGTAACGATTGTTTTTATATGTACATATATAAACACACTCTTAGTTTTATGGTTAATCTGAAGAAATGAACTCACGTTTTCTACATAAAGCTTAAAATGCCTCTTTCTGGCATCTAATTTATTCTATCGCTAATGAACTGAGCATTATACATAAATACAGTACTCTGCGAATTATTTGGGACAAAGGAATCAACGCTAAGTCCCTTCACTGCAGAGTGTAAACTGCTGCAAGTCTAAACTTGTTCGTAACCTTCTGTTGCAAGTTTAAACTTGCGCGTGTCCCTGCAATGGACAGCGCAAGTTTAGACTTGCAGCGATATCTGCAAGTCTAGAATTGTCTGTCGTGTTACTCTGCTATTATTTACACTTCCACTTTATTGGGATTTGATATTTCATAGGCTTAGGATGTGATTATGTAAGTAGTCCACAATTTTCATTGGAAACTTTTTTTATTAAAGACATCACGCCTCGTAAAAGAGCTAAAATAATCGCTTTAGGCGAAAACACTTCACTTACTGCTAGACAGATAGCAAAAGCAGTTGGCGTCGGGAAATGCATCATTTCACGATTCATGAAGCTGCATAATGAGACAAGGTCTGTGGACTCATCCCATAAAGGACATTGTGGAAGAAAACGAAAAACCACCCCTAGAGATGATAGTCTAATTCGGAGAATTAGTATCATAGACCCGAAGAAGACCAGTGGAGACATCAAAAGGGAGATTGCGTATCATGGGGTTAATATAGATGCTTCCATCGTATGTCGTTGCCTTCTGGAGTGTGGCCGCTGGGCTAATCTCCCCTCCAAAAAGCTGCTTTTGACACCCACTACGAAGCAAAAAAGGCTATCCTGGGTGAAGAAACATCGAGACTGGACTGTGGAGAATAGGGAAAAAGTGATATTTTCCGATGAAACCCACTTTGAGGTGCATGGCTACAGGTCAGATTTCGTTCGCCCCTCGCCTGGAGAACCTCTTCAATCCGGCCACATCCAGCAATCCCCCAAACACCCACCCAAGGTCATGTTTTGGGGGTGTTTCACAGCTTCCGGGTCACAGACGCTTCACCCCATTGAAGGAATGATGGACAGCAAAAAGTACATAGGCGTTCTGGAGGCGAAAATGGTTCCAACACTGCAGAAGCTATTTCCTAACAGCGATGGGGTATTTCAACAGGATCTGGCTCCATGCCACAATTCTAAGCTTGCTAAGAGCTTCTTTACCCAGCAACATTTGAAGGTATTGGAATGGCCAAAAAATTCATCCGATCTAAACCCCATTGAAAATTTGTGGGCCATTATTAAAGCGCGCATATCTAAGATGGATTGCATGACGAAAACCAAAATGATAGAAAGTGTCATGAAAGTGTGGTACCACGACCCTGAAGTGAAGGAGATGTGTGGAAAGCTAGTGGCATCAATGGTTGAGAGGGTGGAAGAAGTATTAAAGCTAAGGGGGATCACATTCACTATTAACTAAACTATTAAACAAATAAATATTTTAGATGTGTCTTTGTTACTGCATTTTCCTATTGTCCCAACTAATTTGCACAGTACTGTATGTGTATCCAATAACTCACAGAAATATGTATTGAGGGAGCTGGGGAGTTCATTATGATTTGCATTATTGCCCTCTTTAAGATTGTGACTTCTGACAATGTTAATTTTCCTCGGCTACATTGGTTGAGTTCCTATTACAGAGAGCATTCATTGCATTATTTATTAATCAGTGTGTCATTTGTTAAATAATTAAAACTTAATTAATGCATAAAACAATCCACTAGCAGGCATGTATTTCAGGAGCATCTGTAACCACTCTTTCAGTCTTCATTTATGAAAATGGTATTTAGGGCAGATGTGCATAAGCATTTTTAGACATACACTTTCAACTACCAAATGTTGCTCCCCACCCACCCTTCCCTTACTATGTCAGTAGTTTTTACAAACGTTTGGTTTTTACTATTAATAAATATCATTAAATCAGTTACAATAGAAAAATAAATTTTTTTTACAGTCATTGCAAGTCTATAGCAGTTAAAAAACTTTGTATGTACGTATGTTTTCCTATACTCAATTTGCATATTTTTTATTTAATTACATTATTTTTTTGATATACCTAGGGCTGAGCCTGTTTTCAGTGAGCAAATCGTAGGAATGAATCACGCTGGCAGTCTAATGGACAAGTCAGACTGCCAGCGTGATTCAATCCTACAAGAAAGCATAAATTATCTGTCAGACGCTGGCAGTCTGACGGACAAGTCTGGGTGTGGAGGATGCCAGGTGAACACCTGCCTGATTGTGTTGTGTCAACTGTGAAGTTTGGTGGCTGTGGGTCTGCTTTTCATGTTTCACGCTGGGCCCTCTAGTTCTAGTAAATGGGACTCTGAATGCTGCAGCCTATAATGACATTCTCGACAATTCTGTGCTCCCAACATTATGGCAACAGTTCGGCATCAGACTTTCCTACACCAACATGACAATGACACAATCCACAAAATGACAACCGTGCAGGAATGGTTTGATGAGACATGTGGAAGTACTTGACTGGCCTGAACAAAGCCCTGATCCCAACCCTATAGAATACTTTTGGGATCAATTGGAGCACTGGCTGTGACCCAGGCCAAACTGCCCAAACTGCGTGATATCAGTGATCGTCCTCACAAATGCTCTTATGGCAAAATGGTAGGCAATTCCAGCAGCAACGTACCAAAATCTAGTGAAAGCATTCTCCATAGAGTGGAGGTTGTGATAGCAGCAACGGGTGAACCAACGTGATATTAGTTCCTTTCCTATTACTGGGAGATTGTGGATACTTTTGATCATATAGTACATGCCTAGATTAACTTCTCATACATTTCTTTTTGGTCACGAAAAATACTATACTCATCGTTAATGGAGGTGTAATGGAAACCATGTCAGTTAGACACTAAATGACATTTAAATATACCTGAGATATTTTCGTATATTACAGTCATTGATCTAAGGAACCTGGGTTCGAGCCCCAGGTAAGGCATGGATGTTTGTGTCGTTTTTCTGCTGAGGGCCTGCCATCCTCACAGACCTTCTACTATGGCATATAAACTGATAGGATCCTGTCAGACCTCTGTGGCAAGCAGCTGCTTGAGGGGGTATTTATTTATTTATTTATTTTTATGCACTCACATACACATTTGAAAATTATTTTAGATGTTCGAGTTTGCCTGACATGGATGAAAGGCAAAGTCCTATCATTTAAGCTGTGACTTTTTCCATGGTGATCTCAAGGTGAGGGGATTGAGTTTTTTTTACTGTTTTGCATAAGAGTTATGAACTGCAGTAATATTGCCTTATCAGATTTGTGTGGCCTGGAAGGGAGTTGGTTTCTTGTGAACCAACAAATATCTACTTTATAACACTAACACAAAGAACTGACTACTATTCATGCTCTTGTTCTTATTGTGTGATGTAACCTAAGTACGCCACACAAGGTTAGTTAGTTGACACAGTTGTCCACCACACCTGTTAGGCTAGTTGTGGACACAGTTGTTCACCACACCTGTTAGGTTAGTTGTGGACACAGTTTGTCCACAACTAACCTCTAATCTAGTGTCAGTTCCTCAATTAATGTCGTTAGTCGCCCACATGGACATTCCTATTCTTGGGAAAGAGCCGATTTCACTAAGAACTGGTTTAGATTATGCTGCTCTTTGTTCATCCACAGCAAAAAAAGTTTACAGAGTTGAAACAACCATTAAAAATAAAGGAATATGATAAGTTGATAGGTATATTGTGAAACAGGGTAATTGTATAGGAAAGATAGAAAGGGAGATTTTTTTGCAGAGCCATTGCTTTGTGTTAAGTGATCCCTTTCTGTAACATAGTCCATTTGTGGGGGGGGGGGGGCTGTAAAAAGGCAATTTTATTATGTAATATAACTTCTACGTTTATAATTTTCAAATATAAGCACTTTGTTTTGTGTCTCCCATTATATATTTATTCGTTTGTTTTTGTTAACTGGATTTGAATAAAAAGATGGTAAGTTGGCACATATAGGTTTTTTCCTGTTTTATATATCTTCTAAATTCTGTGCAACAGATTGACTTTTTCTAAGAATTTTAAGAATTCTTTCTGAATAGCCATTTTGATCTTTTATTACAGTTTGTCAGCAGGGTTGAAAAAGTATACTCTTGCAGAATCTATGTGTTTTTAGTTCCCCAAAAATAGTTATTTGATCTTTGGTATTTTCATAGTTTAATAGAATGTGAGAGACTGTTGCAGGGTTATGGCAATGTAATACCTTTATTTAAATGTGACGATTTTAAATAAAAGTATGTTATTATTTAATAAGCAGTAGAGTGTGTGGTCCTGTTAGGTTAATTTCTTCTTGTCTACTTAGATATTTCTTTGGGCAGGATTCCATGGATTTGAAATTTTATTATGGGTTTGTGATATTTCCAGGGTGGGTTCTTGTTAATGAGTGGCCCTGTTAGTTGGCATTTACAATTTTTCACTAAAAACAAACAATGTTCTCTTAAACAAAAAAGTTGCATTTTCCCACCTACCCCTGGGTTTAAAGGGGTCAACTCATCATTGAAAATGAAAACTTCATGACCTGCACATTCTACCACCAAAATTTCAAATTTCAAGCATAACTGTATCATTCACAATATTTCTTTGAAATTTTGGAATTTTAAAAATTTTACACCGTTAGCCAATAGAGATTAGAGGGGCCAATTATAGCTTTTGTAAGTTTCAGAAAATACATCTCGTAATATTTCATTAATACTTATCCAATACAAAAAGAATTTTTAACTTATATCTAGAAACAATATAATTCTATGTCTACAGACAGACAAATGACGAATTTAAACTATTTTCTCGGTTTTTTGAAAATTAGATAAAAAAAAAAATCCCAATCCGTACTCTGCACTGATATCCAATTTATAATCTATAATCGTGTAAATATAAATTAAATAATCTTCTATAATCACATAAATAGAAGGCATATTTTTGACTGTGTAAAACCGAAACTATGTAAATTGAGTACCGCGTAAATCGAGGAATAGGGGTATTTTTATATTGGCGTTGGGATCGATGTTAGTGCTTTTTCATCTAATGTAGAAAATAGATTTAAAATTTAAAAATAAACAATTTTTACATAACGAATGTTTCTTTTCGTAGATTTATATTTCAGTTGTTATTAATACATTATTTTTTCCTGTTTTGTGTTTTAAAATTCTTATTGTGTGATATGTAATAGGGTACTAAATTCCTTTTGAAATGAAAGACAGTAGAAGAGCAGGAAGCATTTTGAAGTATATAGATGTGATTTTTTTAAACTGTAATATTTAAGGTTAAATCAAACCTTTCAATTTATATTCTGTCTTTTAAGATATTTGGTTGATATATTTATCATGGAAAGTGGTGTAGATTCTCGTTTTAATTGGACATTTAGTCTAAAACGTGTTGGTTTAAGAGTATATAAATATATACTGGAAATCAATCAGAGCTTTCAGAACCTCTTGATTTCTAAACCGTCACTCTTACACCTATTTGACCTAGATTCGATACTAACTCTGAAAATTCCTCTCTTTTCTGAGTTCTATTGCCTGAAATAGCCCAAGTCACCAATTCTTTGCTCTTCAGCACTAGTATATTAAAATTTGGGCTTTGAACTCAAAGAACCCATTACATCCAAAATTTGACATAAAGCATAAGATCTATGGCTCAAAATACTGCCAGACACCAATTTTTTGCTCTCTAGCACCTGTATATCTATATTTTATCTTGGACTTGAAAAAAAATAACACCATATCGAAAATTTAACATTTCTGAGATCTACAACCCAAAACACTCTCAGGAGGCAATTTTCAGTTTTCTAGCACCAGTAGATCAAAATTTAACTTTTGACCTTGAAGTACCCTGTGAATCCGAAATTTCGTAACGTTTCCTATATCTATAACCCTGTGCTCTAGTGGTCTGTGTCTTATCTATAAAATCTCTGGTGGCAAACCTGGTGTCTAGGACACCAGGTTTGCCACCAGAGGTCTGGTTTCTGATTTCATTCCCAGACACCAACTTTCACATTTATAGCACTTATAGATCAAGGCTTGACCTATACGTGACCTCATTTGACCTTGAAGGACATGATTAGATATCAGATTTCGCATTTCCCCCGAGATCTACAACCCAAATTACTCCTAGGTTCAAATTTTGAAAACTGTACCATTTTTTGCATTATAGTTAGAATTCGCATGATCCAGGGATGTACAGGGGGGATTTTTGTGGAAGGTCCGACATCTTCCTACGAAAATCTGGGCTTGTTACATGAAGTCACAAACATGTGTACCTGCTTTGAAATCCAAAAGCGGTGTCTTTGTATGATTCTATTGTAGACCCATATAATTTATATGTTCCACACTAAAAAGTTTAAAAAAAAAACTATAAATTTTATTAAATATAATTTATTTAACAACTATAATTTTTCTATTGAATCATTTTAACCTTTCCTACACGGTGGATATATTAGTAATTGGGAACTCTACTCAAGTCTTATTCTCAGACACCTCCCCCTAAAACTATATGCCACAGAATTGGGATTACTGCTCATAAGCTCACCGGATAAAAATTTGGCATCTCCCGCTATAAGAGGATTACTTCCATTCCACAGCAACAGAGGGCACACCAGTGATAAACGCGTCCTACAAATAGCTGTGCTGTACGCTATGGAGTTCATACAGTGATAAGAAGTGGTTGGTGCCACTCGTGTGTTAGTTGCTACGTGAAACATTAGTCTCAACAAAAATGTGAATGAGTGGCAAAAAGGTGTTATTGCGTTTGGCTGGGCCAAAGGGCATAGAAGGTGTTATTGCGTTTGGCTGGGCCAAAGGGCATAGGGTACAAGAAATTGCTGCCTTTGCAGGTGTGTCGAAACGTACTGTCCAAAGGGTCTTCCAGCAGTGGCGTACATCGCAGTTCACAGCTAATCGACGCCAGAACTGCGCCTGTGGTCATCAATACCAACCGCCGCAGTATGTCACGCACTGTTAGGGCAAACCACTTTGCAATGAATCAGGAATTTCTCCAGTCAGTCAATGTAGGCCTACGAACAGCTGTTTCCGAAATAACACTCCAAAGGGAACTGCATGCCATGGATATCTGGAGCAGACTACCGTGGAAGAGACCCATGTTAACGTCTCTGCACAAGGCTGCATGCCTACAGTGGGCGCGACATCACAAAGATTGCACTGTTGACTCTTGAAAGCATGTGATCTGATCGGATGAGTCACATTTTTGCTTGTACTCATATGATGCGAGGCGACGGGTACATCGTAAGCTGCATGAAGCCTTCCATGTGGACTGTGTGCAAGATTCTGTTCAAGATGGAGGAGGCTCTGTGATATTCTGGGGGGTGTTTCACGTATGAGGAAATTGGTCCTTTGGTTGCGATGACGTCACAGTTGAATCATAAGGGCTATATGGAGGTACTGGACGACAATGTGTTGCCTTTTGTGCAACATCTCCACAGTGGACACCAGAAGGATGCCCCAGTCTTACAAGACGACAATTGTCGGGTGCACAGGGCTCGAAGTGTGTCAGATTGGCACTACGCCTTCGAACACCTCCACTGGCCCACCAAATCCTCGGATTTGAATCCCATAGATAATTTGTGGGACTATTTGGAGCAACGAGTAAAGCGCAATCCCAGCCATCCGGCCAATGTGGACAAAATGCGGCATTTGCTGATGAAAGAGTGGATGAATGTTGATGTGCAGTACATCCACACACTGGTGGCATCCATGCCGGACAGGATTTCGGCTGTTTTTCAGTCACACGGAGGTGTTACTCGCTATTGGGTGACGTTCAGCCAAGGGTGTCTAATTTTTTGTCCAGTGAGCTTGTAATCATGACCTGAAAGATCATATCAAGAGTGCCATCGCAACTGTTGATATTGAAATGTTGCAACGGATATGGCATAAAATTGAGTACAGGTTGAACGTCCTCCATGTAACCAAGGTATCACATATTAAAATGCATTAATGATCATAAGAAAACCTCAGTCATTTATCTTTCAAAAATAGTACAAACCTTCAATAGTACAAACCTGTGCTATTGTACTATTGTTGTCCTATACCTACGTACTATTGCTGTAGTACGTTTCGTGTTCTTTCAAATAAATTTTAGAACTAGCGAAAGATTTCGTCCATCCTGTATATAAACGATTGTGAGTGATTGATTGACCGAGTCAATTTTGAAACTAGGGAAAGACCTTTGGACCACCCAGTATATAAACGATTGTGATTGATTGATTGATTGACTGAGTGAGAAAGGGGATCACGGTGATTCTAACAATGATGCACAAATTGTAGAGCTCTCAGAATTTGTTTTAGTAGCAAGCATTTGCACCTCTATATCATAGATCTTGGGGAAAAATCCAAAATTTTACCTGCAACATGTCCTTCGAGGTCAAATGGAGATAGACAAAGGTGAAACCTTGATCTAAAGTGCTAGAAACACACACATTTATACTCCTAGACATCAGGCAGAACAATTCTTTGAGCATCAGTTAGAGTTGGATTGATTATCAGAATGGGCAAAACGAGCAACCTTCAATATGGCATGATAGTTGGTGCTAAGCATACCAGTTATAGCATTTTCCAAACCTCCATCCACATGTGCTTTTCATACACAATCGTTGACCAATAATACTTAGAAAAGCAAAAAACTACTAGTGATCGATGATCTTGTGGACAAAAACAACTTGTAGATCAAAGGGGTCAAAGGGGAATGATGAGAATCGTCCAAGTGAGCAGACAAATCACAGCAGAATTAACTTTGGTATGCAGAAGGTCATCTCCAAATGTACCACATAATGGACCTTGTTGCGAACAGGCTACAATAGCCACAAACCATGTCGAATGCTTATGTTGTCAGCGAAGAACACAATAGCGCGTCTCCAGTGAGCACAAGAGCATTGCCACTGCACCGTTGAGGATTGGAAAAAGGCATCCTGGTCAGACGAATCAATGTTTGTTTTGCATCATGCTGATGGAAGAATCAGAATTTGGTGCAAGCAACATCAGGCCATGGAGCCATCTTGCTGGGTGTCAGCAGCACAGGTTGGTGGTGATGTGATAATGTGGGAAAGGTTCTCTTTGCACACATTTGGCCCCCTGATACTCATCGAAGGCAGCTGAATGCTACGGCATATTCGAACACCACAGCAGTTGGTCTTTAAATACCAGCAAAAGAAGAACTGGGAAAACGGGATGGCAAATCAAAGTTCAAATCAACCGCTCGGTTGAAAGAACATTAAGCTATAAAACAACCGTTAAATGCGCTGTTACTGAAAAATGTGTTACCGTGTATGCTATACAGGAAAATAATTTCTTCCTGGTATGGTGTACTGGAGAATACCAGCCTACTTTCACCACTGCTGACAACATAACTGAAGTGACAATATTTTGGCGAAAAAATCTGAGCTCTGACACCAAGAAGAAGCGTTGATTGACATCTTAGATGTTTATTTTCTCTAATGCTGTCAGTGAAAATCAGTATGCTTTTGATTCAGCTTCTCCCTGCACTCCTTTCTGCCAGAAATATATTTAATTACCTTATAATTCACAGTTCTGTAGCATCATAAACTGCCTAAAACAATACAGTAATAACTTTAGAAAATAGTTTAAGCAATCCATTTTACTGGATTCCATTTTTAGGGTATAGGGTACCTATTTTAGGGTAGCAATGTAAAAAGTTACTAGAAGGAAATAAAGTATTTAATTGTAAGTATATTTGGCTATATAGTGTGGCTGGCAGTTTCTTAGACAGTTCCTCTTTATTCTATGATCTACATGATAGTGCAAGTTTGCGCGGCTTACACTAGCATGGATTACTGGCACCAATAACTGACTCAGTTGACTACTGGCTCAATATAAACGAACCTATCTTTGCATGTTTAAATAATTGATGTTGGAAAGTCCAAACCTATTGCGCCAGTTGAACTGTTTTGAACAAATTTAAAGGAAATTTATTTCAGCCTTTGTCGCATATTAAACACTTGATTTTCTGAAGCATACTAATCTTAACTCAGAGCATTACAGGGAATAAACGTCAAAGATGCCAATCAAAGCTTCTTGTTGTCAGTTTCAGATTTTAACTCAATATTGCTTGACAATTCATGTTAGTGAACTATCCTTAAGGTTGAGCACTATTGCGATATACCATTTTAAAACAAAGGTGTCCGATATTTTCACCAAAGTCGCTTGAAATGGATTGCATTTTGCATAAATTTTCTTCGCTGAGCAATTGTTTCCCCTCTGTATGCTTTTCATAGCGTGGTCAGAGCTTGACTGAAATACCAACTTGCTTGCAAGAGTCTAGTTCTTGGTTCTTGGCATAACAATTTAAGTCAATTAAAGGAAAGAGGGAGCCAAATGGGTAATTTACAAGTGCTAAAATACCTCAGTTCGTATCTACTTAGGACATCCTCCGGAAATGACGAGTTGTATATTGTAGCTTCTGTTAAAGCTTCTAAAAAGCATTTTTCGGTTGAGGCCGTATAATGGTTAGCATTTTCGGCAGCAATTCTCAAAATGACCAAAGGTATTTTAATTGTTCTGTTCCTTATTTATATATACATCCTTTATGTGATAATATTTTTATATATTACTTAAGTATCATTATGATTCAAAATTAAATATTGTTTATGAAAATGTGGCTTCCCAACATGGATTATATTCTGTAATCAGAATTAACCTGTTTTGTCCTTAACCTAACCGCGTATTGCTACTAGTATCCAGAAAGTGAGGTGTGGAATTTGTTATAAGGTATGATGTATTTAAATCTTATTGAATCTAGTTTTATTCATATCATATTATTAGTTAACCAATTTTTCTTATATGTAATATAAATTTGTTTTTTACTGCTTCAGGTCTTTATGGTATTGAAATATTCAATAATTTGATAAGGTAAACTTTTATTGTTAACCGTCTCGTTTTCTCATACGCGAAATATAGGACGAAAATTACTTTAATTTGTGCAATAAGCTTTTTTTTTGGGTATATATAAGGTAAAAATTTCGTAGTTTCTCTGTTGTGGATAGGTGCAAAAGTTTAGATTGTTTTTTCACGGTATAATTTGTGTTCAGCAATGAAATTTTATTAAAGCATTTTTACTAGACGGTGTAATACTTATTTTAATCTTTGATATTGTTATTTCATGGTCATACTTTTGCCAACACAATATAGTGGAGGACTCTGTGTGAAAGGTAGTCTTAGAACGGTTTTAATAATCTTTAAAAAACAGAAGTGTGAAGTCAAGTCTACTGAAGATGTAACTGACATTACCAGAGATAATTGTGTAGCAGTCTGCTGCAAGAAAACAGCTCTCATACACTGCACATGTGCATTAATGTCACTGAGTTTGTTCAACTTCATGATAGTGTATCATTCATGAAATGGTTCTATAAAGTTAAAACTGTAATTCTCCTGAATTGCTACATTAGATCGCGAAGCATTCCAAAAGGGTCTGAAGAGGTCTGCATAATATGGTGTTATAAGTGTAAAACTTTCTAAAACAATAGAGTCGAGTTCAGAAAGCATTTTGCGCAATATACTTCAGTGGATGCCATTTTAGTCAACTGTTTGCCTGCAGCACTATAAAAAATGCCAGAAGTAAATAAAGTACTTATCTTTTTTTTTGTAATGTGACAGATAGTTTCAGTACTGCAGTTCACCATTACAATGATGCATCTTGTTTTTTATGCAACATAGTAGTGGTGAGTTGTTCGCGAATGATTCTTCAAAATGAATGAATCAGGTAAGTGAGTTGCTCGTTTGTGACTCCTTTCTGAAACAATTCTTTGAATCATTTGACCTCACATGCATTATTTTTCACAACAAAACACAAAGTCACTAACTGAAAAATTACAGAAGTGAAAACTATTGCAGTTGGAAATCACTTTTTTTTTTCATGCAAAGTTCCTTCTGAAGGCGCCGAAATAATCAGACTGAACAAATCAGCTGTATTGACTCAATGACTCGTATGAATCCTTTGACTCCTATCATTTGCAAAGTAGCCGAATCAGCTATACTGACTTAATGGCTTAAATGAATCCTTTGACTCCTATCATTTGCAAAAGAGTCAAATCAGAATGAACAAATCTACCATACTGACTCCAGTTGGCTGAAACAAATCCTTTGACTCCTTTCGTTTGTGAATCAGAGGGACTGACTCGCAAATTGTTCTGGACTAACTCATATGATTCCTCTGACTCTGTGAATGATCAGTCATTCATGGGAGATGTTTATTAATAAATAAATATAGGTAAATGGAATGCCAGGGAAAGTTGACTTAAATAAATGAAGTCAATTTTAATAGTTGCTATGATTTAAATACAACTCAATTTTAAATACAATTCTATTTCACTAATTTCATCAAATAAAGCAGTTGAAAAATGTTGTTTTCATATTTTTTGGCTTTGAATAATTTTTTTTTATATTTACTTGTTCTATAGCATGCTAAGAGTTTTTAGGTGATATCTTAACAATAAGTAAAGGTTGAAGTTGTGTTTCCATTTCTACGTGCTAACAAGAAAATTAATAACAATCAAGATGAGACTGTGTCTGGAGAGCTCTCGAACACAAAGTGAAAGATTTAGTAATATGTAAAAATTAAATTTTTTCAATTTTAGACAAATAACTTATCTGTAGTTACGTTTTTTAAAAATTTGATAAAATGAGATAATTTAGTTATTGAAATTAAAAAATTTTAAATTTTTCTATATTAGTGTCTATATTTGAAACAGTTCACTTATTAGATTACACTACACAGCAACTGATTCAAATCATTTGGAGAATCAAATGAGTGAAACAAATGAATCTTTTGAATGACCCTTTTAAGTGAGTCGAATCAAAAGAATCAAATCTTTGAAAAGAGTCATTTTGCCCATCAGTACAACATAATGATACGTTGCATTTTGCTAAACCCACTTGCCCCATAACAGAAACAAAAAAATTTTTTTAATAAACATAGCTCTTTAATTACTGCCATAAAAAAAAATAGAACTAAACACGAAACAGAATGAAGCAAGAGCACAATGCAAACAATATTCAACAAAGTTGTACCGTTGCCTAAGTAATGAGAATGCCTGCCGATTGCCACGATTCTCCGTGTTAGCAAGTGCGCATATGCGGGCAGCACCATTCCGCGGTAAGCTAACCTAAACTAATGGTAAGTATGGTCGAAGTCATATGGTCAGACAGATGGCTAATCAAGTTCAATAAACTAGAATCTTTCTCAGAGATACAAACGGAAATAATGAATCCTTAAATACTAGACAAATGCTGTTGAAAATCGAGATTTAAATAAATAAAATTATAAACTTGAATTTATAGTAATATTCCCATTCACATAACAGAAATTCTCTAATATTTTGTTAGGGCAATGTAACTCAGTTCCATTCAGAAAGGTTTCTGCGATTCCAAAATATTATATATTCAAAAGTGATCTCAGAATTTTTTTCCAATTACTCATGTCATCATTACGTTGCCGACATATTTATGCAGCCGTGTGTCTTGCAGATTCAGTTTGGAATAGATTCGATAGAAAACATCACACACTACTGCATCATCGTTCAGACTTCTACTTAAAAACAGCAGAAAGGACAGAATAGTAAATAATTACTTACGAACAAATCCTTATCAGAATCCAATTTTGAAGCAAGCGGTAAACAGCGTAATAACCTATACTGCTACGAAGCAAGTAACAAGCAAAACAGTGGATTGCCAGTGC
Organism: Ryuthela nishihirai; assembly: GCA_038380435.1. Classification (NCBI taxonomy): domain Eukaryota; kingdom Metazoa; phylum Arthropoda; class Arachnida; order Araneae; family Heptathelidae; genus Ryuthela; species Ryuthela nishihirai. Next base: position 12,861,622 of record JAWZYU010000009.1, read on the forward strand.
CAAATAGTATGGCCAAGCGGATGAAAATGTATCTAGCGCTGCTGCCTCTTCATGTCTTGAAATCGGCAGGCATTCCCATTACGTAGGCACTGGTTGTACCTATAACGTTAAGAGCTAGCGAATGCACTTGTAAAGTGAGACTATGCCAAAAAGAATATAATTATAAATGCAAAATTCTTGTTTTGCATATAAAATACTGGCAAAAATAACTGAATCTAATACATTTTTTTTCTTAACTGAGCATATTGCTAAACAACAAACATCGCCGTAAGCATTTTAACAATGCAAAAGGAAGCCACTCCTTTCATCAACGTAAAGTACTTACTAGTGAATAAATGTCCTTTATGCACTTAACAAAAAGTTCCAAAAGATGTGTAATATCATCTGACAAAATTGTTCTTAGTCGAGCATATCGTTAAACAACAATTTTTTTTGTTCCTTACTCACAAAAGCCCCAAAAGTTGTGTAATCTAAGCAATTTTCACCACAGCATATCACTAAACAGCAAATTTTTGTTCTGTCCTAAAATAAAAGCCCCAAAATGTGTATAATCTCACCTGACGCAATTATTTTGACCAGAGAATATGACTAAACAACAAATTTGCAGTTGCACATAAAAAATTCCCCCCAAATAAATAATCTCGTCGAAGGCAGCTGTTTTAAGAAGGCAGCTGCTTTACCAGAAGGCAGCTGTTTTAACAGAGCATATCACTAAACAACATATTTTTCATTCTGCACTTGAAAAGAGCTCCCAAAAATTTTTTGGGAGCCTTAAATAATTTCAACAGAAACAACAAGTTTATTGATAAACAATTCTTTTTTTTTTTCAAGCATTAAAAAAATCCCCAGAAAATAACTTATTGGAGGTAGCTATTTTAACCAGAGCTTATTGCTAAAGAGTAAATTTGGCTTCACACTGAAAACCCCCAAAATAAACTTGCTGAACAATAAAAGTTAGGAAAAAAAGTGATAAAAATCAAAGGATAAACACATCAAAGACTTATCTGTAAATGCCTAAAATCCTATGAATTTTGGTTGGTAGGGGTACATCACCTTCATTACTAGAAAATATTTTTAATTCAAATTAAATTGAAATCTGATTACTACACTGTGAACCTCTACTGTAATTTTTGTTATTTTTAATTTGCATGATTCAAATCCCCCCCACATGATAGTTTAAAGAAACTCACAAATATTTTGTACCCAAGACATTTTATAAATAAAAAAAAAGTCAAATGCAGGATTCAGAGGCCACCACAAATTTCAGTAGTAGACGACATGTTTGCAACTCAATTCTGCAAAAAATCTCCAACCATTGTACTTTACATTATGTTGTTATATTGCATTTATTCACATATTATCAACTTACATTTTGCTTATCCATGTCTCTTCTACTTCATCATGTTTCTTCACAAGGCATCATATAACCGTGAACTAAAAGTCCCGTGGCCGAGTGGTTAGCATGCTTGGCTAGTGTTCTAAGGGATCTGGGTTCGAGCCCCGGGTAAGGCATGGATGTATGTGTCGTTTTCTACTGAGGTCTTGCCATCCTCTCAGACCTTCTACTATGGCATATAAACTGACAGGCTCCTGTCAGACCTCTGTGGCAAGCAGCTGCTTGAGGGGGTATTTATTAAAGGCTTACACCAAGGCAGTTTCTTAGAAATTAATATAGAAAAGCGCTCATCATAAGAGCACTTATCTGTAAATGCCTAAAATTAAACGAATTTTGGTTGGTAGGGGTACATCGTCTGCATTACTAAAAAATATTTTTAATGAAAAGCATCTGCATGGTTTAATTAGTTCTATTTACTGTTACCTATTTATAACTGCCATTTTAATTGTCATGGCCACCCTCAAATGTAACAACTGTCTGCACATTACAAAAGAACAGTAGTAGGTGATAAATTATTTGTTTCCTTTTTTTTTAAATAGTGTGTAGGCAGTTTACTCTAAATCTCAGCTACTATTGTTCTGGCAAATGTAAATGGTGCATTTTCTGCTCTATCTTATACTAGCCCATATGTAGTTTAATGGTTAATGCACTTGACTAAATCAGTGGGCTTGTACCTGTCTATGTGTTTCTTTGTTGTGTGAAAAGCTGGGATGAGCCCACTGGAACACTTATCTCATCTTTTGTGCAGAAGAATACTACCTTTTCATTAAAAAAAAATTCAATTTTCTTGGTGAAATGTTAAGATCATGAAGTATGCATTGGCAACAATGATTTTTATCCAATACCTCCAAGGTGGTGGTGAGAAAACACATTTTTTGTTTTAAGAAATGTTTTTTTGCTTTTAGAGATAAATAAAAATTTTTTTTGTTAGATAGGTATTGATAAACTATACTGAGTGATATTTAATTTATGACCACCCCATGGAATATTATGTCAATGGGATGCTAACTTTCAAAGTTCTATAATTTTTAAAATAAGCATTTCATGGTAAACTGTTATTAAAGATCTCAATCAGTTCTATCTAAATATAGAATTTTAACAATATTTGTTCAGTATTTTAAGTTATGGAAGCTTGAACATTTAACAACAGTAATGTGAAAAAAATTATTGCTGATGCTCAAAGATTTATAGGTCTTATTTTGGAAGATTATTAGCATCTGATGCATGGTTTAACTGGTAGAGTGCTCTAGCATGTATCTAGAGAGTTGTGGGTTTGATTCCTGCCATGTCAGCAATAACTTTTCATATTTTTCAGATGAATAGTTGAAGTCTATTTCTATAGGTAATCTGTATTTACTATGGATGGATTTTTAATAATAATGCTTAAGCATGATTGATCTCATTAACATCTAAATCATTAGCAACAATTGGAAAAGTTGCCTCTCCTAATGGTGCAAGGTTCACCACATTTCAGTGGCAACACAACAACTGGCAACCAAAAAAATACCCAACATCATTTCAACCTCCAGTACGTATCACAATGCTAATTAGATTTTTACACCCATTAATACATTTACTCAATACTTTCAGTAATTAAAATTCCATATTAAACTTCTTGATCACAAATAATAATAAACAAGAAAATTGAAGAATATTCAATTCCATAATTAACAATATTAACTATATGAATATTCATAACCAGAAATATTAATAAAAACATGCATAAGCACACTGAATTAAGCTATGAAAAACACTACAGATCACACTCCATCCATTAAAAAAACTTAATATTTCTATTAAAAACCTAAATAATCTTTAAACTCCCTGCCTACATTGCAAACTGCCATTTTTCAATGGAGTGGGAGTGACTCATTCGGTAATGCACCAGGCTCGTAATCTGTAGTTTCCAGGTTCGGTCTTGCCTGGGCCACATTGAGATTTATTCCTGCCTTCTGTCAGTAGGGGGACACCGATGGGCTTGGAAAGGCCACCATCCATCAAATGGGACGTTAAACTGTGGCCATGTGTATGGGAGAGCCATCCCCCATCCTTCTCTGAACCTTCAGGGTCCATGTGACCTTCCCATTTACACCATTGTCTGTAAAAAAAAAAAGTGCCCACTTTTTTTCACATTGAAAAAGCTACTGAATGATTTTAAATATTCCCAATAAATCAGGGGCGGGGGTGGCTCAGTCGGTAGCGCGCCAGGCTTGTAATCTGAAGTTCCCAGGTTCGAGTCCCAGCTGGGTCAGCGTTGAGATTTATCTCCGCAAAATTCCCCGCCCTGCCCACGGTCAGTAGGGGACACCGATGGGCTTGGAAAGGCCGCCGTCCGTCGGATGGGACGTTAAGCCGTGGCCCCGTGTGCGGGAGAGACATACCCTGTGCACGTTAAAGAACACGCTGGATGGCCTTGACGGGAGGCTACCATCTGTCTCCCAACAGCTGTTCCAGTGGGTCCCCTCCCCCAACCTTCTCTGAGCCTTCGGGGTCCTTGTGACCTGGCCATTTAGCCCATGGTGTGCAAAAAAGTGCCGCTCAGAGGTAAAACAACAACCCAATCCCAATAAATCATATTAATAGCATTAAAAAAGTAAATAAATATAAAAAAATTATATCTCTAAAATAATTATAAATAACTAATAATAATCACTCAATTTGTTGTCTCAAACTACTGTGACAAGCTACATGTGCTCATTACAACCGTCGTGTCCATTCTCTAAGGGAAAAACTCGTTTTTCTCATTAATTTTTCTACCCTTTACATTAGAATCCTCTGAAAATCCACTGTACACACATTTCCTCAAAAACTATTCTCCTAAAACCTACCTTGAGAAACTAATTTTTAATACTTTGTTTCCCCCATATTCAAATCTTTTGCAATTTTCTTACCATACTCTCAATGAAAAGTAAAAACTCTTCTGACATCCCCTCAAACCCTCACTCCAAAGAACTTGCATAAAACATTCACTCACACCCATAGCCTCATAACCTCCCCAACTCGCACTTTGGATCATCTGGCCATTGCAAAGAACTTTGTTATTTTAATACTTTCAATACCTTAATACTTTAAATAATTTATTATTTACCATACTTTAATTACATTTTGCAACAAGGGAGTGGTGGCTTAATTTCCCCTTTTCTGTCTATCAGAATTCAGAATGAAATTCTGAAAAATATACGTAATTTATGTATATACTCTTATCTGTGCTGTTTGCAAAAATAATCCAAGCAAGAATGGCAAAACATCCAAACAATGACATCAAATCCCACACATCACATGGGATTTCACATTACCTTTCCCAAAACACACAAATTATAAGAACCATAGACCACCAACAACCTACAGTTACTCTAACATTATGTCATACTTTACACTTCAACATCGTACATTTTCCCTGAGCAGCACCATCTCTTGGCCGAAGACTGTAAACATCAAACTGACCATAAATTGTTACAATAATAAAATGTTACAATTTGAAATGACTAACAATTTGTTAGACATTTCAAGTTATTAAAACACACAAGGTACATCATGAATTGATCCTAAAATATTGTTCATATGATATTTAAACAGATTTCCAATGCCAGATATGGTGTTTTGCTTTGAATTTTAATAATTCGCTGTCTTCTTAGAAATGGGTCGTGTTATTAGAAGTCAAAGGAAAGGTGCTGGCAGTGTGTTCAGAAGTCACACCAAGCATCGTAAAGGAGCTCCAAAGTTACGTGCTGTGGATTTTGCAGAAAGACAAGGGTATATTAAGGGTATAGTGAAGGTAAGGAAAATCTTAAGTTTTGCCAATTCTGATTTTACTTAAGGCTATATTGATTCCTAAGTATTTCCTAAGTTTCTTTATGTACTAAATATTCTTAGCTATTTTAAATTAATATTAAATTTAATTGCTTAAAAACATTAAGCTTTCTATGGTAGTTCTTGAGTTTATAGCATTTTGTGACTACATAGTTCATTTTGTTAAAAGTTAACTCTGAATAAAGAATTTTATTACTTGGATCAGTGGTTCTCAACCTTCTTGGCTGAGGTATATCCTAGATGGTAGGCTAGATCCTCAGGTACCCCTAGGATTATTGCAGGCATAGAATGCTAAGAAAGGGATTCTTTTTTGGTTTTTCGCATGTATGTACTGTATTGTGCAACCAAAAAATAAACGCATAAAATTTTTAGTTAAAAAAAGGATTTAAGTATTTATTGAGACCCAAAATTTAAAAAAAAAATGAAAAATAGACTTACCTGATCTAATGAGAGAACTGCTGCAACAGAATTTCTACAATTTTGTCAAAATTAGGTGTCAAAGTTGATGAATGCATTGAATATCTGCTGAAGCATCAAGCATATATCATTTAGAATCATCATTATTGATTGTAGCATCAAGCACATATCATTTAGAATCAGAATGATTTTCCAGTTAGCAGATAAATACATACATACAGAATCCTTATGCAGCCATGGGCTATGGAGGTCCAACCAGACTGTATAATTTTCCTCTCCAGACATGTCTCTTTTGAACTACAGCTGCTGCATTTGGCCACTCTAGACCAATTCTAGCAAGGTCCTGTTTGACATTGTCTGCCCATCGCATCCTAGGTTTCCCCTCTTTTTCTCTTTCATTTTCCCCCACTGTTCATAATCTTCTTTGCCAATCTGCAGCTATTCATATTTGCAACATGGCCAAACCAACGCAGTCTCTCTGCACAATATGCTGCTCAAAACAGGTTGATGACTCCTTCTTCTGACCTCATCATTACTTACAAAGTCAAACTACCTAATGCCCAAGATACTGTGTAAGCATCTAGAATCAAAGGCATAAAGTTTCTTTTTATTATGCTTACAAAGGGTCCATGTTTCACTACCATAACTAAACTTAGAACCAAACTATTATACAGTCTAATTGTAGTCTTTAGGTGTATACGCCTATTTTTTCCACACTCCATAGATTCTTAAAAGTCCCAGTGGCAATCCCTATTCTTCTACTTATCTCGTGCCGCATATCAACAGTATCTATTACATAGGGGCGGTGGTGGCTCATTCGGTAGCGTGCCAGGCTCATAATCTGCAGTTCCCAGGTTTGAGTCCCAGCTGGGTCAGCGTTGAGATTTATCTCCGCAAAATTCTCCGCCCTGCCCACGGTCAGTAGGGAACACCGATGAGCTTGGAAAGGCTGCCGTCCATCAGATGGGACGTTAAGCCTTGGCCCCGTGTGCAGGAGAGCCATACCCTGTGCACGTTAAAGAACATGCTGGATGGCCTTGACGGGAGGCTACCATCTGTCTCCCAACAGCTGTTCCAGTGGGTCCCCTCCCCTAACCTTCTCTGAGCCTTCGGGGTCCTTGTGACCTGGCCATTTAGCCCATGGTGTGCAAAAAAGTGCCGCTCAGAGGTAAAACAACCCAACCCAATCTATTACATAGCTCCCAAGATAACTAAACTGAGACACTTGCTCAAGAGTACAGCCATTCAAAGCAACTGAAGCACCATCTGCCTCATCAATTTCCATTATTTTAGTTTTTCCTTTGTTTATCACCAAACCTACTCTATTACCATTATCATTAACAGCCCTAATGAAAGAATTCATCTCATCAACTCATTAGTCAACAGGGCCAGATCATGTGCATAATCTAAATCAGAAATTTTGAAATCTCTAGACCATTTAAGTCCAAAAACTTTTCCTTGCAAAGTATTTCGCATAACATAATCAATAAGCAAACTAAAAAGAAAAGGAGACAAAATGCACCCTTGTCTAACTCCACTAGCAATACTAAACCAATCACTGCAAGACATCCCAACTCTCACACGTTACTCAGTGTTATTATAGAGAGCTTTCATTACACTAACTAACTTATCAGGTATTCCTTGTGATCTAACAATCAACCACAAATTATGTTGATCAACAGGGTCAAAAACCTTTTTGGAATCTATAAAGCTAGTAACCACAGGTTCCTGAAACTCTAAACATTTCTCAAGAATCTGCCTAAGTGAAAATATTTGATCAATATATCCCCTACCACTTCTGAATCCACACTGAACAATTAAGAATTTGGTTGAACTGCATGTTCATCACGCAGTTGTCCATCAACCAAATTCTTAATTCTATTAAGTATAATCATGCAAAGAACTTTACCTGGAACAGAAAGTAAACTAATTCCCCTATATTTAACACAAGAACTGCAATCACCTTTTTTAAAATTGGGACAATGATAGCTCTAATAAAATTCTTAGGAACAACACCTTTATCATAAAAAATATTAAAAATTTCAGTCAACCAACACAAATGTTCCCAGCTCTAAGCATTTCAGTGGGGATTTATGCAGTTTTGATTTAGAGATATCCAATGCAACTTCGGAATGTGATATAGGGCCATTATAAAAGCCCACAATGCATCTATCCTCATTACAAACAATGTGAGTAGAAATAATCACATTATTTAGAACATCTCTGAAATTCTCAGCCCACCAAGCCATCATAGAACCTCACCTTTAGCAACCTTGCCGTATTTATCCCTTAATCCCTGTGTACCTGTCTGCCACATAAAATATTAACAATCTGGTACAATCCCCTGCTGTTGTGCTATCTAACTGCTTCCTCTGCTTTGTCAGCCAAGCTATCTAGCCCCCCCCCCCCCTCCCATTTTACACTCTTTCTCTGCCTTAAACCTATTTCACTATTACTAGAATTATTTTTTATCATTTATCCCAGCATTTTATGCATCTTTCCTGCTCTTCGGATCGAAACTGTAACTGAAAAAGGGTTCATATAATTACACATGAAATTTATATCTTTCAAGCCCAACAGTAAAATCCTTAGATCATTATGCATGTCCCAAATATGGGGACAAGAGTTGACTCAATTGGTGGTACACCAGATTTACAATTTGTAGTTCCCAGATTGAGTCTGAACTATTGAGATTTAACTCGCCCTACTCTCACCTACGCTCAGTGAGAAAGGGGATACTGATGGACTTGGAAAGATTGCCATCCATCATATGAGATGTTAAGACCCCCATTGCATGAGGACCATATCCTATACCTGTTAAAGAGTATGCTGGATGGCCTTGATGGGAGGCTTCCATCTGTCTTAACAGCTGCCCAATGACTCACCTTGCCCTCATTTTTTCTTGGCCATTGGGGTCATTATGGTCAGTCCATTTAGCCCACCATGTGCAAAAAACAGCCACTCAGTGCTAAAACAATCCACATCTTTAATATTGCTCATCCTTGAGAAATATGCATCACACTGTGTTTTCTATTCCAACTTTAGCAGGCACTTGGCCTTTCATTGTCACCATCAAGAATGCTTCTCCATGATGCACATTGTCATAAAAGTCACTAGGACTTCCCTAACATTTCATTATGCAGGTAAAACATCTTCAGTTTTCTCTATTTTCATGATACATCATTTGATATTTGGTCTGTGGTGCTTCAGTAGGATGAAAATACAGATTATTAAAGTGTTACGTACATTTTCATATTGATTCTTTTAAATTTAGGTATTTGCTATATTATTCTTGTGCTATGCACACATTTTTTTCTTAAGCCTTTGAAAGTGTCATTGAATAATACATTTATCATTTCTAGGAAATAATACATGACCCTGGACGAGGTGCCCCTTTAGCCATAGTTGTTTTCAGAGACCCTTATCGCTACAAGCAGAAAAAGGAACTTTTCATTGCAGCTGAAGGAATGTACACAGGACAGTTTATTTACTGCGGAAAGAAAGGTATTTAGAAATGTATATTGCATTATTTTAATTGTTTTTTAATCAGTAGAGAAAATAAGGTTTCTGTGGAAGTTGCCTACACTCTAGCTGATATGGTCCATTGTACTATTATTTATTACTGCTTTCCCCCTAGAAAAGGGATATTTAGAAACCATTACTTCTTCCAAAGTGAATGGCCAAGGGTAATATGTCAATGAAAGCTTATGTAAGGCCATATGTTAATAGGTGCCATTTCTTAGTTTCTGATTGCATCGTATGCAAAGATATATTGTATACTCAGTCGTATCAGAATAATATGACCACCTACCATACATATACTATGGTAGGTGGTCATATTATTTTGATACAACTGTGTATATCTTTGTCTCCCCTTGAAAAAAAAAAGGGGGGGGGGCTGAAGATATAATAATTGTTCTACTATATCATTCAAATGCAAGGGCAGAATATAGTGAGTGTCATGTTATTAAAAAATTTACCTCAGTGTTTTCTTCCACCCTATAGAAGGGAAAATGTGTAAAAAATTGTTCCACTATATCTTTCAAAGGCAAAGACCAAGATTAACCCTTCCAGAGTCCAGCCTGAAAAACTGGTTTACATCCAGAGGCCCAGCTATTTTGTTTTTACCTACCTACCTTCCTTTCCGTTTTCAGTTTGTGGATTTGACAAAAGAGATTTTCCACCATATCTTTTGAATGCAAGAGAAACTTAATTATTTATGCATCAAATGAAAGCTTTCGATGTGGAGAGTGTCATATGCTATAACAAATTTTGACCCCCCACATTTTCCCCTCTAAAAAAGGGGATATACGAAAATGATTGTTCTACTATAATCTCCAGAAAGTGAGTGCCAGAAAGTAACAAGCTATGTGACAAAAGCTTGTGGTGAAAGATGTGTAATAAGATGAAAAAAATGACATCCCCAATCTTTCCCCCCTAAAATGGGGGAAATATAAAAATGATTGTTCTGCTGTATCTTCGGAATGCAAGGGCTGAAAGTAATGGGCTATACATCAAATGAAAGCTTGTGACATGAAGACCATCATAGGTTATAAACCCCCCCCCCCCCCAAAAAAAAAAAAAAAAAAAAGAAAAGAAAATATTAAAACTATTGTCCACTATATCTTCGGAATGCAAGGACTGAACATAACAAGTTGTGTCAAATGAAATGGGAAAGTTGTTGAAAAGTGTGGAAAAGTTGTGCCAAATGAAATGGGAAAGTTATTCTAGTATGTCTTTTGAATGAGGGTCTACAGTTACGAGTTAGGCACCAAATGAAAGCATAGTGGACTGTAGTAGACTACTTCAAATTATGCCTCTGACCATTCTCTCCTCCCCCAAAATGGGGCAGAAATTTAGGATGGTTGACCTTAATCAGTTATATCTCAAAGCTTTTGCTATCTCCTATGTCATGGGCTATCTCAAATAGTACTCAAAAAAGGGGAAAATGTAGCGATGTTTATGAGTGATATATCAAATGAAAGTTTTTGAGGATAGGTGTTTTTAATGACAAAGAAAAAATATAAATCAATTAAAATTTTAAAATGTTTATTTTCCTTCATACTAAAGTTGAACAGTCACTGAATTCGTATTCACTTCAAAGGAAGATAGGGTGCTGATTTACTCAACAAGATTGTGTCACCCTATCTTCCTTTGAAGTGAATGCAAATTTAGTGACATATTGCACCATCAATACATTTTAGGTTTATTTTTCTAATTTTTAGGTCACATAGGAAGATAGGTATTTTTTAAATTTATGTTTCAGTATTACTTTCACAAAAAATTAACTTTAGAACTTTTTTGCCAAATAACTAATGAAAGGAATTAGGACATGCCAAATTAATCAACATTTAATTTTAAAAAAAGTTTAACAAAAAAAAAGACTGGTTTTATTTTAAGAGGGCTATTTTTGAATCATGTAATAAAAAAAAGAATCTGGGAATGCAAATTAAAAAGAAGACAAAAATAATTATGCATATGAATAAAAGGTTATTTCTGAATAAGAGAAAAATAAATTTTTTGTTGTTTCATGTTAGATTTTTTCACAGTAATGTAGTGAAAAAATTATCTGAATAATGCAATTGAGGCTTAATTTTGGAAAATGTGATCAATTAAAACCAGTGTTGGAAAATGTTATGAATAATGTTAACAGAATTTCAAAATATTTATCATGATAAAAGACAGATACAAATAGCAGAAAAATTTATTTTGTTATTTTCACAGTTTCTGTGTTTAGATACATTTCAGATTTTTCCTTTATAAGATATACTTAAAATTTGTGTGAAACAGACAGATGTATAATTTACTTTTGTGATCAATGAACAAAGCCCTTCATTGGCACATTCCAAAACAATTTAGGAAGCACCTGTCTTAGCCACTTTCATTGCAATTGGCACTCAGAGAAAGTGCTTTGTGATAGACAGATAAGAGGCTGCAGTGGAAAAGGGGAGTCTCCATTCATGCAGAAGGTAAATAGGGCAATTACAATAGGACGGAAATGCTAGTTATATTACAATTCCCTGTGATCAGCTTAGACATTTAGAAAAGGAACTATGTAGGTGATATAATTTGGGTATAGGATAGAGAATTGGAGGAAGGAGGCATAACTTATTGACAATAGTCAAAACTTCCTGTTTTGATCTTTCCACCAAACTTTCGACTTCCCCCTCGAAACGTTTTCATTGTGTATGTTTGCAAATCTTTTAACAAAAAAACCTCATCTTGTCATATGTTTAGAAAAATAAAGGAGGTAATTCTCATGTTTCAATTGAGAAGTGACAACACTTATACTTCTCTGCAGCTCCTTTAAAGAAAAGACTGCACAAATTTAAATAAGTAATTTTTCGATTTCTTTACTTTTTTATTCATAAGATTATTTTTTATTCTGTTTGAAGTCTATTTCATAGAAAACTCATTTAATTTATTTGCATGAGAACTTCTACAGGAAAGCATCGATAAAAATAGTGCAGTGTCATAAAACGACTCAAAAAATGATTTTCTGGAAATTTACACTGCTGGCCATTAAAAGTACACCAGGAAAGACGAGATATCAAAGCCATATTTAGTGAATACGTAGCTTATGTTACAAGGATCGAGTGGCAATAACCGCTGCTACACAGTCTAGCATTGACAGGATGAGACATCCGATATGTTTTTGGGGAATGTCAATCCCTGCAGTTTCATGTGTAGCCAAATTCAACTGTTGTAGCAGCTGCTAGTGTGCTAGTTGTCGTGAGATCATGGACCAGACATTTTCTACTGGGGACAGATCCAGTGAACGTGCAGGCCAAGCCAGAAGTGTCACGTGGTGGCTATCCAGGAATGTGGTCGAGCATTGTCCTGTTGGTAAATGGCACCAGAGAGCCCCTGAAGATAAGGTATGACCACAGGCTCCAACACCTCAGTGATGTAACACTGGCTGTTCAAAGTACTGGTAATGCGTATGAGGCATGTGCGTGAGTGGAGTCCAATGGCACCCCATACCATAACACCAGGGACCAGACCTGTATGGTACTACATCATGCATGTCTCACAGAACCTATCGCTGGGTACCACCAGATATGGATTTGTCCATCACGGTGCTGCATACTGAAGCAGGATTCATCTGAAAAGACGAGGCGATGCCATTCACACATCCATGTGCGACGTTCTTGGCACCATTGCAGTCACATAGGTTTATGTTGTAGAGTCAATGGTAGCCGAAGCAATGGCTGCCTAGCAAAGATTCCCTGATGCTGCAGATGTCGAACCGTAATTGCGAACACTGGTTGATGTGCAACACACCCTAATTGTTGAGCTAAGGTGTTTGATGTGGCTATACGATCATCCAAAGCCATGCGCATGAGATGTCTGTCCTCTCGTTCGTTTGTGTGACAGGGCAGTTGAGATCCCTCACGTCGGTGAGTTCATTCGTCCTCTACCCACTGATGCCATATTCTCATCACTGTAGCAGCATTCTGTCTAACACGAGCACCAATGTCTCGGTACGATAATCAGTCTTCTCATAATCCCACAATTCTCTCTTGATCAAAGTTGGAAACCTGGTTGTGTGGATGCTGTGTTCTTCGATGGGGCATACTTGATCTTTTAGTGTGCAAGAACTGCGAGCAAACACAATTCCAGTGCTTTACACCAGCTCTTTGTAATCTCCTCTTATACCACTTCCAGGTAGAGTTGCTGTCACACATGTGAGTATGTGCTGCATTTTGAATAATTTACATGTTCTCCCATGGGCTACCCATCTTGCGTATTTCGGGACAATCTGATGAGTTCTTCCTGGTGTTGCACTTTTAATGGCCAGCAGTGTATTTTGATAAAACTGAAAAATTGGAGGCAAAAGAAAATAAAATTTCCATTTCATAAAATGAATTTGAGAGAGCAAACAGAATTTCTACAAAGGAAAATATTTTTCACTACTGGAAAAATCAAGCAAAGCATTGCGAAGAATTATTCTAGTAGTACTCAGGTATCTATAAGTAGTTTTTTCTATGCTTTAATGGATTCTCTCTGACAAAAGAAATAATTTGGATTCAAAATTATTAGAAGACATTTTGCTTATAATGAATAATAAATAGTAGAATAGCATTGATTGCATTAGAATATCAATATTTTTGAATGGATTTTGTTTTTGTTTTTAATTTTTGTCCACTGTGTGTTATAATGCTAATATTTCTGAAGGGAATTTCAGTTTTTAAGTAGATATAAATAAAATAACTATAAATTTTTATTCCATATATCACAGAATATCATGTTAACTTTGTCCAGTGGAATATTTAGTAATTAGGACATTCTAATCAAGTCATTCTCTGACTCACCCCTTTCCCCTAAGCTAAATTCTTACCCCCCCAACTAAATTTTTGGACCCCCCCCCCCTTCCCCTGAAACTAAATCTTGGTATGTGCCTGTCTTCAGTAGTTTCGATTGTATGGCTTACATACATTAGAATATATACAGTGGCGTCATCGTATTTATTTGTAACTGGGTCTCCTAATTGCATTTTTTATTTCATTATTATTCTTAAACCACATTTTTAAAGAATTAATAGCAGAAAAAGTAACCACAACAATTCTATTTACACATATATTTATTTCCTTATTAATATTGATAATTTTCCTTTTTCCATTTTTTATTTGTATTTTAACAAGTGGATTGATTGACTTGATGCAAACTGCTGGATGACGCTATTGCATACATCTAATATATAAAGAAGAAAGTTTATTTTGTGTGTGTGTTTGTATGCTTATGCACTCAGTCCCCAGAAGAGCTAGAGCCGAGTGGTTAGTACGCTTGGCTACTGATCCAAGGGACCTGGGTTCGAGCCCCGGGTAAGGCATGGCTGCTTTGTGTCATTTTTCTGCTGAGGTCTTGCCATCCTCACAGACCTTCTACTATGGCATATAAACTGACAGGCTCCTGTCAGACCTCTGTGGCCAAGCAGCTGCTTGAGGGGGTATTTTTTTCACCCAGGGGAAGAATGTGGGCTATGTATGAATTCACTGGAGTCAACCAAAACTGGGGTGGGCAGGTTTGAATTTCTTAAAAAGCTCATAGACTTTAGCATTAACACTTGGAAATTTATTCAAAATAACTGTTGTCATTAATGAATTTGAAAAAGGAATAAATCAAACTAAACTAATATCTGATTTTGCGTCATTAAACATTAACAGTTGAGTTATTCAAAATAACTGTTGCCACCATTAAATTTGAAAAAATGAATACATCAAAATAATTTCTCTCTGATTTTGTGTGATAAACTCATTGTTCTGTTTGTTGGGTCAAGAGCACGAGAATCAATGGATATTGAAGTCATTCTAATTAAGCGTGAGGAGAACACAAGATTCTTTTTTTTTTAAATAAAGACTTCAAAACCTAAATTCGTATCAAAAGTTAAAATCATTAACTTAATTTGAAAAATATGCAAAAGCTAATAAAAGTATATACCAATAATTAATGAATGTTTTAAATATTATGTTGAGTAATAAGTTATTTTGTTTAATAATAATAAATTTTTTGTACCTTTGAATTTTTTATGCACCTCGGAACATAGTTGAATTTTTTTTTTGCTATAAAGTTACATATACCTGGCAAATTGTATCCAAGGAACTCTGGTAGATATGAAGTGATTTGAAAAGTTCGATTATCTGAGTGAGGGAATTCCGGTTTTTGGTTTAGAAATTTTGATGTGGGGAGGATAATGTGTACCTCGAACTATGTCCATTTCTTTCCTCCTCTAAAAGAGAGGGAGAAAATTTTAACTGGAGGGAAAGGTTGGGTTGTTTTACATCTGAGTGACACTTTTGCACACAGTGGGCTAAATGGCCAGGTCACAAGGACCCCAAAGGCTCAGAGAATGTTTGGATAGGAGACCCATTAGAATAGCTGTAGGGAGACAGATGGTAGTCTCCCGTCAAGGCCATTCACCAGTGTGTCCTTTAACGTGCACAGGGTTATGGCTCTCCTGTAAATGGAGCCACTGCTTAACGTCCCATCCGACAGACGCGACCTTTCCAAGCCCATCTGTGTCCCCCTACTGTCCATGGGTAGGGCAGGGAGTTTTGCAGAGATAAATCTCACGCTCACCCAGCTGGGACTTGAACCTGAGAACTACAGATTACAAGTCTGACGCTACCAACTTAGCCACTCCCGTCCCCCGGAGGGGGAGGAGTTGAATCTAATGATATTTATGCCAAATGAAAGCTTGTGACATGGGGAGTGCCATCTACTCTACATTTTAGAAAGTTTCAGACCCAAGCAACACCAGGTAAATCTGCTAGTATATAATAAAAATGATAGCATATATTTCATTATTTTGCATTTATACAAAAAATATTTCGAAACAACATTAATGTAACATTGTAAGGAAATTTATATTTTGCTATAATGAAAAACAACAAAAAAAGATAGTTTTTGGCTGTGCCGAAAAACATAACGAAACATTTTTCATTTCGTTTGCCAACACTGATAAAAACAATTAAATTATATATTTATCGAGATGCAATTTATTTCTGAATATTATACATGAAGCATGATTTTTATTTCTTTTTATAGTTCTTTTCAGTATGGCATATTTTAAAACACAGCCCAGTGTTAATCATTGTGACTTGGACTAATCACATTCATGGGGGGGGGGGGGGGGGGAATGTTAAGAAAAAAAAATATCCTAGGATTATCATAAAAATATATAGGGTTGAACTAATATTTTCAACACAATTGGTGTGGTATATGAGTTTTTTTTTTTTCTTCCATATCATATCCGTTGTGGACAGTATGAAATAAAAATAAATATCCTCTCAAGCAGCTGTTTGCCACAGAGGTCTGGCAGGAGCCTCCCAGTTTATATGCCATAGTAGAAGGTCTGTGAGGATGTAGGACCTCAGCAGAAAAATGACACATACATCCATGCCTTACCCAGGGCTCAGACCCAGGTCCCTTAGATTAGTAGCCAAGCACACTAACCACTCTGCCATGGGACAGTAGCATCAATTAATATGCCACAGTAACAGAAGAAACAGTACAATTCAAGAGCCAGAAGATGGCATAGTTTCGAAAATATTTGTTCAGCATATATTTTTTGGACAATCTTAAGACTATTATAATTTGATAATAAAAATAAGAATTAAATTCTCCCTTTAACATTGCAATTTCATCTATTAAGAAGAAACTCCAAGATCATCACTCAAAACTAATTTCATTCAGCATCAAAGATAGTGATTAAATAATATATAAAAATTAAATTTATTTAAGTGAGCTTAATTGTTTTACTTGCTTTTTATCTTGTAAGTAATATTGTACAATATTTTTTTATGTAGAGTATTAATGTTTTATGTATTTAAAGCTGTTCTTCAAGTGGGAAATGTTCTTCCTGTTGGAGCTATGCCTGAAGGAACCATCATCTGTAATTTGGAAGAGAAATCAGGAGATAGAGGTCGTTTGGCAAGAGGATCTGGCAATTATGCAACAGTTATTTCTCATAACCCAGATTCTAGAAAGACAAGAGTGAAACTTCCATCAGGTGCAAAGAAAGTTTTACCATCATCCAATAGGGCTATGGTTGGTAAGTGATACTATAACACATTATGATGAAAAGTTTTGAAACATATGGGCTGTAGAGCACTTAGTAATTAAAAGTGTATTAAGTATTAATGTTGAAACCTGTTTCGTCTGACATTTCCTACATTTTCCCATTTTGGGTTTTAAGCAGTTTTTTCACATAAATTATTCCCTTAATCAGCTGTTTGTCACAAAGGTCAGACAGTAGCCTATGTATAACACGCCATAGAGATAATCTGTGAGGAAGTTAAGAATAGATTAACAAAAGCTATTTAAAACCATATTGTGAAACTGACACTGGTTTCTTTAGTGATTATTTTAGCTATTATATAATTTAATATACTTATTTTAATTTTAACTGAACTCATTTGCATTCTGATTCCCTTATACTTTGACAGCTACTCTCTGATATTTTAAAGTAAACAAGCTGTGGCTACTGAGCAACCATTCTTTGCTTGATGAATGATGTGAAAAGCCTAGTGCATATGTATAATTCCCGTTAATCGCTTTTAACTTAAAAAGTTGTCGACATCTGGTAGTTTTCTTTGTGTGCAACAGTTGCACTCTCTCCATTGCTTCAGCATCTTGCATGATCCCTCTGCCTAGTTTTCCAATGGACTTATTCCTCAACTCATTTGTAAACTCTCACTCCCACACAGGGGCGTAGCAAAGGACTATGATTGAGGGGGGGGGGATAGAAATCGAAATTTTTCCAACTTGAAAATCAAAATTTGCCAACTGACAAAATTATGTCTGTCAGGTTTGTACCTAGATTTTTGCTCCGTGTGTGTGTGTGTGGGGGGGGGGGGGGGGTAGGCAATTTTTACAAATCTGCGTTTTGCCAACTAGCCATATTTTCACAGAAACAATCCCAAAATTTACATCTTGTCTGAATTGTAGCAAGTTAGTGTGAATTGTAGTAACTCCCCTTGATTTGGCCAACTCTCCTTAATTACACAAAACCTAATCCCAATCTTTACATCTCTCCTAAATTGGCCAAGTCACTTCAAATTTTTCAAACTCCCCAAAATTTTGTCAAATTTTCTTGGTATTGTCAACTCTTCTTAATTTCATAAAAACAATCCCAATTTTCACAACTTGCTCGTATTTTACCAAGTGGATTCGAATTTTCCCAACTCACCCCAATTTTACAGAAAAAAATCCCAATTTTTACATCTCACCTGATTTTTGCAAAGTCACTCTAAATTTTGCCAACTCTCTTAGATTTCGTAAAGTTGCCTCGATTTTGCCAACACGCCATAATTTTACAGAAAAAGATTCCAATTTTTACATCTCACCTGAATTTTCCTAACTCTCCACAATTTTTGCAAGTCACTCCAAATTTTGCCAGCTTCCCAAGATTTTACCAAGTCAGTCGAGATTTTGTCAACTCCCCAAGATTTTGCCAACTGCCACAGATTTGCCAAGTTGCCTCGTTTTTGACAAATACCCTAGATTTTGCTAACCCCCCTTAATTTTGCAAAAAAAAAAGATTTCAAATTTTTACAACTCACCTAGATTTTACGAAGTCTCTTCGAATTTTGCCAACTCCGAGTTACTTTGCGGGAGAGCCTCCTCACATCCCACATAGCTATGCCTCTGCTCCCAGAACAATGACTCCCTTGGTAATAGTGTGAGACTCTCAATAATGGCTCTTGTATTTACCTGTAGACATTGAACTTGCTCATTAACTAGATTACTTTTCGTGAGGACAAAGTAATTTTTGTATAAATAATGAAAACTTTCTGAATGTCTTAACCATTTAAATTACTGTAGCATTGTCTACGGTTACTTCATTGTGTAATACTAAAAGATTTTCATGTTTTCCTTTTCTTGATTTGGTAAAAAAATCGATTTTATTATTTGATTTAGCTTTATCAAAAAGTTGACCTGTGCTCTTCTACCTCAATATGCAAATAGCAAAACAGTTGTTTCCTTTAGCCTTTAAAGTCATCCATACTTTTCTTTATTCTCCTGGAAATGACATTTTAGTAACTGAAGAGGATATTGAAAACCATAAAACTCTTATTTGATACCATTTCTTTTATTATATTTTATTTTTTATTATTTGTATATATATATATAAAAGAGGAAGGACTAGTGGTGAAAATGGTGGAACAGTGTCCCACTAGTTCCAAAGATAGGAAAAAAAACTAGTTATTGAAACACTAAAGATGAGAAAAGTGCAGATCCATTACCCTCTACTTTGAGTGTTACTTCAGGTTTCTATGACCCCCCCCCCTTTTTTTTGGGGGGGGGGTCATAGAATCAACATATGGGGTGTCCGAAAATTATCTTTACAACTTTGATACTAAATGAAATGTTTACTAACATGCATAGAATAACCAATCAAGGAAATATAGACACAGAAAATCCAAAAAATTTTTTATTAAAGTAACAAAGTTACAAACATTCAATATGACCACCATTAGTGATTCACAAAACATTCAGGTGATAATCCAGGTGCTGTCATGTATGCTGCAACATATCCACATCAATGGTTTCAATAGCAGCTGTGATTCTTGCCTTCAGATAATCAATATCTGTCATCCATGTGTTGTACACACAGTCTTTGATGAATCCCTAAAGAAGGAAATTGCAGGATGCGATATCGGGTGCACTAGGTGGCCAGTGCATGGCGCCTCCATGGCCAATCCGCCTGTTTGGGAATGTCTTATTCAGAGCTCATGGACAATCAAGGCCCAATATGGCAGTGTGCTATCTTGCTGAAAGATTTGTGGATAGAAAAAGTGTTGCAGTCTGTCTAGGTAGGTGTTGGATGTCATAATTGGTTCATTGAAGAAAAAGGGTCCAATCGTGTGGTTATGTAAGCTTCACAACATATTGACTTTTGTACTGTCTCTAGTGTGTGCTGCCATGCAATGTGGATTTTCTTACCCCAGATGCACACATTTTGTTTGCTAACCTTCCCTGAAACATGAAAACTTACCTCATCAGAAAACATGATTCTTGCCAGAAAATCATTGTCCTGGTTGACTCTGTCCAGTAATGCCATTGCAAATTCCTTATGGGCGACCCTATCATCTTGTGTAATCGCTTGCAAGAGTTAAAACTTCAAACATTTTCGCAAGACATCATGCACATCGTGATGCAGTTTGTGTCAACTTGCATGGACTTTGAACAAAGACCTCGAATACCTTGGACATTTTCTTCAGATGTTCAAGGCTGCCCTTCTCCTTGTGTTCACACTTCCAGTTTCGATAAACTTTTTATACCAAACTCGTATAGTTGGTCTTGATGGGGTCAATCTGTTGTAACAAGTTCTAAACCTTCGTGTGACCTGTGTATCAGATTTTATTTTAATAAACCACTCAACACACTGCTTTCTCCTATGGATTCATTGTGACTGAGAGGAGGAATGAAGATATGAAAAAGAAAATGAAGTTGAAAAAACTTGTCAAAACTTGGTATTCAGAAAAACTTAATGGGTTTCCCTGTAAAATGGGACAGTAGCAGTATTTCTATGCCTCCTAGTTCACTTTTTATATTGGATAAAATCTGTAAAGATAATTTTGTTATAAATTTGAATGGCTATCAAAAACTTCATCATTTGTACAGCTAATTGTTTTAAAACATTAACCCTTTAACCCCCATAATGGCCCAAAACAGCTGACATTTTGAAATGGACTCGGCTAAATAGTGCTATTCTTTTGTCTTTAATACCCTCTACCCTTTTCTGAAATTTCCTGGGCATTAAAGGGTTAAAAATATCAACATTGACCAGGTTAAATTGGACTCACCAACAGTAGAGTTCCACTTATATTGAGCTCGAAGTAGTGAACTTGAAACATTCAAAAACTACTAGATATGTGCCTTTTCTATAATGTAGCTTTATAATCCATATGTGATTCTTCTAGCCCCATTGGAGGCTAATTTCACCATGATCTTACAACTCCTTGAACCTTATTTTATATGTATAATTTGTTCAGATTATTTATGACCAAAATGCTTTATATGTAATTATTAAAAATGTTAGCTAGTTAGTTATTAAAGTTATATGTAATAAAATGTTTGTGCGATGTCTGTGAAAACATGAGATTTTTGTAGAATTTACATGGCATTTGGCTTTAAGTATTCTGTATTTTCTGATTTTGGCTGTTTTGTACAACTTTAATTTTAGCTTGTGACCTTAGAAAGTCTAGAAACAGTTCTGGAGAGTACAGTTTATTAAGCCACTGTTTTCAGAAAGTGCCATTTGGCACTTCTAAGTTAGTTTTACTTCTAGAGTAGGATAGGAAGCTGTTGCTATTGATTTGTCATGGGGTGGATGTAATAAGCTATTTATAGGGGCTGATGTGGGAATAAAAAGTGTACATAGAAGCAAAAACCATAATTTCTTACTGTGAGAGAAGTTACTGTAATATAGACAAAAATAGCAACTTTAATTTTGTTGTTGAGCTTTCGTATATAGTGAAGTATAAAGAAGTACCATTTATTGTTTTAATTTTCAAATATTTAATGTAATTGCAGTGTTACAGTAGTATAATGTTTTATGTTTGCATTTATTAGGTATTGTTTCGGGAGGTGGCCGTATTGATAAGCCTATCTTGAAAGCTGGGCGTGCTTACCATAAATATAAAGCAAAGAGAAATTCATGGCCTAAAGTTAGAGGTGTAGCTATGAATGTAAGTTTTATGGCATTGAATCATGCATCACACAGTTTTGAGTTATATAAAATTTCACCTAATTTCAAGTTTTGAATTAACTGATCATTACTTTTTGTCTTAACATTTTTTGAAACCTTTCCATTCTGTAGTATATTAATCCGCACTAGTAGTTATTTATGAAGAAGTTACCTCTTAATAGGCCACTGAAGTGTGTATGTTCAATACTTTTTTTTCATGTTGGTACAATTTTTGGAATTTAAAGTACTTCGGATAAATTGCATAATTTTCTCTTCCTAAATACCACTACTGTCATAATTGGGGTAAAAACTTGTGAATAATTATTCTATTACCATGATTGGGGGGCATAGGGAACATGGCTAGGGAATGAATTGGGAATCATGCATATGAGGGTGGATCATTTAATTGTTGACTACCATCACCAAGCTTTTCATACAAATTAATGCATATGTGGCAATACAAGGGCACAGAGCAGTGTATTCAAGAGGAAACATTGTGATATAGTCTGAAGTAACAGCAGAGCAATATGCAGTCTCTCATTTTCTTGTTTTGGAAAGGTGTTCATTTTGGTGTGTTTTTTGCAGGCTATGGTTGATCTGGAAACTGAGCAATGATATGTGATACTGTATTCAGCAAGGCTTAAGTGGTGCACAGACAGCCACAGAAATGCCTCAAGTTATGGAGAGCAGTATTTGAAACATATGGTTTTTAAGTGACACAAACACCACAGATGAGCCTGATTCTGTGGAGGATGACCCAAGATCTGGACATTAAGCACTGTTCACTTGAGTAACATTAATCAATAATTAGGTAGATTAATTCAGTCCAGCATTTGAAAATTAGAAGCCTCATATGAAAATCACTGTTAATCTGTTGACATTCATTTGTTTGGATTAGACAAATTTTCATGGGCCAAGTACAGTTGTGGATTTCATGTTCCTACCTTAGACAATCATTAATTATAACTACTTTTTCTGTAATAAACTTATTGAAACAAGTAAAAGCTTTAATTGTGCTTTCTAATATTCTGGTCCATACTGGATTAAATTTCCTTGATGCTTTTAACCCTTCCAGTGTCCAGCATGAAAAACTGGTTTACACCAGAGGCCAAGCTATTTCTCCCTATGCTCAGCCACAAAAAATAATTTAGCTTTAGAATTTTTTTGCCAAGTAGCTAATGAAATGAATTATGGCATATAATTTACCAAATTAATCAGCATTTAATTTTTGATTTTCTGAAAATAAAATATTTAACAAAAAAGACTACTAGTTTTTTTTTTTTTAAATAATTTTTTTTAGAGTTATGTAGTGAAAAAAAATGCATCCAGCAGTGCAAATAAAAATTTGCTTTGAAAAAAACTAATAGAAATAATTATGCATATCAATAGAAAGGCTATTTCTGAGTAGCAGAAAAATAAATTTCTACTTGAAACAAGAAAATTACTCTGTCATTTTTTTCTTGATACTATACTTCGAGAAAAGTTTGGGCTTTTTACTTTTTTTTAAAAAAAAGTAACCAATTAACAGAAAATATATCATGTTATATGCTAAATTAAGCAGAATTTAGCTCTGAATATTATGAAAATAAACAACTTTGCATGCATATTAATTTTAATGACTTTTTCACAGTTATATAGTAAAAATATAAATCAGACTATGCAATTAAGTTTTTATTTTGGAAAACCTGAACAATAAAAACAGTTAAATTATATGTTAATCGAAAGGAAATTTCTTTCTGAATAATATATTTACCTGAAAAATGATTTTTATTTCTTCTAATAATTCTTTTCAGTGATATATTTTAAAACATGGCCAGTGTTATACAAGGTGACTGACTTCTCACATTCACTGGATTTTCTTTCCTGATTATGAAATGGTGTGATTTCTTAGGTTTTTTTTATTACTAAATATGGTGCATTTTTCCTTTGGATATTGAATTTTTGGGATCTTGACAAAGTGCCAAAAAGTAAGTGCACCAAGCTAAAAAATTCTATATCCTCCAAGTGGCACAGCCAAGATATTTGGGAGGGGGATACCCTTGGCATTGCCACAGAGGAAGGAGGACTACCCTCAGCATAACCATGGAGAAGGAGGGTTATAACACTTGACGAAATTGCCATTCTGACCGTAGAACCGATTTCCATGCCAAGGTATTTTGCTTCCAAGACCTCATTCATTTTCAGGAAATGAATAAGTTATTAGCCAGCCATTGTCACAAGCAGTGATGTAGAATAATTCTGAAAGACCTATGGGAATAAAAATCAATTAATTAATAGAAGTAAAAACAAGTTGTAGGGTGCCATTTTCATACCTATTGATGTAGCATAACTCCAAAAGATAAATACATATAAATCTATGGAAATAAAATCATAATAGATCTATAAAAATAAAAACTAAGTTTAATTATAAAAGTGCAATTAATACTAACTGAATTTAAACATTCAATTCTGATGATGCCTATATGCATAGACACAGTGTACATGGCAGACATCTAATTAGTACCATATGCTCTTGCTGGGCCCTGATGTATTTACCAGCAGTTTTGTGCAAACAAGTTTTTTTAGTTGAGGTTTTAGTAGCTAGAGAGCAATGTTCAAGGCTGGGATGAATGATAAAAAATAATTCTAGGCATATTGAAATAGTTACAAGGCAAGAGAGAGAGTGAAAAAAGGGAGAAAAAAAATAGGTATTTATCCTAATTACTTCCAAAATATTCCATTTTTAAAAATGGCAGTTTTTTTAAGTTTTGGGTGATTTTGAAACTTTAAGGAAAAGTTTGTTAATAATCAAACTTGTGAGTTTAAATCAGGGATTGCTTATGCATAGAGTAATGTTAACAAATAAATCGGCAGTACCGTATATTGGATCTAACAAATGGCAATCAGATGGCTTTAGCAAATTATTTATATGCATCAAATGAAAAAAAAAACTTATTTTTCAAGCTTAAATCATGTATTTTTATAAGATATATATAAGGAAGTTTTCAAATGGCAATTTCTGTTTTAAAAAATTGAAGTTTGTGTGTTGTACTAAAAACAGGCATAGACTTCCTTGACCTCTAATTTCAGATTCTGTTGATCCGTATAAATGACACAGGAGGGATTAATCTATATCCATAATCTAATTTGTACACTCATGACAGTGTGTGATATATCGACAAGATATATACTATTTGTAGACTTTAAAACTATTTGTGCAGAAAAGTTAAGAGCAGTGATGGAAAATATTGGGCCACAGCATCAAGAAACTTATTATGAGAGATATGGTTGCATCTTTTTAATTTGGGCTTGTACACTACAAGATTAATTTTTTTATCATTTTAAATTGTTTATGAAAAATCTACACTGTAGAGCAGTCATGGGCAACACGTGGTCCCCAAATAATTAAGTAAAAGTTATTAATCTCTTATTCTTGAAGTACTTTTAAAATATAATTTTTTTTCTTTCCTAATTTACTTTGTTTTTTAACAAATTTATTATATCCTAGTTTAATAAAATATGCGTCAATGAAATAGAAAAAAGAATAGTGTTCTTTAGTATACAGTAGCCTAAATTCAGTTTATAACATCGATTCACGTGACCTAACTTTGCGCAGATTGATTGTGTTGTCTAAACATATTGTATTGTTTGGCTGCCTATTAACCATGACTGTCACTCAAATAAACAATACATCAGTAGACATTCTAGTTATGGAAGTTATCAAGGCCAATAAATAAATGGAAATAAAACTACACAAGCAATCATGCCTTACCTCGGGCTCGAACCCAGGTCCATTTGATCAGTTGCCAAGCTTGCTAACCACTCGGCTCCTAGAAAGAAAATTTTGAGAAATTTATGGCTGCATTAAACATGCAAAATAATTTATTTACCCAGAAATCTCGAGACTCCAATGCTGTTGTTGCATGCAAGTTTTGTTATTAGTGATAAAATTGCAAAAATTATACTTAGGCAAATTTGTAAAGGAAGGCCTTCAAAGAGTTTGGTATGTTGTCCAGAGAGAGAGAAAATGGTGTTGATAACATAAGTTTATCTCACAGAATTATAACCAGGTGGATTGATGAAATTGCTGCCAATATAGAATATATTTTTACAGAGCCTTGGATTGAAATTGAAATATTTTTCTTTGGTTTGTGATGAAAGTATTAATGTTTCTGATAACAGCTCTCAATTAGTGGTATCTGTGTGTGGAGTTAATGTTAATTTCCATTAAAATGCACTTCATTTTTATCTAATTATGTTTTTACTTTGAATTTGTTATATATTTAATCCTAATTTTATTTTAAAATAATATTTTTAATTAAAATTAAAAACAGTACATTTTCCTTTTTGTAATAAGTATATGTGAAAATGTAATTGCCTATATTTTATATTTATAATCAGCATAATTACCTTGACTGTAAATAAATATTGTCTACTCAGTACATTGGATGGAGTTAAGTTTAGAGAGTAACACAATAACTAAGGTTCTGGCCCATGGCAGTCTGAAAAATTCTCTTCCGGCCTGCTGATGTGAAAAGGTTGACCATCCCTGCCATAGAGGAACATTTCATTCTATGTACTGTCACAATAGTCCTAGATTCTAGCTACAAGTTCAAGTTAATATTAGCTCTTGGTGAAATTAGCCTTCACTGTGGGACTCCCTAGGCCAGGGTTGGGCAATTGTTTTCATATCTACACTGCGAATGCGTATTGACATGGCCGTCCTAGCGGAAAATACGAGACGAATCTTCGGTCGCGCACGGGGGAAGGAAATCTCAGTTCAAGGCGGATTTTTCTGACTGTCTTGGCGGGCCACAAAAAACTCTTAGCGGGCCGCTATTTGCCCACCCCTGCCCTAGGCGCAGTCATAGTATGTCAAGTTCATAATCTGATGTTTGTCACTGAATGGGGACATTAAGCTGGGCCCTCTGTATGGGAGAGCCATACCCTATTCACACTAAAGAACACACTGGATGGCCTTGACAGGAAACCAACATGTCTTCCAACAGCTTTACAGTGGGTCCTCCCTCAACCTTCTCTGAGCCCTCAGGATCCTTTTGACCTGGCCATTTAGCCCATTGTGTACAAAATGGTGTCTCTCAGAGGTAACACAACCCAACTCTGATGTTTGCAGGTTTGAGTCCCAAGTGTGCTTGTTGATAATTTTGTCCCTTGATCTGCCCTTTGTGAGAAAGGGGGTGCAATAAATATAGAAGAAAGCCACATGTGGAGGTTAAAGAACACACTGGATGGCTTTGATGGAAGTTTTTATCTGAGAGCTTTTGGTGTCCTTGGGACTTGGCCATTGTGTGTAGAAGTGATGTTTGACAACAGCATGCCTGGACAAAAAAAATTTAACAAGTAATATTGAGAAGACAAAAAAAATTACCTCCTCAGGCAGCTTCTTGCCACAGAAGTCTGACAGGAGCCTGTCAGTTTATACACTGTGATAGAGACCTCAGCAGAAAAACAACACATCCATCCATGCCTTAAGTTGGCCACACACAATTGGTCTTGGAGCCAAACCGGGCCTGTCGGCTCCTCCATTCGATCCAAGCATGAGCGTGTATGGGGTGTGCAGTTCGAAGGTCAAGCCACATCGGTCCAAGCATGAGGAATAAATTCTGCCCTTCGGTCCTTTGTGCGGCCCAAAGCTAGAATGACCGTTTATGTGGTGGCTCGCCTGGCCATAGCACTATGCGCATGTGCTCTCACTTCCACTCCCTACATTTGCTACTAACACAAAGCTGTGATGTGTATTAAGAAGTGATCGCTCAGCTCTATCGAATTTATTATTTGGTTTTATTGATCATTCGGCAGTATCGATATTATCTTCAAAATATTGCATAAGAAAATAAAATTATAGAATTTATGTGTGTATGACATATTTTCGAGGTATTACTGATATAAAGTTTTGTTTTTTGCATGAATGCGAAAAATTAGTACCCACATTTCAGAATGTGCATATTAAGTTTTTAAAGAATTATGGAAGCTTGTTTTATGAAAAATCGTTCATAATTCTCTTAATATTGAAATAATCATTAAGTAGTTTTTTAAAATGTATGTTTATTAATTGTATTGAACAATTCTTATATAAGTTTAAATAATTTCCGTGCTAAATCTTATGACTCATTACTGTAGTGAAATATCCCATTTACATAACATGGAAATTCTCTAATATTTTGTGGGGCAGGGGTGGCTCAGTCAGTAGTGTGCCAGACTCGTAATCTGTAGTTCCCAGGTTCAAGTCCCAGCTGGGTTAGCATTGAGATTTATCTCCGCAAAATTCCCCACCCTGCCCACGATCAGTAGGGGACACTGACAGGCTTGAAAAGGCCATCAGTCAGATGGGACGTTAAGCCATGGCCCCGTGTGTGGGAGAGCTATACCCTGTGCTCGTTAAAGAACACACTGGATGGCCTGATGGGAGGCTACCATCTGTCTCCCCAATAGCTGTTCCATTGGGTCCCCTCCCCAACCTTCTCTGAGCCTTTGGGGTCCATGTAACCTGGCCATTTATTCCATGGTGTGCAAAAAAAGTGCTGCTCAGAGGTAAAGCAACCCAACTCTAATATTTTGCTAGGTCAGTGTACTATTTATATTTCAGCAATGACGACTGTTGAAAAATTTTGCAACAGCATTCTCTCTTGCCATGGTACTTTTCTGTGTCCATTGAAATATTCCACATATCTCTGTCAACATTTTCTAGCCTTTTCAGCAACATTTTGATAGTTGCACATCTCTAAATCATGATGGGCTCATCATTTCTCCAGTCTTCATGCATTACATTTTTTTTTCTGTATCCTATCAATCCAATAAATTTGAAGGTGAATAGGTCAACATACAGTTTCTTTTTAAATAATTATGCAATATGAATCAGGCCATGAGTATGGAATCTTATTTTTTCAGGATTTAAATTAATTTGTAGTATGCAACACTCAGAATCTATTAGCTATTATGCTAAATGCATTTTCTATAACAGTTCATGTGCCTGTAATTGAAAACTTTTATGTGCTTTGTGTACTTTTTTTATGAATGCACTGAAAAAAATATAAGGAAAACTCATACGAATGCATGTAGAAACTTAACTGTTGCACAAAAGAAAGCTGACAATATACAGCTTGCTATCTATGCCTTGGACCGATGGCTGAAAGCTGACCATGTATGGGCAAGTTCAGAGTGCGCTTGGCACGACAGCTGTCAATCATGGGCCTGGCTTGGCTGCAAGCCCGTTTGTGTATGGCCAGCATTATATGGGGTTCAAACCCAGATCCTTTAATCAGTAGACCATTAAAATAAATTGTTTATTAAATTAATGGAAATGTTTTAATTTTATTCTATTGTATTTTTTTATGTTTACTTATTAAGCTGTTTTATTTTTAGCCTGTTGAACATCCTCATGGTGGTGGTAATCACCAACATATTGGAAAAGCTTCCACTGTTAGAAGGGATGCCTCTGCTGGTCGCAAGGTTTGTGAACTTAATCTTGTGTTCAGAATTATTTTTCTTTGATACCTGAAATATCTTGTATTTCAGAAAAATTTATAAAATATGGTTGAAAAGGCAAATTATGTAGTTAATGGGTTCAGTCTCTCAAAATGATATACATTTGTTTGGCTGTGTAATTTAATCAATTGAAGTACAAAAATTAAATTTCTTAGAGACTAATAGATTTATTTTTAACTCTTCTTTTTTACACTTTTAAATCTAATCAGAGGATACCGTATTTGAATCTAACTTCCTCTAAAAGTTAACTTTAAAGTGAGAGAATTTATACACAAAGTTTCATGTTTATCTGTAAGGATGGGCAAAGGAGAGACTGTGCTGATATGCTCCAGACTTGAAAAGTCATATTGATATGAAAATACAATTGTGCACTAATATGGCAGTTACTCCCCATAGATAATTTTTATGTTAAGAACACTGACAAAAGAAAGGTATGTCACATACAGTATAAAGATTTATTCATGAATCATTTTCAAATTTTATTATTGATGTATGGAAAACAATATGAAGCAGAAACTTGAAGCATTGTACAACAGAGTATGTTTTCAAGTTTCATTTTACAAACAGTAGGTACTACTTGTGCTTCCCTCACTTAATGTCAGCTTGCTGATTTATTGTTGGTTCAGTGCATCATAACAACACTTA
Source organism: Ryuthela nishihirai (assembly GCA_038380435.1). Taxonomy (NCBI): domain Eukaryota; kingdom Metazoa; phylum Arthropoda; class Arachnida; order Araneae; family Heptathelidae; genus Ryuthela; species Ryuthela nishihirai. The sequence goes on from JAWZYU010000009.1 coordinate 12,891,570, forward strand.
CTGAGAAGGTGCCATGTATTTTACTGTTTCATTAAATGAAATCAGTAAAAACAGTTCATGGTAACTTTTTCTTTGAGTTTCAGAATGCTGCACTTTCTTGACCATCAATAAGGAAGTGGTACAACGATTTCAGGAAAAGGTGTGTATCATTAAAAGTCCAAGTAGACCAGCTTTGGAGAACAATGTGGAGTACATAAGAGTGCCAAAATCCAAAAATATCATGTGCAAGCAAGGCAATGTCACATCCATTCATTTTGCAAGTCCTAAGAAGATGTCTGTATATGAAGCCATACAAAATCCACCTTCTGCATGCCATAACTGAAGGTAGCAAAAATCGTTTAATGAAGTGCTGGACATTCAGGATGAAAATGACTGGTTAATCTGGTGGTTTTCTCTGAGGTAGCAACTTTTCATCTGTAACAAACTGTTAACACACTATCTGAATATAGGGTACTAAACATACAGCATTGTTCAGAAAATGTGACAGTCCCAGGTCAGTTTGCTTTTTTTTGCCATGATTTCTTGGAAAATTTACGGCCCATTGCTGAGGCAATAATAACATCTTCGGTACACCTAGATATTCAGTAGTACAGAAAACAGGAAATGACCGGATATGCTTATATTTTTTTTGTCTCAGTTATGAGATGTTTTTAGTGATTGCGTTTTCCAGCAAGATTGGGCTCTGCCCCAATAGGGTTTGATCATTTAGGCTTACTTAGAAAAATCTTGTAGATACGTAGGAATAGACCTATTTCATGGTGATGCAGTCATTCCACCTCTTTGTGTTTGTAATCAAACTAATATTTGAAAAGATTTTCTTTTTAAATGAATGTGAAATGCCTTTTCCCTTGTGGATTTTTTAGAAGAAAATAGCCTTGGAAAGAGAAAAAAAAGCATGTTACTCCCATCAGAATGAAGGGGGAAAAAAGATTCTCCATACTTTTGTTACTATATTTGAATTGAATATATAGTAATAATTTTAGATTATAAATTGCAAAATGATAATAAAATTACATTATTATTGTTATAATTTTTATTTAATTTGCAAGATTATATGGTGAATTTTAGATTGTAATCTGGATTAGTTGTATTTAGGTCCTTGATTATGCATATTAAAGAATATACACCAAAGAGCCACCAAAGAGAAAACATGACCACCTCCCAATATAATTATTAATTAAATTTAATCACAATTAAAGCTGTATAAACATCAATGCTCTTAAAAAAAACTACACCACAAGGATGATGTGTGCTTAACAAGTTTTGGTACTAAGCCAAAGTATTATGCCTAATTGGCTATGTAATCAGCTTTCCATTACTTGCTATAATACAGTATACAATATGATGTTTGTCCGCCACATGCCACCGAAACAGGTCTTAACCTGGTGAGGCATGGACACTACAAGATTTCTAAAGGTGTCTTGTGGTATCTGGTACCAGCATGTAACTAGCAGATCCTTTAACTCTTATAAGCTATGTGGTTGAGCCTTCGCAGAATGGATATGCTGTTACAACACAAACCACAGATGCTGGATTGTATTGATGTCTGGGGAATTTTGAGGCCTTTCTCATGTTCCGTGAACCAGTCTCGAACAGTCTGGGCATGGTACATTATCCTGCTGAAAGAAGGCACTATTAGAGTGGAATACCGTTGCCATGAAAAGATGTACCTGGTCTGCAATGATGTTTAGGTAGGTGGTAGACATCAGTTTCCTGCACATGAATGACTGGACCCAGGGTTTCCCAGCATAACATTTCCTCCACCAGTTTGTTTTCATCCTATGGTGCATCCTGGTGCCAACACTTCCCCAGGTAAAAGACGTCCACGTGGTGCAACAGGAAATGAGATTTGTCGGACCAGATGACCATCTAATCATTCAAGGTCCGGTTTTGATACTCACACGTCCATTGTAGGTGCTTTCAATGGTACTGAGGTTAGCATGGGCACTCCAAGTGGCCTACAGCTATGCAGCCCCATTTTCAGTAGGGTTTGATGTACTATGTGTTGTGACACATTACTCCCATCACCTCACCATCATTCAAATTATACGGGCAAGTTGCACCATAGTATCCCTGTCTGTTGGCTCGTACTGTACAGGATGGCCTTCGCTTATCTCTAGCATTGGTGAGTCATGGTTGGACCACACCTTGCCAGTGGTTTGTGGTTTTTCCCTCCTGACCACTTTCTCTAGGTACTAATCACAGCTCACCGTAAGCACCCCACTAGCCTTGCCATCTTGGAAATGGTCTGACCCAGTACTCTGGTCATTACAATTTGGCCTTTGTGAAACTCACTGAAGTCTGCTGCCTTTCTCATCTGAAGAACAAGAATAACATTGATTAACAGAGCTCAGTATCAGGTGTTATTTATACCATTTCATGACTACACACACCGTTGTTTACCTGCAGTGCTTCGATTTGAATAAAGACACTGGTCATAATGTTTTGACTCTTTGGTGTGTGTGTGTGTCTATATATATATATACTAAAATCAAAATTTTATCTTTGATCTCAAAAGGATCCATTGCATCCAAAATTTGGCAAAATTATTGAGATCTACAACTCAGAATTTTCCCTGGGCACCAATTTTTGTGTTTCTAGAACTTGTAGATCAAGGTTTGACCTTAAAAAGGACATGTCGGAGATTAAATTTTATCACTCACAATCATCTATATGTATTAGATATTTTCCAGTGTATTTATGTATGTTTTGGCTTGATGGTTTGGCTGACAAAGCCGAGGAAGCAGTTAGACAGCACAACAGCAGAGAGCTGTACCAGATAGTTAATGTTTTGTGTGGTAGAAAACGGACAGACATACAAGGATTGAAGGATAAACAATATAAGGTTATAGAAGGGGAGGATTCTGTCATGGCTAGGTGGACTGAGCATTTCAGTGATGTTCTACACAATGTGGTTGGTTTTACTCCCATTGTTTGCAATGATGATAGATGCATTGGTGGCTTTAATGTTGGCTCTATAACACAATCTGCAGTTATTTTGGCAGTTTCTAAACTTCATAAATCCCCAGGGATAGATGAAATTACTACAGAAATGCTTAGAGCTGGAAATGTTTCGGTTACCACTTGGATGACTGAAATTCTGAATATCTTTTATGATAAAGGCATGGTTCCTAAGGATTTTACCAGAGCTATTGTTATCCCTATTTTCAAAAAAGGTGATCGCAGTTCTTGTGATAACTATAGGGGTATTAGCCTACTCTCTGTTCCAGGTAAAGTTCTTTCCATGATTGTGCTTAATAGAATTAAGAATCTGGTTGACAGTCAATTGGGTGATGAGCAATGTGGATTCAGAAGTGGTAGGGGATGTGTGGATCAGATATTTTCACTTAGGCAGATTCTTGAGAAATGTTTAGAGTTTCAGAAACCTTTGGTTGCTAGCTTTGTTGATTTCAAAAAGGCTTTCGACTCTGTTGATCGTCATAATTTGTGGTTGATTGTGAGATCATATGGTATACCTGACAAGTTAGTTAACATAATGAAAGCGCTCTATAATAACACTGAGTCGTGTGTGAGAGTTGGTAAGGCTTGTAGCAATTGGTTTAGCATTACTTCTGGTGTTCGACAAGGATGCATTTTGTCTCCTTTTCTCCTTAGCTTGGTTATTGATTATGTTATGCGAAATTCACTTCAAGGGAAAGATTTTGGCCTTAAATGGGCTGGAGATACGAAAATTTCTGATTTAGATTATGCTGATGATTTAGCCCTTTTGGCAAATGATGTTGATGAGATGAACTCTTTCATTCGAGCTGTTGATGAGACTGGTAGTAGAGTAGGTTTGGTTATAAACAGAGAGAAAACTAAAGTGATGAAAATTGGTCAGGCAGGCTGTGATTCAGTTAATCTGAATGGTTGCAGTCTTGAGCAGGTGTCACAGTTTAATTATCTTGGGAGCTATGTAACAGATAATGGTGATGTGTGGCATGAGATTAACAGACGAATAGGGATTGCTGCCGGGACTTTTAAGAATCTGTGGAGAGTGTGGAGAAATAGGCGTATACACCTAAAGACTAAAATTAGGCTGTATAATAGTTTAGTTCTTTCTAGGGTTAGTTATGGTAGTGAAACTTGGACACTTTGTAAACAAGATAACAGGAAACTAGATGCTTTTGATTCCAGATGCTTACGCAGTATCTTGGGCATTAGGTGGTTCAACTTTGTAACTAATGATGAGGTTAGGCAAAGGAGTTTGCAACCTCCTTTAAGCAGCATATTGTGCAGAGAGAGAGACTCCGTTGGTTTGGCCATGTTGCCCGTATGAATAATAATAAATTGGCGAATAGGATTATGAACAGTGTGCCTAAAGGCCTCAGAAAGAAGGGGAGACCTAGGATGCGGTGGGCAGACAATGTCAAACAGGACCTTGTTAGAATTGGTGTACAGTGGCCAGATGCAGTAGATGTAGCTCAGGATAGACTTGCTTGGAGAACTAAATTGCACGGTCTGGTTGGATCTCCGTAGCCCATGGCTGCTTGAGGATGATGATGATTTATGTATGATGTGCTGTACTTATACATTTTGTATGTATTACTGTTTAAATATTTTATCCACGATACTTTTAATTATTCATAGTTTCATGTCATTGGTTGTACTTGCACATGCTATTTGCTTACTATGTATTTAATATAAATAATGAGACTTTTGCTTACAGGTTGGTCTTATTGCTGCTCGTCGTACTGGTCGTATCCGTGGTGGAAAGACATCAATAGCTGGAAAGGATGATTAAATTAGCTATGTAATATCAGTCCCAGAATAAATAAAATGTACAGAAGATTGAATAACTTCGTTCTTTAACCGACACATTAAACAGTCAAAACAAATAAGCTTTTGGCCATAGTAAAAATGGTTGCTATATTGATGTACACCAATCACACAATTTACGAAGGTAATTCATACCTCTAAAATGTAATGCGAAAATTTGTTATCAAACAAATTATTTCCCACTAATTTCACTGGGGTGCGGGTGGCTCAGTCGGTAGCGTGCCAGGCTCGTAATCTGTAGTTCCCAGTTCGAGTCCCAGCAGGGTCAGCGTTGAAATTTATCTCCGCAAAATTTCCCCGCCCTGCCCACGGTCAGTAGGGGACACCGATGGGCTTGGAAAAGGCCGCCGTCCGTCGGATGGGACGTTAAACCGTGGCCCCGTGTGCGGGAGAGCCATACCCTGTGCACGTTAAAGAACACGCTGGATGGCCTTGACGGGAGACTACCATCTGTTCCAGTGGGTCCCCTCCCCCAACCTTCTCTTAGCCTTCGGGGTTCATGTGACCTGGCCATTTAGCCTATGGTGTGCAAAAAAGTGCCGCTCAGAGATAATACTAATTTCACTAAATCTAGAATGGATATCGCCACTGGCACATATAGGAGGGAATCTTGTTTTCAAAGAGAATGAAGTTTATCGTTTGCCTACTTTTTCACTCCTTAAAAGTTTTCATTTGAGCTAATAGATTGGGAAAATGCAATAATAGTATTTTGTTAGTAATTATACAACGTAAAAAGTATGTCAAACTTGCAACATTCGTTAAAAGTATCTCCAATATTTCAACATCTCGCATGCAAATGAAAACTGAGTATTTGAAAAATGCTAATTATATTTCATTCAGTGTTAGGAAACAACAAATAACGGAAAAAATTTATTTTTACTGTTTTTGCGGTTATATAGATTTTTTCCTTTGCAAGACATACTTAGAAACGTGCGAAACAGATCTGCAATTTACTTTTATCAATGCGCAGACTTTTAAGTGACTGCTCAATGACATTCTAAAAGAATTTGCGAAGTCTAATTGAAGTCAGTTGTCTCGGCCACCTTTTTCGCAACTGGCGCTTAGATATGGGCTCTTCGATATCCAGATTAAAGCTGTAGTGGAAAAGGTATTTATTCATGCAGAAGGACAACGGCAATTGCAATAGGGCGAAAATCTCGGGTTTATTTAGGGGCGTAACGAAGGACTGTGTGGGGGGGGAGAAGTAATCTCGCCTGAATTATAGCAAAAGTCTGTGTGAACTTTCCCAACTCCCTTTAATTTGGCCAACTCTCCTTTACAAAACCAATCCCATTCATTACATCTCTCCTGATTTTGTCAAGTCACTTCAAATTTTTCAAACTCCCCAAGATTTTGCCAAGCTATCTCGGTTTGGCCAACTCTAATTTCACCAAAAAGAATTCTAATTTTCGCAACTCGCCTGTATTTTAAAGTGGATTGGGATGTTTCCAAGAGTCTCAATTTTGTCAGCTCTCCTTAATTTCATAAAACCATTCCCAATTTTCACAACTCTCCTACATTTTGCCAAGTGGCTTCCAAGTTGCCTTGATTTTGCCACCTCATTAATTTCACAAAAACTCGATTTTTATATCCTGAATTTGTCAAGTCACTGCAAATTTTTCAAACCCCTAGATTTTGCAGAGTTCTCGATTTTGTCAACTCCCCTTAATTTCATAAACCCAATCCCAATTATCACAACTCGCCTATATTTTACCAAGTGGCCAAGTCACTTCGAACTTTATCAACTCTCCTTAACTGCACCAAAGAAAGGCACAATTTTCACAATCCCCTGTATTTTACCAAGTGGCTTCTAATTTTGCCAACTGTACCTATTTTTACAACTCGCCTGTATTTTACCAAGTGGTTTTCAATTTTGCCAATGTTCCTCGATTTTACCACTTCTTAATTTCGCAAAAAAAAAATCTCATTTTTACATCTCGCCTGAATTTTGCGGCTAAGTCATTCCGAATTTTGCCAACTCCCCAAGATTTTACCAAGTCACTTTGAATTTTGCCATCTCCATTTTCGCAACTGTTCTGGATTTGCCAAGTTGTCAAATTTAGCTCACTCCCCTTTTACAAAAAAAAAAAGATTACTAAAATTTCACAACTCGCCTAGATTTTACGAAGTCGCTTCGAATTTTGCCAACTCCGAATTTTTTTGGGTGGAGCCTCCCCCGTGGCTACGCCCCCTAGGTGTTTACAGTTTCCTGTGATGGGCTTTGACACAGAGAAACTACGTGGGATAATTTGGGTATAGGATAGAGAATTGGAGAAAGGAGCCCATTCACTATTTGAGAATAATCGAAACTTTTTTTTTCTTCGCCCCCCCCCCCCCGGGAATATTCCTATTGTGCATGTTTCTAACTCCGTTAGCAATCAGCCTCATCTAGTTATGTGTTGTGAAAAATAAAGTTAATTCGTGTTTCAGTCGAGCAGTGACGATGTATATCTTGCAATTAAGCTCCCTTAAGAACATATGTTTTCAACTTCTTTACTTATATTTCTATTCATTAGATTATTTTTATGCTATTTGAAGTCAATTTCAGAGAAAACATTTTACATGAGCACTTCTTTAGGAAAGCATCGATAAAAATAGTTCAGTGTCATAAAACGACTACAAATGATCTGCAGGAAATATATCAATGAAACCGAAAAATTAGGCGAAAGAAAAATAAGTTCCAATTTTATAAAATGAATTTGAGAGAGCAAAGAGAATTTCTACAAAGGAAAATATTTTTCACTACTGGAAAAATAAAAATAAAGCATTGCAAAGATGTAAGAATTATTCAACGCGGGTGTATGGCCTACTGATCTGGTCATCTATGGTCACTTTTTTTTTTTAACCCTGCTGAGGAGTGGTCAACTTCACAGCGTCCTGGTGCTGACCATTTATACCTACTAGACCGGACTTGTTTATGGATTTGAGCTTGATTATGGATCCTGGACTTGCTGCACTGGTGGGCCTCTTTTGAGGGAGAATCTGCCGCTGTGTTTTCTGTTTGCTTCTGGGTTGCCAGCCCTAAGTGAACAGAGGCATGGGATACCTTATATCAACTGGTGGATAATCCTAATCAGAGGCCATCGCAGGTACCTGAACCTTACTTAGCTAGTTGGGCATCGTCAAGCCTAAACTGGAGAAATGTGTCTCAGGCAGGCCATATGGCTCTTGAAAAGGTGGTGCTTGAAGTTCCTACCAGCATCGGTGACTTCAGCCTTTAGCGGAGGAGGAACAGGTCTTTGCCCCATGCCTCTGATCAGGGGGCTGTTTGATATTGTTGGCCCTACCTATCTCAATAAACCTAGTTCTTTAAAAATCCTACTAATCATTTTCTCTCTGCAGGAACGTGGAATGTGAGGACATTACATAGAGATTATTCTCTTGATGTCCTCAGTCAGGAATTCCAGCGCTATAACCTAGATATTCTAGGCTTGCAAGAGACCAGATGGACAGGTAAAGGTGAGATACTTAAAAATAATCTTAAATTTCTCTTTTCAGGGAAGGAGGATGGAAAGCATCACCAAGGCGTGGATCTGCTGCTCAGCAGACATGCTAGTGATGCTCTTCTAGGATATGAGTGCATTAATGAAGGGTTTCTTACAGCAAAATTTCAGACAAGCATTAAAGTCATGAATGTTATCTGCTGTTATGCCCCCACTGAGGATGAGAAGGATATTTTGAATTCTGTCAAGAAAGGAGATATTACCCTTGTTCTAGATGACTTCAATGCCAAAGTTGATACTGACTCTAACCTTTTTGGAGGGGTTATAGGCCCTTTTGGTATTGGTAGCTGCAATGACAATGGACAACGTCTCCTACAATTAAGTTAACTCAATGGTTTCAGAATAACTAACACCTGTTGCAAACACTGCGTCATACATAAATACACATGGGTTTCACCAAATGGACTGAATAAGAATATGATTGATTATATATTAATTAACAGCAAATGGGCTAGTTTTGTTAGGAATACCAGGGCATGTATATGAGCTGAAATTGGATCTGACCATTACCTTGTTGAAGTGTCTTGCAACTTAAATTTAAAAGGTGTTGTGCTAGAGTTAAAAAATTTACCTTTAATACTGAAGCTCTGAAAGACCCAGTTATAGCTAAAGCTTACCATGATAGGTTACTTAGTCATTATGACAGTCATGGTTTGCTTACTACTGAAGTTGAGGAAGAATGGGGCCGTTTTAAACAGGCTTTTTTGGAAACTAACAGTACTCTTTTAGGAAAAAAGGAGCAGAGGAGACAGAATTATTTAAGTGATAAGGCACTTGAGCTTATTTCAGAAAGAAGGAACTGTAGGAATATCCTTAATCAGTACCCTACTAGTCCTAATAGAAAGGATTACAGAGAGCTTAATAAACGTGTAAAGGATAAATTAGCTGCTGATAAGAATCTTTGGCTTGATGGCTTGGCTGACAAAGCTGAGGAAGCAGTTTTACAGCACAACAGCACAGAGTTGTACCAGATAGTTAATGTTTTATGTGGTAGAAAACGGACAGACATACAAGGATTGAAGGATAAACAATATAAGGTTATAGAAGGGGAGGATTCTGTCATGGCTAGGTGGACTGAGCATTTCAGTGATGTTCTACACAATGTGGTTGGTTTTACTCCCATTGTTTGCAATGATGATAGATGCATTGGTGGCTTTAATGTTGGCTCTATAACACAATCTGAGGTTATTTTGGCTATTTCTAAACTTAAGCTTCATAAATCCCCAGGGGTAGATGAAATTACTACCGAAATGCTTAGAGCTGGGAATGTTTCGGTTACCACTTGGATGACTGAAATTCTGAATATTTTTTATGATAAAGGCATGGTTCCTAAGGATTTTACCAGAGCTATTGTTATCCCTATTTTCAAAAAAGGTGATCGCAGTTCTTGTGATAACTATAGGGGTATCAGCCTACTCTCTGTTCCAGGTAAAGTTCTTTCCATGATTGCGCTTAATAATAGAATTAAGAATCTGGTTGACAGTCAATTGCGTGATGAGCAATGTGGATTCAAAAGTGGTAGGGGATGTGTAGATCAGATATTTTCACTTAGGCAGATTCTTGAGAAATGTTTATAGAGTTTCAGAAACCTTTGGTTGCTAGCTTTGTTGATTTCAAAAAGGCTTTCGACTCTGTTGATCGTCATAATTTGTGGTTGATTGTGAGATCATATGGTATACCAGACAAGTTAGTTAACATAATGAAAGCGCTCTATAATAACACTGAGTCGTGTGTGAGAGTTGGTAAGGCTTGTAGCAATTGGTTTAGCATTACTTCTGGTGTTCGGCAAGGGTGCATTTTGTCTCTTTTTCTCTTTAGCTTGGTTATTGATTATGTTATGCGAAATTCACTTCAAGGGAAAGATTTTGGCCTTAAATGGACTGGAGATACGAAAATTTCTGATTTAGATTATGCTGATGATTTAGCCCTTTTGGCAAATGATGTTGATGAGATGAACTCTTTCATTCGAGCTGTTGATGAGACTCGTAGTAGAGTAGGTTTGGTTATAAACAGAGAGAAAACTAGAGTGATGAAAATTGGTCAGGCAGGATGTGATTTATTTAATCTTAATGGTTGCAGTCTTGAGCAGGTGTCACAGTTTAATTATCTTGGGAGCTATGTAACAGATAATGGTGATGTGCGGCATGAGATTAACAGACGAATAGGGATTGCTGCCAGGACTTTAAGAATCTATGGAGATTGTGGAGAAATAGGCGTATACACCTAAAGACTAAAATTAGACTGTATAATAGTTTGGTTCTTTCTAGGGTTAGTTATGGTAGTGAAACTTGGACGCTGTGTAAACAAGATAACAGGAAACTAGGTGCTTTTGATTCTAGATGCTTACGTAGTATCTTGGGTATTAGGTGGTTTAACTTTGTAACTAATGATGAGGTTAGGCAAAGGAGTCTGCAACCTCCTTTAAGCAGCATATTGTACAGAGAGAGACTCCGCTGGTTTGGCCATGTTGCCCGTATGGATAATTATAGATTGGGGAATAAGGTTATGAACAGTGTGCCTAGAGGCCTCAGAAGGAAGGGGAGACTTAGGATGCGGTGGGCAGACAATGTCAAACAGGACCTTGTTAGAATTGATATGCAGTGGCTGGATGCAGCAGATATAGCTCAGGACAGATATGCTTGGAGAATTAAACTGCACGGTCTGGTTGGACCTCCGTAGCCCATTGCTGCTTAAGGATAATGATGATGAGACTACACTCTTGTAATTCGGTCTCATTTTCAACTGAAATCATTTTCAACTGAAAGTCGTGTTCAAAAATACATTAATTTAATAAAATATTAATGTATTTTTGAACACGACTCTCAATTATTTTACCATTTTCTGTTAAAGAAGTAGCAAAATTCAAAACATTTTTTACTTCATGTGATCATTTTTTACTTCTGATCATTCTGATCATTCAATCATTTTTTACTTCTGATCTGGACTAAGCCATATAAACTGAGAGGCTCCTGTCAGACCTCTGTGGCAAGCAGCTGCTTGAGGGGTATTTATTTATTTTTTTTAAAGTATATAGTTATACAAGTTTGGATTAACATAATCACCATCTACATGTATGCTTAGCTCCAGTGGTGACCTGATAATTTTTGTTCAATGGGTTCACTGACGTTGGGGGGAAAAACGACTTAGCGACCAACAAACAATAGAATATATTCTTATACAAAATTTTTTTTAGACAACTTCCATCGTTATTTTTAATTTTAACTTTGCTGCTGAACCCTGGGGTCCTCTGCAGAATTAAATTTATTGTCAAGATCACTAATATGTTTAACAGACAGAGATTTTTTGACAGATACTCCTTTCCATTTGATCGCAAACAATAATTATCTACTTTCAGATTATAGAAATTAGCATTTACAAAAAGGTGTATCATTAATTTATAGGTATAAATTTCTAAAGGGTAGTATCTTAAGTTTAATATAACCATTATGCAGACTATCTCCACATCTATTATTTTCAGTTAATTTTTTTATATCGTAGATTTATGAGGGGGTCTAAGGATTGAATTATAAGTGCCCATAATGGAGATGAAACTGTATTCACGGGTTATATATAACAGATAATGTTTCCCGATTCAAATTTTTTTTTGTAAAATATATTTTACATAATATTGATCTCAGTTTTTTTTTGGAAGATTATTGATATGGGGTTTCAAATTCAATTTTTTATCTACTTTTATCCCTAAATGCATAATTTTGGGAACTCTTTCAATAGAAACACACCCACAATGATCCACCATATTACAGTCTGATTTATGCATTTTTATTATATCATTTATAACAGAACTATTTTTTAAATTATATATAATAAATTTAGTTTTATCAATATTTAGAAATTGATTTTTTCTTTTAAGCCATTTATTAACATTAATTAAATCATTTATTATACCATATAACAAGTTATAATTTTTCGCTCGAAACGTTGTGGCAGTATCATTAGCAAAGCTATTTATCTGTCCACCGATTTTTAAAGAACTAAAATCATTCAAAAATATCAAGAAAAGATTTGGTTGCTTAGAAAAGTGTTAATTTTTACAATACGTTTTCGGTTTGATAGATAGCTCTTAAATCAGTTTAACACTCTGACTCCAAAGTGTGACACCTGTACGACACTTGACTCCAAAGTGTTCCAATTTATGCAACAGAATATTATGAGAAATAGTATCAAACGTCTTTTTAATATCTAAAAAGACAGTTGGAGTTAAATAATTTTCCTCTATAGATTCATATATATATATCTAAGAAATCTGAAATTATTTCTTCTACTATATCTGTCAGACGTGAGGGCCTACAGTTAGCCCATTTGTGTTCAAAAAAGTAAAGCTCAGAGGTAATCCAACCCTGCTATGTACACCAGGGTGCCTGCACCTTAGGGGGTGCACAAAAAATTTAATAATTCTAATTTATCATTTTTTAGAAAGATTATATATTTTCAGAAAAAAAAATGTTGCTAATATTTTAAATTTTGCGGTTTCGTAAAGATATCTGGGTATACAATATAGAGGGCAGAGAGAGAGCATGGTTGTCAGGTTTAGCTTTCTAATTGATTGATCATCTGATAACCCTGAGAGATATGTTTATTTTCAACTTACCTAATTGCAGTTGTTGGGTTGGGTTGTTTTACCTCTGAGCGGTACTTTTTTTGCACACAATGGACAGGTCACAAGAACCCCGAAGTCTCAGAGAAGGTTAGGAGAGGGGACCCACTGGAACAGCTGTTGGGAGACAGATGGTAGCCTCGCATAAGGCCATCCAAGGTGTTCTTTAATGTGCACAGCGTATGCATCTCCCACGTATGGGAGCCACGGCTTAACGTACCATCCGACGGACGGCGGCCTTTTCAAGCACATTGTTGTCCGCTACTGATCGTGGGCAGGACGGGGAGTTTTGCGGAGATAAATCAATTATTATATATATATAATAATTGTCATATAAATATATACAATTATTATATATATATCTTCATACATATTGGTGATACTATTTTGATTTTGCTGATATAGGGTCACGTGATCAAACGATTTGGAGACCACTAAATGTAGACAATCACAGCATTCGCTTTGTGAATCACTGCTACATCATCTAGTTTATAGAACATGAATTTGTCCATTATGGCCACGGCCTCGAATCTTAACATTATCTATTATGGCGATAGCTGACATGCGCTGAATATAATAGCTATGCAGGAGGAAGGTCACCGATTCACAGTGGCGTTTTGCACTTGATTCGCTGATTCGATGAACAGTCGAATACCTTGCTAAATAATAAAATAAATATTCCCTCAAGCAGCTGCTTTCCACAGAGGTGTGACAGGAGCCTATCAGTTTATACGCCATAGGAAGACGGGTCCTCAGCAGAAAAACACAAACATCCATTACTTATCTAGGGCTTGAACCCAAATCCCTATGATCAGCATCCAAGCACTCTAACCACTCGCTACGGGACGACGAATTTTATTTAGTGAAAATATTCATTTGACTGTGCCAGGCTCAACAGGCCAGCACTTTCCTGGTAGGATGGGTTGATTTGAACTGAATTGAGAACTTTTTATTTTGCCACGGAAGGACATTTAGGTATGAACAGTTTAGAAAGGACATTTAGGTATGAGAATATCAAAATGTAGTGAACATTTGGTTTACAATGGAACTAATGAAGCATTTTAGCAAAATTTTTCATCAGCAGTGGTTAGCTCAGTGTGATGTCTTTTTGTCTTACAATGCCAAATAAAATGACAACCGCAAATAAGATATATATATAAAATATATTAATATATATACAATATTAAATTAATATATATAATAAATTAACATATATAATATATTGTAAATTAAATATTATTACCAAAAAAAACTGTTTAAGTGATAATTTACGATGAGCAATTCAATTTAAAATAATGAATATAAATTCATAATCGAAACGGAGTGAAAAAAACTATAAATCTATACATCAGACATGTTCATGAATAGTTTTTTGAAATACCAATAGAGTGGAAGGGAAAATACATATATATAGGTAATTACTATAGGGGAGGTACAAAATATTGAATTGAAATAGAAAGGACCAGAACGCCTTCGCGATTTTTTTTTCCCGAAAATTTTTTGCTAAATAATGCGTTTTGAAAAGAGCTGGAAAAACAGAATATATGTATTGCGTCTTTTCAGTCCAATTTCATATGAGGCATCTCTTTAAAAATGCTTTCCTTCATCCGGGTTCCGACTGCACTAATCAAAGTGCTACGCCAAAAGGTAGACAAGCCACCACTGGAAATAACGATTTATTTATTGTTTAATAATCGAAAGAAACATAAAACTTAAACAGAGTGGAGATTTTGTCACTCAAGAAGCAAGAAAATTTAATACAATTTTTGTATAACAAATTGAAAAAGAAGAAACATATCTTAAAAAAAAGCGAAGGAAGAAAAGTACTCGGTATTTTGTATCCAAATCACAATCATAAAGCGATGGATGATTGGAACAGGTGACGACACTTTTTTTTTGTAACAAATGTTGGTTGGTTGTTTTACCTCTGAGTGGCACTTTTTTGCACACAATGGGCTAAATGGCAAGGTCACAGGGACCCCGAGGGCTCAGAGAAGGTTGGGGGAAGGGACCCACTGGAACAGCTGTTGGGAGACAGATGGTTGCCTACCGTCAAGGCCATGCAGCGTGTTCTTTAACGTGCACAGGGTATGGCTCTCCCGCACACGGGGCGACGGCTTAATGTCCCATCCAACGAACGGCGGCATTTCCAAGCCCATCGGTGTCCCCTACTGACCGTGGGCAGGGCGGGGAGTTTTGCGGAGATAAATCTCAACGCTGACCCAGCAGGGACCGACTGAGCCACCCCCGCCCCTATTTGTAACAAATGCATCAGAACAGATAATGAATGGCTGCAAAAAATGTTCTTTCTCTTCAATACACATTAAGCAGAATTTTTTTTCTGTCGTTTGACTTTTGTATTTGAGATTTTGTTACACTTTGAATGAAATTCTTTTCCTCAAAGAAAGTTTCTACCGAAAAGGTTTTTATGTCCTAAAGCAGATGGCGGTGACAATAGCATGACGTATACGGAGACGTCGGCTGGAACCAACGAAATAAATCTGCGTCATAAAATTTAACTACAAGCTGTCTAATTTGAAAAGAGGTAAAATGAAATAATTTGTTTACTGCGATTATATTACAATACTATGGTCCTGCCATCCTCACAGACCTTCTGCTCTGGCATATAAACTGACAGGCTCCTGTCAGACCTCTGTGGCAAGCAGCTGCTTGAGAGGATATTTATTTATTTATTTATTTATTTAAGTAATTTAAAATTAGTTATAACATTTGGAAGATAAATAGCAACCAATCAAATTTTAATATAGTAATCTTAAGTTTAATCACTTATAAATTCAACATTTAATTAAAATTCCTTCCTCGGCTAATAAATTATCCAGGCTTGGTGGCCTGACTAAATTGACTTCGTGTCTGCTGACAAATATAGTCTAAATTGCCTTCAAAACGATTGCAAAAACTCTTTTAAAATACCTACAATAAATGCAGTATTTCTTTTTAATCCATTGCATCTTGTGCTGGTTTATTTTATCATTACTACATAATAGTGAATATCAGTACTCAAGGTTGCGTAGCATGTGATAATCGGCTTCATTTATGATTGCACCTCCTTAACGGCATAAAGGTGGTACATAAGGCTACTATCTCCATTTCGTCTTCTGATTATCATTATAATCAGCGATCCCATGGAGCATTGCGGGTGAGTAGAGGTGTTTAGCACATGCGTCGCAAAGCAGCAGTAGACTTCTTCCGGTTCTGCTGCTCGATGGGATTGGCAACGAGATTCAGAAGTGCAAGATTATGAGTCTTGGCATGGCTGTTGTAAGAGTGTGTCGTTCTGCTCGGTGGTTCGTCAGGTCACTATCCTCTTCAGCAACCCGGCTAGGGAATCGTAGTGTTTGTTGCATCAATAACAACGCCTTGTTAAGGTCATCGAGCCGGTCATTGGATCATTCACCTGGCAGGTGTTCCTCACTCGTTACAGGAGCCAAGTATTTAGGTAAATTGTTTTCTTCAGTATAAACAAAAATATGCTTTATTTTTTAACTCTGGTAAAACTAATTTATTTTCTAATTGAGGAAAGTTTGAGCATTTGCTTGGCGTTGTCATGAGTTGAAACCGGTTTGAGATTGAGGCTTGTTGCCAAAGCACCGGTAAGTGGGTCCAGGAGTGATTGACGATGCATCTAGGAATAAATTCCTGAGAAGGTAAGGTAAAAGCATAATAAATGGTGTATTCTACCTCCTTAAAAGAACAGCAGCCTTTGCAGCTGAAATTTGCATTAAAATAATTATGGTTGATGTTTATATATATATCAATTGTCATAATTAATTAAGCTTCCCCGAACGAAAAAATCAAGGAGCAGGGTTGGGTTACCGCTGAGCGGCAATTTTTTGCACATAATCTGCTTTTCCCAGGTTCGAATCCCAGCTGGACCAACGTTGAGATTTATCTCCGCAAAACTGCTGTCCAGCTCTCGGTCAGTTGGGAACACTGATGCACTTGGAAAGGTCACCGTCCATTAGTTGCAGGGTCGGGGGTGGCTCAGGCGGTAGCGCGCCAGGCTCGTAATCTGTAGTTCCCAGGTTCGAGTCCCAGCTGGGTCAGCGTTGAGATTTATCTCCGCAAAACTCATCGCCCTGCTCACGGTCAGTAGGGGACACAGATGGGCTTGGAAAGCCGCCCTCCGTCGGATGGGACGTTAAGCCGTGACCCCGTGTGCGAGAGTCGCACCCTGTGCACGTTAAACAACACGCTGGATGGCCTTGATGAGAGGCTACCATCTGTCTCCCAACAGCCGTTCCAGTGGGAAGGCTCAGAGAATGTTGGGACCTTCTCTGAGCATTTGGGGTCCATGTGACCTGGCCAATTTAGCCCATGGTGTGCAAAAAAAGTGCTGCTCAGAGGTAAAACAACCAACCCTCCTGGATACGAGAATGCTTCCGTAGTGATATTCAAAAACTTTTGATCTAATACAAAAAGAACTATTGTCATTATTTTTTTCTAATCTCTTATCAAGCCAACTTTTATTCTGATTTTGCTCAGTTGAAGATTGCATTTGTCAATAGCTTTATTGTGAATAGCTTACTACAGCAAATTGAACGAATGAGTTTGCAATTACTTGGTTATAAACATTTTTTTCCCTTAAGAAAGATATGGATATAAAGTACAAATTTTTCTAAATAACGTTGCTAATATTATGTTTTTGACATTAGGATAGAGAGGATTACCAAACTCTTGGTTCATTTTATTAAAATTCTGCTATTTTTTGCAAGTCAGTGATGATGACATAATGCAATTATATTTATAAGTTTCCTATTTTTCATATTTCTCTTTCAAAAACAAAAATGCTTTCGATTTACAAGGGATTGAAAAAGCGTCCTCAAAAAATGACCGCTTAAATCAAGAATAATTTTTCTATAAGAAATAAAACAAATGTATGGATAGGAAATGAATCCTACCTCAAACTCTTACATATGTAGATTTCCTCCACTTAGAGCAGGATCTGAGGGGGAGGCCATGCCCCCCCCCTAGATCCAGTTTCCGGGACCGAATTTCCCTTAAGGAGCATTAGGCACTTGTCTAAGGGCTCTACGTAACAGGGTAGTCAGCATCCAAGTTTTACATTTTGCTTATTTAAGTATCAAGAGAATTTTTCCTTCCCAATTCTTAGAGGGAATAATAAAAATTCAGTTACAAACATCCACCGATTGTTGAGCGGTTCAAATAACTTTAGTTCTAATTGAAAATGAACTTGTAAAGGATATGGATTGTGATGATGCGCATTATATTATCGAACATACCATGATATGTGAATTGTTGGATTTTAACACACAATATGCTAAATGGCCAGGTCACAAGGACTCCGAAGGCTCAGAGAAGGTTGGGGGGAGAGGACCCAACCTTCTCTGAGCCTTCGGGAACACACTGGATGGGTTTGATGAGAGCTCTCATCAGACCCATCCAGTGTGTTCTTTAACGCCCACAGGGTATGACCCTCCCACACACTAGACCACGGCTTAACGTCCCATCAAATGGACGACAGCCTTTCCAAGCCCATAGGTGCCCCTGCTGAACCCCCAGCATCTCCCCTGCAGATCCCCATGCTCAGACTCTTGTCGATATGGTAAAACCTCTTTTTTTTTGATAAATATAATTAGTACATGGGAGGGGTTGACTTATATGATATACTTCTTGAAAGCTATTAAATTTATAATCATAAAAACGTGGTATGTGCGAAAAGTTAACTCTTCCTTTTTCTCCTCGCTATGATAAATGACTGGTTTCGCCATTTGAACCAGTATAACAACAAAAGAAAAATCTTTTAAATTTTGAAAGTGACATTGTTAACTATCTCCTGAATAACGCAGTGGGAAAAGAAGTAGCAGAAATGAACTCCAAAACATCAATACCAAAACCATATAATAGTGTGAGAATCGACAAAAATAAACCATTGCCCCGAAGCGGTAAAAGACAAACAAAGATGCTGGCACTGCAGTGCTTATGATATATAAGTTTGGGTAAGATCTAAGAAATGTTAAATTGATTATGCTTGTTCCAGAAAGAAAGTATTTTCAGAATTTTCACTTATTCTATTCCCTGCATACACAATGTGGCTTGAAAAGGCTAATGATGACATCATAATTTTATTTTGGAAATTAAAGTTCAAAATAATAAAATCGTATTTTATTATCACTATATGTTCTTTAATAGCTGTCCCGTGGCCGAATAGTTAGCGCTGTTGTTCTGCTGAGGTCTCGCCATCCTCATAAATCTTCTGTCTGGTGTATTAAACTGATAGGCTCCTGTCAGACCTCTGTGGCTCAGTTGCTTGAGGTTTCTTTTCTTTATGTCCTCCAATAACTTGATTTACCCCCAAAAAAATTTACCCCCAGCATTTTCTTAATTTGGCCAAGGAAGGGTTAAAACTCTTTTATTGGCGTTATTTCCTGCTAACACTGCAACTGCTGGAGTCCGAATCGAGTCCTTTGATGGCATAGTCCTTTGTTCTGTCGTAACCTGCCAACAAACTAGTAACTTTGAGTATCTAATAATAAATTGAAAGGAACAACGTTTGAGAGGCGTTCTTTAAAAAAAAAAAGTTTCTTTTAAAAATTCTAAGTTACAACGGCGTTATTAAAACGCGTTTTAAACTTATTATTATTAACGGTCCTCGTAAATTAAAAAAAGGTGTAAATACAGTGACCGTATTATTTAAAAAAAAAACCCATAAATATAGAGTTGACTGTGCATCATGTAATTTTTGAGATTGTCACATGTTCTCAGAAGACAGCCCCTTTGAGTATCCAAATTCAGATTTGATAAGGTTGTACATGTTTGTTATAACAATAGTAAAAGGGAAGGCAAGTAATGTTGATAAAAAAAGAATAAAGCCCTTGATGTTTCAAAATATATTCATTCGAACTTAATTTACTATAGATTGCTAAAATAAGTGTTTATAAGAGACTCTAATTTTGAACTCTTTCCTACGCGTCGCTTTCTACTTAGACATATTGCATACGATTCTGAAATAGCTGTCCAAATATAACTCATTTCCTTCCATTTATCAGCATATTTACAAGGAAGCGGACTTTCAAAAAACTATTGCCCTTGTTCAGGGAAAAAGTCCTTTGCATTGCGAAAGAATACAAAGGCTTCACATCATCTCAGAAGCATTAACGGCACGATTCACCGAAAATTATCTGTGCTTTTTTTTTTCAGCTGCTCGTAATTCTTTCAGGTTTCTGACTATACTCCGTTCCAGATAAAGAATGGAGCCGTAAATCTGAAGATAAAAAAAAAAGCAATTAACCAATGTGAAGAGGCCACACCCATATGATTTCTTGCAGGAACCACCCACAGACAAAATTACGCCACAGCAAATAGTCCCACACCTTATGCGAGAAAAAAGTACTTTTTATAATGTATTCTTCGTACATTATTAATATGTATACTTTATGGAAATGAGCAACTAAAAATGTTATTTTTAATTACGGAATATTACAAAGCATTAAGTTTCTTTTACACTGGTATATTAGCTACTAGAAGGAAGCAGAAGCTACGAATGGAGAACGGAATACCTATTCATCCTTTCAAGTTAACATCTTGCACTGTACATTCACATGCTACTCTTAATCTTCTGCCAATATTCCAGGTTCCTAGCCCCTTTATGTGAAGAGTTTTGGCGACCACAGACACCTTTTATTATTACACATGTAAAACACTTGCCGCAGAAGCCCTCTAACGAGTTGAGGATTAATACATTTCAGGCTTCGAATCTTGCTTTTCATTTGTTTTCGTGGTTAAGCGTAATAAGTCACGATTGGACAAAAAACTCTTTGAGGGAGACTTGCCGCTCCAGTCTTTATGTGAAACAGAGTATAGGTTGGTTTTTTTTTTACCTCTGAACGTTACTTTTTGCTCACAATGGGCTATATGGTCAGGCCACAAAGACCCCAAGGACTAGGCTTGCCATACCTCCGGGATTTTCCTGAACTGTTCTGGATTTCAATAGTTATCCGGGATTTTGTCCGCGGCTTTAAAATGTCCTGGATTTCAAATTTTCTTCACTTAACTACCAACATTTATTTGTTTAGGTCTATCAACTCTTTAAACGTGTTGTTTACTCTGGCAGGGTCGCAGGCAAAAGTGTTGCACATGCGCAAAAAGCTTTGTTTTAGTTATTATTACACCCATTGGCGTTACCCAGTAAACGGTAAAATTTAAAACTAAGTTAAACCATGAAATGAGTAGTAAAAGAAAGTGCTAGTTTACGGACTTACTTAAAGAGTAAAAGCATTTAAAAGGCAAAGTGACACTGAAAGTAAGGTGCTTTGTACTATTTGTAATATTTTTACGGTGGAATACAGAGGAAGAGGCGATATCGAACATCATATTCGCAGTGACAAGCGCAAACGGCTGGTAATGACTCTAAATTTTCCAGTATTACTTCTTATTTTAAGTCTCATGATCTGATCAATCTGATTTATTTATGCGTCGCTAAGGAAGCAATTTTTGCCTATCATTCAACGGTGCATGAATTTAGCTTCAAGTCGGCGAATTGTACATCCAAGTTAATTAAGCATTTGTATGATTCGAATTTTTCATCTGGAAAGATCAAGACCGAACCCATTGTGATAAATATTATATCACTGTACATTTTTAATGAAGTTTTAACAAAACTGCAGAAAGTAAATTTCTTTACGATCAGTATCGACCTATCAAATAGAAAAGAAGTAAAATTAGTCCCGATTATTGTCAGATATTTTCGTTAGATTCTAGGATTCAGGTAAAGCTACCAAATTTTGAAGAAATAATTGGGGAGACTTCCGATATACTCATAAATTGCAAAATGGAAACTGTCAGAAAACATAGAGAAGAAAATTATTTGTTTCTGTGCGGACAACACAAACAGTAACTTTGGTGGTGTGAAAAGAAAGGGAGCAAATAACGTAAACAGAAAATTAATTAGATCGCAAATTGGGACGTTCTATTTTAGGAGTTGGTTTTAAACTCCCATTATTAATAACTCTGTACAGTCGCTCAAAAAAGTATCCGAACGCTATGGCTGATTACAGAATTCAGAAAAAATATCTGGCAACGATTTTTTTTAGAAATTAGTGATCTGGCAACCTTCGTCTCGTTTCCAAGTGTAAATCTCCCTCCAAGCGTAATCCTCAAATAGCGTAATCTGTAGTTCCCAGGTTCGAGTCCCAGCTAGGTCAGCGTTGAGATTCATCTCCGCACAACTTTCTGCTCTGCCCACGGTCAGTAGGGGACACCGATGGGCGTGAAAAGTCCGCTGTCCGTCGGATGGGAGGTTAAGCCGTGGCCCTGTATATGGGAGAGCCATACCATGTGCACGTTAAAGAACACGCTGGATTGCCTTGACGCGAGGCTATCATCTGTCTCCCAACAGTTGTTCCAGTGGGTCCCCTCCCCCAACCTTCTTTGAGCCTTCGGGGTCCATGTAACCTGGCTATTTAGCCCATGGTGTGCAAAAAAAGTGCCGCTCAGAGGTAAAACAACCCAACCCAAATGAAACACTACTGTCCCATTTTGACTTAGTAATGAATTGTAAAGCTTATTTTAGCTGAAATTTCTTTATGTTAGGAAATCTATGAAATCAATGAGGAAAACTAATACAAAAAATATATATTTTATTGTCTACTTGATGGATGCAAAGAGAAATATGAGAAATTTCTGCAGTGTTTTAAGTTGCAGAAAATCGTTAGAATATTTATTGAATCTTCATTCCGGGACGTCTTCATCCTTATCTATCACAAACCCTTTTCTGACCTACGGTGCTTCCTCAATATGGCATCAGTGTGATAATTTGAAGTTCATAATTTTGAATCGTAACTATCCAACCTCGTGATTTTCTCCGAGCTCTGCCTTCCGGAAGCAATGGAATACAATGACCTTGGAAAGACCGCCGTGCTTTCTCGCGGTGCTTTCTGACGTGACGTCAAAACTCGGCAATCTGTCGAGGCCGACGACGCAATCCGTGTTCTGGAAACATGACGCGCTATTTTGCTTTTACTTGAGAATCCGTCAATCAGTAAAAGATGACCAGTGAGTCTGCTTCCGTAATCGTGGCTTGAACTTTGTTCCTTGTGACTTGTCCATTTAGCGCTTTGTTCGACGAATAGTGCCACTCAGGGAAATTCACCCAATAGGAATGTGGCTGTTTCGAGTTTTATGACGACATAATCTACATTTTAAATATTTTCACTTTCGTTTTAGACGTGCTCTTCTCTTCTGTAAGATTTCATCTTATTCTATTTAAATGTAGGGCCGGCGCTAGCCATTTTGCCGCCCGGAACGAACTTTGACTCTGCTGGCCTTTTCTCCAAGTTTGATCTTAGATATTATTGATTTATTTAGCTAAACTTAATGTCATTTTTAAAAGCAACTGTAAATTATCTGTTGAAAAATAGGTCGCAGTTACCCTGATCGAATAAATCCCAAAATAATGCCGCCGATTCAGTCGTACTTGCGGGAACGCACCCCCCCCCCCCTATTTAGATGTGATGGTGATACATCTTGTTTCAGAACCAGTTTTTAGTTATTCCCTGTTAAAACTGTGTTGCACAAGATTTTTCCGTTATTGACGATGTTTGAACCAAAAGTTACTTTGCTCTGGAGTACTTTTTGTCGCTGATTATGATTTCAAATCGTTTTTAGGTTTGTTTTAAAACTAAAACAGATAACGTTTTCACTTTATCGTCTGTCCCTAGAAATTCAACTTTTCGTTTTGATATATAAACTTTTTTTTGTTTCGGATAGGCATTGACGAAATATTAGGAATCGCATTTTCCAAATCTCCCAATAAATTTCGTAGCGCCCTCTAACAGCGAAAATATTGGAAAGTACCAAAACTTTAAACAAGTATTGCAAACGTTCTATTTATGCGAGAAATTTCAAATTTTGATGGTAGGGGGCGATGGCCAAGAGGTTTGCTTTGACAGAAACGATATGCCACTTTATCCTCAGGAAGGGGGAAAAGAAACGAAATTTTTGTTTTAGAGATAAATTAAAAAATGTTTTTGAGTTTATAAATGCTAGTAAAATATTACTGATTTCATTTTCCCAATTCTCCATTATTTCGAATTTTCTTTGTTAGAGGGTGCTAAAGGCAGAAAGTAAAAAAAAATTAGTTTCACCAGAGATAATGTTATTCTCTTAGTACAAATATTAAATTTTTTATTAAAAAATGTACACACTGTATTGAAATCAATGCTAGTTCTTTTACTGCTTATGCTTTATTTATGCCATGCTTTATTTTAAAATTTTTGAATAAGAAATTTTTTTCAATAAATATTTATATATATATAATTCTCAAGTGCTGTTTACCACAAATGTCTGACAGGAACCTGTCAGTTTAATACACCAAAGAAATTGCACATCCGAATAGTATTTCATTATACCTGTCCAACGCAAAGAGAAATTTCTGTTAATCACGAAAAGCAAAAATGTTGGATGTCTGCTAAAGGAGAGACACAGAAAACAAAGTCAAAATAATAGCTCGTTTTTTTAAAAACGAACTAAAATATTAATATCTCCTTAAATTATGTAGAAAATTTAATAGACTCTGGTGAATCCAAAATCGAAGAAAATTTAGCATTTTCTCCTCCCTACTGTTGATTGTGTGAAGTCGCAGCTGTCTCTTCCCCAGTCTCCTTGAGAACCCCACTATGAGCTAAATGCCAAATTTTTAGCAATGAACGTCGTCAGAGAAGGGGAACAAACACAAACAGGGCAATCGCCCCCCCCCCCCCCCAGCTGCTGTAAAAATTGGTCGAAAAATTAATTTCTGTTGAATAATATCAGTTGTAAGAAAAAAATTATTTTCTTCAGTTGCTAAATGTAATAGTGTGTTTTTCACGTTTCTTTTTGTTTTTGAAAGCATATAATTTATTTTTATTATTAAATAAAAATAAATTGTTTACTTCCATTTTCAATAATAAGTTTCCTTTTTCCGTTTTGTTTGAAGGCATCCTTATTTGTATTATACCTAATATGATGTATGCATGATTGCTGCATTCGCAATTTTACTCATTAATGAACGGCTTGATCGTATATTTTCAACTTGAAATATTGATTCGCCCCCCCCCCTTCCTCTCCCGAGGGGTTAGGATGGCTCAACCCATAGCGCCCCAGACTCGTAACCTGCAGTTCCCAGGTTCGAGTCCCGCCTGGGCCAGCGCTGAGACTTATCTTAACAAAACTCCCCACGCTGCCCTCGGTAAGTAGGGGACACCGATTAGTTGGGAAAGGACGCCGTCCGTCGTATGGTAAGTTAAGCCGTGGCTTCGTGTGCAGGAGAACCATACACTGTGCACGTAAAATATGCTGTATGGCCTTGACAGGAGACTTCCATCTGTCCAATGGGTCCCTTTCCTCCCACCTTCTCTGAGCCTTGTAACCTGTCCATTTAATTTATTTTGCTCCAAAAAAGTGCCGCTCAGAGGTAAAACAACTCAACCCTCCAACTCCTGAAAAAGTGTTGCCCCTCCCCTGAAAAAAAAAGGGGCGTGGGTAGCTCAGTCGGTAGCGCGCCAGGCTCATAATCTGCAGTTCCCAAGTTCGAGTCCCAGCTGGGCCAGCGTTGAGATTTATCTTCGCAAAACTCCCCGCCCTGCCCATAGTCAGTAGGGGACACCGATGGGCTTGGAAATACCGCCGTCGTCGGATGGAACGTTAAGCCGTGCCTCCGTATGCTGGGAGCCATACTCTGTGCACGTTAAAGAACACGCTGGATGGCCTTGACGGGAGGCTACCATCTGTCTCCCAACAGTTGTTCCAGTGAGTCCCCTCCCCCAACCTTCTCTGAGCCTTCGGGGTTCTTGTGACCTGGCCATTTAGCCCATGGTGTGCAAAAAAGTGCCGCTGAGAGGTAAAACAACCCAACCCAATAATCCCGGAAAAAATTCCTGCCGACGACAATGTTTCTATCCTAAATGGACTGTTTACATAACCAAAGTTCTGCCATTCCATATTTTCTAAAAAAGCTTATTTATACTCAAGGAGATATAAACTCAAGGGAGACAGACGAAGATAACAACTATCGATGTAAACCCCTAGACCACATTCTACTAATAACAAAATAAATACCTACTCAAGCAACAGAGGTCTAGAGGCCCTATATAGGTAGAGGTTGACATCTCAAAATTGGACGCCATGTTTTGTCGTCGCTCCGATTGTTTAGCGTGAATAGCTGAATGGTATTGCACCGTACTTATGGATTCCGGAAAAGGGTACGGTAATATTGGATACAGATTTCAATGTTCATGATTGGAAGCACTTTAGAAAACGGCTAAAAAAAGAAAAAGTAAATTTTGAGGCTTTTTTTTCTATAAAAAAACAGATATAATTTCGCTTTGTTGTCTGTCCTTCTGTAGACATCGAACTTTTTGTTTATACAGATAAATAAAAAATTCTTTTTGTGTTAAATAGGTATTAATGATATATTATGATTTGCATTTTTTGAATCTCCCAAAAGTTATAACTGCGTTCTCTAACGGTGGAAAAAGTTGAAAATTCCAAAATATCAAACGAATATTCCACACGATGTAGTTATGTTAGAAGTTTGAAATTTTGGTGTTGAAATGTGAAGGTTACGATGTTACCATTGGCAACAATCACTTGACCCTTTAGACCCAGGGGGGGGGGGGAGGTGAATGCAACGTTTTTGTTTTAACAGAAAATTGTATGTTATTAAAGATAAATTAAAAATTCTTTTTTGGTTGGACAGGTATTGATGAAATATTACAATTTGCATTTTACGAATTTCCCAAAAGCTATAATTGCGCCCTCTAACGGTGGAAAAAATCGAAAAATCCCAAAATTTAAAACGAATATTGCAAACGATGTAGTTATGCTTGAAATTTAAAATTTTGGTGGTGGAATGTGACAGTCTTGAAAATTCCATTGACAGTAATGAGTTGACCCTAAACTTGGAAATCTCTTTTTTAGTTGGTTACTAATGAAATGTAATTCGCATTTTCAAAGGTAGTTATAATTTATATCATAGAGATCACTAAACATCAAAACTGCAAAACTTTTAACGAATGTTTCAAGTGATCTGTTTATGGTAGAAATTTCGGCGTGTAGAATTCTGTTATGGTAGAAATTCTACTGACAGTAATGATCTGCCCACTGTTTTCAGACGAGCAAGAGAAAAGCAACTTTTTAAATTTAAGAACTAAAAGACATCTTTTTTTATGTTTTATAATTATTAATAAAATACTACTACGCACATTTTCCCCCATCATATATTAAAAATATGTAAATAACTCCTCAAGCAGTTGCTTGTACAGAGGTCTGACAGGAGCCTGTCAGTTCATATGCTATAGCAGAAGGTCCATGAGGATGGCGGGACCTCAGGAGGAAAACAACACGATCATCCATAATTAAAACTTTTAAGGAGTAAAAAAGTAGGCAAAGGAAGAACTTCATTCTCTTTGAAAATGAGATTCCCATATGCGCCAGAGGCGATATGCGTTCTTCTAGTTATTTTACATTTCGGTACATTCTAACAGTGGAATTTATGAACTATTATATAATTGAGAAAATAAACTATTGATATTTTATTAGTACCTGTAATGTGCAAAAAAAGTTTTTCATTTATCTCTTAAAGCAGAAAATTTGCATTTTACCAACGCGACAAATCATTACTATTAGGGTAAACCACTTGACCATTACACTTGATGACCAAAAATTTAAGTTTCCAGCAAAAATAGTTTTTAATTTGCAATATTTATTTAAAGATTTGGTATTTTCCAGCTTTTTCCGCCGCTAGAGCGGATGAACCTAGAAAGGCGACCTCTAGTTGGTGTGTTGTTCTGTTGAACTAACGCCGGCTTTTTTCACAATAGACATTTATTGATTTATAGACGTTTAAACGTCTACGGGTAACGCTGAGATTATCAAATATTGTTTAAATCATCTCTTTTTTTAGTGCCTTGTAAAACAAAAAAAAAATTATATTATTGTTTTGTTTATCTCTTAAAAAAAAGCTTTATTTTCGCACCCCTTTTTGGCAGACGACAAAACCTTATTGCCATTGTAAACCTTCTGACCATAACACTCCACTACCAAAATTTCAGATTTCCAGTGTAAATAGTTTGTTTGTAATATTCGTTTGAAATTTTAGCATTTTCCATCTTTTCCCATCGCTAGAGGGCGCTATTAAAGCTATTGAAAATTTTCAAAAATTGCTAATCGCAATATATGTTCCACACCTATCCAACCCCAAAAGAATTTTTCATTTAGCTCTAAAAGCAAAAAAAAATGATTGTCTATAGGCGTACAGACAGGTGGAAAGACAGATGGACAGGCAACAGTTAACAGAGAGACGGACAGACAGACGAACAAATATTGGCATAGGCCCTCAATGGCATAAGCAGATGAGAAAGTGAAAACATTAGCTCGTTTTCAAACGAACCGTAAAAGAAATTTTTTTTGGTTTTCAATTAGCTCGTTTCACTTTTGCAGCCGATTGCCGTCTTCTGATGAAGTTTCTCGGAAAAAAAATATTAATTAATTTATTTGTTTGAGAAAAATTTTTACACCCAAATGCAGCGCAGTGAGGCATTCATAATATACGACAGCTTTTATAGCGAAAAAAGTGGTAGAACTGTATAAAACTGTAACAACTGGCCAATAATAAGAACCCAGCCGCTATTGAAGTCGCTCAAAGCATCTCTAAAGACATCCCGATTATCACTTTTGCCACTGAAGACGCTGCGGATGATTTTGCCGCTGATCCGAACCTGGACTTTCCCACAGACCAGCCCATCGCATTCAAGCGCCTCGGATTCCCTCACAAAAAAGTCACCATCACGAAACTACTTTTCTTCATCCCAAACAGCGACATCGTGGACGCCCTCAAGCCATACGGCAATGTATCAAGCATCGCTGACGAGTTTCTGAACCTCCCGGGCTTGGAATCCATCCGGACGGGTACGAGGGTAGTCCACATGGAGATGAAGAAAATGGTATCCAACTTCCTCCACATTTCTACCTTTTCGGCTACCATAAATTGCTCAGGCATGATCCGACTTTGCAAATGGTGCAGGCTTCCAGGCCACATCATAAAGGACTATGTTGCCTTCGCCAAGAAGAACCAACCACTTCTGTCACCACCTGCACCAAAATCGGCCAAAATTTCGGACTCTATCTCGACCACCAACCCTCCACAACAGCTGGCACCAGACATCACTCAAAGAGAAGAAGCACAGGCCCCTTCAACTGAACTTTCCGCTCCTGATGAGACGGCACCTTCCACTCCCCTTCAACAAAAAAGAAAGCACCTTTCATCTCCTTCTGCCTCTGAGACTACAGTTCCTGCTCAACAGAAGAAAAAACCGCCAGCTCCTGACTTGCCTTCCTCACTAATTGGTAATATCCAAAACTTCATTATCGATCGTTCCACCACCCCCTCCCATTATCTAAATTCTGACCCCCCTGAATTTATTGAGACCTTTGAGGACATCCTCGACTTTTTAAAATTCCTCATCAACCCTAAATTAGCTTCCTCCGAATGGGAAATCCCCACCCACCTTAAATCTCTAAAAAAAACGCTTTCTAAAGATGGATTCATTTTGCCGAAGTATCGAGATCTCTACCTCTCTGCTTTAGGCAAATGTCCGCAGAGAGATTGCTTTTCTATTTGGGACTTCCTCCAATTAGTTAAAAATCTCCTCCCTTTATTTCGATAATTCACTATTCCCCCGATTTTAATTAATTTCCTTTTCAAAATTCGCCCTTTTCCCATTTTCTACTCTTTTTGCGATCAAAATTCTTCTTGTACATCCTTCATCTTGCTGGTCCTATTTGTAAAGAGGGCCTCGGCCTTCTTCTTGCACATCCCTCTAAATGCTGGTCCTATTTGTAAAGCTGGCCTCGGCCTGCTTATCATCAGGACCACGAGTCAATGTCATCTGTGGGTGATAGAGTGAGGGAGAAGGTGTTTAAAATTGGAATTTTAATTTTAGAGGCAAGAGTGGAAGGAAAGGCCGAAAGTTTGCACAGATCTATTTTGCTCCATAGTTGGTAAGTGCCGTGAACATCGTGGATGGAGAGCGAAAAAGGGGGGAAATGGGTATAATTTTGTGAGAATTTAGTATTTAGGAGAATAAACATTAAAATTGGGGACGGGGGAGCATTAATTTGAAGGGGGGGGGGGAGAAATTAAGCCGAAAAGTAGCGTCATTGCAGCGAGACGATGGAAATCGATCGCCGAAGACTCAGTCAATGGGAATGAAGAAATTTTGGTATTGGCTGAGAGCGGAGCTGGAGGTTTGTTAGGTTTGGCGCTAACGGAGACGAGTGGGCAAGAGGGGTCTCAGCCAATTAGGATAAAGGAATTTTGAGATTGGCTGAGAGTGAGGAATGGAGAGGAGGCAGAATTTTGATGGATTCCAATCTCGGATTTCGTTGAAGCAACACGTTTTTTCAGCTCTCTCGGTTTTTTGGATATCTGTTTTCTGGATCTATTAGTTACTACACGATGGATTATAAAAGTGATGTGCGTCTTAAATGTTCTTTTAGAGTAAAACATCCCGGACTTAATTATGAGAATATTGTGCAACAAATAGCGAACTTTGTGACTCCTTCTGAAATCACCATAGCACAGCGTATCAACAAAGCAACTACCATCGTCACCTTTTCGACTGAGAAAAGCGCTGATGCTTTTGCTGCTATCCCAAGAGAATACTTCAAAGAACACCCAGTGGAACTCACTCGACTGGGATATCCCATCAAGAAAATCTCAATTTCGAAATTGCCTTTCTTCGTCACCAACCAGGCCATTGCTGCAGCCCTGGAACCTTTTGGAACTGTTAATAGCGTTACTGATGAATATCTCGGATACCCGGGACTGGAGTCCATCCAATCGGGCACAAGGCTGGTGCACATGGAACTGAAGAAAGCCATTCCAAATTTCCTACAAATTGAAAACTTCTCAGCTACTGTCTATTATCCAGGCATCACTCTTCTTTGCAAATGGTGCAAGACCTCTGGCCACTTTATTAAGGACTGTACCTCATTTCTGAATCGCACAAAAATTTCTGCTTCCCTACCTGCACCAACTATCGACCTTCCAGCTGAAACCGATACGACTGTCTCTATCCCTCTTTCACCTCAAAAATCTACAACACACGTAAGTACCTCCCTTTCTTCTATTGATACTTCGCCTCCCTCTGCTCCCCAGATTTATGAGAGCGATGGAAAATCGCAACTAAAAAGGAAAAATCCCACCACCCCTCCCGAATCACCCCCTAAAGACGACTCACAAAAAAAACTAAAATCGTCTGACATCACTGGTACATCAACACTTATTGACAACATACAAAATTTCATCATCGACCACACTAGAATCCCAGAACCTACACAAAAACAGGATGGCCCCGAATTTTTAGAAGCTTTCGAGGACCTTGTAGATATATTCAAATACTTAGCAAATCCAAAAATCGCCACCTACGAATGGGACATTCCCCCTGACCTCTCACTCAAACAAACTCTATCGGGCACTGGCCTTATTCTAAGAAACTTCCAAGACCTCTATCTAACAGCTTTAGAGAAATGCCCTAAACAGATATGTTTTGATGTGTTCCGCTATCTCCAAATTGTTAGTAAACAATACACTTTATTCAAATAACTCCTGTTCTGGCCTTTTTTTTACATTTTCCCCTTTTATTTTTCCAAATTTCGCTACTTACAATTCCATTTCGATCCCGCTCGCTTCCAAATTGCCTCCATCTTGGGATTCAGCGCTCAGCCAATACCAAAATTCCTGTATTCTCATTAGCTGAGACGTCTTTGGCTGGATCCAGCAGCTCGCTGCCGCTTTGGCTCTGCTCTGCAGCTCCTACACTTTTTTACTCATATTTTATCAACATAATTTTATTTTTACACTACTTCCCCTCAAAATTAAACTTTTTTTCACACACTAGCTCACACCCAACTCTCCTTACACAAAATACGACGGTTTTACCATCTTAGGACCACTTTTGGATATGCCTTCCTCCGTCCACTTCTCGATCTTTATTTCAAATTTGCTTACCCAACTTTTGCCCCCACCGACGAAATTTGCTTGTGGTCCTGATGATAAGCGGGCCGAGGCCCGCTTTACAAATAGGACCAGAAGTAAGATGGATGTATAAGAAGGCAGAATTTTGATCGCTAAATGAGTTAAAAAAAAAAAAGGGAAAAGGACTAATTTTGAACAGGAAATAATTTAAAATCAGAAGAAAAGTGAATTATTTAAATAAAGGGAGGAGATTCTTAACTAATTGGAGGAAGTCCCAAATAGAAAAGCAATCTCTCTGCGGGCATTTGCCTAAAGCAGAGAGGTAGAGGTCTCGATACTTCGGCAAAATGAAACCATCTTTGGATAGCGTTTTTTTAAGAGCTTTAAGGTGGGGGGGAATTTCCCATTCGGAGGAAGCTAATTTAGGGTTGGTAAGATATTTTAGAAAATCAAGGAGGTCCTCAAAGGTCTCAATAAAATCAGGGGGGTCGGAATTTAGAGTAATGGAGATTGATAATGAAATTTTGAATATTACCAATTAAAGAGGAAGGCGAGTCAGGAGCTGGCTGTTTTTTCTTCTGATGAGCAGGAACAGTAGACTCAGAGGCAGAAGGTGAATCCGATGGAGAGGAAAGGTGCTTTCTTTTTTGTTGAAGGGGGGTGGAAGGTGCTGTCTCATCAGAAGCGGAAATTTCAGTTGAAGGGGCCGGTACTTTTTCTCTTTGAGTGATGGTTGGTGCCAGCTGTTGCGAAGAGTTGATGGTCGAGATAGAGTCCGAAATTGTGACCGATTTTGATGCAGGAGGTGACAGAAGTGGTTGGTTCTTCTTGGCGAAGGCTTCGCAGTCCTTTATGATGTGGCCTGGGAGCCTGCACCACTTGCAGAGTCTGATCATGCCAGAGTAAGTTATGGTAGCCGAAAAGGTAGAAATGTGGAGGAAGTTGGGTACCATTTTCTTCATCTCCATGTGGACTACCCTCGTACCCGTCCGGATTGATTCCAAGCCCGGGAGGTTCAGAAACTCGTCAGCGATGCTTGATACATTGCCGTATGGCTTGAGGGCTTCCACGATGTCGCTGTTTGGGATGAAGAAAGGTAGTTTTGTGATGGTGACTTTTTTGTGAGGGAATCCGAGGCGCTTGAATGCGATGGGCTGGTCCGTGGGAAAGTCCAGGTTCGGATCAGCGGCAAAATCATCCGCAGCGTCTTCAGTGGCAAAAGTAATAATCGTGATGTCTTTAGAGATGCTTTGAGCGACTTCAATAGCGGCTGGGTCCTTATTGTCGGCCAAATTTGTCACGAAAGTCTCGTAGCTGAGATCCCGATGTAGAAACTTGAAGCAACGATTTAGTCTAGAGTCCTTGTTTATATCCATTTTGCTGAGATCACAAAGAAACACGTGGGAAACAGAGAGCACTAGAGAACACGTCTTACTAGCTTGAAGTCCGAGGTTAGAATCAGTGGCCTCGGCCCTCCCTCTCCATTTCCAACTCTCAGCCAATCCCAAAATTCCTTTATCCTCATTGGCTGAAACCTCTCTTGCCCACTCGACTCTGTTAGCGCCAAACCTAACAAAACTCCAGTTCCGCTCTCAGCCAATCCCAAAATTCCTTCATTCTCATTGGCTGAGCCTTCGGCGATCGGTTTCCATCGTCTCGCTGCTCCAACGCTACTTTTGGATTTATTTTCTCCCCCCCTTCATATTAATGCCCCCCTGTCCCCAATATTAAAGTTTTTTCTCCTACATACTAAATTATCACTAAATTAAACCCAATCACCCCATTTCACACTCTCCTTCCTCGATTTTACACGACATTTACCAACTATGGAGCAAAATAACACCTGAGCTTACTTTCGGCCTTACCTCCCGCTCTTGCCTCTAAATTTTAAATATTCAAATTTTAACACCTTCTCCCTCACACTAGCACCCACAGATGACATTGGCTCGTGGTCCTGATGATAAGCAGGCCGAGGCCTGCTTTACAAATAGGACCAGCACTATGAGGGATGTGTAAGAAGAAGAAGGCCAGCCTCTAACTATACAGGACCTCTACAGAGGTCTAACAGGAGCCTGTCAGTTTAATACGCCATAGTAGAAGGGATCTGTGAGGATGGTGGGTCCTCAGCAGTTTTTTTGCCAACTGCACACGGTGTCCCAAGTGTTCACCCTCCCAGGTACTGGCCGCGCCCAAAGCTTAACTTCGGTGATCGGGGGAGAACCAGTGTTTTCAGCTCTTGTCACTGCCGTTGGTTACTCTGCTATCTCGTATCAAATTCGTATCATACGTAGACTCGTTACAAATCGTTTAAAGTGTTATTTTCTAACTTTAGTGCTCTTTAATAGTGTAAAGGTTAGTCGATTATTTCGAGAATAGTAATATAATTTTTCAATTGCCCATTAATATAAATAAATTGAATGTCTCGTACAATAAGGAACAAATTGAAAAAATACGCCTTTTCTTAAACTAGGTAAGAAAATTATTTTTGTGCACAAATATAGTCACTTCATACATCACTCTACCTGAAATATCCCAGATTGTTGTCATCATGAAAATCATCATAAAATATTTTGAAATTGAGTCTCACTCAGCGTATTTAGAGGTTCAGGGTCATAACGGAACCAAATTTAGGGACCCTATGGTGTGTACTTAACAAATAGTTATTAACAGAAAAGGTTTGGGGCCCTTCAGTAAACAGGGCCTCCAAGCGGCCGCATATCGGTAAATCCGCCCTTGGTTTCACTACTGGATTCATTTCTAAAAAATTTCAAATATTCAAAATATGCAAATACTGTATTTCTAACACGTTTGAAACCATGCGCACAACATTGACAATTTATCGTTCATTGCAGCTAATACATTGTAGTCATCGAGTTAATTTTGGCTTGGCAATGCTGAATCATTTCCGTCATTCTTTTAGTGACACATGAATGTTAATTGCAGTGCTTTTGTACGAATGGTGTTTTTGGGTTATGTAGCTGTATTTGCAAGCAAGAATATTATCCCATCTAGCTTTTTTTTCCTGGCTAAATGAGACAAAACCTTTCAACAGAGTCAGCCCAACTCTAGATAAAAGAATGAATTATTTTATATATGCCTAGAAATATCATTGAAAAGAATAATATTTATCTTAAAACAGGTGGTGGAAAAATTATTACAGTAATTTGAAGTCAGTTTTCTGCTGAAGCAAATTCTAACAGATCTGAAACCTCCATGTGCATTTAGAACAAAGCATTTGATACTTTCAAAGAAGAAGTTCAAAAGTCTGTAGCGCATCAGGTTCGCAATCTTTAATTCCCAGGTTCGAATCTCACCTGTTCTCGGCGTTAAGATTTATCTCTGCTAAATCCCCCACCTTCTCGCGATCAGGAAAGGGATTGCTTGGAAAGGCTGCCTTCCATCGGGTGGGACGTAAAGCCATGGTTCCGTGTGGGAACCGCCCTGCCCTCGGTTAGTAGGGGACACCGATGGGCTTGGAAAGGCCACCGTCCGTCGGATGGGACGTTAAGCCGTGGTTCCGTGTGTTGGGAACCATACTCTGTGCACGTTAAAGAACACGCTGGATGGCCTTGACGGGAGACTACCATCTGTCTCCCAACAGTTGTCCCAGTGAGTCCCCTCCCCCAACCTTCTCTGAGCCTTCGGGGTCCTTGTGACCTAGCCATTTAGCTCATGGTGTGCAAAAAAGTGCCGCTCAGTGGTAAAGCAACCCAACAAAATCCGTGTGGGAAATCCACATCCAGCGCGCGTTAAAGAACACGCTGGATAGTTTTGACGGAAGGCTAATTGCTGTCTAATGGGTACCTTCTCTGAACCTTTGGGGTCTTTGCGACCTGGCCATTTAGTCCATAGTGTGCCGCTCAGAAGTAAAATAACCCAACTTCAAAAGAAACTATTTCGTCGCCACTTCTAAACAAAATCTTTTTTTTTTTTTTGGGGGGGGGGTGTCGTTTTGCGTTATAATTTTAGTTGGTACATTATTTAAAAAAACGTATTTCGAAATAATTATAATTTATCATCAAAACCTATACCAAAATACAAAACGAAACATTTAATTCATCAAGCAATTTAAATTAGCTTTCATAATAAATTGGCGTAAGAAATGCCAAACGTCTTTTACATTTTAGGTTCTACAATTTTTCATTTGTAACTTAAAAAGTTACATAATATTTTTGTTAGATGTCATTGCATATTTACAGAATTTTCGAAAGAAAGTTCAGGTTATGGTGAAAGCATTAGAACGGAGAAAAAGTATTTTAACCTCTGCGCATGTCAATGACCACATAAAGAAGTGAATGTTGGAACCGAGCGAGTTGTTTGAATTGCCGTAGGATAAGGAAGGATCTTTGCAGCAATTGCCGCAAATGCAATCAATCTAGAACAAACAGCATTTCATCTTTACAATCTAATGAAAGTTTCAAAGGATGTCGTGTTAGTCTGGTACTTAAGGATTACCCAGAGTCACGGCTGTCTATATTTCATTTAGACTAGTCAACTTAAGAATTGGAGGTTCTGTATCGACAGGGACATCAAAATGAATAATGCTAAAATGCATACTTTTTTAAAAGGGAAGATGGATATCTCTACAAAGAACGGAGATAACCTATAAGCTCTAACAGTCTTGCCCTGGTATTTCATGCAACATACAGACCCGCTGGCTTAAATGTCAGGCACGATAATCACTATACATAGATTATACATACATAGTCATATAATAGTTTACTACTATTTATCCAAACATTTATGTCTACATTCAGGTGCAGGCTGGCTCATTTTTTCAGGAACTCAGCTACAGGAAAGAGCCCAGCTGCGATAAAAAAACTCTACTTCGATTTTTTGCAAGATTTCAATACTTATTTCAATTGATAGTTCATACTTACTACTTAAAACAGTTTTAACCTAATTCCGTGGGGTGGCGGCTCAGTCGGTAGCGTGTCAGGCACGTAATCTGCAGTTCCCAGGTTCGAGTCCCAGCTGGGTCAGCGTTGAGATTTATCTCCGCAAAATTCCCTGCCCACGGTCAGTAGGGGACCCGATGGGTTTGGAAAGGCCGCCGTCCGTCGGATGGGCCGTTAAGTCGTGTCTCCGTGTGGGAGAGAGCCATACCCTGTGCACGTTAAAGAACACGCTGGATGGCCTTGACGGGAGGCTACCATATGTCTCCCAACAGCTGTTCCAGTGGGTCCCCTTCCCCAACCTTCTCTGAGCCTTCGGGATCCATGTGACCTGGTCATTTAGCCCATGGTGTGCAAAAAAGTGCTGCTCAGAGGTAAAAAACCTAACCTAATTCCGTGGAACTTATATAAAATGAAAATTATTATTAAAAAAGAGTTTGTCTTCTATGGAGGGGGACCAGAGATAATGATCGCCTAACATTCCTTGCCTGTCGGCATTAGATTTTTCTTTCTCAGTAATATTGAAAATGTGTTCATTTCGAGATCGCTGTGAGCAACAACGTTAAAAGTTGATAAGTAATTAAATGCAAATTTGCAGTTAAAATTCAGCTGTGTCAGTGTTGAGATTTATCTCCACTAATCCCCACCTAGTCATTGGTCAGAAAGGGGACACTGATGGACTTCGAAAAGGCTCCGCGTCGAAGGTATGTTAATCCGTGGTTCAGTGTGCATGAGAATATTACCCTGTGCACATTAAAAACACGCTGTATGGCCTTGGCGGCAGGATATCGTCTGTGGCCTTAACAGGTGTTCCGTTGGGTCCCTTTCCCTCAACTTTTTTTTCTGAGCTCTTGTGGCCTGTCCATTTAACCCATTGTGTACAAAAAAGTGCCGCTCAGAGATCAAACAATCCAAACACAGTTAAAATTTCACTTTTGGGCAAAACTTAAAAACGTTTAAAGCAAAGTCATTAGCACCAAATGGTGTTATTCTCTAAATCTTCAATAATGAGAATTAGAAGGAGTAATAACCATCTTGAAGTAGCATTTCATACATGGGTTGGGTTGTTTTACCTCTGAGGGTACTTTTTTGCACACCATGGGCTAAATGGCCAGGTCACAAGAACCCCGAAGGTTCAGAGAAGGTTGGGGGAGGAGACCCACTGGAACAGCTGTTGAGTGACAGATGGTAGCCTCCCGTCAAGGCTATTCAGCGTGTTCTTTAACGTGCACAGAGTATGGCTCTCGCGCACGCGGGGCCACGGCTTAACATCCCATCCGACGGACGGTGACCTTTCCAAGTCCATCGGTGTCCCCTACTGACCGTGGGCAGGGCGAGAAATTTTGCAGAGATAAATCTCAACTCTAACACAACTGGGACTCGAACCTGGGAATTACAGATTACGAGCCTGGCGCGCTACCCACCGCCCCAATTTCATACATGGAGACATTGGTTTGAACCTGTTACCTCTATGACGAACTATAGGTTAGTGAATAAATATGAATTAGTGCCTGATGACCTCAAGAATGGGGTAGACCTAGAATGAGGTTGTGGTCAATGTCAACAGAAACTTTGCTAGAATTGGCTTGCAGTTGATCAAACGCAACAGCTGTTACTCAAGAATTATATTATCGAGTCTGATTGGATCGTCATATCTCATTGATGCTTAGGATTTTTTCATATCTATTAGCGTATTTTTCGCCCACTTTTAGAAGCCATAAAATTCTCTTGAGAACCATAATTTGAGTAGTTCTGATGTACATCAGTTCTAAAAAAAGATAAACGTTTTTGTTTTTCGATAAAGTGTGGGTTGAAATTGCCTTTTATTTATCTAAAAATAAACTCTAAATGTTGTAAACTTATTCCAGGTAATCGGTTTTCAGATCCCTCATTGTTCTGCCGAAATCTGAGTGACAAGGCATCATGGGAAGACTTGACTTACGAGGACCTGCAGGCTTTGCTTAGAGGACATGACTTGCGTCTCATTGATGTTAGAGAAAAAAAAGAAATTAAAGAGACTGGTACGATTCCAAACTCCATAAATATTCCATGTAAGTTATTTTGCATATTTTTCTTTTTCATATTGTTTCCGAGTGGTTAGTACTCTTGGCTACTAATGAAAGGGACCTGGTTCGAACCCCGGATAAGGCGTGCATGTCTGTGATATCTTTCTGCTGAGGTCTCGCCATCCTCACAGACCCACAACTTATGGCGTATAAACTGACAGGCTCCTGTTAGACTTCTGTGGCAAGCAGTGCTTGAGGAGATATTTTATTTATTCTTCAATGTGAATAAATAATGTAGTTAAAAAAAATCAATACTCCTCAAGCAGCTGACTGCCACAGAAGTCTGACTGGAGCCTGTCAGTTTAATACGCCATAGAGAAGATCTGTGAAAATTAGTCTCCCATTGGTTAATACTTTTATTAAATAATAATAAATATTTTTCTAAACTTGATATGGAGACAGGGACGGATCAATGGAAAGAGGGGGGGGGGAGCAAGGGGCTTTTACTAAATAATAAAAAATGTCTTGCATATTTGCTATGGAGACAAGGATCGATCAATGGAGAAAGGGGGAAAAGAAATGTTTTTATTAAACAATATACAAATGCCTCTAAAATTTGTTATGGAGATAGGGATGGATGAGTGAATAGAGGAGAGGAAGGTTTCTTTTATTAAATAATAAAAAATGCATTCAAAATCTGCTATGGGGACAGAGATAGATCTGTGGAGGGGAGAAAGAGTTTCTGATCTTCATTGGATCATTTTAATGCTAATTATGATAATCAGAAGTAGGTAAAAAAACTGTAAACCACTGAAAAATGTATACCGAACCAATGTTCTGGTCCATTTCAATCTCTTATGTCGTCCCACCTTTTATTTTTTCTGGATCCAGGCCTGTAGATGGCTTTCCCAAGATTCTGTCAGTATAAAATAACTGTAGAAAGTGCAGTCCTAGAAAGCCACATAGTAAAATTATTACACTATTCAATTCCATTTCATAATTAGTTAATGTTTCTTCGTTAAATAATGAAAAATGCATAAAATACTAATAGCTCTTTAAATAATTCAGAATTCAACATGATAGGTATAAACCACTGTTATATCCAAAACTGTAGTCCACTGTTTATCCAAAGATCATGTATAGATATATTCAGGTGAGAGATGTCTTAATTTTTCATCTCTATGCCTTAACTGGCATAGTGGTTAGGGAGCTAGCTACCATTCCAGCAAGCCAACTTTGTGTGTTGTGTTAGCTCCAACTGAGGCAGAGGTAACCGTAACTTCGGTCTTAGTAGGGCGGTCCTTGTGTGAGAAGGCCTGTAAAAGCTAGGAGTAGCTTCTAGAATTCTTCTCTGTCCTAAATGTCGCCAATCTAATTTATAAAAATCCGCATATGAATTAGAAAAGAAGTAGTATATAATAAATTTATACAGTTTCAATTCTAAGTAATTAATTTACATTAATGTGTATTTGCGTTTCAGTGGGGCAAATCAAGGATGCTTTCCTTATGTCAGATGAAGATTTTGCCGAAAGGTATAAATGCTCTAAACCACTACTTTATGATACCAACATTGTGTTCTATGGATTGGGGCCGATTAAAAGTAGAGCAGCATTAGAACTAGCGAAAAAACTTGGATTCAGTAGGTAAGTGAATAATTTCCTTTGCATATACAATATACTACATGCACACAGTGATGTAGGGAGACCAGTTGGTTGGGATCCAGGCTTGTAATCTGTAGTTCACAGGTTCGAGTCTACTTGTGCCAGTGTTGAGATTTATCTCCACTAAACTCCCACACTGCTCTTGATCAGAAAAAGGCCAACGATGGGCTTGGAAAAGCCGCTGTCTTTCGGGATATAAAGTCGTGGCTCCGTATGCAGGAGATCATACTCTGTGCATGAATGGTCTGGATGGTCTTACTAGGAGGCTTTCATATGCCTCCTAACACCAGTGGGTCTGTTTCCCCAACCTAGGAGACAACCAAGGAGACCTTGTGGTACTTGCCCCTTTAGCTCATTATGCGCTATACTTTTGAACTACATACTAGTTTTTAGGAATACATCCTATTCAAAACGTGTTTCCCAGACTTCGTCAAATAGTTAAGTCTTAATCATTTTAGCTGAAGATGACCTTATTTGAGTATACAATTCTGATTTCAATGTATATTTGGCATTTCGTTTTTTAAAATAAAGTTCATCATATTCTAAGATTTCTCAACTAATGATTGTGAATGTGTTCCAATGTGCAAACTTTTGGGTTCTGTAGAAATTTTATGTCACCCCCTCCCCCCACCCACACACCCTGGGTACACCACTGTGTATATTATACTCATACCACTATGTACATTATACTCAACTAGACATATTGCTCATTGTGCACTAATGCTGCTCAGAGATAAAACAATCCAAAATAGTGGTGTACCCAGGATGTGTGTGAGAGGGGGGGGGGTGACAAAAAATTTCTACAGCACCCAAAAGTTTGTATATTAGAACACATTCACAATCATTAGTTGGGAAATCATAGAATATGATGAACTTCGTTTTAAAGAACGAAGTCTTAGAATATGATAAACTTTATTTTAAAGAACGAAATGCCAAATATACACAGTATTCATTGAAACCAGAATTGTATA
This sequence comes from Ryuthela nishihirai, assembly GCA_038380435.1. Classification (NCBI taxonomy): domain Eukaryota; kingdom Metazoa; phylum Arthropoda; class Arachnida; order Araneae; family Heptathelidae; genus Ryuthela; species Ryuthela nishihirai. Next base: position 12,932,994 of record JAWZYU010000009.1, read on the forward strand.
CTCAAATAAGGTCATCTTCAGCTAAAATGATTAGGTCATAACTATTTGACGAAGTCTTGGAAACACTAGTTTTGAATAGGATGTATTCCTAAAAACTAGTATGTAGTTCAAAAGTTCTTAAATTGGAGCACTTTTCTCCTTAAGGTATGATGTTATCTGGGGAGATACATTTATGGATTTACACATTAACGTACAGAACATTATTATTACAGAAAATTTCATAGCTTTATAGCTTCTAAAATGCATATTTTAATGGGAAAATTTGTCTAAAGATAAAGATCTCAAATTTATTCAAATCTCGATTTGCAGCAGTATTTGTTGAATATTTAAATAAGCGTCGGATTGACCGAGGCACAGTTCTTCCATGTGCTTAGGAGCCAAATACCATAGTCATTTGAACTGAGAATGTAGATCTTCGTAAATTAGTGTGCAAAATGTGAATTAAAGCCATGCGAGGGCAAAGGTTGCAAACCAGTGCTACAAAACGCCGAAAAAAATAATATAGACTTTGGTTATATTGCGCTTCTTAGAAAACAGTAAAAATGCGCGATATAACCATGGTTTTTCTGACATATCAGACCAATTCCAATTCACCTCTGGGGATAATCCTATTGTCTTCGTTTCCTTGAACATTTTGTCGTACCTACAGACGTACCCACAATCCCTTCTTTTGCACAGTTCAGAAACTTATCATTTTATTTTTCATTAGTCTTAATTGACGATAACATTATATCTTACGTGAAGTCGTGTGCAAATTAAACTTAGCCCAAATTTCAGTTTAGAAAGATGGAGGGGGGGGGGGGGGGGGGCATTTGGACTCGGCTCCAGGACCCGCATTTATCAAATCCGGTCTTGATTTAAAGAGTTATGAAAATTTTGAATGTAAAAACAGCAATGTTAATAATAACATTTTATTTCAGAAGTTAACTAAAGCTTTGATAATAGGTATTAATTTTAACGTTTCAATAAAATAAGTGCATATTTGAGCAGTTTACTAATGAATTATTTATACAAAGTATAACACCAGGAAATATTCTATAGACTTGGGACTCATGAAATAATTAGCTGAAATAATTATGGTTAGTTTTTGCCAATAATTCTTACGATTTAGTAGTTCGATATTCGTTAATATTTTTAAATAAGTATTGAAAAGTGATGGGTTTTAAGACATCATTCTTTATATAGTGCTAATATTTTTTATAGTTTAATAAGGAATAAGGGAAGTGTATTAATCATAGTAAAGATGATCGAATTGCCACAGTCAGGGTGGCTAGAATTAGTTTGCACAAGGATAACAAACCAGTGGCATACCCAAGGAATTGAGATTATAACTGCCCCTTAAGGATTTCAATATACACCTATCCCTCGATTTACATGATACTCAGTTCACACAATTTTGGCTGTGCACGGTCAAAATATGCAACCAGTTTCGATTTACACGGAACTGATTGAGATTTCCTTTCTATGAACGTCTCAGTCAGTACCGTGTAAATCGAAACTGGTTGCATTTTTTGACGGTGCAAAGCCAAAATTGTGTGAATTGAGTACCGTGTAAATCGAGGGATAGGTGTATTTTAATATAACTTCCATATATTCTACTAAGGAAGTCCCTAAAAATCAGACTCAATATAGAAGAAACCCCTCGATTAGACCCAAACATCTGACCCCCCTCCAATTAGAATATTATGGGTATACCACTGCAGCCAACTTCAATAGGTGTCGTCCTAAAATCATTTTGCTTTCTAATAGTAATAGCACCTCTCAATATTACAAAATATGTAGAGAAATAATATATAAATAACAAATATTTCTTTTTAGTGAGAAAACATTTATAAGAACTTGATGTAAGAGAAAACTACCAATCGTAAAAATAATGTAAAATGTACATAAAACATATGTATATCTTAAATTACTAATTTATTTGTATACATTCGAAAATTATTTATTTTGAAGTCCTTAATATATTGTGTTGTCAAATGTTTAACACATTTGATGTAGCAACAAAATTATGTGATATACCATTTGTTTTAGTACTATCAAGTATTTACTGCATTTAATTCCTTTATACAGTTTTTGTTTTACTAATCTGGTGCTATTTCCTGTTCCTTTTATATCAGAGCAAGACATTATAGTGGTGGTTGGGAAGACTACACTAAAAAGACTGGTCAGCCATTATCGAAGACAGCGTAATTCCGATATTTGCAAATTTTGATATTTTTCTTTCCTTTTAACCCTTTTATGACTTTGTTAAATACTGTTTATTCCCTGTTATTAACTTACATGGAGTTGCACTTCATTAGAAAGTTCAGTTGCATTTGGTCGAAATTCACTGTTTCAGAATATTGAGAGCAGATTGGAATTAGCCAGGACACTCTGAAACTACTCATCTGTTTTTTGCCATGCCAGTTTTCTTTTGTCTGATTTTGTTCTTCATTAATAGATTTCAATTCTATAATCTTAAATTAATTCCTTTTAATCTTTGGCTTTTAATGCTGGACTTTAGATACCCATACCCATAGCATTTATTTTTAGATATTGTGTTGCAGCAAAAAAAAGCTGAATACACAGATCTTTATTTAGTTTTACCTTTTTAGTCATTATCCATATCTTACTAGTTTATACAAAATTGGGCTTATATCTTCTTCTGATTTAAATTTGCCGTAAGTGTTTAAAATGTATTCCTTTCAATTTCTGACTGTGAAAATGGTGGGAATTTTGCTGTATAAATTTTAATAAATATACACATTTTTTATGCTTTTTATATTAGAAATTTATAAAAAAATTAATCTTAATACTTTATTTTTGGGGACGAAGGTTTTTTTATCACACAGTAATAAAACACACATTGGTTATTGAGATTATTTGTCATAAAACAACGCAGAAAAAAATTAAAGTTAAATAATGGTAATACCCATATTTTATTTGATAATAAGAAATAACCCGAAATAATAACTTATAATAATACAGGCATATTTAAAATTTTGCTTTTCGTTTCGTACAAAAAAACGTTTACGCAGATATCACACTTATCATATGTTATGAATATTGTCATCAGAGGTAGCAATAGATATTAGAACACATATTTGTTACAAATACAGTAATTTCTGGAATATGAGCAAATATTTGGAATTAATATACGTAGAAGTTAAATAGATACCATTTTTTTATTCTGAAATATAGCAATGAATGGAAGTACGAAAAAAAAAATCACTGTTAAGCGTTTTGTTAAAACTGTTTCATAAATAAAATGTTTGTTCTTTTCATTAAAGCAGCAGTCTTTTCTTTTAATATAAAGTTTTTTGTAATGTTCCTCAACTTTCTGTTATTTCCCAGCAAAGAGATTATCCATTCCGAAAACATAAAAAGAAACCATTTCAGTAATAAAGTTTCCCAGAAAAATATCCTTACAACTGTGAGACAAGAAACATTAGAAATAATTAGTAGAAAAAAATTTGGTTGTCCTGAGTGGAATTCGAACCCGCGTCTCCCAGAAGCTCTGCTGGTCTAGCGGTTATGACTCCTGGCATGCTTCTGAGCAGCAGTAGATTCGAATGTTACTCAGGCAACGTAATTTTTTTTTTAACTAATTATTTTAAAAAAGCATTTGTTTGTTTTTTTCGTTCCTTTTTTTCTTTCAGCTTGTTTCCTGTGTAGAAAATTTGGGAAATTTGACTCTTTTCTAATATCGGTATGTTTTTAGGTAATATCGTGGATGGAAATACAAAGAAAGGATTAGATAATTTATCTTTTGTGTACCAGGCCCATATCTGTAAAAACGTAAGAGGGGGGAGGCAAGAGACTGGATTTCCATTCCAGTGTAACATTTTCCCCTTCGTTTTAGAGGGTTAAAAAAAAAAATGTTAAAAGTGCGTGAAACATGCAAAAGTTTATTAATTCTCAAAAGGGTAGACATACCCCCCCCCCCCCTAGATTTGGCCCTGTTGTGTACTAAAGGGTTTTTCACAAAATTTAACAGATCGACTAGATGTCATTTTATCCATTAGGCATAATAGACACAATGCCTAGGGCCTACAAAACTGTTTCAATGAAAAAAATCTAAATTACGAAAACAAAAATAAAACTGCAAAATCGAAATTAATTTTTAGATATCTAAATATGTACGATTATGCCAACTTCTGAAAAGTGAGAAAACATTAACAAGTTAAACAACTTATTTTAAGGAAATTAAAAATCATAATAGAAGACTTAATAATATTTACTTTGCGACATTTTTTATGCGCAAATTCCCAAATAATATTTCGAATGCAATTTTACAAATAACACTGGGCAACACCTTAGATCCGCGAGCTGTTGTTCAGAGACCAGAGAGAATTTCGACAACCTGCTTCAGGGTGACGAGAAAAAGGCTTGGGACGCGTTTCGTCTGGTGTCAACTAAATTCCTCGGGAATATCAGGGCAGACAACTACAAGAAACTGGTTAAGGACATGTCTCTGTATCTCAAACTTGGCTGCAATATGTCCTTAAAGATCCACTTTCTTCATTCCCACTTAGATTTCTTCTCCGACAACTGCGGTATGGTTAGTGATGAGCACGGTGAACGTTTTCACCAAGACATTGCAACGATGGAGAAACGATACCAAGGAAATTGGTCCACTTCAATATTGGCTGACTACTGTTGGAAGCTCGCCAGAGATGATCCTGAGCAGTTGGAGATGCGAATGACAAAGCGACATCAGAAGTAGAAGCAGAGTTTTACCGATACGTATTACTCTATTATACAAGAAACTATTGCGAATTTCTCAGAAATCGTAGCCAATTTTGCATTTTTATTGTCATATTCGTGTTCAGCACCTTGAAATCTTTAAGAAATGGCTACTTTATCTCGGAGGCATGACTTTTATGAAAATTTGTTTCCCAGTGTAATCTGACGAAATATAAATGTTTAAAATAAATTACAATAATACAAACCACATATTTAAAAAGACAAAATACATTTTTGAAATTAAAAATAAATACAGACAATTGTTTTCTTAATATATTAATACAATTAAAATAAAAAATAACTAAAACGTTATGGGCTCTAAAAGTAAGAGTGTCTAGGGAATATGAAGGTCTTGAAACCGCACTGGATAGGCTTCAAGCTTCATTTACCAAGTGTAAAAGCAACCATAAAAGACTCCAGCACAAGGAAGTCCACGAGAATTTGTTGCAGGCATGTAGGGACAAGAGAAGTATTTAAAACGTCCACTGCAGGCTGCATATACATAATAAAAAAAAATAAATTACCCCTGAAGCAGCTGCTTGCCACAGAGGTAAGAGAGGACTGACAGGTCTGTCAGTTTATATGCCATAGTAGAAGGTCTGAGAGGATGGCAGGACCTCAGCAGAAAAACGACACGTACATCCATGCTTTATCCGGGGCTTACCCATGCCTTACCCCGAACCCAGGTCCCTTAAATCAGTAACCAAGCGCGCTAACCACTCGGCCATAGTGTTCCCATATAGGAACAGGTTAACTAATTACAGAACAATTTTTAAAAAGCAGTTAAGATACATTTTCAAATATTGTTTCTTAGATGAAAACATGCAATACCCTTGTAACGCGAATTCGCCACCAACGCGGTTTCTTTTCCGAAAAATAAATAAATAAAATAAATACCCCCTCAAGCAGCTGCTTGCCACAGAGGTCTGACAAGAGCCTGTCAGTTTATATGCCACAGTAGGAGATCTGAGAGGATGGCAGGACCTCAGCAGAAAAACGACACACACACATCCATGCCTAATCCGGGGCTCGAACCCAGGTCCCTTAGATCAGTAGCCAAGTGTGCTAACCACTCGGCCACGGGACGGCTTTTCCGAAAATCCGATCGTTATTTACGAAATTTCAAAAACTTGTCTATCTGCTTTGAAATCCAAAACAAATGTTTCGTATAATTTTATTTTAGCCCGATAATATATATTTTATAAAACAACCATAAAATTTTATTCCATATAAAGAATATTATTTTAACCTTTCTTGTCCGATAAAATGTTATGCAATTGGGAAACCCTACTCAAGTTTTATTCTCACCACCTCCCTCCTCGAAACTAAATCCTGAGTAAGTGCCTGTCCCTGTGTAGGTGTTTATATGTTGTATAAGAAACCAGGACAAGAATAATAAAAGAAAAGGTGCTTCCTTACACCTAAGTGTGTAAAGAAAAAGTACTTTCTTTACACACTTAGGAGATAACCTAAGTTTCTAGGTTATCTCCGTCCCTTGTGTAGGAGAGTAATTTTGCTTAAAAAAAATATTAAAAAATTTAATAGCAACTGGAGCAGGGTTTAAATGCTTAACTTTGGATAATGTGTCAAAGTTATTGAACTCCCACAGTTGAACTACAGGATTTAGAATTTAATGTTGCTTTTGAAGAACAAGAAATCTGAGCCTGAAAGAGTGTTGAGACAATTAAAGTTTTGGAGGAAGCCCTTTCACTGCATAATAAATGCACGCATTTGTTCGAGGAGCATGATAATGATTTTTCACGAGAGGATGCCATAAGACGAGTTAGTGACCATTTAATGGAATGCTACAAATATTACACACAAATCGGAGACAAACAAACTACACCCAAGATTCTTTCTTTATTAAAAAAAAGTGCAAAATTAACTAATCGATCATATAATAATAAATTATCTTTCAAGCAGCCGCTGGCCATAGATATCTGACAGACGCCTTCGGTATAATACTGCTATAGAGAAGATGAGGAACCAGAGATCTCAGCCATGTATACATTTATGTAATTATTTAATTAAAATTATGAATTATAAGTAGTTTTGTTGAAATAAAACATCCATTATAATGCAAAATTAAAAAAATAAGATGCTCCAAAAAAAAAATAATAATTTAACGCTTGTTGTCAAATTATGTGAACAATTTTCAACCTCTCAGACCTTCTACTCTGGCATATAAATTGACAGGCTCCTGTCAGACCTCTGTGGCAAGCAGCTGCTTGAGGGGGTATTTATTTTTTATTTATTTAATAAATCTGTTACAATGGTGGGGGTGGGGGAGATTTGCTTTAGTAGGAGGTAGCGCGCTAACTTGATGCTCAAAGGTTCGAGTCCCAAATGTGCTTTTCTTGAGATTTTTTCCGTTAACCTCTCTCTGTTCTCAGTGAGAAAGGGGTTACCGATGAACTTGGGTGGAAGTTCCATGTTGCAGGTTCCATGTGCAGGACATTACTGTGCACTTAACACGCTGGATGGTCTTCACGAGAAGTTCCCATCTGTTTCTTAACGTCTTTCAATCCTGTGGATCTCTTCCCCCTCCCCCCAACATTTTCTGCTCTTTGGAATCTTTTGACCTGACAATTTATCTCCTTATGTGCCAAAACACTGCTACTCAGAGATCAACTCGACAACCTATTAACATAAATGTGTTTCTTGTCATTGATCTCTGGGTTCCTTATCACTGAAAGCAACATGCGTTTAGGCCAAACCAGAATCCTCTTGTCATATCTTATAAATATCCACGGTCAGAGAGCGCCGAAGAGGAAAAATTGTTGAAGAAAATGTTGTGGGGGGAGGGAAAATGCAAAATTGAAAAATGCAAAATTTTAATATTATAAACAGTCTATTGACGCTAGAGAGTTGCCTATATAGTAGAGTGTGATGCTCTAGCGCAGTGGTTCTCAACCTTTTATGCTTCATGTACCCCCTGGAAATGTGTATGTAACTGGCTTACCCCTTGCATAGATAGATGAAACTACAGTTATAGTATACAATGGGAATAAAATAAAACATATACAATTTAACTTTCTCTCACTTATCTAAGTTCCCCCTCTATTCCCCTTCTACTTTCCATCACTCTCCCAATTTTAGCCAACTTTACTCAAAATTTCAATTTTCCCATCCTAATAGTTTCACCTTTTCCAGAACTTCAGCCCCCCCCCCCACTACCGTAACCAATTTTTTTATCGCTGTATATATGCACATTAAATTTTGTATTCATAAATTACATTTTTTGGGGTACGCTCTCACGGCGTACCCCAAAAAAGTTTACCTCGTACCCCACGTTGAGAACCCCTAATCTAGCGATTTGAATTGACAGTCGCCACTTTTCCCCTTTGCATTCCGTGTTGTTCAGGAGAGCCCTTTGCACTTAACACGCTGGATGGCCTTGATGAGAGGTTTCTGTCTGTCTCTTAACCTCTTTCAAGTAGATCTCCACCCACAACATTTTCTTCTCTTTAGAATCTTTGTCACCTGACAATTTTGCTCATTCTGCGCAAAAAAAAAAGTGCTACTCAGAGGTAAACTTAACAACGTATTAGCATAAATGCGTTTCTTGTCATTGAAAGAAACATGCGTTTACGCCAAACCAGAATCATCTTATCACCTCCAAATCAATCATCATAAACAGTTTTACATAATGCATATTCCAAAGCAATAAACTTGACCTACTTTTGATTTTAGATTTCAAGCGATTAAATTTTGTTTATGCAGAAACCTCGATGCATTCGTCAAAAGAGAAAATATCAGAAGTTCGATAAAAGGATTATTTTTTTTGGCTGCCATAGTTTCTGCCTCCCAGGAAGGAGAGGAGGACCAGACGAAAGGAATATTTTACGTAATTTCCATAAGGAATGCCCCGTCAGGAAATTTTTATCGCGCCTTTTTAAACGAACCATTATTGTTTTTTTTTGGCTCCCGTTCATTGGCAAATATTTAACTTTTTTCATTGGCAAATATTTAACAAATTTTTAAACTTTTTTAAGGAATAAAATTTTTTAAATAGGTATTAACAAGCTTTTGCTCTTTGCATTTTTATAATCTTTCATTAATTTAAATTTTCACCGTCAGAGAGTGCCGAAAATGAAAATTTTTAATAATGTAAACAGTCTATTGACACTAGAAAGTTACCTAGATAGTAGAGTGTGATCAGGGGCGTAGCGAAGGAATATGGTTGGGGGGGGGGGGAGTAGTCCAAAATTTTACAACTCGGGCAAAATTTTGGCAAAACTGAGCAAATTTGCTTAGATTTTCCGATTTTGCCGACTAGCCATGATTTCTCAGAAATGCTTCCAATATTTACATTTCGTCTGAATTGTAGCAAATCAGTATGAATTTTTGCCTTGATTTGGTCAAATCTCCTTAATTTCACGAAACTAATCCCAATCCTTACATCTCTCCTAAATTTGCCAAATCACTTCAAACTCCCAATTTTTTTGGGGGGAAAATTAAGGGAGTTGTTAAAATCGAGGCAACTTGGCAAATCTAAGGCAGTTTGGAAAATGGAGACATGGCAAAATTTAGAGCAGTTGGCAAAATTCGAAGCCACTTAGTAAAAACAGGTGAGTTGGGAAAATCTTAGGGAGTTGGCAAAATTCGGAGTGACTTGGTAAAATCTTGGGGAGTTGGCAAAATCGGGACAACTTTGCAAAATCTTGGGAAGTTGGCAAAATTCGAAGCCACTTAGTAAATGCAGGTGAGTTGGTAAAATCTTGGGGAGTTGGCGAAATTCGGAGTGACTTGACAAAATCGTGGGGAGTTGCCAAAATTCAGGTAAGATGTAAAAATTCGGATTTTTTTCTGTAAAATTATGGCGAGTTGGCAAAATCTAGGAGAGTTCGCAAAAATTAGGGGCAGTTGGCAAAATTCGGAGTGACTTGGAAAAATCGTAGGGAGGTGGCAAAATTCAGGTGAGATGTGAAAATTTGGATTTTTTTTCTGTAAAATTATGGCGAGTTGGCAAAATCTAGGACAGTTGGCAAAACTTAGGGAGTTGGCAAAAACTAGGGGCAGTTGGCAAAATTCGGAGTGACTTGGAAAAATTGTGGAGAGTTGACAAAATTCAGGTGCGATGTAAAAATTGCAATCTTTTTCTGTAAAATTATGGCGTGTTGGCAAAATCGAGGCAGCTTCGCAATATCTAGGAGAGTTGGCAAAATTCGAATCCACTTGGTAAAATACGGGCAATTTGTGAAAATTGGGATTGTTTTTGTAAAATTAAGGACAGTTGATAAAATCGAGAAAACTTTGCAAAATCTAGGGAAGTTGGCAAAACTGGAAACCACTTGGTAAAGTCCAGGTGAGTTGTAAAAATTGGGATTGGTTTTGTGAAATTAAGGAGAGTTGGAAAAACCAAGAACTCTTGGCAAAATCTAGGGGAGTTGGCAAAATTTGAAGCCACTTGGTAAAATACAGGGGAGTTGTGAAAATTGTGCCTTTCTTGTGCAATTAAGGAGAGTTGATAAAATTCGAAGTGGCTTGGCAAATTCAGGGAAGATGTAAAAAGTGCGATTTCTTCTGTAAAATTACGGCGAGTTGGTAAAATCTACAGTAGTTGGCAAAATTCGAATGCACTTGGTAAAATATAGGCGAGTTGTGAAAATTGAGATTTGTTTTGTGAAATGGAGTGTTGGATAAATTGAGGAAACTTAACAGAACGTAGGGCAGTTGGCAAAATTCGAATCCACTTGAAAAATACGGGCGAGTTGTGATAATTGGGATTGGGTTTGTGAAATTCAGGATAGTTGACTAAAATCGAAGAAAGAATTTCACCTCCATATCTTACCTGAATTTTGCCAACTCCCTACGATTTTGCCAAGTCACTCCGAATTTTGCCAACTGTCCCTAGATTTTGCCAACTCGCCATAATTTTACAGAAAAAAAATCCTAATTTTTACATCTCACCTGAATTTTGCGAACTCTCCACGATTTTGCCAAGTCGCTCCGAATTTTGTCAACTCCCTAAGATTTTGTCAAGTCACTCCGTATTTTGCCAATTCCCCAAGATTTTGTCAAGTCACTCCGAATTTTGCCAATTCCCCAATATTTTACCAAGTCACTCCGAATTTTGCCAACTCCCTAAGATTTTCCCAACTCACCTGCTTTTACTAAGTAGCTTCGAATTTTGCCAACTGCTCTAAATTTTGCCATCTCTCCATTTTCCAAACTGCCTTAGATTTGCCAAGTTACCTCGATTTTGACAACTCGCCTTAATTTTGCAAAAATAAAATTACAAATTTTCACAACTCATCTAGATTTTACGAAGTCGCTTCGAATTTTGCCAACTCCGAGTTACTTTTTTTTTGTGGGGGGAGCTTTCTCCCCATCCCCCATGGCTACGCCCCTGAGTGTGATACTCGAGCGATTTAAATTGACAGCCACCACTTTTCTCTTTTACTAGGGGTGTGAATACAAATGTCGAGTTTTTGAAAAAGAGCATTTTATATTCGATACGGTTGAGATGTCCATAAGTCCCGGTTTTTAGAAGTCAGATGTCCCGAAACAAATTTTCGAGACGTTTAAATGACCCTGTTTATTGTGACGATATACAGTCGGCTCTCTTTATAGTACTCTCTACATGTCCTGGTTTCTCATAAAACATGTAAACACATACACAAAGGCATGCCCGCTGGTTTAGTAGTCAGGTACGCTAACCATTAGAACATGTAGGGGCTTTTTAAAAAGACACTTTTAAAACAATAATGGCCCGATCGAATTTCAGCTTCCTGTATGACTTAATTCCTAACATAACTACCCCATTTGCTTTTAATTAATATAAAATCGAATACATTCTTAGATAACCCATCTGGTTAAACCTACCTGTATTTATATGTATCGCAATGTTTTTAATTAGTGTTAGTTATTCTCAAACCTTTAAGTTTACTTACTTGTAGGAGACGTTCCACATTGCCACTGCCGCTACCAATACTAACGGGATCTCTCACCCCTCCCTAAAGGTCAGAGTCAGTACCAACTTCGATGGACTATTTTCTATTTTATTTTATATTCTAATTTTTCTTTATATATATATTTATAATCTCTGTATATTTCATATAATCTCTATATATTTTATTTTTCATTTTCTATTCTAATTATTTTTATTTCTCTTTTAGCATTGAAGCACACCTAGCATAAGGGTAATATCTCATTGACAGAATTCAAAATAGATGTATGACATATATATATATATGATATATGATATCATATATATATATTCAAAATATCATATAGTTTTCAATAAAACCTGTCTTTCTCGTCCTCATGTCCTCGGTGGGACATGAAAACAGATAACATTCAAGTATTTAATCCTAGTTTTAAATTTAGATGTAAAAATCTTTCATTAATGCAGTCATATCTTTGAAGAGCATCACTAGCATATCTGCTGAGAAGCAAACCTATATTTTGAAAATAATTTTCATCCAACCTTCCCGAAAAAAGAATTATTAAACTATTCTGCCATTAAAAGTGTAACAAAAGTCTATCATCGTATCCTAGAAAACGTTTCAATTTGTATCCTAAACGGGATGTCATTGTAATAATTTGTCTGATTGCCTCTCACAGCAATAAATAAAAATAAAAAAATAAATACCCCCTTAAGCAGCTGCTTGCCACAGAGGTCTGACAGGAGCCTGTCAGTTTATATGCCACAGTAGGAGATCTGAGAGGATGGCAGGACCTCAGCAGAAAAACGACACACACATCCATGCCTAAATACCGGGGCTCGAACCCAGGTCCCTTAGATCAGTAGTCAAGCGTGCTAACCACTCGGCCACGGGACGGCTATACAAGCCATAAAATGACGAATCCAACAGTTTATGAAGTTATTAAAAACCTAGTAGGTTTGAAGTACTCTTGAAGCTTATGGTAAGTCTGAGAAGGTAAATCAAAAGATTCAACACGCCCTCCTAGAGCATTCCAAGTATGATGTATGGGATTCAGGTCGGGAGAACATGTTGGTTGTTTTTCCTCTGAGCGGCACTTTTTTTGCACACAATGGGCTAAATGACCAAGTCACAAGGACCCCAAAGACGCAGAGAAGGTTGTGGGTGAAGACCCACTGGAGCAGTTATTGGGAGACAGATAGTAGTCTCCCGTCAAGGCCACCCAGGGTGTTCTTTTACATGCAGAGGATATGGCTCTCCAGCACACGGAACCACGGCTTAACGTCCCATCCGACAGACAGTGGCCTTTCCAATCCCATCGGTGTCCCCTACTGACCATGGGTAGGGAGTTTTGCAGAGATAAATCTCAATGCTGTCCCAGCCAGGACTCGAATTGGGAACTACAGATTACGAGCCTGGCGTGCTACCGACTGAGCCACCACCGGCCCGGAAAAAAATGTTAGCTTTTTCATATGGCTGAGTAGTTAACATGCTTAGCTACTGACCAAAGGAACCTGGGTTCGAGCTCCGGGTAAGGCATGGATGTTGATGTTTTTTTGTTGAGGTCCCGCCATCCTCACAGACTTTCTACTATAGTGTATCACCTGACAAGCTCCTGTCAGATCTTTCTGGCAAGCAGCTGCTTGAGGGGATATTTTATGGATCAATTAAGCTCTGTGGGAACGGGCATTATCGTATTATCGTTCTGAAAAATAAAATTGCTTCCTATTACACCTACTTTAAGTTGCACATAGGAGTCGAGAACCTTATCTGTATTCTGGGCATAATGCGGGTAAGAACCACATGGAAATATATGCAATTATCCAGGGAAATATCAACTCAGACGGTGATATTGCCCCTTTTACAAGTCTTTCTCTCTCTCGATAATATTTTATGGAATGTCTTTTGTTCCTTCCAGATTGATTATTAAGTTGCTTTGTTGTGAAAATCTGGATTCATCAGTAAAGCGCAGTAACACTGATCCTCAGACCAATCATGATATTGTGTCTCATTTAAGTGGCTCCTTTCTGTGGCATGGGGTGAGTCACACAATCTACTGCTCGGCGAGCATAAAACCACCTTGCAGAGCCTCCTGCAAATGGAAATTGAAATAAGGATTGCAATTAGCCCTGTGGAATTGAGAACGCAGTTGAGCCAATATTGTGCGATGATGTCTTTGAGCTGCAAGTCAAAGATATTTGTCCTCATTTGTTGCTCTTGGTTTTCTGGAAATTCTTCAAAACCAGAGCGGCCATAATTTTGTAGCTTGGAGGGGGCCATTAGGGTAGTATGAAGGATTTTGTAGTCCAGAAATGACACTTTTAACTTCACTAATGTATTATTTAGTAATCTAGATGCTTTTTAACAGCTTGTCATTTGACTTTTATGGTACTGAAGGCGTCAGGGGTTTGCCTTTCCCGGAAAAGAAATTGGCTGGCCGTTGAAATGAAAAAATAAAGCAGTTGCGAGGTTCTTTGAGGGGGCCTTGGCCCCCGTGGCTCCCTCCTTATGACCGACACTTTTGGTTCTCTCATAGAACTGAGCCCTCTCTTTAAGGGTTTTGTTTGAGTAAGAACGGCGTCCCTTGACGAATGTTCAAACATCCCTTCTGTTTGACAGCGATGCTCAATACTGATGGTTATTATTGCGGCTTGTCCCCAGCACTCCCGAGGCTAGTTGTAAATGGTCGCAAAAGATCTTTGGACTTGTCAGCCTGTGCACGCAGCCACCTCAGACCCGAAAACAACAGTGCGTGAATCACATCCCGACAACAGTACTTCCAAAAACACGCTTATATATAAATATTTACAACAAAAATGCAACAATAAAAAAATAAATACATTAGAGAGACATGACACCAACTCTCCTTAATTTCACAAAACCAATTCCAATCTTTACATCTCTCCTAAATTTGCCAAGTCACTTTAAAATTTTCAAACTCCCCAAGATTTTGCAAAGTTGTCTCGATTTGGTCAACTCAGTTTAATTTCACAAAACTAATCCCAAATTTCACAACTCGCCTGTATTTTACCAAGTGAATTCGATTTTTGCCAACTTCCCAAGATTTTGCCAAGAGTTCTCGATTTTGCTAATTCTCCTTAATTTCATAAAACGAATCCCAATTTTCACAACTCACCTGCATTTTGCCAAGTGGTTTCCAACTTTGCCAACTCCCCTAGATTTCTCCAAGTTGTCTCGATTTTGCCACCACTCCTTAATTTTACAAACCTAATTATCACAATTCGCCCGTATTTTACCAAGTGGATTCGAATTTTGCTGTTTCTTCGATTTGTCCAACTCTCCTTAATTTCACAAAACTAATCCCAATTTTCACAACTCGTCTATATTTTACTACGTGGATTCGAATTTTGCAATCTACCCTAGATTTTGCCAACTCGCCGTAATTTTGCAGAAAAAATCGCAATTTTTATATCATCCCTGAATTTTCCAAGTCACTTCGAATTTTATCAACTCTCCTTAATTGCACAAGAAAGGCACAATTTTCACAACTCCCCTGTATTTTACCAAGTGGCTTCGAATTTTACCACTTCTCCTAGATTTTGCCAAGAGTCCCATTTTTCCAACTCTCCTTAATTTCACAAAACCAATCCCAATTTTCACAACTCAGCTGTACCTTTACCAAGTGCTTTCCAAATTTGCCAAGTTGACTCGATTTTACCACCTCTCTTTAATTTCACAAAAACAATTCCAATTTTCACAACTCGCCCGTATTTTACCAAGTGGATTCGAATTTTGCCAATTCGCCACAATTTTAGAGAAAAAAAAAATCCGAATTTTTACATCTCACCTGATTTTTGGAAAATCTATCTGAATTTTGACAACTCCCCAAGAATTGCCAACTCTCCTAGATTTTGCAAAGTTGCCCCGATTTTGCCAACACGCCATAATTTTACAAAAAAGATTCCAATTTTTACATCTCACCTGAATTTTGCCAACTCTCCACGATTTTCCCAAGTCACTCCGAATTTTGCCAACTCCCCACGATTTTGCCAAGTTACTTCAATTTTGCCAACTCGCCATAATTTTACAGACCCCCCAATTTTTACATCTCACTTATTTTTTGCAGTCACTCAGAATTTTGCCAACTCGCCATAATTTTACAGAAAAAATCCCAATTTTTACATCTTACCTGAATTTTGCCAACTCAACCGTATTTTACTAAGTGGCTTCGAATTTTGCCAACTGCTCTAGATTTTGCCGTCTCCATTTTCCCAACTACCCTAGATTTGGCAAGTTGCCTCGATTTTGACAACTACCCTAGATTTTACTAAGTTGTCTAAATTTTGATAACTCCCCTTAATTTTACAAAAAAATTGCAAATATTCACAACTCACCTAGATTTTACGAAGTCGCTTCGAATTTTGCTAACTCCGAGTTACTTTGGAGGGAGAACCTTCCCCCCCCGACCTGAATTTTGCCAACTCAACTGTATTTTACTAAGTGGCTTCGAATTTTGCCAACTACACTGTTTCTTGGAAAAATCAGGTGAGATGTAAAAATTGGGATTTTTTTTTCTCTAAAACACTACGCCCCTGTACCTAATACCTACTTTCCGAAACACTGAAAATGTACGGCTTAATATCAAATACCCTTTATATCACACGACATCCCAAGGGAAATAATAAATATACATACATATCATCATCATCATCATCCTAAAGCAGCCATGGGCTACGGAGGTCCAACCAGACTGTGCAGTTTAATTCTCCAAGCATATCTGTCCTCAGCTACATCTGCTGCATCCGGCCATCGCACACCAATTCTAACAAGGTCCTGTTTGACATTGTCTGCCCACCGCATCCTAATCTCCCACTCTTTCTGAGGCCATTAGGTACACTGTTCATAACCTTATTCGCCAATCTATAATTATTCATACGGGCAAAATGGCCAAACCAGCGGAGTCTCTTTGCACAATATGCTGCTTAAAGGAGGTTGCCGACTCCTTTGCCTAACCTCATCATTAGTTATAAAGTTAAACCACCTAATGCCCAAGATACTGCGCAAGCATCTAGTTTCCTGATATCTTGTTTACATAGTGTCCAAGTTTCACTACCATAACTAACCCTAGAAAGAACCAAATTATTATAGTCTAATTTCAGTCTTTAGGTATATACGCCTATTTCTCCACACTCTCCATAAATTCTTAAAAGCCCCGGCAACAATCACTATTCGTCTGTTAATCTCATGCCGTACATCACCAGTATCTATTACACAGTTCCCAAGATAATTAAACTCTGAGACTAGCTGAATAGTACAGCCATTGAAAGCAACTGAAGCACCATCTGCCTGACCAATTTTCATCACTTTAGTTTTCTCTCTGTTTATAACCAAAACTACTCTACTACCAGTCTCATCAACAGCTCGAATTAAGGAGTTCATCTCATAAACATCATTTGCCAAAAAGACAAAATCATCAGCACAATCTAAATCCGAAATTTTCAGATCTCCAGATCATTTAAGGCAAAATCTTTGGTTTGCAGAGAATTTTGCATAACATAATCAATAACCAAACTAAAGAAAAAAGGAGACAAAATGCACCTTTGTCGAACACCAGAAGTAATGCTAAGATGTTGATGAGACTAGATTGCTACAAGCCTTACCAACTCTCACACACGACTCAGTGTTATTATAGAGAGCTTTCATTATTTAACTAACTTGTCAGGTATACCATATGATCTCACAATCAACCACAAATTATGACGATCAACACAGTCGAAAGCCTTTTTGAAATCAACAAAGCTAGCAACCAAAGGTTTCTGAAAATCTAAATATTTCTCAACAATCTGCCGAATTGAAAATATCTGATCTACACATCCCCTCGCACTTCCGAATCCACATTGCTCATCACGCAATTGACGGTCAATCAGATTCTTAATTCTATTAAGCACAATCATAGAAAGAACTTTACCTGGAACAGAGAGTAGGCTGATACCCCTATAGTTATCACAAGAACTGCAATCACTTTTTTTGAAAATAGGGATAATAATAGCTCTGGTAAAATCCTTAGGAACCATGCATTTATCAGAAAAGATATTCGAAATTTCAGTCATACAAGTGGTAACCAAAACATTCCAGGCTCTAAGGATTTCTATAGTAATTTCATCTACACCTGGGGATTTATGAAGTTTAAGTTTAGTAATAGCCAGGTAGTATCGCAGGCATGGGGCAAAGACCTGTTCCTTCTCCGTTAAAGGCTGAAATCACCGATGCTGGTAGGAACGTCAGGCACCGCTTTTCAAGTGCAATATGTCCTGCCTGAGACACATTATTTCAGTTTAGGATTGACGATGCCCAACTAGCTAAGTGAGGTCAGGTACCAGCGATGGCCTCTGATCAGGATTATCCGCCAGCTGATTATAAGGTATCCGATGCCTCTGTTCACTTAGGGCTGGCAACCCAGAAGCAAACAGAAACCACAGCGGCAGATTCTCCCTCAACAGAGGTCCACCACTGCAGGATCTATAATCAAGCTACAATCCATAAACAAGTCCAGTCTAGTAGGATCCAAATTGAAAGATTATTTGGGAAAAACACACTAGGTGAAATGTAGTGGTGTTTTGTGGAAGATTTATGATGTAAATCATTATCGTACTGAATTATCTATATTCATTTAATTTATTCACTTTCCTGCAGAGACGCTATTTAGCTTTGTGAGTAAAATCGTAAATATACTGTATTCTTTACTTTTACGAATAAAAATCAGTTGAAACATTTTTCTAATCCTATTGATGTTGTTGGCTGATTCGGTTCAAAAAAATAACTAAAATCTGTGAAAAATTATTTTTACATTCCCTAACACGTTTCATGCACCTATTTAAGTGGAGTGAAAAAGTTTCTAAAAATAAAATAATGAACAAATTGTTTATAAGGTAAAGATATAAAATTGATATACACATCAAAAATGATTCAATATATTATCGATCATAATATTTAATGATTTGGCATTCCATCGTAACCTCTAAAACGTCGTAGCCAAACAGTCGATCGTGACCGACCGCATTCAACTGTTTGGTTGATCGCGTAGCTGCCAGTTTTAGGTGGAAAAGATTGTATTTTAATTAATATAACAATCTCACGTTAATACGTTTGATGCTAAATTGTTATTTTATTCTTAGCTGGTCAAGCAGTATTAAATCGTTACGACTTATGCATTATGGTCGACCGTAAAAGATTGTTTCTTAAAAGTCGATCAGAGTCCAAAAGTTTGGCACTCCCTGCTCCAAAATAACTCGAGTACCCGTACCACAAGTTGAGAAAAAAGTTCTAATAAATTGCAAATTATAGAAATAAGTTTATAGCTAAAAACTATCAATAACATAACGTTCAAAGATATATTGTATAAAATATCTATTTTCTACGTTAACCTATTATAGGCCATAAATCGGAAACTTTACCGTACTTTGTATGAAAAAAATTGCAATGAGAATATTGCAACTAATTATACAAAATAACTGCCAACTACAAAAAAAATATAAAAGGGGAAAACGAACATACAGCTTAAACTGTTTGATGCGATATCACATCCTATAACAATTGCAATATTAAAAATTTTCAAAGAGGAAGTAACCTTCCAGAAGGGATTTAGAGAACTTCGGATGTTGGGTTACCTATGAACTTTTTTTCACTCAGTGGACTAAATCGCCAGGTCACAGGACCCCAAAGGTTGAGAGAAAATTGGGGAAGGAAACGCACTGCCCAACTGTTAGGAAACAGATGAAAACTTCCTGTCAGAGGCATCCAGGGTGTTCTTTAAAGTGCACAAGGTTTGACTCTCCTTACGGGATAGGTAGGTGGCAAGGCTTTACGTTACATCCGACTTTTAGACTAATAAGATATCAATTCACTGAGCATTACAATGAGCTAAAATACTACATATTTGTAAAAATAAATTTCAAATGGAAATAACACGTAGCTGTAGGAATTAATAGGAAGATGAATATTTAAAATAGCAGTAAATAAAAGATACTGTTCAATTTTAAAATAAGTTATTTTGTAATTTTTAAAAACTAATTTTATTTAACAATTTGAATAAAGGCATGTTTTACATTCACGAAGGATGTCAGTGCTTGCAAATGCACTATGTGCTGTAAAGGGCAGTTAATTGATAGTTCGACATCGGGGCAACTCCGAATGATCCACCTTCACACGCCGGCTCTGTTTAATGCTAATTCTGTTGGAGATGGAACCTCAATAACAAAAACATAAATGCAAGAATAACTAAATCAGATTTCATGTATTGAGTTTATTATCTAAAATATATATATACAGCTTGGAATCATTCCCGTAGATGTACAACAAATGTTGATTTTAAGGCACAAAACATTGTACACAAAATTTGAGTTACATTAAAAACAAATTATGTACAAAAAAGCAACTTGCATTGATTTTTATATTAAACATACAGAATTAGGTACAATTTCAACTGCCTCACACATAAGTTATGTGTACCACGTATTTTCCATCAAAATCATTGTACAACTCGTTTATTCAAGTATAAAAATTTGAATACGCCAGTCTTTCAACAAATTTTTACATCAAATGCATTGACAATAATTCAGTGCTTAAGGAAACCTTTTCTAAGCATTCAATTCAGGTTATTTTTTACATACTACAAATAAAACAAAGAATCCAAGAAGCTAATTAAAAAAACAACCTACAATGACTAAGATTTTATACCAGCCATAATTGTTTCAAGGTTGGCAAATGATATGGCAAGTTGCCAGAAAGGGTGCTGCCCATGGCGAATTTTTTTGTCATCTTGTGACAAAAAAATAAACATTTGTTCGTTTAAAGTGTAGGAAATAACTGCAGTATTAAAAAGTTTATAATTTGATGAAGGCAGTTTGAAACTTTACTACGAGTGCAATACATCATTGGCGTGGCTAAGCCATTGAGAGGTGTCTGGTCGTAAATGCTCATCTCGATGATGCTGGGCCGGATCAAATAGAAGAGGTAATATAATTTATGACAAAACCCAGATACTCCGCAATTCAGGAGATGCCAAGTTTACCACTACCCACCGTCGCGGCTGCTCGCCAAAACCTAACTATAATCTTCATCCTGGGTCGCCACAAACAAGAATATTGAGAATCCAAGTTGACGCGGCGCCCGTGACACCAGTAACGGAAGAGGTAATATAATGAATGACAAAACCCAAATACTCCGCAATTCAGAGACTGCACTACATCTATAGGGAGATGCCACGTTTACCACTATCCACCGTCGGGAATGAACAGTACTATAGAAGTCCAGTACTTGCCAAAACCTAACTGTAATCTTCGTCCTGGGTCGCCACAAACAAGGATTCGCCACCTATCAAATATAGCGCTGTCTACACCCCTTAACTCACGGATCTAGAGAAAAAAAAAACAAAAACGAATCTAGGGGGTGCAAGTAACATAACCGAGGCGGAAAAAATGTAGTGGGGGGTCCCCCTACATTTGTGAAGGAGAAGACTGAATTTCAAATGCAGTATAACATTTTTCTCTCCGTTTTACAAGTCTTGAAAAATACATTAAATTTATATAAGTTTAATATCTTTTGTCTTTATTACCTTTACTAGCATTCTGAAAGGATGGATTGGGCGGTGGGCATGGTCCGTTGCACCCCTTGATCCGGCCCTGTATATTTAATGCTTATACGCATGCCGTCCCGTGCTGAGTGGTTAGCGTGTTGGCAAAGGGACCTGGGTTCGAACCGGGGGCAAGTACATGTTTGTCCTTGCATGAGGAGATATTTTTTTTTATAATTGCATGCTTTTGAAATCAAATGATACGATTAAACAATTTAGGTTACGAATTTTAAGTACAATATATGATCAAAGTTTGAGTAGGTATATTTTTTGAAGATTTACATCTCACGGTTGAGAAACATTTAAATCATCTGAAATTGTTTAACAAGCCTCGTTTTTACACTACAGCGAATTTCAGAAAAATCCAAACAATAAAAAAAAACATACACACCAAAACGTTAGAAAATAACATCTTAAGTAAGAAAAAAAGTAATAATGAACTAGTTTCTTGGTTTGCTTTTCCTTTCATTGAAAATGTTCATCATTCTACTTTTCATATTGAGAACATCTAAGTGAACTTTAAACATTTTAAAAATTACTTCTATACACTCAGCGGCCAGTTTATTATTTAGAGTTCCATGTTATGTCAATAACAACTCGTATAGAACTCAGTAATTTCTTAAATAGGATTTTATGAAAATTTGAGACTGCAGCTAAGATCTCAATCAAATCTATTTCAACGTAAGAAATTTGGAACATTTAACAATAACAATGCCAGCTTAATTGTTTTGAAAAAGTTAAAACAAAATGAAATCAATTACCATTATACTAAACTTTACTAATACGTGTAGTATTTTTAGCATTTGGCATTAATAAGACGTTATTAAATTTTCAATTTTGAATGTTTTTTTGCAAAACGAGCTAACTTATTAAATGCTTCAGCTTTCAGAATTCTTTAAATAGTGAACGCATATGAATGAAAATCGAGATTTAGATTTGAGATCTTCAGTCCAACTTTTTTTAAAAAGGTTATTTAAGAAGTTATTAAGTTCTGTATGAGTTACTATTGGCATAACACGGAACTGTAAATAGTAAAGTGGCTAGATGTATATTGCTATGTCTTTCACATTCAGCAGTGGGGACAAAGGGTGCAATACTATCTTTGGAAACCTTCATGATAATTCTCCTGGAAATTTATAAAATTCGTCCCAATGGAAATATGTAAAACAAACATTCCTCCATTTCCATTTAATAAGAAAATAATTTACTTACCTGGAAATTCATCAAGTAATCAAAAGTTTAAAGTATTCTTCATTTATTTCTATGTGCAGTAGTATAAGTACAGTATTTTGGAATTGTCCTTCTGAAAATATCTACAGTGCTGCCTAGGGGATCGGGGGGGGGGGGGGGGGGGGGCAGATACCATTGACTAACGCAAACCTCTTTATCAAACGCCAAATATTCTGTCATTAAATAGAGGCACTTTATGGTTTCTCCAATATGTGGGGCTTGGGGACATTCATCTCCTCTGTTTGCCACCCATGCATCACTTAGAAAACCAATGCTTCCTTTGAAAATCAAAATTATTCAACATTATCTTTAAATGAATTTCATATTTCCCCTTTTGAAGAATCTTATAGCCAGAGCTGGCTATACATGCACTGCCAGAAATTTTAATTAGCATATTGAAAATTGGCATTTAACTAGACTTGAATAGTTCTATCGCTCAAATTTGATCTTTTCCCCCTGATATGTAAAACATTTGCTGAAATTCTTGTTTTAAACATGCTTTATCAGAATTCAACATTAATAATTTATTTTTGCTATGTTAAATATATTTATTATATTTATATTATTTTTGCTATGTTTTATATTTATGCAGCTGATTTACCAATTTCTCTACAGTTGTGTAGCAAATATTATTAGAAAACTATATATGCTATTTGTTCTGTTATGTTTGAGCAACAAATGAAATGCATTTCACAATGTTAAAATAAAGCACGAAAAGCAATTCCTAATAACGTTTTACAGTGACTGCCACAGATGGTGAATAAAATGAATTTATGGAATTTACACAGCATATGCATGTTTCTCACCTACAAATGTCTATAACATTAAAAACAAATTATTATACACACATTTTCATTCTATACTTTAAGACTTATCATTAATATCAAACATGGCAAATTGC
This sequence comes from Ryuthela nishihirai, assembly GCA_038380435.1. Lineage (NCBI taxonomy): Eukaryota > Metazoa > Arthropoda > Arachnida > Araneae > Heptathelidae > Ryuthela > Ryuthela nishihirai. Next base: position 12,956,332 of record JAWZYU010000009.1, read on the forward strand.
AAAATGGTAGGCTTTTCCCAACAGAGCAACTGCTAAGAAAAATGTGACTACTGAAAACTACTGCTTTTCAACTTTGAATTAACTGAAAAATGCTGCATTTTGCATATTTGTCAAGGAAGGCAAATAATAATTTTAATTCTTCATTTTCTTTAAGATTTGATGGGAAAACATTTGAAGGATTTTTCATTTTCAGAAGATGTTGAAATTTACTGCAAATTCATCTGTCTTAATATGAAAATAAAAGTTCCATACTCACTACTGCAATGTATAAACTGTTTTAAGATATGTATTTATTAGCATTCTTATAAAATTCATTTATTGCTAATGCCACAGACAAGTGAATTGTTCATGTCATTGATAAACCAATTTAAGAAGCTTTAAAGCATTATTTTTTTAAAGCACATACCTTGGGGTTTCATGGGCATCAATTAAATGGACACAGAGGGTAATCTTTGCTATTTTCTATGTTTGATGATTTATTACTATCATATTCAAATAACTGATACTTTTAGACATATGGAATGTTAAGAGAGTAGCAAATAATTTTCATTGATAAAATTGCAACCAAGATGATATTTCCTTTTTCATAGCTTCAATCTAAATATATTTTCACATCTCAACAACTAGATATTTAGGAAATTACTTTGATTATACTAGTCTAAATACAAGACATCCTATAAATTGTCCCAAGGTATAAATTACAGGCACACTCAAAAAGAAACATAGACAATCATTTTGAAAACTTCTGCATTCAAAAGACAGAAATAATTAACCACTATCTACCTAGTCTTTACCACTAATCCCGATTACAAACTAAGATTTTGAGTTAAATAAACTAGGAGTTAGTGGTTAACTAACAGCCCATAATAAGTCACATATAAACGTTATTTACATTTGAACACTGTATATATTAAATACCGAAAGTGGCCAATATACAAAACCGGTTGTTCATTATAACTCCTAAATGACCAAAATGTTTAAAATTTACCCTAAACCAATTAAATATTTTCTTCAGATTTTTGAAAATTTGATTCTAATATTTCTATACTTGTAATTTACAGCTGAAATGGAGGTAACTTAAACTTAACACATATTTAAATGCTTTGTAGCATGTTGATGTGTAATTTTGTAATTTTAATGATCTAAAAACTGTGCTTTTTATTTTTATCAAAACTGGAATTTTTCTGACCTCAATATTTTAGGTCTTAAATGATATCTAAGCCCTTAGCTTATGCATTGAAATTATCAAATATAGACGTAATGTCTGGCCTTCCAGTGGTGCAGATTTAGTTAGTGGTAGCATATATATATAATATTTTTTTCTGAAGGTGAACAGAAGAGGTGAGTCAACTTATCAATTTAGCTTATTGATTTGGTCTTTCCACTGGGCTGGATCAGGGGAGGGGGGCAAGGGGCATGTACCCCCTTCAGAATGTAAGGATAAAAAAAGCAAAAAATTATTAAAATTACTTATATTTCATTCATTTTTCACGAATTTTTTTAAAAAACCTATAAAATGCAGGGGAAATGCTATATTGTATTGGAAATCAAGTCTCTTGACCACTTTCCTTTGACACTTTTTGGCTCGATTGTGTTTCTTGGCATCCATGGATTTTTTCTAAATCCAGGCCTGGTCTACCATAATCACGTTTTGATGGTCTCAGTGCTAAGCATTCAAACCTGCTAAAAGTCTACATTATGTGGCTTATGATCATTTTTTATATTTGTGATTATATTTTAGAAACAGTACTTAAATTGCAGTTCAGCATTACAAAACATTTCTCCACTCTATGTGCATTTTTGATGCTATGTAAAGAACAGCATTCACATTGCTAGCACTCATAAGCTCATTAAGTTTGAACAGCAGCAGGGAGAAGCTGCATTTTCCCATAATAGTGTAAACATATTGGCCACGAAAAAACATTTGCTAGAACTTTTTTTTAAGTTACTTATATGGTGAATACAACCTTTATATAGAAATTTCATTGAAAATATATATAGAAGCATGTCACATTTTCAGTTCACTAACAGCCCATAAATCCATATTTTCAGCTATTAAAACACAAAATGAAGTCCCTGATTGGTTTGAAGTTAGATAATAGTTGATGTAGTATCTTTAAACTTCCGACATATATATATAATTATTTGCCATATGAAAAGAAAACAAATGCCATGAATGAGAAATATATTGTTTGTTTTCCATCAGTTTGCAGCTGTTGTCATCCATGAGAAACACTGCTGTACAAAAACCAGAAATGCATTACACAAGGCGCAATTAATCAGCAACAAAGGATGCAATGTGCCTCTCCATTACCTGCTGCAAATGATTGTTTAAATTAGAAATTTCCAGGATATGGATCTATTGTGTCTAATCCTAGTTGATTTTCATCTGTGCAATTTCACTACAAATACAGTTTATCACCTATCATTAATATGTACCAATTGTATGTCTGTCTGCTTATGCACTCGATCCCCAAAAGAGTTAGAGACTCCAAACTTTGCATGAATGTTCCCTTCACCCAGGGGAAGAATATAGATTATTTGTGAACCCGCTGGGGTCAATCAAAATTGGGGTGGTGGCAAATAGAGGTACATATAATTTAATAAAACACGAATAGTGCTGTTACATTAAAGTTATTAAAATCTCTAAAATCTCAAGTCACGAGGAGTGCAATTAGTTTATACAATAATGATTGCTTACAACATTGGTTATATCCCAATTTTCTGCTAATATCTACTCCTTAATTACTATTTTAAATATTACACAACTCTATTATATAACCTTTGTTAGCCTACTCAAAGGCAAACTAGAGTGTATATCAAGACAGAAAATAATTACCAATAGGTTGATGGCTGGTACATCTGCGAATGGTTATCATCTCATGGTGGTATATATGTTCAGTAGATGTTGTATTACTTAGATGATGCAGATAACAAGTTCGTGGCTACCAGTCCATTGAAGCTTCACATCACTTAAATATTGTTGTTACAGGCATGATGAGTCACGTGGCTTATTGATGACAAAAGGCTGCTATTTTCTTAACTTTTGTGAAACATGTTCTGCTATATGGCAGTTATGTACAGTTGTTTTGACAGAACTTGCTCCCAGATAGGTATAAGTTTAAATATGTGATTACCAACAACCACATTATTGATGTTACTCACATTTAAACAAATTATGCAACATGGAGATCCCCCCATACCATCAGCATGGAATCTCCTGCTGCATCATCAATTTTGTGCACAACCTAGTAGGCACGATCACACCACAGATTGACGCAATCAACGGGACAGATATATAGCAGAGTTGATTTACAGAGCACAGAACCTGAGGAAGCCGTACGTGAGAAGTATGGGGAAACGAGTTGCTCTAGTTAACACCAGAGAGTACTACAGCTTCAGCTTTTAAATGCTTTAATAGCTATAAGTCTGGCCTATTCAATGATTGTTAAAGTGTTAATTTTAATTTGAAACTTGACCTGAGGATAGTGCAAAATGGTTGAATCTCTCCTACCAATGCAAGCACATCAAACTTATCAAATGATATTGAATTATAACATCAATGCTATGTACTTGAAGCCTGTTTCCATCATGTTATGAAGAGGTTCAAATGTCAGTTGAGGTCCAAAACTCACAAATAACATAGTATAAGTAACATCAATAATGTGGTTGTTGATGACCATCGCAGATGTACCAGCCATCAACCTATTGGAAATTATTTTCTGTCTTGATATACACTCTACTTTGCCTCTGAGTTGACTAACAAAGGTTATATAATAGAGTTGTGTAATATTTAAAATAATAATTAAGGAGTAGATATTAGCAGAAAATTGGGCTATAACCAATGTTGTAAGCAATCATTATTGCATAAACTAATTGCACTCCTCGTGACTTGAGATTTTAGAGATTTTAATAACTTTAATGTAACAGCACTAAAAAAAACACTCACTCAAGCAGCTGCTTGCCACAGAGGTCTGACAGGAGCCTGTCAGTTTATATGCCATAGTAGAAGATCTGAGAGGATGGCAGGACCTCAGCAGAAAAACGACATTAACATCCATGCCTTACCCAGGGCTTGAACCCAGATCCCTTAAATCAGTAGCCAAGCGCGCTAACCACTCGGCCACGGGATGGCTGTTTTATTAAATTAATCCAGCTGTAGTTAATATTATTAAAGGGGTACATATGGCTAATAGTTATATACATATATGTCAGTATGTTGAATTTCACAAAATCCCCATAGACTTGGCATTAATGATGAAAAGTTATTCAAAATAATTGTTGCCATCAACAAGTTTGAAAAAAGAAATACATCAAACAAAAAATTATTTCTGATTTCACATGATTAAACATTAAGCTTGAAAGTTATTCAAAAAAAAAACTGTTGCCACCAATAGATTTAAAATAATGAATGCATCACACTAATTCAATAGTAAAGAATCACAGGATAAGTCCTGTAGACATGGAACTGAAAAATGATGAGCTGAAAAAAATTTGGTTTTGCCATGAGTGGGATTCGAACCCACGTCTCAACAGGCATGTTTCCTGGAGACATGGGTTCAAATCCCACTCATGGCATCACACTAATTTCTGATTATGCGTGATAAATCATTGTTCAGTCTGTTGAGTGAAGAGTGTGAGCATCCATGGATATTGAAGTCGTTCTAATTAAGCACAAGTGGAACTAGAGATTCTTTGTTGAAATAAAAGCTTCAAAAACTAAAAATTTGCATCAGAAATTAAAATCATTATCTGAATTTGAAAAATATGTAAAAGTTTCAATATATTAAGTAATATATAATGTTTTTCATATAATAATAATTTTTTCATAGTATCTATACAATTTTGGGCATCTCAGACCATATTTAATTTCATTTTTTTTAAAAGTTACATATGCCTAGCAAATTGTATCTGATGGACTCTGGTGGATACAAAATGATTTGAAAAGTTCGATTATCTGAGTAAGGCAATTCCATTTTTTAGTTTAGAAACTTCTGACATGGGGAGGTTCATTTCTTTCCTTCCCAAAAACAGAGGGAGAAAATTTAAACCAGGGTGGGTGGATGGGGATTGTTCGTAATGATTTTTTATGCCAAATGAAAGCTTGCGACACGGGGAGTGCCATCTACTCTATATTCTAAAATGTTTCAGACCTGAGTAACGCTGGGTAAATATGCTAGTACATTATAACTTTAGCACCCAACTTGCTAAGATGTTAATATCATATGCAGAAGTCAGAATGTGGCTGTATGAGATGGTGGAAGGACAAAAATTGATTGCATGTGGTAAATTAAAAAATGCTGAATAATTCTAGAATCGGGTAAGATTCTGTGCAATTTTTAGATTGAACAACAAACTGAATATTAATTTAAAAAAAATAGAGAATTAAAAAGATAAAATTAAATAAATTATTCACATCTGATTTTTCTTCTTACTCCTAAGACAAATTTCATTTAGACAGCAACCTGTATCAGGGATCAGCAGTTTTTTTCCTGATGGATAACAATTTACCTTTTTTCTGATAGAGTACAGTTTTACAATATATACATGTTCTTTCTGTTGCATTACAACATTGTTCCTGATGTACACAATGCATATGCCAAGTGAAATAGCTTCATAGGCAATCTGGTGGCCTAGTGCAAGTTGCCAACTCCAGATCTGTGTGAACCTGCCTGAAGGAGCAAGATAAATATCTAGCAATTAGTTGTTTGGGGTCTTATGGTACATTGCAACTTCTAGCAATAGGTGATGCTCAGATACGAAAAACTCTTAACATACTGTGTGGAGATTTCAACAATAAAAATGTTACATTTTAACAATTAAAAGTTGCAAATTTTTGTAACAATATGCTATGAGGAAAATAATAATGCATATGCAAGTTAAAAGTTTACTAAAATACCTTTGAATAATAAGTTAAAAGTATGAAAGTAATGGTCATAATTTCAAACATAATGGTAAATGAGGAAAAATTTTATTTTAAAACAAAGCTCTGCTTTGTACTATTTTTAGTTTTCTTTCCTATATTAATTTATTGCATATTTATTTTTTTTCCTGATCTAGGTTGTAAAATAAGCTAAAAATTGTATATAGAAATTGGAAACAAAAATATTTTGATAAATTATTAAGGAACATAAATATTAATTACTGACTGATACACAACTAAATCATCTCTGTACAAAGTATCACATATTCAGGACATCAAAATTATCACTAATGATAGAAAACGTTTCTTGATATTAATCAGTTATAAAAATATTTTACTATTTTTTCTACAAAATACAGTATAAATTTTTTTTACTACCTTTCATAAAAGTAACATTAATTTTTTCATTTCAAATACTTTGTCTTAAGCTGAAAATTATTTATAATTCTAAATTTTAGAATATTTTAATTACATTAGAAACAATTTTCTATCTCATGATTTCTTTTATGCACATTTCATATAACTTGCCAACTATACAGATCACTTATTTTAGTCCAGTTCGATGAATCAAGCCACATGTTGTGATGTCAAAATGCATTGGAAGCTGAAAGGTAAAAAAAAATGGTGTTTAGCAAAAATGTTGAGTAAATAAATTTAACTCACATTCTCATCATGATATTTGAATAATTTCACTCTACAGGAATTTTGTAACAATTTATTCAAATTTCCAAAAATATAATTTAATAAACAAAAACATAATTAAAAAAAAATTTCTTACATACGTAACCATAGAGACAAATATGGGTTTTGAAAATTTAGCAAGATTGTATAATTTAGTTTTTCAAATATGTTTATCCTGGGCAACAACTGTTGCATTTGGCCACTGTAGGCCAATTCTAACAAGGGCCACAATATAGTTCATCCAACTCATTATACATCTGTTTGTTCCTTTACCTGAGGCCTTTAGGACCACTATTCATAAACTTCTTCACTAGAATTCTCCATGTGGGGAACATGGACAAACCAATACAGCCTCTCCCTACATAAGATACTACTCCTTCAACTAATCCCATCATTATTTACATAATCAAACCACCTATCTCTAACAGAATTTAACTTCTTATTATAAAACAAACCACCATCTAAGTGCTACATATGCACCTTAAATCAATTGCATCAAGTTTCCTATTATCTTGCTTTCAAAGGGTCTAAGGTTTACCATATCAGGAAACTTTAGGACAACTCTCTTCCATTCCCCCTTCCACTTCCTTTCAGAGGAGAGATTACTTTCTTTGAAAAGCCCTGAAAGCTTGCAGCAAAAGGCAAATTTGACTTTACGTGTAATGCAGGCCAGCTCTGTTCATTGCCACATAGGATTTCATAGCTTACTTTCCAGTGTATGCTTAGCTGCCATTTACAGACCACTAATAATGATAGCAATTAATATGCCATTTTTAATAAGCTGACATATAGAATTATTCATGATAAAAGTATCCTGCACACAGAACCAAGGACTGACAGTGCATGTGACAAAGTGTTCTTTTAAACCAAAAACAACAAATGATGAAATAATTAGGGATTAAATCTGCAAATCTCAGGTGAGGAGTTGAGCCCTAATTATTAATTACCTGTAGTCTGGTGATGTTGTAGTAGTGTGTTCTGTAATGTTTGTTCTCTGGATTTCAAAATTTCTAGTCTTTTCAGATTAATTTTCTGAAGAGTTTTATGCCTAAAGTTCACTGCTGGTATTTAAAGGTTTTGAAATAGATATAATTTTTTTTAGATGGGGGGACATGCAATTTTACTTTTGGAGAAAGAGCAATAGTTCTGGTTTATTGTCATTCCTTGAATATGTTATGGCATGGAAAATATGACTCAGCATCTTTTGCTAGTTTCCTCTGTGGCAGCTAATTGTTTCTGAGGTGAAAGACTAGGTTCTTCATCACAACCACAGATGCTTCACCAATACAGGAGTTCAATTCTCCAATATTTCAAATGTGGTTTTAAATAACTTTGGGAAATTTTTTTAACACATCCACAGATTTAAGCTTAATCCATGTTTTTAAAGTTATGGAATAAATTAAATTTGATAAGTTATTTCTGAAACTGATGAAACACATTAAACATTTACCTGCCATTTTTTTTGCCTTCCTGCATTCTACTGCTCTTACTACAAGTATACAGGGAAGTGCTATATTTAACAGCAGATCTATTGGGTGTTTTAGTTATTTTCTAGGTACTATCGAATTTAGATACAAAACTTATTAAATTTTCTCTATATCATTATAATTAGTGGAAAAGTCAAGACAATTATGTTGAGGAATTATTATCTAGATATGCTTGACACAAAATAACTTTCATCCGACGATGCATTGGAGCAACAATGCGAAATGCGTAGTGAGTGTGCATTCGAATATAATATTTGCACTCTTGGAAAAGTTGAGACATAAACTGTGAATCTAAAAATACATTGTTTGACATGTGCACCAAATTGATGTCAACCTGGCACCAGCATTCCCTCAGAAAAAAAAAAATATATATATATATAAGTGACAGGATAATAGACTTATCTACCCATCGGATATCATCACAAAGGAAAAAAAAAAACCAAGGTAAATATCTAGATAATAATTCCATCTAATTGTCTCAACTTTTTCACTAATTACAGTAATATCGAGAAAATTTAAAAATTTTTGATCAACACTGTGACTTAAACACCTATATTTTAGATACAAAACTAAATTCATTAGTAATGCTTAAAATATAAAACATAAGTTTGTTTATATACTTGCATGTGTGTACAAATATTTTATAATATTATATAATTTCGAAGTCTATAACTTCTAAAAACGACCTGTGACAGAATGGGACTGAAAATAAATTAAAGATTTCTTAATAATAATGTTGATAATAATTATTAATAATAATGCTGTATTAAATGGTGTGAAATAATAAGAAGTATTATTTCACACTATTTAATACAAAAGATGTATATTTGAAAAGTTAATGTAAATAATTTTTTGATATTTTTCAATTTTTCTAAAGACTTGCATTGTTGCTGTTAAATATTCAAAATCCATGACTCTTTTAGTATAAAGTGAACATTATAGAAAATCTAGATTTAGATTTGATTGAGATCTTTAATTTATTTTCCATTACATTTTCTCATAATATGCTTAGTTTAGAAGTTATAGAGATTTGAAGTTAGTTTCCACTGACATAACATGGAGGGAGGTGATCATAATTCAGTGAGCATTGAGTGTATGCAATTGTGCATACCTATACTTTATGTAAATAACTCCTAATTGTATGCACTTGTGAAAGTAGATGTAAAGCAATTTTTTTACAGGATAATAACATTGCATATTTATTAAGCTACAATACTCAGAAGTTGTTTTACTTGAGTGGCACTTTTTTGCACATGATGGGCTAAATGGTCAGGCACAAGAATCTCGAGGACTCAGAAGATTGGGAGAGGGTATCCACTAGACAGCTGTTGGTAGCCTACTGTCAATGCCATCCAGGATGTTCTTTAAGTGTACAGGATATGGCTCTCCTGCATAATTGGCCATGGCTTTACATTCCATCTGATGGACTGGCCTTTCCAAGTCCATTGATGTCCCTTTTCTGACCAAGGTTTGGGGATTAGTGGAGATACATCTCAATGCTGTAACAGGTACCTCAAACAATGGGACCACAGATTATGAGCCTGGCAACTGAGCCACCCCCACAATATGTAGACCAAGCTTTATACATCTATGTGTACACAATACAATTTTGCTTGGTTTCATGTTTGCACACACCATTTTTGCTGATGAGATAGCATGGACTATATATACACTATGTTGAAATAAGTCACTGCACACCAGAAATAAGTCACTGAAATAAAAAGAGTGTTTGACAAAATGTTGCATTTATTGAAATTTCAGAGGGTGTCAGCCCACCTTTGGATACAGTTACTACACTCTTCTGGGCATATCTTCAATCAGTTTTTTATAATGTGTGGCTGGTATTTTGCAGCATTCGTCCTTCAACATGGTAGCTAGTGTCAATAGGGAAGTGGAATGCATTGGTAAGACTCACAACTGATGTTCGAGTTCATTCCAAAGGGCCTCTATTGGATTCAGGTCGGGGCTCTGAGCAGATCAGGACATGTTCTCCACACCTGTCATGAAACCACTGCTGAATGGACCTTGCAGTATGACATGGTGCGTTATCATGTTGATAGATGTATGGCCCCTCTCCGTAGTACTGGAACAGTGTAGGTAGTGCAGAATTGTCTAGAACATCCACGTACATCTCGGCATTCATGCTACCGGCTATAGGAACCAACGGTCCAAGTCCATGCCACAATATGAAGCATCAAACCATCACACTACCACCACCAAACTTTACAGACGGGATGTACACTGCAGCAGGTAACGTTCATCAGGCATTTGCCATACCCAGCAGCGACCATTGGATTGGAACTGTGTGAAACGTAATTTGTTGCTCCATAAAATTTGTTTCCATTGGTCCAGTGACCAATTCCAACGAACTTTGCACAGGCTTGACATTGTACATTTTTAGGAGTTATCAGTGGTTTGTATGCAGCTGCTCAGCCATGGAAATTCAATGTATGCAGCTCTGTACAAACCATCCTACTGCAAACACTAACACCTGTGAATTGAGTTTTGGTAATGGTAGCAGCAGGTGAATGACGAGAAGAACATACCACACGTTTCACAGCTCTTTGATCCCTTTCTGTCAGTTTTTGTGGTCTGCATGGCTGTTTCTTGACTGTTGTGACATCTTCACGTTTCCATTTAGTAATCACATCCTGCACAGTTGACCTAGGATGCTCTAATTTGGCTGCAATCACACACACAGATAAGTTACTCAAATGGCATCCTATAATGACCCCTCTGGAAGTCTGTTAACTCAGCACATTCACTCATGTTTCATATCAACGTCTCCATTGAAGCCTGTTCTGTGCCAATGCTCTTCTTATACCCCACTAGTACCGATCATGTGACTGGACACTTTTTTCAACATAATGTACCTCTACATGCTATATTAGGGATGGTTAGTTAGGTAGTGTTGGACCGTTAAATTAACATTACCATGAAATGAACATATAAAATACAATAAAAATAAGCACAATAGACCTTTTTTGGGGTTTCATATAATTAAGCAAATTTTTTATATTTTTCATTATTAATAAATGGTGATTATTATTTGATTTTGCAACTCAATATTAAATAGCAGCACCAGCTTTACCTAATAATGTATATTATATTCTTAACATGTTGGATGACACTAGTTTATTCCTATCATTAAAAAGATTTGTGGTGAGCTCAGCTCATCCAAAGTAAAATAAAGCAGTCTCTTTTCAATGAATTTAGCTTATTTGTGGCAGGTAAGAGGTTGATTAATAAATAAAAAATGGTTAAATAAATTCTAACCTTGGCACCTATTCTGCTGAGATATCGATTCCGTATGTAGAAATCAGAACGTGGCTGGAGAAGATCATGAGGAGTAACATCTGCCATGGAACCAGAGGCTAATAATTTTTCAGTTTCCAACAAATCTGCAGCTCTAACAAATATATATTATGTTAATAAGTGAGTATGAAGTTGCAATTATATATCAATAATAATTTTATTACTAGAAAATAACTCAGTACAGAAGTTTATATTTATATTTACGGAATCGCTACTAAATTCTAAAATGACAATAACAACTTTCAGTATATTTTTAGTTAAAAATTATTTTTTGCATCAATAAGTGTTCATAGTAATCATTTGCAGATTGAATAAAATTTTTAAATTAGCAGAAAAATTGTTTGAACTAATTAAAATAAGAATTCACAATATTATAGTTCTGCACCTTGTCTGGCTCAAGACTTTTCCACTAACTGAAAAAAACATTTCTTTGATTTAAAAGTGAGAACTTGAGAACTATTATTTATGAATTTCTCACTTATGATGTTGGATTGGCAAGGCAGTATAATATTACAATCTTTTTAAGAGATACTAAATGTGCTCCCCATGTGATACAAAAAGCCATAAGATACTATATGAAAAGCATAAAAATATCATGACATTTGACGCTTGATGTGGGCTGGCCATGTGCACTAGGCTGGAAAGTGCCTTCTGGACCAGAGTCTTCAATTACAGTCAACTACATTTCCAATGACTAATTCTATGGTATAATGCATAAATCCACTAATAGATGATGATTGTTCGAAGGCTGGTAGTTCAGCAGTCAGAGTACCTAATGTGTTATTAGGAGGCAATCTATAAGGCAAATAGAAAGATGCTTGTGGCTAGATTGCCTGAATAGTGCCTATATGTGACATAATAGAAATGTTCATAGTGTTAGAGGAGATCTTGATCGGTGGCTGGTAGCTCAGTGGTCCAGAGCACCTGGCATGTTATCAGGAGGTTGTGGGTTCATATCCCACCTGGCTCAAGACAATTTTTCCTCTAAAAAATTGAATCGACTTCAAAGTGCTGATTTATTATTAAATTCTAATATTTCAAGCCATTAGATATTTATGTCCTTTATATCACTTAATAGCCCTTTAAACAATAATTGATAATCTCAACATTACCTGTAGACGTTTAAACCTTTATAAATCAATAAATGCTTTGGTGGAAAAAATTTCGCCGACATGCAGGATTTGAACCCGCATCTCTCCAGAAACATGCTAGAGTATTCTAACCTGTTGAACTAATGCCAGCTCAGTCTTTTCTCCACTAATAATGACTATCACTCTTCCCATGAATTTTGGGTGCCTCCTTTTGGTGCCATCTATGATCTCAAGTGGCAACTATTTCTTTTTAGTGCTCTGAGTAAGATGGTAATAAATAATGAAGTCACATCATGCAATTTAGTGTTATTAAAGATATAAACAATAATTGTTTCAATGTTCATATCATGTAACATATTATCAGTAAGTCATAGGTTTGTATTCCACCCAGCACAAGGCAATTTTTAGGTTAACTTGAAAATTATTTTTTGCATCTACCTGAAATGAATTTGACTTTCAAAAATAGGGAAAAAGGCATAATTTATGGAGGATGATCGTAGAGAATCTGTTTTTTAAATTGTAACAATGATCAATGGATTTAATAAGTCAAATGAATAGCAAGTCAATTTTAAGCATCAATTTAATATTTTATTATTATATATATATATTATTATATATTATATATTATTATATATTATTATTTTATTTCTTATTTTAGCAATTAAAATTAAATGGAAATGAACAAAGAGGGAGTAACAGAGCAGAAAAAGAACAATGAACTTCTGTAAGTCATTAAATTTTGAGATATAAAGCATGACTGACATAGAGACAAAGATAAAGAGAAACACTGTTTTGATATTGTTTCATATGAAGGAGTTTTAAATATTTTGAAATGCATGACATACATTATTACAGAATTTTAATATTTCTGTAATAATATATGTCTTATACTTATATATATAATATATATACTTATATATATATAAGTATACTTATATGATACGACTGTATATATATATATATAAGTATGATGTACATATACTTATATATATATACAGTCCTATCAGAATAATATGACCACTTACCAAATAATGGGAATAACCCACCCTTGGCCCTGTTGACAGCGGTGAGACGGCATGGACACAATGAGGCCCTGGTAGGTTGCCAGAGGCACACGTGCCCATTTGGACTCTAGCAGACCACAGAGGTTCTGGAGTTGACGTGGTTGTGGGTCCGCATGCCGAACCTGTTGATCCAAATAGTTCCACAAGTGCTCTATGGAATTGAGGTTGGGTGATATCGCCGGCCAAGGGAGAAGGGAGATATCACTGCTATGTTTCCTGGAACCAGTCACACACCACCTTAGCAACAACATGGCAGGGCACATTGTCCTGTTGGTAGACACCATCACCACCAGGGTAAACATCCAACATGAAGGGATGCATGTGGTTAGCGAGGATGGACAAGTAGCCATTGGCTTCAGGGACCCATCCAGTGGTACCAGTGGCCCCAGGTCATAGCAGGAAAACATCTCCCAGACATGCACATTGCCACCACCAGCCTGTACATGACTGACAAGCGTGTCCAGGTGTTGACTCTCAAGTGTCTGATGCTGTATCCACCACCACCTGTCACTTCTGTGGAGTAGAAACCTAGATTCGTTGGAGAAGGCAACCTTTTCCCACTCTTCCACTGTCCAATGACGGTAGTCCCATGCGAACTGTAGGCATCATTACCGATGGACCTTGGCTAACATGGGCGCCTTTACGCAGCATCAACTCCGGAGACCCATGCATAACAGAGTTCGCTCTACTGTTATCGGGGGACACGTACCAGGGTGCTTCAGCGTTAATTTGAGTAGTCAATTGCTGCACTGTTGTGCGTCAATTGCCCTTTACCAGTTGATGGAAGTGACATTCTCCTCTGGGGTCAATGGCCTTTGGGGCTCCACAGTTATGACATCTGGAGGAACTCAGTGTGCCAGCGGTCCATTTTTGGTACACCCTTACTACAGCACCTTACAAACAGCCCACAAAGTCTGCTGTTTCTGACATGCTTCCACCCTTGGCTTGGTAGCTGATGATAATTCCATTTTGAATGTCCATCAAATCAATATTTCTGCCCATTGTGCTCACGTTATGCACTATGGCTCATCTGTCCTGGCCGGCAGCTTATATCTCTGTGTGGTTGACCTTGTCATGTGCACTCTGTGATGTGCCTGGGCGGGTACACTGTGATTCCGGGGGTGGTCATATTATTCTAATACAACTGTGTATTATGATCCACCATTATAACTTAGAAGTAATTGCTGCAGAGTAAACACTAAAAGTTTAGGAACATCTAAAAATGAACTATTACACGACATCTAGTTATTTAGTTATAGCACATTTCAAACATTCATATGTTGAAATTCATTTGGGCTTGGAAGTATTATTAGCTGTAAATGTGGAAGAATTTTTTGAGATCCACAGTGAATAACCCCAGACACTTTAATAGTTTCAGCCAATTTTATTCTTATTCTCAGCAGAAATAAAATCTGCAATCAAAACATTTAGTTACTGATATAAAAAAACAGGATAACAATTACCTTGCTGATATTTAACATTTTTTATATATGTAACAATTTTTTTCTACCCAAAACCTTTTTTTTTTTACAAAAATCTATCACTATTGTTTTTTAATTTTTCTGATTTTATTATTAAATGGCAAAATGAATCATTCAACTTTCCCTTATATACTTCTACATCTCCACTGATGGCAGTATGCTGCTTCTTTCCCTTTACTTTGCTATCACTGTCTCTTGCTGCATCTTATGCCCTAATCAGGTAACCAAAAAGGTTTCAAAACACTTGACTTTTTTAACCCTAAGTTGTGTACCTGCTTCCATGAGTTTAATAATAATAATAAAAAATAATAAATACCCCCTCAAGCAGCTGCTTGCCACAGAGGTTTGACAGGAGCCTGTCAGTTTATATGCCATAGGAGAAGGTCTGAGAGGATGGCAGGCCCTCAGCAGAAAAACGACACAAACAGCCATGCCTTACCTGGGCTCGAACCCAGGTCCCTTAGATCAGTAGCCAAGGGCACTAACCACTCGTACGACTCCTATAATATGTAAGAAATGTCCGGAGTTTCAAAATGCAATGCCTCTTGTGTATTGTCATACTTGCTTTCTTTTCTCATTATTGTGTATCATACGAACTTATCATTTTTTGCTACATACAATGCCTACAAAGTGTCTCATACATTAAGTAACTAAACTATGCTCTCTGATATCATCAAGTGAATGGTGTTTTGACTGATTTTGTTGGTTGGGATTTTGTGCATCAAACTGGAGCTATAATGCACCAAACAACATAAAAAGGACAGTTAAAAAATAGTGAAAGCCAACCAATATTAAAAAGCAAAACACATAAAGAATAAAAAGTAATAATAATGAAGAAAACAAAAATGTAAGATATAATGAAGAAACTGTGTGAAAAAAAGAATCAACTATGATAATATATAAAACATAAAGCTAAAACATTAAATGCAATAAAAATATTCCTAGAACTTTGACAAAAGGAAGAAAAAAAATTAAAAAGATCATCAGAACAAAGACATTTGAATTAAATATGCTTAAACATCAAATGATGAAAACTACAATATGTTCTACAATAAAAGCTTGATGACTGAATATATGGTGAATAGATAAAATGGTGTCACAAAATTCTAACACAGATTGGTCATTTCTTGGAAGAATGTATTATGCTTAAATTAATGTATTAAAAATTCATGACTAGATAGAACTGAGCAAGTACAACTTCCTCCTTGTGATACCTGCAAAAACACTGCCACAGTTTGACAAACTTGATTTAGAATAATTTGTTGTCAATCTGTTCCGAGTAAGATAGCTGCCACTGTGTTTTAAGCTTGGTGGTAAAAACACTGGTGAAAACCCATATGTGAAACTGGCAGTGGAGTGGACAGGGGCAAAACCAATCCTCAAAATCATTGCCCCTGATGCTAATCTGAGCCAACAGAACTCAATGGTGAAAGTAGAGGATATATGATAGAACTGCTGGCAAATTTTGGAAAGAATATGGTGAGGCCTCATTGGAAAAAAAAAGCATATAGTAAGCAGAGTCAGTGTATATCCCCACCAATGATGCAGCTTTAACTGTAGATTAAATCTGTTAAGGTTTCTGAAACCAATAAAATTGAATACCCTTGGTTAGTAAGTTTCATAATTCTACATATGTGTATCATAGTTACAGTAAAATTAATATCAATTTTATTTTGAAGGAATATGTAAATCTTAAATGTAAGTTTTTCATGATATGCAAAACAAATTATCCCAAGACATAAAATTTCATAGTGTGATTGAAATTTGACCTACAGTTTCTATTTAACATTAAAGGAACTGTCAGATCTCAAATTATATATATATATATTTGTAAAAGCTACAACTCAAACTACCACAGGTGAGAATTTTAAGATTTTTCATTTCTGCATCATAGAATTAGTATTCCCAGTCACTAAATCACTCACAAATGGTTGAACAGACATGAAATATCTTAATTATCTGCATTTTTATCTAATAAAATCCATACCTCATTTCAGATTCATTCTTATCTCTCTGTTCAACAGACATATTTAGTAGTCCTCCTGTTTAAGATAAAATAATTTTTTCACATCACGAAATCAATATACAAAATGTAAATTATATTATTATCAGATTTTAAATATTAGACATTGTATAGCATCATAAAGCTATGCTTTTTAAATTATGAGATGTGGATATAATTATTTTTTCTAATATTATTGATTAAATGTGATTAATGTTTGATTTATTTATAGCTAGTAAGTTATTAAGAGAAATTTATTCCTAATCTGTTCAACTTTATATTATACATTATTATAATATGCTAATCAACCAAGAGTTATAGGTTAGTATATCTAAAGTGCTTTTCGTCATGCTTAATGGCCTCTTGTGTGTATCAAGATGTTGCAAGAGGTTTGAACACTTATCAATTTTTTCAGTAAATCCAACAAAATATCAAAAAATAAAAAAATAAGATGGAAAGGAGGTATTGTATTTTCTGCCATATAAGATGCACCCTGATTTTGGCAGGGAATATTTTAGCAAAAAAAAAAAAAAAAAAAAAAAAATTGAGTGAAAATGAGCATTTAATATTTACTCCAACTAACATGGAATATAACAGATTAATTTGATGAAATAAATTTTTAAACTGGTACTCTTACAAACATGAAACATAAAATGTCATATTGGCATAACAAGAAAAAACTGTTACAATATTACTGGTACATAACAGGACAATCACTTTTGCATTAAATTTTTAGGGCATACAACAGTGCTCTCATCTGCACAAAATCAGAATTAGAAGAGATCAGTATCATATTCATAACCACTCAAAAAGATCCTTGATGAAACATTTTGAAAAGTAATATTGGAGGTAAAACAGTTTACATTACTTCAGGTGATAAAGTAATTTGGAACTGAAATGAATGAAATTATACTTGAAATTAAAAATGCACTCATCTATTCAGAAATTTGTTCTGTGTGTCCCACCCATTACAGCCAGCTACACACCATCCCATTTTTTTTTAAAGGGAAGGAGGTACTCTCCTACACAAGGCAGAGATAACATAGAAGCTCTATTGGGCTTGTCCTGGTTTCTCATACAACATACAAACACATATACAGGGACATGCCCACTGGTTTAATAGTTAGGTATTCTAACCACTCATTTTTTTTATGGCATGGACACTTTTCAATTTTAGAAAATTAACGATCAAGGAATTTTGAAGAAATAAAGTTCATGATTCTTAGCCAAAGGCCATTTTCTAAACCATATATTTTACTTCATCACACAATACAGTAAAAAAGAGTTTAGTTTCCTTTTCAAACCTGAACTTAATACAGTTGTAAATTAGACCCATTCATAGTGTTAGTAATAATGTGAATGGTACTCAAACTGGTTCAACTGGCATTTTGATACATTGCTATGTAGTAACAAATTTCTTTAATTATTATTTGTACAAATGTTTTGAACCAATTTAATTATTGTGAAAAAGCTTGTGATATTAAAATTAAAATATTTCATATTTTTCAAAATTAAAATTAGTGAAAGTTTAGACTGGGAATTTTAGAGTCATTTTCAAAGTTGTTATCCTGCTAACAGTTACTTTAAATTTTTAACTCTCACTTGCTTCTCAATCATGACAGTTTTTAACAGATTAAAGAAACCTTTTAAAAGAGATGATGTGCAGGGTTAACTCCATTTGGAATGCTGCATCTCATGGATTCACCTACCTAGAATGCCACTCTTTCAAGGTGGCAACAAATGTGTTAAGAGCCATGACATATTACCTCCCCACATTATGACAGGTTACTAACAGTATGTATGCATTTTAAAGTACTGGATATGAACACATCCCTGTAGTGTCTGCATATGTGCACACCAAAAGTCATAAAGGAAACAAATCAGAAACTGGGAACTCATTAAGTCTAATAGAGATAGATGTTCAAAAAAAAATATGGGATACAATTGTACATTTTCATGGCAAACTGCCAAAATTATGAGTGGTCAATAAGAATAAATATCTGCTTCCTGTAAATTGTTCTTAATAATTTGGGAGTTGACCATCACATTACAGGTCTTTGAGATGTGACAAAACCATCTACAATGAAGTTATTTCATAGTAATTATTTGACCACACATCTCCTGTATATCATTTATACATTTCCAATGTATAAATTGCATCACTGCCAAAGTCTGTTGATGTTGCTTTGAAACACTGATTGTAAGAGTGATGCCCACTTGTTGTCTAATCCTTTGTAGTTAACAACTCTCATTTAATGTTATTCCATGTCCAAACATTCTAACTATTTAGACACTCAAATCAATTTTAACAGTGGCCTCTATTATACTATATAGTACTGCTGCAACTCTATGGCACTGCCTATATTGATTCAAATTACAGTGATTATAGCACTCTAATTCATTCTGTTGCAAACATATTTTATGCATTTTCTAATGCTCTTATCTTTAGAGTTTTATATGACATATTAATAATATCAGTATGCATGCACTCGAATATGTGATATGGTGAACATATCTATATAAACTCTGTACACTAAAAGTTGGAGAGGAAACAAATTAAGAAATAGGAGCCCATTAAGTAAATTATACCTTCAAATAAGATAAACGATACTTACCTTTCCTTGCATCTACTATGTAAAGCAAAACAACAGCAGTAACAGACACTGGAATAAATAATTTAAAATATAGCATGAAAAAAAAAATATATATATATATACATAAAACAGGGCTATTTTTATATTCATAAAGGTTCTGGTATGTTAATACGCATAAGCATTAGGAAGGTTTTAATCCATTTATTATAATGCATTATGCTTTTCAAAGTTGCACGTTTTGGTTGGTATAGATTTTTCAATAAGCTTGCTTGTTATGTTAAAGTTATTGTTAAAAAAAATTAGACTGAAAAAAGTTTTCCATTACAGCATACTGGATCATATCATTATAAAAATGGCCTTGCATTAAATAAATTAACAGTTAAAAATATTAATGAATCTTTTGTGTGATTATACAGTGAAAGTACAAGATGTGTATATACTACTATTATCAATTCAATGCTTAATATGAGGAATATTAATAGAAAATCATACTTTTAAAAGTTAAGGTAATTAATACAAATTCAACAATAAAAGTAACTCAAAAGAAGTATATGTTGTATATGTTGCCTTACAACAAATAGCTGAAAAACATGGGAGTTTTGGCAGGTACTAATAGTGCCATCTGTTCATGGGGAATGGGACAGAACATGATTGCTGTCCCATTCCTGACCAACAAATGGTGCCATGAGCACCAAGTGATTGTAAAACTAAAGTTAATAGTAGCTTGTTACTTGTAGTCGAACTAAGCTAGGGATAGCTCAGTAGGAAGATCACCTGACATGTTTTCAGGAGGTCATGGGTTCAGTTCCCACTTCCTCTTAAACCCAATTTTTTTCAGCTAACTTTTCAACAATTGTATAAACTTCAAAATTTGCACAGGAATAAATTTAGATTTCTATATGTTCTCTATAACTATTTGCATAATATTGATGCCCATTTTCCAATTTCATGGAAATATTCAAATTATATACTAAGACTTCTTGAATAAGTGGCATTGCCACTTACATTTCCTTCAGGGTAGGAATATGATCATTTTAAATAACTTCCAAAGGTACCTACATCAATGAATAATTAAGAATCTGCTGTCAGTTTGATATGCATCATTGGTAAATTATGATCCATTTCCTACATAACAACTGGAACTGCAGTGGCAAATCATCAGCATAACTTTATTTGCTAGGTCACTGTGGCAGAGGGGTTGCAAAATGGAAAAATATTGGAACAAAATTCAATTTCTTTTGGAAATTATATGTCATATTAAAATTAAGTGCTCAGAAAATTTGAAACTGCTAATTCTATATATTTAATTAACTGAAATATGTTTTACTCTTAAATTTTATGGACTTACATTTGAACAGTGCATTCTCAATATTTATTTCAAAATGTGTCTATTCTTAAAGCTTTTTATTGGAAATTTTTTGATGTTTTTATTAATTTAGAAAAATTCATGAATTGTGTAAGAAAAAAAACCGAGTTATTACACTAAATTTTATATCAGGTAGAGTCCTGGGTAAAGCATGGATGTTTGTGTATTCTTTCTGCTGAGATCCCGCAATCCTCACAGACCTACTATGGCTTATAAACTGACAGGCTCCTGTCAGACCTCTGTGGCAAGCAGCTGCTTGAGGGGATATTTATTTTTATATTTATACTTGTCACATTGTGACATTCCAAATCAACAAAAAATATCATGCTAGGAGTGGTTACAAAGCAATTTACTTGGAGTAGTAAAAATAAAGCTGCTCAGAAGATTGAACAATTTTTTTCTTCCCTACACCTCACCAGGTTGTTGAGTTGGTAGCTGAGTGATCATTACAAGTTGATCACTCAAGGAAGATATCAACTTCTTAAACCATAGCATGCAAACATTTATTAAAATTAGCAATATTTAATATTACTTTTATAGATTCACAGGATATGTTTATCAGCTGGTGGATAATCCTGAGCAGAGGTCATCGCAGGCACCTGAATTCTTTGCTTCTATTGGCATTGTCAAATTCTACATTGGAGGAAGTCTTCCAGTGTAGATGGCTTCAGCCTTTAGTGGTGGGGGAACGGGTCTTTGCCCCATGTCTGCGATTAGGGGGCTGTTTGATATTGTCGGCATTCCCTCTCTCAATAAACATAGTTTCTTTAAACATCCTACTAACCATTCATCCCACTAACCCCTAACCAAGAGAAAAAACTCTGCACAAAGCTTTTTCTCTTGATGTCCTCACACAAGAATTCCACCATTATAATTTAGATATTCTCGGCTTGCAAGAGACCAGATGGACAGATAAAGGTCAGATTCTTAAAAATAATCTTAAAATTCTCTTTTCAGGGAGGGACGACAATAAGCATCACCAAGGCGTGGGTCTGCTTCTCAGCAGACATGCTAGTGATGTTCTTCTAGGATATGAGTGCATTAATGAAAGGTTTCTTACAGCAAAATTTCAGACAAGCGTTAAACACCTGAATGTTATCTGCTGTTACGCCCCCACTGAGGATGCCAATGAGGATGAGAAGGATAGGTTTTATGGACAACTTCAGGATATTTTGAATTCTGTCAAGAAAGGAGATATTACCCTTGTTCCTTGTGACTTCAATGCCAAAGCTGGTACTGACTCTGACCTTTGGGCAGGAGTAATAGGCCCTTTTGGTATTGGTAGCTGCAATGGCAATGGGCAACGTCTCCTACAGGTAAGTAAACTCAATGGATTCAGAATAACTAACACCTATTGCAAACACTGCGTCATACATAAGTACACATGGGTTTCACCAAATGGACTGAATAAGAATATGATTGATTATATATTAATTAACAGCAAATGGGCTAGTTTTGTTAGGAATACCAGGGCATGTATATGAGCTGAAATTGGATCTGACCATTACCTTGTTGAAAGTGTCTTGCAACTTAAAAAGTATTATGTTAAGGTTAAAAAAATTAGCTTTAATACTGAAGCTTTGAAAGATCCAGTTATAGCTAAAGCTTACTTTGACAGATTACGTAGTCATTATGACTGTCATGATTTGCTTACTAGTGAAGTTGAGGAAGAATGGGATCATTTTAAACAGGCTTTTTTGGACACTAACAGTACTCTTTTAGGAAAAAAGGAGCAGAAGAGACAGAATTATCTGAGTGATAAGGCACTTGAGCTTATTTCGGAAAGAAAGAACTGCAGGAATGTCCTTAATCAATATCCTACTAGTCCTAATAGAAAGCATTACAGAGAACTTAATAAACGTGTAAAAGATCAGTTAGCTGCTGATAAGAATCTTTGGCTTGATGGTTTGGCTGACAAAGCCGAGGAAGCAGTTAGACAGCACAACAGCAGAGAGCTGTACCAGATAGTTAATGTTTTGTGTGGTAGAAAACAGACAGGTATACAAGGATTGAAGGATAAACAAGGTAAGGTTATAGAAGGTGAGGATTCTGTCATGGCTAGGTGGGCTGAGCATTTCAGTGATATTCTAAACAATGCGGTTAGTTCTATTCCCATTGTTTGCAATGATGATAGATGCATTGGTGGCTTTAATGTTGGCCCTATAACACAATCTGAAGTTATTTTGGCTGTTTCTAAACTTAAACTTCATAAATCCCCAGGGGTAGATGAAATTACTACGGAAATACTTAGAGCTGGGAATGTTTCGGTTACCACTTGGATGACTGAAATTCTGAATATCTTTTATGATAAAGGCATGGTTCCTAAGGATTTTACCAGAGCTATTGTTACCCCTATTTTCAAAAAAGGTGATCGCAGTTCTTGTGATAACTATAGGGGTATCAGCCTACTCTCTGTTCCAGGTAAAGTTCTTTCCATGATTGTGCTTAATAGAATTAAGAATCTGGTTGACAGTGAATTGCGTGATGAGCAATGTGGATTCAGAAGTGGTAGGGGATGTGTGGATCAGATATTTTCACTTAGGCAGATTCTTGAGAAATGTTTAGAGTTTCAGAAACCTTTGGTTGCTAGCTTTGTTGATTTCAAAAAGGCTTTCAACTCTGTTGATCGTCATAATTTGTGGTTGATTGTGAGATCATATGGTATACCTGATAAGTTAGTTAACATAATGAAAGCTCTCTATAATAACACTGAGTCGTGTGTGAGAGTTGGTAAGGCTTGTAGCAATTGGTTTAGCATTACTTCTGGTGTTCGACAAGGGTGCATTTTGTCTCCTTTTCTCTTTAGCTTGGTTATTGATTATGTTATGCGAAATTCACTTCAAGGGAAAGATTTTGGCCTTAAATGGACTGGAGATATGAAAATTTCTGATTTAGATTATGCTGATGATTTAGCCCTTTTGGCAAATGATGTTGATGAGATGAACTCCTTCATTCGAGCTGTTGATGAAACTGGTAGTAGAGTAGGTTTGGTTATAAACAGAGAGAAAACTAAAGTGATGAAAATTGGTCAGGCAGGCTGTGATTCAGTTAATCTGAATGGTTGCAGTCTTGAGCAGGTGTCACAGTTTAATTATCTTGGGAGCTATGTAACAGATAATGGTGATGTGTGGCATGAGATTAACAGACGAATAGAGATTGCTGCAGGGACTTTTAAGAGCCTATGGAGAGTGTGGAGAAATAGGCGTATACACCTAAAGACTAAAATTAGACTGTATAACAGTTTGGTTCTTTCTAGGGTTAGTTATGGTAGTAAAACTTGGACACTTTGTAAACAAAATAACAGGAAACTAGATGCTTTTGATTCCAGATGCTTACGCAGTATCTTTGGCATTAGGTGGTTCAACTTTGTAGCTAATGATGAGGTTAGGCAAAGGAGTTTGCAACCTCCTTTAAGCAGCATATTGTGCACAGAGAGAGACTCCGTTGGTTTGGCCATGTTGCCCGTATGGATAATTATAGATTGGCGAATAGGGTTATGAACAGTGTGCCTAAAGGCCTCAGAAAGAAGGGGAGACCTAGGATGTGGTGGGCAGACAATGACAAATGGGACCTTGTTAGAATTGGTGTGCAGTGGCCAGATGCAGTAGATGTAGCTCAGGATAGACTTGCTTGGAGAACTAAATTGCACGGTCTGGTTGGACCTCCCGTAGCCCATGGCTGCTTTAGGATGATGATGAGGATGATAAATTTTTGCGTAAGTAGTTTACATTAAAAATATGCTATACTATACATTTACAATTCTGTTCTGTATTATTTTCCTCTAATATTATTATTATTGCTTAAATATTTAATTGTGTGGTGTAAATTTTTTTTTCTTTTTAAGAGTTTTAAAAAGGGAATACTATAATGCCAGAACCTATCTCAGGTATTTTAGTTATTTCTTATAGAAAATAATACATTGATTTGCATCATTTCACTTCCCATCATGATATTCAGGAACTGTCCCTGATACAAACCAAGGTATTGGTGTATATTTTAAATATTATGCCAGTTTCCAAGGTGAAGCTGTGCCTTCCAATGTCACCTCTGTTTGTCAATGCACACTTGATTACATTGCAAATTAAAAATTTTCCGTAGAGTTTATAGAATGAAATGGTTTAAGTTGTGATGCAGCTCTATCATTAATAATATATATATATTTGCAAAGAATTCTTACATTATTTTTTTACTAATTGAAATAAATGTTTCATTAAAGAACTCTCATTATTTGATTTCTTACTAGCATGGTGGCTTCAGCTCCTAGTAAATGGGGGAAACGGTCCTTGGCCTATGCCTCTGATTAGAGGGTTGTTTGATATTGGCCATACCTCTTTCAATAAACCTAGCTTCTTTAAAAATAAAAAAAAAAACAACTAACTACTAACCAATTTCTTTCCACAGCAACTTGGCATGTGAGGACTCTTAACAGAGTTTATTCTCTGGATGTCCTTATACAGGAATTTCATTGGTATGACCTGTACATTTTGGGCTTGAAAGATACTAGATGGACAGGTAAAGGTCATATATTTAAAAATAACATTAAATTTATGTTTTTTTGATGTGCAGATTACAAACACCATAAGGTGTAGCTATGTTTCTAAACAAGAATGCTAGTGATGCTCTTTTGGAATATGAATCTACTAATGCAAGATTTCTTACAGTTAAATTTCCGACAGGGATTAAGACTTGAATTTGTTATCTGTTGCTACACCCCCATTGACAATTTGGATGAGAATGAGAAAGATAGGTTTTATGAACAACTACATGACGTTTTGAATTCTTCAAAAAAGGAGACATTACTCTTGTGCTGGTTGACTTCAATGCCAAAGTTTGTACTGATTCTGGCTTTGGGCAGGAGTAAGAGGTCATTTAGGCAATGGTAATTGCAATGGGGAACATCTTCTACAGCTAAGTAAATTTAATGGTTTCAGAAAAATTAACACTTCAAAAATTAGAATAGTTAAAAACACACTTGTGTTTGATCTGATGGACTGCATAGGTTTAGTTATTTAGAGTTTTATGGTGCATTAGCATCTAAGGCTATGATGTGCCAAACAAATGTCCAGATAAAAGTCATAATTCCTTCAACCAGTTTTTAAAAATACACTACAAAGACATAAAAAAAAATGTGAATAAAATAAAATGTAGTCAACAACAATAAAAAAAAGTATAAGTATGTTATAAATATAAAAGTAACCCAGGTTTACACCTGGGTTACTTTTATATTGGTTATGACCTGGGTTAAACATACAGAAAAATAAACATGGGAGTAAAACTACAGCCAAGTAAAATATCCTGTAAATTGTAAAAATTGAAAAACAGTGTTAAAACAACAATGATCTGATAAAAGATGTCAGAGTGTAAGGGGCTCGGACGTAAAATCATGGAAGTTAAAAAACATATGCCATTCAAAGTTAAAACATGGACAAGAAATTAAATATGTTTGACAGATAAAGTGGTGTCACAAAACTCACACTTAGGTTCGTCATCCGCCCGAAGAAGAAAAGTATGTGTAATAAATGAATGACCTAAGCGAAGCAGAGCAAGTACAACTTCCTCCTTGCAATTCCTGCAGTAACAAGACTGCCATGGTTTGATCTCAAAGAGCTTGTCATAAGCTGTTCTGACGATTAACATGCTCAATGTGTCTTGCAGTTGAATCTCTGAAAGACTCTCTTAGTCATTATGCTAAACATGGTTTACTACTAAGGTTGAGGAAAAATGGGACCATTTTTAACATGCTAGTCTTGACACCAACTGTACTATTTTGGGTAAAATGGAGTGTAAGAGATAGTCATTTGAGTAATATGGCTATTGCAGCTTATTTCTGAAAGAAGAGAGTACCAGACTGAGTTGAATCAACACCCTACTGATCATAACAGACTGTTGCAATGAACTTATTATATATGTAAATGATCAGTTGAATGCTGATAAGAATCTTTGGCTTCATAGCTGGCAGACAGAGCAGAGAAAACTTCTATAGTGTACAACACAGAATTTTATCAGATAGCAAATATGAGGATATTATTATTGTTTCATTGAACACACTTTGAATAGCATGTGGCAAACCAGGATTCCAACACTTACAAAATTTCATTCTTTCACAAGTGGCAATATTTAAAAATAATTATAGAGAAAATTTGTCATTAGCCAGGTGGGATCCAAACCTATGACCAGATAATATTTCAGGTGCTCTCAGCTGAGCTACCAGCCACAGATCAAGATCTCCTCTATTGGTGATTTTAAGCATTATACCATGGAGTAAGTCATTGAAAATCTATCTGACTGTAACTGAAGACTGGTCTAGAAGGCACCTTCCAGGTTAGCACACGTCTCTTGATGTTTGATAACATCAAACATCAAGAGGCGTGGTATTTTTTTTAGCCAATATGCCTTTTATCAAGTGTAAGGATGTTATGTTGAGTAATAAACAATTATATGTAAGAACCTGTATGAGATATACATTAAGTAAGGATCAAGATCTCTATTGGTGGCTTAGGCATCATACCACGGAGTCAGTCATTGGAAAACTATCTGACTATAGCTGAAGATGATGTAGAAGGCACCTTCCAAGTTAGTACACACAACCAGCCATACCAAACATCAAAAGGAATGTTTTTTTTTATAGCCAACATGCCTTTTATCAAGCATAAGGATGTTATTATTTAATGTATATTGCCTCCAGGTGCTTCCTGTGACTGTCTATTATTTGATAATATTGTTGCTATTACCTTGTAAAGGGTTAAATTTTATGGAAAGAAATTTTTTATGGAACCCCATTATACATCATATATATATTTTAATAGTGAAGACTTACAATAAACATAATGTTCCTATTTCAAATTACACAATGACAAAATTAAAAAGAACAAAATTTAAAAACTGAAGCTTTTGTTTAACAGACTAATTATATTTTAAAGCATACTTTAAACTCACCACACATCCAATCAACATAGAAGATTTCCAAGAATATATATCCATAATTATCAATAATTGACCCAGAAGCCAAAGATACAACTCCTAAGCCAAGATTCTGTATAGATTGCATGCTTAGAGAAAAAAAAAATTGCTATAAATATTATTATTTTTTTACAGTAAGTAACAAGTACATCTATTTATTGTATAAGTCTTAAGTAAAAAACAAACAAAAACAATAGATTAATGTCATTTTGAGAGGAAATGACTGTTTTCATCGATATAAATGGTTTAAAATAGTTTAAATTTTTCTTCAAGGTAAATAAATAAAGCTCTAGTGAATATTTCTATATATAATATTCGAAAAATGTTCAAAAACTAGTGCATTTAAGCTGCACTATTTAAATATGGGTACATCGATTTTGTTTCACAACAGGATTTTGTAAGCGACCACATTCAACTATATTCTCTCTAACACATGTAATGCACTGATGGTACTAATTCAACTCTGAAAAAATTGAGAAAACCCCGCACAAAGGTAAACAATAAGAAAAGTAGCCCTTCATGGGCTTCTCTTTTGTCTATCCACAGATTAGAGTATGTACAATCTAATAATCTTCTAATATCAATAACAAAATGCAAAGAATTCCATCTTATTATGTGATCTTATTTACCAGTCATCTTAATCAATAGATGAAAAATCAGAGCACATTTTTTCAAGTCACATGATGTGGTGCCCAAACTTTTCTAAAGTGTTGATGTTATTTCACCTATTGTTATAGGTGGTATCACAAGTTTGCACAATTTTACACCTGTGTGCTTTAGTGTTCATGACAAAAAGAAGCAAAATGTAAGAATCTTCAGTGTATATACAATAAAGAGGTAACAGAAAAGCACCATAAAACACTGATATAATCATATATGATATAGGATAATGTTCTTGTTGGTATATGTGTGATTGCAAAAGTCAATAAAGATGAAAACGAGAATATATTTGACAAAGTTCCAATTTAATATAATAATATGTAGAGATGCACTTACAGTTCTTAAAAGTAGATTGAGATGGAAACTGTGTGTTTATACACACACTAGATGTGTATAAACACTTGATAACAATGTTGGAAACTGCTGAAATTTGATATCAGAAGTGGTTATGCACATTATAAGATAACTGATAGCATTATCAGTCATACATCATACAAAACCACATTTTTTATAAATTAAATATACTTTCTAATAGTTTCAATTCTTTTCACATTCTTTGTCTAACTTCACTACAAAACTGCAATCTAGCATTTATCTGCTGTCCAGGATTGATGCTGATCACTATCAACCCTCCTCTGTTGTAATTATTGGTCAACAGGTCTCCCATGACGTGTTTCAGGAACATCCTTCTTGCCCTTTTCAAGTGTCTCCTCCTCCTGACTGCATCAGCAAAATTTATATGTGGGTTGTTGGGTTGTTTTACCTCTGAGTGGCACTTTTTTGCATACCATGGGCTAAATGGCCAGGTCACAAGGACCCCGAAGGCTCAGAGAAGATTGGGGGAGGGGACCCACTGGAACAGCTGTTGGGAGACAGATGGTAGTCTCCTGTCAAGGCCATCCAGTGTGTTCTTTTACGTGCACAGGGTATGGTTCTCCCGCACACGGAGCCACGGCTTAATTTCCCATCCGACGGACGGCGGCCTTTCCAAGCCCATCGGTGTCCCCTACTGACCGTGGGCAGGGTGAGGAATTTTGCGGAGATAAATCTCAACGCTGACCCAGCTGGGACTCGAACCTGGGAACTACAGATTACGAGCATGGCACGCTACCGACTGAGCCACCCCCCGCCCTCTTTATATGTGGGTAACCTTCACCAATGCAGTCAGGAGAAAACACTTGAAGAGGGCAAGAAGCTCCCAAAACATGTCATGGGAGACCTGCTTCCCAATAATTACAACAGAGCACTAGCAGTGATCAGTGGCAAAACTGGAAAAGTAAGTGATAGATTAGTTTTATAGTGAAGTGTAATAAAAAAGATACTTTCTAATATTAGAATTTGGTTTTGAACCCATCATATTGCTGATGAAAAATGTAATATACGTTTGAAATCTAGATACTAATTTTTTTGTGCATGTTATATTTCGTGCTTCATTTTCATCTACGATGTGACAATAATCTATTTATTTCTTATAATGTGTGTAACCACTTCTGATATAAAATTTTGGCAATTTCCAATATTGTTATCAAGTGCTTATACATCAAGTGTATGTTTATCATCAATCTACTTTTAATTAAGAACTGTAATGCATCTCTACATACTATATTAAATTTGAACTTTGCCAAATATATTCTCCTTTTCATCTATATCATCAAGTATACCAACAAGAATATTAATCTACATCATATATGATGGAATTAATGCTTTATGATACTTTCCTATTACCTCTTTAAAAAGAAGTAAATGTCTGCTGCACTAAGTAGAGAACAAAACTGACATTTATTTCTCTTTACAGCTACACAGGGTGTTCCCTGTGACATGCACCTGAAATTCAATTCCTTATGATAAAAGGAGACAAAACTACTCTAACATGTTTGATGATTTGAGCTATAGTTCCAGAGATAACTGAGCTGAAGGATGCAGTGAGGTCCAATAAGGATAAAGAAGCCATAATCATGTGTATGCAAATTCCTACTTATGGAGCAAAGGCAAAAATAAAAAGAGAACTACACAGCCACACAACAAACAAATATACATATCCAATACCATTCAACAGATGCCATATCTGTTGAATCAAACAGATATGAAAATTGTGTTGGCTGAAAATAAGACTTAAGGTTATAAATAGGCTTAAGCTTTGTCAGTTACTTGAGGGCAAACTCACATGGTCACTGTTTTGTATGGGTTGGACAACACGTTTGACTAATACCTCTTTTTTCACTGAAGGCAGATTGGTGGGTGAATGGGGAAGTGGGATACAAATATCAATGCTGGCACAGTTGGGACTCAAACCTGGGAAATGCATATTATGAGCCTGGTGTTCTATTGACTGAGTCAATCCCCATGCCTAGGCCACCTGCATCAGCCAGCCAATTGCAAATAATACAAACCCACTAGTGCCTGCCATCCATTATGTGAATCCTGCAAACTGCTCCAGCAATTCCATTCCTGAGAAATTGGCAACTTGGACTATCCTCTATATTGTTTTCCAGCTACTGATGCATAGCTTCATGAGCTTAAAACAGAAACAGACTCTCATCCAATATAGTGTTTCATGAGGTAATTTTAATTGTCTCCTATAATGGATAACTGCACTCTACTGTCATAAATATTGTGGTATGTATGACTCCTGCATCAGCATCAAAATTAATAAATTGCTTACATATTCAGTTACCTAACAATGAAACTGCAGATTTAATTTTTATTTGTCAGTAAAGCCTCAACTCCAAGAAAATCTGAGTAGATACCTAGGAGAGAAATGTGAAATATGCTTTCTACTGCTTCCCAGCCATTATAGCCCTTTTATTTCCTTCACATTCTGCAGTATTCGATATCAATGAGTTAAACCCCATCTCAGTCAAGTTCATATTAATACTACAATGATACATTTATTAAATTTTCAAACAATTCATACTTTCCTTTAATCTGTTATTGCTTACACTGAACAATTATTTCAAAATATACATAGCAAAACAGTATGCTTTAGAATTTTGTACATAAAAAAAATGCCATATTTAAAACACTGAACTACCACCAAATTTATGTTTTATTGATATTACTAGACACTTAAAATGTTCATTTTAATATTGAGGCTACAAACATAAATGGATAATTGTAATATAACAAGTATGTGTTGCTTGCCAGGTATATACACTATATGATCAAAAGTATCCAGACACTCATCCATCCACTATCTCCTGATAATAGAAAAGGAATTAATATTGCATTGGTCCACCCTTTGCTGCTATCACAGCCCACACTCTGTGGGGAAGGCTTTTCACTAGATTTTGATAGGTTGCTGCAGGAATTGCCTGCCATTCTACCACAAGAGATTAGTGAGGCCTTTCACTGATATCAGGTGATTCGGCCTGGCTCGCAGTTGGTGTTCCAATTCATCCCAAAAATGTTCCATGGGGTTTGAGATCAGGATTATGTGCAGGCCAGTTAAGTTCTTCCACAGCCATCTCATCAAACCATTCCTGCAGTCCTCACTTTGTGGATGGAGGCACTGTCAAGTTGGTACAGGAAAGGGTCTTCACTGAACTGCTGCCATAAAGTTGAGAGCACAGAATTGTCGAGTATGTCATTATAGGCTGCAGCATTCAGAGTTCCGTTCACTGGAACTAGGGAGCCCAGCCCGAATCATGAAAAACAGCCCCAGAGCATGATGTCTCCTCCACCAAATTTCACAGTTAGCACACAGACAGGTAGTGTTCACCTGACATCCTCCACACCCAGACCACTGGACTGCCAGATAGTGAAGCATGATTCCTCCAAAGAATGCAGTTTCACTGCTCAAGAGTCCACTTTCATTGTGCTTTATACCACTTCAACTGACGCTTGGCATTGATCTTGATGTTAAGTTTGTGTGCAGCTGCTCGCCTGTGGAAACCCATTTCCTGCAGCTCATGACGAACTGTTATGGTGCTGGCATTGCTTCCAGAGGAATTTTGGAACTCAGTGGTGAGTGTTTAACCAAGGACAGGCGATTGTGTTGCACCGCCCACTTCAGTGCCGAGTTATCCCACTCTGTCATTTTACAAGGCCTACTGGATCGCAATTGCACTGCTGTTGCTCCTAGGCATTCCCACTTCACAATAATGTCATTTACAGTGACAGGGCAGCAGTGCCAAAATGTCTTGAAATGATTTGCTGCTAAAGTGGCATCCTATGACTGTGCCACATTGAAAGCCACTGATATGGCCCATTCTGCTGTTCATGCACATCTATGAGGTTTGTCAGGCCACGTGTGTCCTTTCATACCTGTTTGGACCGTGGCTGTGATGTATATGGGTGAATCCACTACTCAGAAGGGATGTCTGGATACTTTTGATCAGATAGTTTATGTTCATTGTTAAATAGTAGAATAGAAACTAGAAGAATGCATGTCCCCTCTGGCATATGAGAATCTCGTTTTCAAAGATAATGAAGTTTATTGTTTACCTACTTTCTCACTTCTCAAAAGTTTTTATTTGAGCTAATGGATGATGATAAAAATGCAAATAGTAGTATTTTATTAGTAATTATACAACATAAAATTATTTGTCTTTTATTTCTTAAATTTAAAAAGTTGTTTTTCTCACATCCTTCTGTAAAAAGGGGACAGATTATTGATGTTAGTGGAATATCTCTTGACACTCTACCACAAAAATTTCCAATTACCACCATAAACAGATCACTTGCAATATTTGTAAAAAATTTTGGTGTTTCCATATTTAGTGATCTCTAATGATATAAATTAAAAATACCCCCCAAAAAAATACCTTTTGAAAAATGAAAATTATATTTTGTTAGCACCAATTCAACTAAAGAGTTTTCCAATTACATTTTAAAACAAAACAATTGCATTTCTCATCCTCCATGGACTAAGGGCTCAACTCACTGTTGCCAATGGAAACTTCCTTGAATTTGATTCTCCATTGACATAAGATGAAGATATTTTCACTTTTCTGTTCATTGTTATATATCTGTTTGAACCACAACATTACTGGTTACAATTGAAATAAGGAGGCCAGGTCTAGTCATGTTCTGAAGTTCTGTCTAACATCTTTGAATTTTCTACACTGATTTTGAACAGCTGCATGAAATAAACATTTCCCACCATATTGTGGCATATAAACTGACAGGCTCCTGTCAGACCTCTGTGGCAAGCAGCTGCTTGAGGGGGTATTTATTTATTTTTTTTTATCAGCAACTTTTCTTTGTGGACATTTTTTGAATCACTGCCTTTGAACCATAAAACAACTACATGTTGTTCATCCTGTGTGCACTTCTGAAGCACTCAGGTCTTTCTCTCCCGCTAATGACCTTTAATTGTTGGCACAACTGTGTGGTGTATACTGTCTCCTGGTGCTGAAACTTGACATTACTATGTAATATATTTTGGCAGTGTGATGCCTCCTCATTCACTTTTACTTTACCTTAACCAATTTTGCTTAATTTACGTTATATTTATTATTTTGGGGATTTTTATTTCATTTTTGGCATCACAGCGCTCGTTTCAAAGAGTTAGGAGTTGTGGATGCGCAACTCCGAACTTTTGATTGTCACCCGCTAAAGCGTGTGGTGCACAAGGACACACCCACTCTTGCGTCATAGCTTGCGCCGCTCGTCAATTTATGCAAATGTCTTTCCCAGAGTGCAACATGACACATGCGGGCTTTGTACCTCTTGTTATAACCTGGTGACATGTCACAGTAGCACAGAAGATAGTAGAGAGAGTAGTAGAGCACAGCACAGTTTAGAGATCAGTTTTAGTTTGGAGTTTGTTGAAGATGTTTGTAGTAAGAAATGATGTAGTCTTCTTCATTGAAGTTTTTGTGATTGATTCTTCTTCATTTTTGAAATGATTCTTCTTCATTGAAGTTTTTGTGAGTTTTTTGGAAATAAATTGTTGTTATTTAAACTTTTTTGAATCTTTACTAATTTTTTCTCTTGAGTAACGTTAATTCTTTTGATTAGAACTAGTATTTAAATTTTGACAATCATTTAATATTTTTGAATTATTACTCATTAACACTCGCTGGTATTTCAAACCCTAATTAAACTTTATTTTCTGGCAATTTGTTAATTATTGCCTGGTGCCTGACTCAGCTATCCGGATCATGAAAATAATTGGATCAGACAAAGGGTCCAAACTTTAAAAGTATTTCATCATCTTTTGGAGCATTACAGAGGTTAAGAAAAGAAGTGGCACAACGAACAGGGACGTGCCAGTAGTAAAAGATAGTCGTTCAAGAATAGGGACTGTATATTTGTGTATAAATTGTATATGTTATTTAACGTGATTGTCAAAGATAGTAATTTTTGAGCTCATTAGTTGTATGTACTATTTATAGATTTAACGGCAGCTTAAGCCGAAAATTTTTGTTGAGCAAGAAGCTTAACTTTTTTGTGTATTAGTCAAAGGTACTGAAGTTTCAGCGCAGTTATTGCTCATAGTTAAGATATTTATTGTATGTAAAGATTAGAAGTGTCCGGACACACATGTACACAGGCACGATAGAAAATTTTTTTTGATAAGCAAATTTATATTTTTGCAAGCTTAGTTGTAGCTTTAGAATTGTTGTATAGCAGTACCTTTGAGCACTGCTCAAGATTAAAAAAAGGTTTCAAAATTTCCAAAATTTTGGCAGACCACTAAACATGTCTGCTAGCAATATGGCCGATTCTGCAAATAATGACTCCCGACTTAGAAAGAGTAAAGGGTAGGTTGCAGGATGTAATGATGGAAGCAGAAGTGCTAATGAATCTACTTGATGATCATGGGGAGAAAAGGGGAACGACAACAACCCCTAAATTTGCTGACAATGCTATGTCAGCTCACCAACGTAGAAACTTTGAATGTAAGGTTCCATTTTCTGTTCCGTCAGAAGCAAGTGATAGAGCAGAGCATTATCAACCGCCACAACGATGATTTGCCAATCCATCTATTAACTATAGTCCTTATGTTAATTGGCCTTTACCTGAGATAAGGTTCGACGGTTTGAAACGTTCGTCATTGTGGACATTTGTCAAGTTCATGGAGGAGCACTTCCATTTACATGAAGTGCCCGGCAACAAAAAGGTGGTTTTATCAGTATCTTTTCTAATTGGATGTGCTAAGCAATGGTGGAATAATGTAGGATGTCGTCATGGAATTGAATATTGGGAAGAGTTTAAAAATGAAATCATGGACATATATCCGGCTTATAATGATTTTACAGAACTAGCTACAGAGTTGTTTTCATGAAGATAAAGGGAAAGAGATGACATAGAAAAATTATCTGGGGTACAGTAGAGTTATACCAGCTGTATGATGCTGATGCCGTTGAAATTGATATTGTAAATTGCATATTGTCTCAATTGCTTTTGCCCATTAGAGAATTCCTAGAAGTACGAAACATGAACTCAATTTCAGATTTAGTCAAATTGGCTCGGCAATATACTGCAAGAAGAGAATCTGCAGCAACTGCATTAAACCAACAATGGATGCAATCCCCTCCAAAGCAGCGCTATCAGGTTGAGTCTCGTAGAATGACTCCCGCACAACCAGAAGTTACATGGTCCCAACAATTTGCGCCGAAAGCGCCTAGAATGATGCAGAATGAACGAAGTAGAGAAACTTTCAGATGTAATTTTTGTGGCCGACTAGGACACAAGGAGCAATATTGTTATCGAAGGAATGACAATTCAGGAAACTTGAATTAGGATCTTTGAAGCGAGAGGCCAAAGTTCCTCACGAAAAGCCCTCTCATGAGTTATGTCTTGCCACTATGGCTTTACCTTTTGTTAAGGCTTGTCACAAAGAAACTAAACTAATAGATCGTAAGAATACAGAAGCCGATCTTCCGTTTTCAAAGGAACAAGTTTTAGATGATAATTATGACAATTTCAATTTAAAGTGCGGCTGCGGTCCTGTGGACTTTCTGAATTACCTTGTAATCCAAAGCAGAATGTTCAAGAAGCACCTACAAAATGTCCCATTAGTGCAATTAATGCAAAATTAGAGAACCAAGTTTGTGAAGCAGAGAAAACAAATGAGAAACATGTTTTAGTAGATGAAGAGGTTTCTGAAGTAGAAGTTTTTAATACTGATGAAAATATTTTTGAGTCTGATTTAAGGGACAATAACATTAAGGAAGAAGAAAGCAACCAAGAAATTGTGCCAACTGCAAATAAACCTGACGAGTCTGGCAAGTTTGGAAGTCCTCAACTATTGAAGTGTCATTTGGAGGAAGACACCAATAAACCTGGAAAGTACAAGACCAGGTTCCTCAAAAATCCGCACGTAGCGATGAGAAGCCGACAAAACACCTGGCAGCGAAGCAGTCAACATAGCCGAGATGAGGTCACGAGCGAGATCTTCAGCAACACTTTTACTTGAAGCAAGCAAACAATGACGGAAAGATGTCATCGGAACCTGACTGGATGATTTATTGCAACGGAGTGCCAACAATGAAAATTTAAGTATTTTATTATTTTTCCACTTGGCACTTAATGATTTATAAATGTTCTCTTTTCTCTGGAATAGATGAAGACGAAGAAGAATGAAGAAGCTTTATTGTGATTTATATAGTTAGCAATGTTTAATTTCTTGTTGAAACTTTGGAGTTTCAATATTTATTTTTGGAAAGTGAAATTACTGTAGTTCGAGTTTATACTGTGTGAATAGAATTTTTTTTGTATTCTTGTTCATTCAAGTTCTAGTTGTTATATTGTATTAACGTGATTTAAAAGGTATTTTTGTAGATTTTTTTCGTTTCAGCTGACTGATAGCTGAAAATTTGTAAGTCGATATTGGGAAGTTTAGAAATTGTAAAATGTTTATGGATATGAATGAGGAGAGGTGAAAGAGAATTAGAGATTTAACATTTTTTCATTTATAAGAAGAATTTTGTATTGTAAAATAACATGAATTCCCAAGTGAATTTATGAATGAAAAAAATGAGATTCATATAAAAAGTAATCGGTTGAAATGCTATCGTCATATATTATATATTATTTACACATTTTTTTCTTTATTCTTAGATACGATGTTATGTATATGTGTTTAAATCTGTTCAGTGTCATCAGTGATATTTATGTGTCAATGATGCGTAATTTTTGGGATGACATTGGCAGCATTTATTTGTATATATATGAGCTGACCATGATGATGACTGCAGAATTTTGTATTTTTTGGGTACCTTTTGGGAGCTGTCCCCAAATAGCCAAGTCTGATGACCGAGTTGTTACCAGCATAACTCCTTTGGGAGGGGGATGTCTAAGCTCTGAAGGGGGAGGTAATTAATAAATTATTTTATTTCAGCTAGCTCATGATTGCTGTGTATAGGTGAAGAATTAGCGGATGATTACAATCCCACTTGTTTGTAAAAATTTGAATTTTCTTAGCTTTGCGTGTTTGATGTAATTAGGAGGAGATAACGGTGTTCAAATACCCGTTGTTTTATGTAAATTAGGAGAAGAATTAGCTTTCACATATTTTTTGATTGTGGTTAGGGGATAAGAGGAAGTTATCACCCGCTAGCAACATATGTAATTGAATTTTTTTTTCTTTTCATGTCTTTAACCTTTCTAGAAGTTAAGAAAGCTAGGAGTGTATTAACCCATTTTTCATTGTGAAGTTCCAGTTATGCCAATTTCGAGTTTGTATCAGAATGTGATATTAGGTAGGCTGATAATGCTAGTAATACAGTTAACTGTCGCAGCCATTGGTATATATTTACAGTAGGTTAGCTGCAACACAATTTTGTTAGGAGATTTGGGAGGAGGTACCTTTGGTTGTGCTGGAAAATTGTGTCAAAGTGAGAACAGATCGTCTTATCAAAATTTGCGTAAGCATACTTTTACTTATTTATGTTCAGCCATGTGTAAATGATGTGAGATGTCTCCTTTTATTCAAAATCTGCTCGTCAAAATCTGTTAGGTCAAATCTTTTGACTCCCTTTGGAAGGGGGAGTTATGATGCCCCCTCATTCACTTTTACTTTACCTTAACCAGTTTTGTTTAATTTACATTATATTTATCATTTTGGGGATTTTTATTTCATTTTTGGCATCACAGCACTCGTTTCCAAGAGTTAGGAGTTGCGCATGCGCAACTCCGAATTTTCGACTGTCACCCACTAAAGCGTGTGCACAAGGATACGCCCACTCTTGCGTCATAGCTTGCGCCGCTCGTCAATTTATGCAAATGTCTTTCCCAGAGTGCAACATGACACGTGTGGGCTTTGCACCTCTCGTTATAACCTGGTGACATGTTGTCACAGTAGCACAGAAGATAGTAGAGAGAGTAGTAGAGCACAGTTTAGAGATCAGTTTTAGTTTGGAGTTTGTTGAAGATGTTTGTAGGAAGAAATAATGTAGTATCTTCTTCATTGAAGTTTTGGTGAGTTTTTTGGAAATAAATTGTTTGTTATTTAAACCTTTTTGAATCTTTACTACTTTTTCTCTTGAGCAACGTTAATTGTTTTGATTAGAACTAGTATTTAAATTTTGACAATCATTTAACATTTTTGAATTCTTACTCATTAACGCTTGCTGGTATTTCAAATCCTAATTAAACTTTATTTTTTGGCAATTTGTTAATTATTGCCTGGCGTCCGACTCAGCTATCCAGAGCATGAAAATAATTGGATCAGACAAAGGGTCCAAACTATAAAAGTATTTCATCCTCTTTTGGAGTGTTACAGCAGCTGTTTGCATTTATGACTTAACTTACACCCTATATATTGAACACAGAGTATGTAAGAAGGTGAAGTGGTAATCTTATGTTTCACATCAAGGATTCACCAACAGCCAAAGTTGTGGAATACTGAAATTTGGTGTAAATGTCAAATAATATTCAGTTGAATACTTTTATATCCTTACCACATATATGCTCTGTAAAGATTTATTTGGAAAATAAAATATGGTTACTGAATACAAAGTTAGTGAAGAGTACAAGATATCTGGTTCCAATTATTATTTTTCAGTTACAATAAAATGAAATTTTCAGAGGTAGAAGAAAAAAACAGTATGTTGGTTGAAAGATTACATTACACAGGAAAACATTAACTTTTTAATGTACATATAGTTTTCATGAGGACTGTTGCTATGCTAATAGGTATTACTGCCAATGTATTTAGAACTTAAAATATGTCAGAAATATATCTTTTCAGTATTAATTAAAATCTGCACTTGATGCTCTGAACATAAAATGCCATATTTCTGATTAATTTGTGGGAGGGGGCTACTTTGATATATATACATATTACATAACTTTCAGCATTGTATACATTACACAACATGCAAACTATTTCTGCATTCATGCATCTAAATTTTTATTTAAAATCTAAATAAAAACTAGCTTTTAACAAAACTTTATATAAAATAATATTAGAGTTAACTGATTTATGTGGTTGGGTCAAACATTCATTTGCTTGAATTGAATACTGAATATTTTGTGTAACTCTATTTCACAAGCATTAAAAGAAGGCAATGGCACAGATATCAAAGCTGTAAGATGAGGAGATAAGATAAAAATATTACGAGAATTTGAACATTTGCATCACAGGTTAAAGTAAAATAATACCTCAAGCAACTTTGGTTATCTTCAATAGTGATAAAAGCTTTATATATTGTATAATATTTTGCATATTTATAATTACAAAATAGATTTTATGGAACAATGAAAAAAAAAAAACCTTTTTTCTAACAATAAGCATATACACAGCCATATCAGAATAATATGACCACCTACCATATATATACTATGGTAGGTGGTCATATTATTCTGATACAACTGTGTATTAAGAAATATTTCAACATGTTGTGGCAAGTAGTTGACTGACTTACATTCCATAGGCTGTTCCTAATTGATATTCAGGTACTTCAAGTGCTACCATTGGCCACAAACCACAAGCTAGGAGTGAATATGCCAGACCCATGAATACCTATTTCAAACAATTATACATATTATACACACACACATAAATTTGTTAA
This sequence comes from Ryuthela nishihirai, assembly GCA_038380435.1. NCBI lineage: Eukaryota > Metazoa > Arthropoda > Arachnida > Araneae > Heptathelidae > Ryuthela > Ryuthela nishihirai. The sequence continues at coordinate 12,996,919 of JAWZYU010000009.1, forward strand.
TAATGCATAATACATACAAACACAGATTTAACAATGATTCATAATAAGTTTATGCATGTTCATAAATTTAGCTCTATATATTGATACTGCAAAAAGGATTTTTTGGGCTGTTTCACCTCTGAATAGCCCTTTTTGCACATGATGGGCTAAAATGGCCAGGTTACAAGGATCCCAAGGGCTTAGAGATTGGGGGAAGGTGATAACTGTTAACAGTGGACAACTGTTAGAGACAGATGGTAGCCTCCATTCAAGGCCATCCAACTTATTCTTTAATGTGCACAGGGTATGGCTCTCCTTGCACATGGGGCCATGGCTTAATACCTCATCCAATGGATGGCATATTTTCCAAGGCCATTGATGTCCACTCTTTGACTGAGGGAAGGGTGGGGGTTTGAGGAGAAATATCTTAATGTTCCCACAGTTGGGACTCGAACCTGGGAACTGCAGATTTTGAGTGGTGTGCTACTGACTGAGCCACCCCCCCAACCCAAAAGGATCCATATACACAGAAGTAGTTTCTTTTGATCACAAATACTACTGTTTCTTACCCATTCTTAACTATTTGAAAATATTTCACTTACAAGGTGTTTATTATAACTTCAATAATGTCAAAGTAATTTTATAATTGCAATTCAAATGTAATTTCTTTGTACTTACCATAGGAACCCAAGGATTGATGAATGTAAAACCCAATGTTAGGTGGCAAAGCAAAGTTAGGAGAACAGCACAGAACACCCAAAGAAGATTACGACCAGTCCTGTCCACCAGTACACCAAAAACTGGAGATGCTACAGCTGATATTATGTAAACAATACTACAAGGGGAAGATTAAGAAAATGAAAAAATGCAATAAATATAAGAGGTTTAAGGTTTCAGGAAATTGAGATTTTTAGTCAGATATCTGAAAATAAGCATAATAATAATAATAATAATAAAAAAACATTAAAATTTTCTACAATGAAAAGCCTGTAGGAGTCTTATTTAAATAAATGCAAAATACCATAAATTCAGAATAAAATAATTAGAAAAAAAAATTTAAATCTCTAAGTAGAGGAGGCATCTACACCTTTGCTTACTCAGTCATGTTATCCAGGTGACCCCTAACCCTTAACTCCAACAAGCCCCATCACAGCCAGCAAGCCATTGGAGACAATAATCAGCATTAGATAGAAAAACACTTCAAAAACAATTATTATTTTCTTGTTATAGATAGGCTGCATTTTTTGAGATAGGTTATATTTTTTCATTTTTAGCATTAATGTCTTTATTATTGTAACAAATAAATAGGTCTATAGTGAAAAATAAAACAGTGGAAGAAATAGAGGAATGCATGGGTTTTGATGCAGTGCCTCCCCCTATCCCTACCATTTGATATATTTCTTATGGAAAAATTATGCTTGATTTACTTGCCATTTTTAAGTATGTAACCCCTGCATAAATTGAGAGCTGACTGTATTTACATGTAAAGATCTGATGTCAATTGAGTTCAAATTTGATGAAGGAAATCAAACTCAAAGTTAGAAGAAAAATTGTCTTTGAGGTGCTTGTGCTCAGAGCACCTGACATGCAATTAGTTCATATCCCATCCAACAAAACAATTTTTTTCTCTGAGTTTGCTGTCCAAGAGTGCTTTCATTTGATTTCAATAAGATTGTATTATTTACTAGTAGTTCATAAGAAATGACACAAAAATCTTGTAAACATTGGATAGCTCACACTTGGGTTGTTTTACCTCTGAGCAGCACTTTCTTTTGCATATAATAGACAACTAACATTAAATTTTTTTTCAAATCAAGGTCAGTTTTGGAAAATAAAATTATGTTATGGAAGCCTTTCTATAATGGCATAAAATAATCTTCCCTGTACACACACCCACACCAGTAAATGGAATTTCTTATAGCCAATTAAATAAATTATGTAGTTCATATAGAATATATAATGAAGTTCTCATTTCTGGCAGTGAGAATGGTTAAAACTTTATTCAAAAAAAAAAAAAACATCTAGCTCTTTTAGTTTTTTTAAAACATATTTTGTAATTTTTCCCCCCTAAAAACTATTACAACTGAGGGAAAACTATATACTGAAATGCTGTTCTGGCTTGATCCAGTTACCTCCATCTTCCATCCTTTTTTTTTTCTAAACCATGGTACTATTAAGTACTGAATAAATATTGCTGAAAATCCACATCTTGAGAGTTTTCATGAGGCTTTTGTCTTCAGATACATTTTTCATAGTTTGTTTATTTTCAAAGCTATAGAACTTTGAATTTAATATTCTATTGATAAAATACTGGAAACTTCCATATTTTGTTCACCCTCTGTATGCACATATATTAAAAAAGATGCAGAATCTGAGAATGATATATTAATATTTTACACTCACCTGTCTACTAAGTTAGCACTTGCATGACTAAATCCATATTTTCTAGCAAAAAATACCCTGAAAATAAAATATTAGAAGAAACATGAGACCAGAATTAAACAAGAAAGCCTGAAGTTATATGCATCACTTAAATGACATGAATGATGCATATCTACCTGCTGCATAGGGTACCTGTGATTGTTATGGTGGGCAAACCTGGTAACCTGAGCGAGTTCGATCATGGGCAGATAGCCAGTGAGAGGAAGATGAGGTGCTTCATATCTGTGATTGCAGAATATCTGGGATTTCCAGTATGACAGTCACATATGTGCACCAGGAACTACCTCAAAACCACCAAAATCTGCAGGCACCAAGAAAAAATGTGGCAGTAACTGGGCTGTTAATGTTTGAGGTGAGTGCTGCCTCTCCTGTATTGTAATGTCGAAATGGAGGGCCACAATGCAGATGATAACATCGACATTCAACGATGGGGCAGGTACGAAGGTTTGTGCAAAGACCATTTGACTTCATGACAATGGCATGACTGGGCTATGGCAGCCAACACTCACATAGAGTACCCTTGTTAACAGCATGTCAACTGGCAAAGGAACATTGCCAATGGACCACCAAGAAGACTGGAAAAGGGTAGTTTGGGCTGACTAATTGAGGTTCCAACTACAACATGCTGACTGTCAAGTCGGGTGGCTCGTGGGTGTGGTGTAATGTTCTGGGGGGTGTCTACATGGGTCACCTTGGGGATCCTGGTACCATTTGAAACCACCATCACCGTACAAGACTATATTGGTGTTAATGGCTATCCATTTCTCACAGCAAGATATCTTTTTTTCAACCTGACATTATCCCATCTCATTGCTCCCATTTGGTGAAGGACTGGTTAGAAGAGCATTCCAGTGAGTGCACAACTCTTAAATGGCTGTCTCACTTTCCAGATTTGAACCTTTATTGACCATCTGTGGGACAAAGTGGAGTGATGCATTTGAACCTGAAACCCACCACTGACAACTCTGTGCTTTATGGAGAGCTTTCTGGAATCATGGACTGCATTATCACCTGAATGCTTCCAATACCTGGTAGAGTCCATGAAAAGATGTGTTGCTGCTGTTCTGAGGGCGAAAGGGAACCCACGTGTTACTAGGTGGGTATGTACAATAAATTGTCCTTTCAGTGTATATACTTAATACAAGAAAAAACATTTAAACAAAAGTATACACAAATTACAATAACAGCAATACTGCAAATTACCAAGGCTAGTTTTTTTTAATTTAGACTTTACCAGACATTCTTTAACATATTACAGAGGTTTAATATATATTATATAGTATTTATTTTAAATATATAGCTAACAGTAATATAAAATCAAAATATTTTGAAATTTCAAAACATTGTTAATGAAAATATCTATATCAGAAGTTCTCAAAGTGGGGTACGTGGAAAATTTTTTTGGGGTACGCCGTGAGAGCTCAAAGGTTGCTAGATCTAGTAACAAAGTCACTAAGTTGTCATTATTATACTATAACTATAGTTTTATCTATCTGTATAAGGGGTATGCCAGTTACATACATATTTTCAGGGGGTACATGAAGCATAAAAGGTTGAGAACCACTGATCTAGACAATGACATGTTCAGTTTATTAGTACATATGATAGAAAGAAAAATCACTATTGCCTTGAGAAATAAAACAAGGAAATAAAATTTGCATCTTTAAGTAAAAACCAATTTATTTGCATTTCATTTATGTCACAACATAATGATATATATAAATATATATTCTATTTGCCATCAATTCATTTTGAGTTGTTATAAAAGCATAGTCTTTACTGCAAATAACTGTCATTCTTTAATTTTATGGACATTATCAACATATTCTTTAATAGCAAATTTTAGAGTGGTGAGGTTGAAAAACTTGATTAACATTTTTGCTAATGTAAACTGACAAACTATATTTCTTAGGAATAAAATTTCCTCAAAGGTGGATTTCCCTATGTGTTTATTAGGCACCTTTCACATGGAATTAGCCCAAACACAACAACTACTAGGCCAGGGCTACTTGACTAAAACTTCAAGACTGCTGGATAAAAAAAAATCGAATTTCAGGTGTTTTCATGGATCAGAAGTGAATAACAAATCATGGGTATATATATATATATACGAGCCACATCTGAAGCCAAGGAAACCCCCAAATTTATATACAGTGATGACAGCTCATTAAAAACTGTCCCATTGTAAAAGCTTATTCACGATTAAGTCCATACAGTTCATGTTGAAAGTGCTGAATTCTGAAAGAATGGAAACTGAGAACTAAGTTTTCCATTGCAAAGAATAGTACACAAAATGTTTAATTTTAAGAACAGAAATATAAGTGTCTATAAACAAACTTAATATTTTCTGCTCACATGCTAAATGATGGACTATAGAAAATAATTCTACACAATATTTTTCTGTAAATGAAAAGTTAAATATCATTGAAGATGTACAGGATTATATATATTGTGTGTTAAAAAATGTTATCATTACTTTACCCTTATGTTAATATTACAATCACCTGGATGAGCTGATGCTCTTGGGTTATTTACATTGTAATAATGTACATTTTATCAAAATAAAAAAAATAAACTAAAAACTTCTTAACAGTGACAGACTAAAATAAAATTGTGATGCTGCCCACTATCTAGATATTTTTAAAGCCTTAATAACATTCACTCTTCAAACATCTCAAACAGCTTAAAGAAACATATATTCTTCCCCTTTTCCTTTCAGAATGCAAGGGCAAAAGAACAAAAATTTATATTTATGCAATTTTCAAGAATTTTCACAAAAACTTGTAAAACGGAGGGGGAAATGCTATAGTGCACTGGAAAGTCTGTTCCCCCCTATTTTTTGGCTCAAATGCATTTCTTATCTCCCCTCCCACCCTCTCTATTTTTTTTCCTACATCCAAGCCTGTTTGGAGCAAAATATTGTTATTTGAGCCCAAAATAAACTTTTTTTGTGAAAATATATTTTACTTAACAGTTTTACAATAATTACAAATAGTTTTACAGTTAGTCTTCCTGTATGGGCAGACGGGAACTGAAAGGGTTCAACAGCAACCTTTAGCTTCTACAGAGGATGACTAAACAAATTTTTTCTGAAAAAATTCGTTTTGTCTAGGTTGAGTTGTATTACTTCTGGATGGTACTTTTGTGTACATAGTGGACTTATGCAGCCAGGTCACAAGGACTCCAACCAAGGTCTCAGAATTAGGTGGATAAGGATCTATTGGACAGATGTTAAAAAAAGAAACTAATGGTAGCCTTCAGTGATGGCCACTTAGCACATCAATAATGGTATGTTTTTAGTTGTAACACAGGAAAAAAATTACAAAAAAAAAAGACTCTTGTTTCAGGATTTTTCATTTATATCATTCATAAAAAAACTTTCTTTTCACTGATATGCAATATAACTATTTTTTGTTCTTTAGGTTTTCAAAAATTAAACTTTAATTTTCTAATTATGGATAATGGCTCTCATGCACATGGAATCATGTCTTATTTGATGTCCATTGAATTTCAAACCCATATAGGACTTTCCAATCCTACAGACATCTTCTATTAAATAACAATTATAAAACACAGTTTACTAGAATGCATAATTACAAAAATAACATCACTGCAAAGGGTTATTTTAAAACAACTGCATTATGGTGAGTCAAAGAAGAGTAAAGTACTCACGTGCCAAGACCAATGAAAGGGAAAATAGCCACATAATAAGCAATGCAAACAAGTGTTATCAACCAGAATGTTGCTGAAAAATCTTTAATATCTTTCAGTCTTATAACTTCCCCTAAGTAAAAAAAAAGTTTTACAATTGCAAAGAGTAAGTTAATTTTTCAATAGTTGAACAATTAAAACATATTTAGCAATAAGATCAATATACAAAAAAGCACGTTGATATATTTGCATTAAAATTAAAAAGAAGCCTTAAAAGATAGTTATTGATTTAATATGTCTTTTTTTTACTTGTCAAAATGAAAACTGTTGCCATCACTAAATTTTGTGGTCATTATCAGGCCTGACCAATGAGAATATAGAAATGAAGAGCTATTTGACGAGGTATGAAAAAAATAAAAGCACACCCACCACATCTACAATTTCTGATAAAAGGTTATTTCAGATGTTACACAATACTCAGGATTGGCTTTCCACTAGTCAAAACACAGACATTCTCTAATGATAAAATAATATAATTTCTCAGTATACACCTGGTAGTAGTTTGTTAGAATAATATAAAGGAAAAATTGTCATTAGCTGGGTGGAATCTTATGCTCGATTCTCGGCGTGTTGGCTTAAAAAATAAAAATACCATGCCGTTTGACACAATGTGGGCTGGCCGTGTGCACTAAACTGGAAGATTCAATACATATCAATTACAGTCAACTACATTTTCAATGACTATTTTATGGACAGATGGAATCCCTGTGCTCATAATATTGATATAATTGTGTTTGAATAATTAAAAAACAAAATTTGTAAAAAAGAAAAGAAAGTTAATAAAAATTATGCAAACACAACCATGCTCATTTTATTTCATCCCTGATTTCAGAAAATAAAAACACCCTTAAGGGAATTAATTATAAGTTCTGACTGGCATTTTGCAAAGATCACTCATATTGCCAGGGACGAAAAAATATGCCTGCGAAAATATGTTAAAAATTTGGTGACATCATGTGACACATCATACTAGGGAATCCCCAAAAAATTAAACAAGGCAAAATTAATGACTATTTTAAACTACATAGTATTAAGAATAACTGCTGGTAACAGTGCTAATGTTACCTTTCTGTTGTTGATAAGTGAAATAAAATTTTGTGTTCAGCTTTGAAAATAAATCTTTTGGAATTGGATTTAATATCACATTATAAGGCAAGTCAGAAACCCGAAATGCATCTTATTTTACAGTTTGCTTTTCTGAAAATATTCAATGTTATTAAGAAGTCTTACCTTACTGGTGTTTGCTGAAGATGGAATTTATTTAAGGCATGAAATTTTTTGGTTTTACCCAATTTTTACTTTCTGAACAATTTAGCTCAAGTCCAAAAACACTTTGGGGTTAACGAATTTTGATAATAGAACAGAATAATAGGAAGAATAATTAAACTGAATAATTAATAGTAAACTATTGGTCTGCCTCTGTAACTACACCTCTTCACTTCAGCCAAACATCATAATTCAACCATATAACAGAAATGGAATGTTTCTAATAACATTTCTTTTGTGCTGATGCAAAATATTCACACAATGTGCAATCAGTTCTGGTCCAAAAACATATAGCAAGTTGTCAATCAGTGTTGACAATATCGCTGTTCTTGGCAGGTAAGGGGACATCAGGGCTTGGAAAAGTCATCATCAGATGGGATGTTAAGCAGTAATTACATCTTGTATACATTAAAGAATAGTCTAGTTGGCATTTAGAGGAGAATTTTATGTTTCCTAACAGCTGTCCAGTGGATCCCTTTACCATAACCGAACTCTGAACCTTTAGTGTCCTTGCGACCTGGTCATTCAGCCCATTATGTAAACAATAGTGCTACTCAGAGGTAAAACAACTCAAACTTAAAATAGCAATTGGTGTACTGTTCCTTCTTTTGGCAATATTTAGCCATTTTTTCAGCTCTGGAGAAATCTGGAAGTTGGGTTATTTATTCGAGCATCATATATCTATCCCCATGATAGTGTTGTGATCCTGTTTCACAAGATCAATATCCATGAGTTACAAAAAAAAAAGCCTGTAGATGATGATGGCAATTACACTGTTATTTAAATTGCAAGTCTTGAACTTCACATGGGAAAATCTTGCATTTTCATATTCATGTCTTTTTCTTGTTTTCATTCCTGTTAGTAAAATTAGAAAACATAAATCTGCTTCTGTAATAATCTCCTTGCAAACTTAAATCTAAATCATGATATTAGATTATGAAATTTATTTACCTGTGAGAGATATGCATATTATTAAATGAAACCTATGATTTAAGCTTGAACATAGTATCAGAAGGAATTGCAATCAATAGTGAATAGAAGGAAATTGAAATTAATTTTCAATATTACGAGCAGCTTGAAACCAGTACATCAGTCCTACATTAGATTGACATGCTTGTCAAATGAATGTTTAAAGGAAAAAAATTCCATTTTTTTTTGGAAATCTTCAGAAATGGGTTTGTGCATTATTATGCAAACATTACATAAGATAACAGCAGTTATTAAAGCTATATAGTTTTCCAAAGTTCGTTCTTCAAAATTAATTATTATCATAAACAGAAATGTTCACACATCAATAAAAAATAACATGTTTTACAAATCTCTGCATTACTCTAATGATGACAACTATGTTCAGCTGTTAAGCCTTTCTGAAGCAGAAGGCCAAAAGAACGACAAATTTGCAGCTTATTTACAAAAGCTCTCACCTAAAAGACAGTCTAAACATTTTGTACTTTGGATGGACACTATTATTAAGATTACCTTCATATTATTATTCATACCTACTGGTAGTTGTGACGTGGAATGGCCATTTTCATCATTTACAAACTATGGAGAGGAATAGTGCAAGGGAAGAAACTCTTCATGCAGATGATACTCCAGATGAACAATGCAGCCAGATATTTGCTTTATGGCAAGTTGTAAAAAATTCTCATTTAACATAGCTTTAACAAGTTCACAAAATTAAAAAAGTCCAATTTTTGTCACTGAATGTGACTTTCCCTCTCCACACATATACATACAAAATCCATACTCTGGTTACATTTCTTCAGTATGAACCCTAAAGTTCGTACATTACACATTCCATTATATTTGTACATTATATACTATAACCATACATATATACATTGTACATTATATACTATAATGTATTATAGAATACAACCATTATATTCGTACTCCAGATAATGTATGAAGTTTCAATCACATTATTGAGATATTCTTTTGCTTTATTGTTTTAAACTATTTAATAGGAGAAATATATTTTGATTCATTAATAATATACAATATCAATGATTTTATCAACATTCTTTCATATAGAAATAATAATACAAAAAATATTTTTTCCTATCAAATGTGATTTAGATTTAGTTTTTGTAAACATTACATACCTGTCTGCCCTGCAGCTTTGTTTAATATTTTTTCAGCACGCCAATCAAAAAATGCCAGAATGAATGCCGATGCTTGAGATAATACACAGCTAAAGAGAGCTAATGGGAAAAGTAGGAACAATCAGTATGGCAAATATGAAAATGAAAAAAATATAAATAAATAAAAAAAAGTACACAATAAGTATAAAATGCTTTATCTATTACAATGCAAATTTTCAACATTCTGAAAAAGCCTGGATGAGAACACTCAGCTATTAGATCTCTGTGAAAATATTCAGCATTTCATAATGAAGCCTAGTTATAACAGGATTATAAAATAACATAAAACAAAGCTAGCATTTATGTATTGAGGTTGACATAAAATCTGACTGTGTTAAAAACCTTGAATGTTTGAGTTGGCAACCTCCAGAAATCTAGGTTGTTCCAATGATAACATCCTCTCTGGATTCAGGGCTGATGTACTGTATCATATCGACTGTCTTTGATGGATAGAATGAAGTTTTCATTAACAGAGGACTGTATAATATATATATAATAATAATTTAGGTCCATTATACTGATGCTTGGTTTGGTTTGTTTTACCTCTGAGCGGCACTTTTTTGCACACCATGGGCTAAATGGCCAGGCCACATGGACCCCAAAGGCTCAGAGAAGGTTGGGGGAGAGGACCAACTGGAACAGCTGTTGGGAGACAGATGGTAGCCTCCCGTCAAGGCCATCCAGCGTGTTCTTTAACGTGCACAGGGTATGGCTCTCCCGCACACGGGGCCACGGCTTAACGTCCCATCCGATGGACGGCGGCCTTTCCAAACCCATCGGTGTCCCCTACTGACCGTGGGCAGGGCGGGGAATTTTGCGGAGATAAATCTCAACACTGATCCAGCTGGGACTCGAACCTGGGAACTACAGATTACGAGCCTGGTGCGCTACAGACTGAGCCCCCCCCCCCCCCGCCCCCCAAATTATACTGCTGCTGTACTGCTTCTCTGAGAATAGTATATTAGTAACCTTAATGATCTCTTAACTGAATTTAATTGTTATTCTATTTCTAAAATTTACTTGTTAAATTTACAAATAAAACTAAGAATACTACACTGCATTTTTTAAATAATTTTAATTAAAACACTTGATTATTCTATAAACAGTTTATTGGAGACCCATTTACATTGCAAATCAAATACCCATAAATTTTACCCATCCTTTTGAAATGAAATTGGATTGAGTTGTTTTACCTCTGAATGGCACTTTTTTGTGTACAATGGGCTAATGGCCATGCTACAAGAACCCCAAGGACTCAGAGAAGGTTGGAGGAAGGGGACTCACTGGATAGTATTAGGAGACATATGGTAGCCTTCTGTAAAGACCATCCAACATGTTCTTTAATGTGCATGGGGTATGATCAGTTAAACCAATAGTTTGATGATAAAGTATTTACAGAATATTCTTTAAGAAGCAACTTCTATGCCAATGGGATATCCCAAATCTTGAAATTGCATATAGTAGTTTCACTGATACAAATCTCAAATAATTTTCTGCAATGTAATTGAACTGTGCTGTCTCATGGCCAAGTGGTTAGTGTGCTTGGCTAGTGGTCTAAGGAATCTGGGTTCGAGCCCTGGGTAAGGCACGGATGTTCATGTTGTTTTTCTGCTGAGGTCCTGCCAACCTCACAGACCTTCTACTATGGCATATAAACTGACAGGCTCCTGTTCAGATCTCTGTGGCAAGCAGCTGCTATAATACTTTGCTCAAACAATGGTGCAGAGTTAAATGTATTTACTTGTTTGAGAGGTTTTTCTCATTTTACTGATATAATAATACCCTGCTATCTGTTGAGGATGCATATATTTGGAAGTGTAACAGATGGCAAAGCAATTTTTCTCATAGGGATTAATAGAATAAGGTGAGATGTCTGCAGAATAGAGATAAGTTTGGGTAAGGGCTTGAAATAGCACACATAGCACACCAGAATCTGTGGTTGGCCACTGCTCAGCAGGGTAGAAAAAAAAGAAGCCATAGTTGTCCAGAGCAGTAGGCCACACTAATCTGGCAGCTCTCCCCTTTCATTCACTTCCACAAGAGAGTATCTCTTTTGAAAGGTACTAGTGGCCTGCACCATGAGAAGGTGGGGTCGGACATCAGGTGCTAGGCCTAGCTGGTTCTAGAGTACCGAGAAAAAAATTACAAAACGAGCCAATTATTTTCTTGAAACCAAAAGAAGTAATTTTTTCATTATTCAGAAATTTATAAACTTTCTATTCATGTGCATTATACTCATTTCTGTATATTTGTATATTTTTAAATAAATTTTTATTTGTGTTGCCAGATGCATATTTTTTTTTTACTATATGACTCTAAAAAAAGTTCTAATAAAACTTGGTATCTTTTTTGTTAAATATTTTATTTTCAGAAAATCCAGAATTAAATGTTGATTAATTTAGCATACAATGTGCCATAATTCCTTTCATTAGTTATTTGGCAAAAAAGTTCTAAGGTTAATATTTTTTTTGGCTGGGCATGTAGCTTGGCCTCTGAATGGAAACCAGTTTTTCAGGCTGAACACTGGAAGGGTTAAAAATACCCAAGTTTTTACAAAACTTTTCAGAAAAAACAACAATAGCAAACAAACACTTATAGCTTCTTTTTATGTTTATATGTCAGTATGATTTTTGTAAAAACTAGTATAAAACCTGTACAATGTAAGAACTCACAAATTTTTAATGGGTAGACACAAGATTATGTACACAGTGATACTATGAACAATTATCCAGTCCTGTGTGCAGACTCAGAAACATGCTTAAAAAATGTGAATTATTCAATAATATTTTCATGCATTAATGCCACATTTTTTCATAAGTTACATTTGAGAAACTAATTTAAAATACATGGTACCTAAAAGATGGAAAAAAAAAGACCAACTTACCAATAAATAGTACTATTCCCAGACATGTATAACCACTATATGTCTTGTTTATCCATTCATAGATAGGCACCATAATATTGTAGTTAACTGTACTTCCCTAAATGCAAGAAAAATAGCCACTTTTTAAACTGGGAAAACTTTTTTTTTGCTTTTAAATATTTGTACACGAAAAAATAAACTGTCTGGGAAGGGAAAATACTTTTGAAACCACATATCTCAAATTAACTCATGATATCATTCATTAACAAAGGAGTAAGCACTCATTGGTCATTTTTGTTGCTCCACATGCCATTTCAGGATGGCAACAAATTAATTCTCTGTTGTTTGTATGTGCCCACTCATATAGCTGATCTTGAATGACTATATAAGATTTTACCATTTGAGCAACCTTTTTCCTGTGGCATTATGAAAAAAATAATACAAGATCAATCTTTTCGATTACATTACATGAAGTCAGTTTTCTTACATGATGTTATTTTGCCTTTTTCCATTGCATCCCATTCTTATATTTTTGTGGATAATCATTCAAAATATGTTTTGATACATTAAGGATGCAGAAGAATATTAATATTATAATGGGCATTGCAAACACATGAAATTATACATTATGCCATTGGTTTTTAATCTCTGCACTTTAGTACTATGGGATTAATTTTTCAGCTTTTTTAATACTTTGGTTGAAATATAAAGCATATATTATATTCATGCATTCTTTAAAAAAATAAAAGTGTAAAATTCTGAAAAAAAAAAGAGGGATCAAAAATGACTGTCTAGAGCAAATTTTTTGAAAGAGCGTTAACATTCTATTAGAGGCTGAATGGGACAAAAAGATGTGCACTCACTCCAGGCAATTTTGGGTTGTTTTACTTCTGAATGGCACTTGTTTTTTGCACACATTGGGCTAAATGCAAAATCACAAGGCCCCAAAGACTCAGAGAAGTTTGGGGAGAAGGGGATGCAGTAGACAGCTGTTAGGCCAATGGTATCCACTTTTCTCACCAAAGGCAGCATGTGGGTTACCAGAGATATATTTTAATGCTGGCACAGTTGGGACTCAAACCTGCAAACTGCAGATTATACATCTGGCATGTTATACCCTTGTTCCTTCTAGGCAGTGAAATGCCATTTTTGATGTACAGCAAGTAACAATTTTCTACGCTTTGAAAATTCCATTTATGGATCTCAATATTTTTAGTAATGTGTACAACACACACACACATATATATATACACTGGTTTCCATAAATTAAGGAAAATCCTATGTTAAGTCAATGGGTAGCTAATGTCAAAGCTCTATAACTTCTAAAATAAGTTACTTTGTTTTAAAAAATGTGATTGCAGATAAAGATCTCAATCACATAAATCAATATTTTGATTTTCAACAATATTTGTTCAGTATTTTATGAGTTATGGAAGTTTGAATATTTAACAACAGCAATGCCAGTCTTAAGAAACTTATACAAAGCTGAAGAATAGTGAAAGAATTCTTTACACAAAGTTCTAAAATACAAACTTATTTTATTAAACACTTTGATACAATATTTATTACTAAGTTTTATTTTTGTGGCTGGCATTGTTATAGTTAAATATTCAAATTTCCATAACTCATTAAATACTGAACGAATATTGTTGAAAATTGGGATATTGATTTATATGATTGAGATCTTTATTTGCAATCATATTTTTCAAAACAAAAAAACTTATTTTAGAAGTTATAGAGCTTTGACATTAACTTCCCATTGACTTAACACAGGGATTTTCCTTAATTTATGAAAACCAGTGTACAAACATAATCAAAACTTTATAATTGAATGAACAAAATTATTTCTGTACACCTGAAATATATAATGAAGAAATTAATTCTTATTTACTTACTGAAATTTGAAATACGTTGTTATAATTGCTAGGGTGAGAAGATTAAATAGAAATTACATACATAGATTTTGTAAAGAAAAAATAAATGAAAGCACATCTGTTAAATCCAAGTACAAGTTAAGCAAATACTGGATAAATGAAAATTTAAAGCATATTATCATATTTGATTCACAAGTGCTGAATATTTTTAGCATAACTTACCACAGGAAATAAATGAATTATGGTTGAAATAATAACTAAAATGGAAGATATCCAATTTCCCCAGATAGTGACAATAATGGTTGAACTGTGTTTGTGAAACCCATTCATTACAATTATGTGTCCTGTCAAGTAATGGGTGAAATCTAAGTGCAACCTCACCAGAGTGTAGTAAAGGAGTGAGAAGGTACTAAGGAGAAATGAATGTCAGCTAGTGCCACTTAGAAACAACTTAAGAAACAATATCTGGGTCTGTGAAACCCAGTATTACTGATGAAGGGTAACTGATTCAGAAAAGCTTTTTATGATTCTCATAAATGAGATTTAATTTTTAAAATTTTTTTTGAGCATTTACTGCAATGTCATAATTATCAGTTAGCAATTTTGTCTTTACATTTTATTATCCTTTCAGCTTTAAACATATTGCCTTCTGTTGTGTAATTACTTTCATTCATTAGATATGTATTGAATACTCAAAATAATATTTTTAAATCAATCACTGCAAAACTGAAACTAGAATTACTAAAACTGATTTGGCTCTAGGAGCTTACTGTGTTCAAAGGAGTGGGATGATATGAAGCACTGACAACCAATGAACTTAATTGAAATCAGATATGCCCATGCTGTGGTGTTCATAGAATACTGGACATATATGCATAGTCAGTATATTTTTTTTATTTGTGACATATAGGACAGAGAAGAATCCTAGAAGCTACTCCTAGCTTTTACAGGCCTTCTCATACAAGGACATGCCCTACTACAACCGAAGTCACTGCTGACCACTGCCTTAGTTAGAGCTAACACAACACACAAAGTTTGCCTTGCTGGAACAGTCGCTAGCTGCCTAACCACTATGCCAGTTAAGGCTATTTGATTAGGCTTCTTTCCTTTTTTAATTTCTCTTACAGTTACAACACTTTATTAATTATTTCCATAAGTATTACAACTTGTTTCTGTAGAAAATCAGATATTGCTTTAATATCAATTAAGGTTACTTCTTGGTTTTCTCAACAGAAATGGCCGATTTTTAAAATTTCCTTAGGTTGAATGAGATCTTCAAAATGAAGAGTCGTTCTTTGACTTGGAAATCAGTAGTAAGTAGTGTGAGTGGACAGATTCACTGGAGAGGCTTTTTTTACCCCCTCCTTCTCCTATGCTAAATGGGTTTAAAACCTCTCTTAGCAAAATTTTATTTTGAAAATTATGAGTTTACATCAAAATGTTAAAAATATCTTCAACTCCCCTAATATCCAAGAAAATGGCTATTAAGATACGAATTTCTTTAGCATTAGTGCCCCTATCTTTCAGGAACCTTGTCATAAAGATTCCCAAACTGAAACAGCCAAACAGAAAATGTGTGGTGTGGATTGAAAAAAAAATGAATGCTCAGATTGGCAAATGACCTTGTGAAGCTCAATATCTTTTATTTGCTGCACAAGGCCATGCAAAATGTTTTTTTATAAATAAGCCACACTACTTTTATCAGAATTAAATGTACTTTCTTTGAAATACACAGTCATATCAGAATAATATGATCACCTACAGAACCACAGTGTACCTGCCCAGGCGCATCACAGAGTGCACATGACAAGGTCGACCACACGGAGATATAAGTGGCCGACCAGGACAGATGAGCCATAGTGTGTAACATGAGCACAACGGGCAGAGGTATTGATTTGACAGACATTAAACTAGAGCC
Organism: Ryuthela nishihirai; assembly: GCA_038380435.1. NCBI lineage: Eukaryota > Metazoa > Arthropoda > Arachnida > Araneae > Heptathelidae > Ryuthela > Ryuthela nishihirai. The sequence continues at coordinate 13,013,119 of JAWZYU010000009.1, forward strand.
ACGTCAAATTACTGTCCAATGACGGTAGTCCCATCAATTTGATGGGACTACCGTCATTTGACAGTGGAAGAATGGAAAAAGGTTGCCTTTTCTGATGAATCGAGGTTTCTACTCCACAGAAGTGATGGGCAGTGGTGGATACGGTGTTAGACACATGAGAACAAACACCTAGACATGCTTATTGGTCAAGTACAGGCCGGTGGTGGCAGTGTGTATGTCTGGGAGATGTTTTCCTGGTATGACCTGGAAACCATGGGATGGGTCCCTGAATGCCAATGGCTACCTGTCCATCCTCGCTGACCACATGCATCCCTTCACGTTGGACGTTTACCCTGATGGTGTTTACCAACAGGACAATGCGCCCTGCCATGTCACTAAGGTGGTGTGTGACTGGTTCCAGGAACATGACAGCGATGTCTCTGTTCTCCCTTGGCCAGCAAAATCACCCAACCTCAATACCATAGAGCACTTGTGGGACCATTTGGATAGACAGGTTTGGCGTGCAGACCACAACCATGTCATCTCCGGACCCCCCCCCCCAGATAGGGGACCACATTATCATGGTGGGGGGTGCCTTTGTGAAGTTGGGGTCCTGGCTCGATTGGTATCTCTGGCGGGCCATAGAAGGTTGCAGCCCCGATGGAGAGGCCTGTAGTTGAGGGCCCTGCAGACTGGGATTGGTGCCTCAGTCTTGTGAGCTCATCGATGGAGCCTCTGTGAAGTTGAGGGTCCCAGCTGATTGGTAATGCTGGGGTGCCATGGGTAGACATGCCCTGATGGAAAGGATGAAGTCGAGGGCTATGGTGAACGGGAGTGGGATCCCCTATTAGGCGTGGCTCATCGATGGAAAAGCCTACTATGAGTCTCCACCACAGGAGCTTCCTTCAGTTTCATAGTTAGGAATGTATTATTTTAAGATTGGCATTCTAAATTCAAAATTTACCATCAAAGATCAGTTTCTGTTGAAGTTTGGCAAATTGTATTTGAATGAAATTTCACTGATATGTTTGGCTTTTATGTTTAGGTTCTGCTCAAAATTTGAAAAGACCTCCTACTCCCCTCGATGATTAAACACACAGACATAGCATGAATTATCAGTAAGGTCTTGCTCGTCATGACAGTCCTTTCTCTGCTGCCTGTTTTACATTATTCAATTGAAGGACTCTGGATACAGATAGGGGAAACATGGCATCGCCCATACAATGTAGTACTGTCTCTGTATAGTGGAACATTGGGTGTTGCCATTCAATTACTACAATTGTCATCTCCGGAACCTCCATGCTCTGCTGGAGTCTGAATGAGCACGTGTGCCTCTGGCAACCTTTCAGGGCCTCATTGAGGTCCATGCCATGCTGTCTCACTGCTGTCATCCAGACCAAGGGTGATTATTCCCATTATTAGGTAGGTGGTCATATTATTCTGATGCAACTGTGTATACCAAGATAGTTTTGTGCAAAAATTATTTCAATATAAAATTCAAATAAAAACTCTTTTATACTACATGAATTTAAAAATGGCCTAAAATTAATACACTTCTAATGTTTGTTTAAATATTTTGTTTCATTATTCAGAATTAAACATTCTTCTTTAACATACTTCTGTTTAATAGGTACTTCAGGTTGGGTTTTATGTCTCTACAATCTCATGTAGTTAATAATGTGTAATAATGGGCTTGGAATGGCTGTAGTCTAGTGGATGGGACTTTAAACATAGCCCTTGCACAGGAGAGTCATACCTTGTGCATATTAAATATGCTGGATCCAAGTGGCACTCTTTTGTGAACAAAATGAGCTAAATAGGATGGTTACAATGAACCCAAGAACTCAGAGCTAGATAGAAGGGTGACAGTTGTTAGGAGACAAATGGAAATCAAAGCCATCCATGTGTGTTCGTTAACATGTTCAGGCTATGGTTTTCCTGCACATGCTGCAATGGATTAATGTCCCATCTGATGGAAGCAGTCCTTCCTATATATCATGTATCAGAAGAAAGTATCAAAGCAATTTTTCTTATTGAAACTACTTTAAAAACTTTTTTAATTAGCCATCAAGCAGAGTTTGCTATTAGAAACTCAGTGCTTTGACAGTTAGAAAATCTGTTGCAAGCAAGTATTAATAAAAAATGATAATTAAAGTTAGGACTAGAAATTACATTCAACTGGAAAGTTTTAAAATATTAAAACCAAATTTAAGACAATTCAAACAATCTTATACCTTTCCTTACTTTATAATGTAGTTAAGGGCAATAAGATATAAAGCTTATCTCTTTAGCTAATAACACTACAATTTCTTTAAACTTCTAAAACAAACACTAAAATAACTTTCTAAAACAAATTATTTCATATATACAAAAGGTTCAACTGTGCATCAACTTCATTCAACTGTAATATATGCTACTGGTAATTGAAACTGCTGTAAAATTCAATACATTGGTCTCAGTGCTTTGCTCTTCCTTCATTTTATTTCTGATCATGTAGATGTGTGTTCAGACCAGTGTACTGTTTTTTTAAAGCATTCACTGCAATGTCATAATTATTAATCTATTACAATCACATGAATGAAGTAAATATATTTAGACATCAGAATTACCTTTTATTTTACAGATTAAAAAGTGTGAATAACAATTATGAAAATTAAATTAGAAAATACTGCACACATGGATCCCCACTTGCAAGTGAAACTTTGACTGAGAACTGAGATGACATGGTCCAAGGTAAAACCGAATCATAGCTACAATTTGGTCAAGAGAAACAAAAATGAAATACATAGAATTACTTTTTATTTTCACCATAGAGCTTATGTGCTTTGAGTAGTGTGAGTTGTGAAGTCAGAAAGAATTTTCCTTAAAAAAATGTAAAACTTTTGAAAAAGGTGCTTGTTCTTACAGAATAGCAATGTCTTAATAGTCTTGTGTTGTTGGCTCAGTGGCACCATAAACAATTCATCATTAAATATTAAGTAAATAGATAAGTTTCACGGCAAATAAAAGTGTATTTTGACTCAAGTGAGATTTGAAGATTTAGAAAAATATCACTCTTAGAAATTTATGTTGTTTTCATTTTATCCAATTACATTGGTTCCCATAAATTAAGGAAAATCCCTATTTAAGTGAATGGGAAGCTAACATCAAAGCTCTATAACTTCTAAAGTAAGTTTTTTTGTTTTGAAAAATGTGATTGCAGATAAAGAACTCAATCAAATAAATCAATATCTCGATTTTCAACAATATTCATTCAGTATTTAATGAGTTATGGAAGTTTAAATATTTAACAACAGTAATGCTTGGGTTGGGTTGTTTTACCTCTGAGCGGCACTTTTTTGCACACCATGGGCTAAATGGCCAGGTCACAAGGACCCCGAAGGCTCAGAGAAGGTTGGGGGAGGGGACCCACTGGAACAGCTGTTGGGAGACAGATGGTAGCCTCCCATCAAGGCCATCCAGCGTGTTCTTTAACGTGCACAGGGTATGGCTCTCCCGCACACGGGGCCACGGCTTAACGTCCCATCCGACGGACGGTGGCCTTTCCAAGCCCATCGGTGTCCCCTACTGACCGTGGGCAGGGCAGGGAATTTTGCGGAGATAAATCTCAACGCTGACCCAGCTGGGACTCGAACCTGGGAACTACAGATTACGAGCCTGGCGTGCTACCGACTGAGCCACCCCCGCCCCAACAACAGTAATGCATCTTAAAACTTATACGCAAGTGCAGAATAGTGAAAGAATTCTTTACATAAAGATCTAAAATACAAACTTATTTTATTAAATACTTTGATACAATACTTATTACTAAGTTTTAAATAACTTTTGAAGTAAATTTTTGTGGCTGGCATTGTTATAGCTAAATATTCAAACTTCCATAACTCATTAAATACTGGATGAATATTGTTGAAAATTGAGATATTGATTTATTTGATTAAAATCTTTATCTGCAATCACATTTTTCAAAAAAAAAAAACATTTTAGAAGTTATGGAGCTTTGACATTAGCTTCCTATTGACTTAACACACAGATTTTCCTTAATTTATGGGAATCAGTGTAAATAGATTTTATTATTGAATTTTTATTTTTGTGATACATTAACTGTAAGTTGAAATGGATTGCTTTACATATTAGAAGCACTTTTTTTGCACACAGTGGGCTAAATGGCCAGGTCACAAGGATCCCAAAGAATCAGAGTTGAATATGGAAGGGTACCCCCACTGGACAATTGTTAGTAAGATAGATGGAAGCCTCCTGTCAAGTCCATCCAGCATGTCTTCAATGTGTTGGATGATCTATAAATATCAACTCTGAGCCCTTGGAAACTGGCCATTTAACCTATTGTGTACACAAAAGTGCTGTTCTGAGGTAAAGTAACCCAATCCAACTTGCAGTTAATATATGACAGAAATAAAAATTCAATAATAAAATTTAACTTGATAAAAATAAAAAAAAAAAAACAAGAATAAATTATTCTCTGCACTTCCCTATTGCATTACTTTAATCAATTCATTATCACGATTAATCATTAACTGATTATTTCAATGCATTAAACTATTCTTTAGACCAGGTGGTCCACTAAAAGTTGTCTTTAAAGAGTTGAAAATGGATATAGGTATTTAAATGCACATTATTTTCATTTTATTGTATGAAGGCTGTCAAAGGGATTTGTAAGAACAAAAAAAAAAAGTAAATCATTATCTTAAGTGATTTATACGTGGAAATATAATTACTTACTACTCGTGCAAAACTGAGTTGTAGTCCAAAGACCATATTTAATTCCTTTCCTTTAAACCAACTGACAGCATAAGTATTTTGGGCAACTGCAAGAGATTCGCCTCCAATACTGAAATATACAAAATCCTGCCTGAATACATATATATGGAAAGTGAACAAGAATTGAAGAACTGAAATCAAAACAGCTTCAAACACTGTTTTCAGAATTTTAAGAAAACTAAAACTTATAACTGTGATGCTATAATTCATTATTAGTAAAATCACATCAAAGTTGTTATTAAAATCTAAAAAATTAAAAATGCTAAAATATGATTATTTTGGATCTGTTACATTTTAAAAGGCAAAATCTAAAAATATTATTATTTATCATGATGATATTACTTAATATTAAAAAAAAATCTGCAGAGGCTTCTTTCAGCTAAGGGCTATAGTAGTCAATCTGGCAGTGCAATTTTGAAAAATTAGGCATATAAATTCCCCAAATATGTCTGTTCTGAGCTACAGCTGCTGAATTTAGCTACTGCAGGCTTATTCTAGAAAGGTCCTGTTTGGCATTGTCTGCTCACCACGTTCTGTGTCTTCTTTTCCTGAGGCCTTTACACATACTGTTCATAACTCTATTTGCCAATATGCAGCTGTGCATACAGGCAACAAGGCCAAACCAATGTAGCTCCTCTTTTTACAATATGCTGCTCAAAGGAGGCTTCCGATTCCTTCTAAGCTCATCATTATTTACAAAGTGAAACCATCTAATACCCAAGATACTGTGTATGCAACTAGAATCATAGGCATCAAGTTTCCTATTATTTTGCTTATAAAGGGTCTAAGTTTCACTACCATAACTAGGTAGAGAAAAAACAAGAACCCCCTAGAAAAAAATAAAACTATCATAAACCTTATTTTAGTTTTTAGGTGTATTTGCCTAATTTTCCACGCTTTCCATAGAGTCTTAAAAGTCCCAGCAGCAAACCATATTATTTCCTTTATGTCATGATGCATATCACCAGTATCTGTTACACAACTCCCAAGATAATTAAGCTGAGATACTTATTCAAGAGTACAACCATTCAAAACAACTGAAGCAACATCCACATCTACAATTTTCATATTAGTTTTCTCTTTGTTCATCTTCAAACTTATCTTATTACCAGTCTCATCAACATCATTAATGAAAGAAATCATCGTATCAACATCATTAGCCAACACAACCAAATCATCAGCAGAATCTAAATAAGAGATTTTGAAATCTCTAGCCATTTAAGGCCGAAATCTTCACCTTGCAGAGAATTCCACACAGCATAAACAATAACCAAAGAGAAAAGGAGACAAAATGCACCCTTGTCTAACTTCATTAACAATGCTAAACCAATCATTAAAAGCATTAGCGACTCTCACATACAATTCAGTATTATTATAGAAAACTTTTATTATGTTAGTCAGGTATGCTACACAACTTAACAATCAAACAGAAATTATGATGATTAACAGAGTAAAAAGCTTTTTTTCAAATCCACAAAGCTAGTAACCACAGGTTTCTGAAACTCAACACTTTTCAACAATTTGTCTTAGAGAAAATATCACTTTTGAATCTACACTGTTCATGCAGTTGTCATCAACCAAATTCTTAATTCTATAAGCACAATAAATGCAAAGAACTTTACCTGGAACAGAAAGTAGACTAATTCCCCTATAATTATCACAAGAACTATGATAAACTTTTTAAAAATAGGAATAATAATAGCTCAAATAAAAATTTTAATGGTAAACCTTTATTATAAAAAAAATAATCAAAATTTCAGTCAGCCATGTAACAACACAAACATTTCCAGCTCTAAGCATTTCAGCAGTAATTTTATCTACCCCTGGGGATTTATGCAGTTTAATTTAGAGATTATCAAAGTAACTTCAGAATGTGACATAGTGATATGACAACAATGTGACTAATAGCATTGTATAGAACATCTCTGAAATGCTCAGCCTACCAGCAATAACAGAATTCTCATCTTCAATGATCTTATCATGTTTATCCCTCAATCCCTGTATGCCAGCCTGTTTCTTCCCACACAAAAGATTAACTATCTGGTACAACTCTTTGCTGTTGTGCTGTATAGCTGCTTCTTCTGCTTTGTCAGCCAAGATATCAAGCCAAAGTTTCTTATCAGCTGTTAATTGATCCTTTAAAGGCTTATTAAGTTCTTTGTAATTCTGTCTGTTAGGATTAGTAGAGTGTAGATTCAGATTATTCTCCCAGTCCCTTCTTTCAAAAATAAGCTCCAGTGCCTTACATTTAAATAACTTTGTCTCCATGCACCTTCTTACTCCTTATCACTCAAATAATTTTTTTCCCATGCTCCTTTTCACAGTACTGTTAAGTTCCAAGAAAAGTATGTTTTAACTGATCGCATTCTTTCTCAACTTCAGAAGGAACCTCAATTCTCATAATAACTAAGTAATCTGAATCTTTTAGAGCTTCAGTGTAAAAGGTAATTCTTTTAATCTTAGCACAAGATTATTTAGGCTTCAGATGTAAGACACTTTTGATCAGGTAATAGTCAGATCTAATTCTGCTCCCCTATATGATCTAGTATTCCTAACAGAACTAGCCATTTGCTGTTAATTAACAAAAAATTAATCATATTTCTATGCAACCCATCAAGTGAAATCCATGTGTACTTATAAATGTCCTGGCATTTATTTATAGTGAGTGCTAGTTATTCCCAAACCATTAAGTTTACTCACCTGTAGATGTTTCCCATTGTAACTACCAATGCCAAAATGACCTATTAACCCTCCTCAAGGTCGGAGTTAGTACCAACTTCAGCATTGGTCAATTAGCACAAGAGAAATATCTCCTTTCTTGGCAGAATTCAAAATATCTTGACAGTGGTCTGCAAAACCTATCTTTCAAATTATTGTAAGTCTTCCGTGGGGGCATAACACAGATAACATTCAAGTCTTTAATCATAGTTTTAAATTTAGCTGTAAGAAATCTTTTATCAGTGCAGTCATATCCTAGAAGTGCATCACTGGTGTTTCTGCTGAGAAACAACCCTATGCCTTAGATAGATGCTTTCCATACTCTCTCCCTGAAAAGAGAAATTTAAAATTATTTTTATGTATCTGACCTTAACTTGTCCATCTGGTTTCTTGCAAATCCAGAATATATAGGTTATAACACTGGAATTCCTGTGTGAGGACATTAAGAGAATAATATCTATGCAGCATCTTCATATTCCACATACCTGGGGAAAGAAAATGACTAGCAGGAATTTTAAAGAAACTAGGTTTATTCAGAAAGGTAGGGCCAATAATATCAAACAATAATATCAATCCTAATTGCAGTCAATAATCATTCCCTCACTGCTAAAGACTTAAACCACTAGCTGGTAGGAACTTTAGGCACCATCTTTACAAGTGGACTGTTACAAGTTTTATAAAAATGGAAACTGACCTGTCTGAGACACATTACTCTAAGGTAGGTTGGTGTTGCCCATAGAAGTAAGGGTTCAGGTACCTGCAATGGTCTCTGATCAGGATTATCCACCAGCTGGTATAAGTTATCCTAGAATCTGTTCATTTAGGGCTGGCAATCCATAGACAAATGAAAAACATAGCAGTAGATTTTCCCTCAAAAGAGGCAAACCAGTGCATCAAGTCCAGGATCCATAATCAAGCTCAAAGTCATGTCAGTTCAGTGGGTTTAAATGGTCAGCACCAAGACTCTGTAAAGTTGACCACTTCTCAGCAGGGCAGAAAAAAAATGGCCATAGATGACCAGATCAATAGGTCACAGTAATCTGGCAGCTTTGCTCTTCTGTTATCTTCCAGAAGAGAATATCTCTTTTGAAAGGTACTAATGGCCTGCATCACAATAAGGTGAGGTCAAACATTAGGTGCCAGGCCTCCTAGTTCTGTGCATCATAGGAGATTGGCATAGAGCTCTCATTCCTGTCTATGCCTAGCTATCATTTACAGACCTACTAAATATTACTTACATTATTAAAAATAAGAGAAAAAACAAACTAGCTGAAATTAAAATTTCCTACTAACATTGATCATTCATATGCATATTGTCATTTAATGCTGATAATAAACTCGGTCTAAAACTACTGTACTAATTGCAGTTATTAAATGCACATATAAGAGATTATACATTTCATTTTATATACTGCTTCATTATCTGATATATATATATATAATCATGATATATATTGTTTCATTATATGCTTCATTATTAAGCTATCATCAATATGTTATCTAAAATAACAAAAAAATTCTCACAATTGTATAAAAGTACACCTTACCCAAATATAAATCTCCCTAATTCCATCACCCAAAATTTGTTTACTAATGCTCCTAGTGCAAACACAACCTGAAATAATAACAAAAATGTCAATTAAAACTGAGTATTAGCATTATAAAAATATAAAGCGAAGTACAAGGCACTATAAATGCTACATATTCTAAAATAAACAATTTTCAGTAAATTTATTATGAATTTAATAGTAACAAAATAACTCTTCAGTGTCAGTTGATTGTTTTGCTCTAATATTTAAAAAAATTAAAACTGATATTTTACATATTTAGATATGGGGAAGATGAATAAAGAATCTCCAAGCTATAGTGTGATCAGCAGAAAATTTATAAAAACACATTTTCAATTATAAGCTGCTTTTCATAAGGCATTTACAAATTAAGATTTGTAGGAGAGAATTTAAAACTCTTGTCTATCTTTGATTCTCCTAATAACTCCAACAGCTTGTTGCAAAGTTTATAATTGAACATTTTATGAACTAAGATACTTGAATAACATGTACTAGCAATGTACTTAGCTTATGTTGTCCTTTTGACCACAGGTAAATTTAATGTACAATGCATTTCAGCAAGTATTAATCTTAGCATGTATAATATTATAGCTACAAACATTTTTTATAATAGCATTCTGCATTAGTAGGAGAGTCAAAGAGAAACTAAAATTTTTAAAGTGATCTTCTGCAGTTGTACTAGAAGAGTAAATACACCTATCCCTCGATTTACACGGTACTCAGCTCACACAATTTTGGCTTTGCACGGTCAAAAAATGCAACCAGTTTAGATTTACACGGTACTGACTGAGATTTCCTTTCTACGTACGTCTCAGTCAGTACCGTGTAAATCGAAACTGGTTGCATTTTTTGACCGTGCAAAGCCAAAATTGTGTGAACTGAGTACCATGTAAATCGAGGGATAGGTGTATTTATACTTTATAAACATTTGAGGAAAAACTGATATAATTACGATAATAAACATAGTAAAAAGAAGAAAATATAAAATATGTACACCAGAAAAAATATTTAAGAACAACAGAGAATAATATTAGATGATTGAACTGGAGGAAAAGGATTGTGAATAATCCAGAAAAACAGCAAAGATGGGGAGAGGGAAGTGGGGTGAGGATATAGTGTTGGTCAAATATTTCAATATTCTAAGAGGAGTGGGGTAATATTGTGCAATTCTTTAAAAAGCAATGAACAGAAATGCCTTTCACAGCTGGTGGATGATGCAGCCCTGATTATAGAAAAGTTTCATTTATAGGCTATCACCATTGGAATCAATCCAATAAAAGTTAAGTGACAAAATAACTGAGGTGCAATGCCACATTTTAGGGGTTAAATCAAAATGCAAAACACTACATTTCATTTTTCAGTTTTATATTAGAATAACTTCTGCTATTGCCTGCTTATGTCTCACTGTACCTGCCAATATGGATATATGTCTAAGAATGTGTATGTACTACATTTGTGTTGTTGATTACTGTTGTTGCTGTTAAAGATTTTGTATGTTCAATATATTCATTTGTGCATTTTAACAATTGGCAGCAGTATAAGATATAATGGAACAAGGTCTGATATTTCAATAGTATTATTTTCATAATTTTGTTTGATAGATTACATCTGAATGCTACTATCTTCACAAAAGAGTTTGCTGTCAAGACATAGTTTTATTGGCCTAGTGGTGTTAATTCCAAGCAAAATAAAAAACACAAATTGGTCACAACAATTTCAGCACCCCTAAATGACAAGGTGGAGTCAGAATGATTTGATTCTTTTGCATATATGAAATACAAAAATTAGCAGTACTGATTTTTGGTTATGATCCTTTAATTACATATGCTTTCCAGCATTTCCTAATAAAAATAATTTTTAACAAAAATTATGACCCAATTTTTACAAAAAACAAAAAAACATGTCATTAATGAATATAAAAAAATATAAAATTTCAAAATTATGTCTTTTTGAAATTAAAGAGCAAATACTAAATTAAATAAAGTAAAATTCAGATTTTATATAGACATAAAAAGAAAAACAAATATGCAAAAATAATAATATTCGATAATTTGACAAGTGTTCAACATGAGCTTTATTTTATATCTGCGGAACCATTGGGGTAGTCTGTAATTCAAAAGTATTCATTTCATGTAAGGTGAAATTACAAAAATAAATACCCCCTCAAGCAGCTGCTTGCCACAGAGTCTGATAGGTTGGGTTGTAAGTCTCAGCACTTTTTTGCATACAATGGGCTAAATGGCCAGGTCGCAAGGACCCTGAAGACTCAGAGAAGGTTGGGGGAGGGGACTCACTAGATTAGCTGTTGGGAGACAGATGATAGCCTCCCGTTAAGGCCATTCAGCATGTTCTTTAATGTGTATAGGGTATGACTCTCCCACACATGGGACCAATGCTTTACATTCCATCTGACGGACAACGGCCTTTCCGTGCCCATTGGTGTCCTCTAATGATCGAGGGTAGGGTGGGGCTTTTGTAGAGATAAATCTCAATGCTGGTCCAGGGGGCACTTGAACCTGGGAACTGCAGATTACAAGCCCTGCAAATACTGACTGAGCAACCCCTGCCCTAGGAGACAGGGAATCCTGTCTCCTATGGAAATCTCACACATTTCCAGTGTTTCAGAAGCAGATTTGTGTCAGCATTGACAAAACTTGCTTTTTAACATATATCAGAAGAAACGCTTTTTCATGCTGGTTATCCTATTAACTTAAACTCACAAATATGGTTGGTGCATGATGTTAAATGTCGAGTGCTTTCAACTGCTCTTGGCAGTCATCATCAGGGCAGTGCAAATTTCCTTGGGGGAGTGGTTAATTGAGGATGAAGTTCAGAAGACCTGCAGGGGTGGAATGTTGCAGCATATTGATGTTTGATTCATAGTCCTTAGATCATGGAGATCTATCATTTTTTGTTGGGAGCACTAGGATAGAAATATTGGAAAAATAATTGTGACACATTTAGGGACAAAGAGCAGGTGGCCACAGTCTGGGCTGATTTCAGCAGAAACTTTGTCTAAAAAAAGTATTTATACTTGATTTATTAATGACAACACTAGAAAAACTCATTTTCACTTTTAATATTAAATATAGGTACCAGAACACAAAAGAATTTGCAATTCACCACTTAAACATAGATGATAATCACAGCATTATCTGCTGCTTTTTTGGCGTTGATAAATCAATAAATATTTTGCGGAAAAAATTTATTAATTCACCATTTTGTTAAGTTAACAGCTTTGAATGAAGTTCAGCATTTGGTACGAAAAGGATCCTTGTGGGCTTGAATACACTGTCATCTATGTACTATTCAAAAATATGCTGCATAGTTCTGTTTGGAGGTTCTCATCTATTTCTCAATGATGTTCAGTGACCATCTATTCCCAATTCTACCATGAACATTGGGAACTTTATTACTGATTATTTAGCTCATTCAGAAGCACAGAGTGTTGTTCAGGGATAAAGACAATGCAACCTAACATTTCCATTAAAGTTGGGTATTCTATAGAAATTGTAGAACTTAACACGAGTTCAGATCATTATGAAAAGGTTGACAACTATTATCCCAGATACACTAAAATTAAAATTTAATAAAATAAAAAACCACATACAACTTACTTACCTGACCAAATAATATGAATAAACTAAAGATGATGGCACCCAATCTAATGCCAAATACTCGGTCAATAAGAAAACCTCCAAAGAAGCATAATATTACATTTGGCCAAGAATACCAAGCATACAAGTTAGAAAATCCTGATGTAGATACATTCATGTCATTCATTATTTGATTTTGCAGTGCTCCTGGGTTATCATAGCAAAAGTAACTACCTGAAATAAGTAAATCAGTGCTTAGGCCAAAGTTTTCTGCAATTCAACTATTATCATTACTACTACTCATTATGCTACAAATGTTAAAATATCATCTCCAATAATGTCAAAGTATTCTGCAATTAATACTAAGGATAACTATTACCTTTATGACTGACACCATACTTGCTTGTCAAATGCATAAAAAAAATGTATTATATGGTGAAGCAAGCTATTAAGAACAGTTTTATTGCTCAACAGTGAAACTGAATACATATACAGAAATTCCCAACACATAAGATCATACAATTTCATTTACCAAATATGAAATTAAGAGCAAAATGTTATAACTATTTAGCAACTATTATACACAAATTATTTGTAAATATCTTAAGGGTAAAGATATGAACTTTTAATATGTAACAAATGCTTGTATTTATATAGGACACACACAAAATATTGCCACATTTTCCAAAAAACGATTCTTCATTGCAAAATAAGCATAAATACCCTGACACAAATGTTGAGGAAAAAGCAAAATTTTTTGATACCATTTCCTAGCTGAAAAAAAGTTAATGCAACTATTTGGTTTTATGACATCACAAAACTTTGGGCATATATTTCTCAATGATCATGACTTCAATCCAAAATGGTCTGAGAGCATTACTTATTTTTTGATAAAGAATTAACATTTCAAGTTCACCATATATCACCAAGATTAAAAACACTATTAATTCATATACTCATGAAAATTACTACCATATGAATTAAAGCATAACTGTTTGTATGAAATTGCAACTTTTTTTTTTTTAAAAACTCAATATTTACTATTTTCCCATTCTAAGTAGCTTCTCTTACCTATGTGCTGATACTGTTTCACTCACAATGTGTTATTCTACACTGAAAGGACAATTTATTATTCACCCCCATCTAAGAACATGTAGATAACTTTTGCCCTCACAATAGCAGCAATATGTTGTGGCATGGACTTTAAAGGGTGTTGGACACATTTGGATGGCATTGCAGCCCATGATTCCAGGACAGCCATCTGTAAAGAGCTGAGAGTTGACAGTAGTGGGTGTTGAGCTTGAATGCATTGCTCTACTTTGTCCCACAGATGCTCAAATAGGGTTCAAATCTGGAGAGTGAGAGAGCCATTTGAGGGTTGTGAACTCACTGGAATACATCTCCAATCAGTCCTTCACCAAACACGAAGGGATGACATGGGGCATTGTCTTGTTGAAAGAAGGCATCCTGCTATGGGAAATGGATAGTCATGAACAGCTTAGGTGGTTGGCACCTACATCAACATAGCTTTATGGTGATAGTGGCCGCAATAGGTACAAGGGCCCCCAAGGTGGCCCATTTAACCATGCCTCAAAACATTACACCACCTTCACCGGTGTAACACCCCTGACTTGATAGTTGGGGTCCATGGCCTTATGTGGTCTGTGCCACACACACACAACCTCCCATCAGTGTGTTGTAATTGGAACCTTAATTCATTGGGCCAAGTTACCCATTTCCAGCCTTCCATAGTCCATTGTCGATGTTCCTTTGTCCACTGTAGCCTCATAGCCTGGCTGCATAAACCTTCATAGCTGCCACGTCATTGAATACCAATGTTATCATCTGCACTGAGGCCCTCCCTTCTGGTACAGGAGCCAACATTGAGATTTATCTCCGCACAACTCCCCGCTCTGCCCACAGCCAGTAGGGGACACTGATGGGCTTGGAAAGGCCACCATCTGTTGAATGGGACATTAAGCTGTGGCCCCGTGGATCAAGAACTCAAGAAATATCAAACTACACTGGATCAGGGCTCACATTGGCTGGGATGGCGATGAGCAAGCAGACAGGAATGCGAAGATAGCTAGTAAGTTAGAAAACATAACGAACTCAGTTCCCCTACCGCTCAGCTACGTGAAAAATAAATTTAGGAAGAAAGTAATGGAAGAATAATTAATGACATAGGCTCAACGTATTTCAAATCAACTCATAATAAATAGCCACTTTAGCATCGATTTAAATATTAGAGGAAAAATTGTCTTGAGCCGGGTGGGATCCGAACCCACGGCCTCCTGATAACATGTCAGGTGCTCTGGACCACTGAGCTACCGGCCACCGATCAAGATCTCCTCTAATTAGCGCTATGAACATTCCTTTTATGTTTCATATAAGTGCTGTTCAGGCAATATTTCTGGAAGAATGGCAATAGGAATGGAAGAATGGCAGAATACAGGAATACCAGTGATAAGGGAAGAGCACTCTATGAGTTCATTAAAGAATCAAATAATTACTGTAATTTTTACGCCAATCAATCTCTGACAGGACATGGGAAATTTCCCAAGTATTTTGTTAGAATTGGACGAGCAGAGAATTCCATCTGTTTTTGCATCGATCAGCATATGAAAGTGACAGTGGTGCCATCCATCAGATGTGGTACTTTCCTGTATTGTGGAGCATCGGATGACATCACTCAAACCTATTTCCACCTGTGCACATTAAAGAACACACTGGATGACTGATACAGGAGAGGTGTTAACCTCAAACATCAATGGACCAGTTATGGTCATATTTTTCCTGGCAGCTGCAAGTTTTGTTAGTAGTACATGTACATGTGTGACAGTGGCAAGCAGAAATACCAGATGTTTTGCAGTTGTAGATATGGAGTACCCCATCTTCCTTACACCGACTATCTGCCCACAATAAAACTCGCTAGGTCGCTGTGTTTACCTAGAGGAGGGCAGCCAGCACTGTGCAGCACGAATTGAGTTTTCTTTGTTCTGCATATTACATGAGGTTGAGCACACAAATCTGATACGGTAGCAGAGGGCTTGGCTACAGTAAGCAGTAATTATATCTGTAGGTAATAAGCGAGTTAAGAAGTCATGATTAGCTTTGTTAGTAGTGTTATTATATTTTCATAACTAATTTTTATTATCAACAGTTATTTTAGACTTTAAAATAATAATTGGTAAAATATAGAAAAATGGTAGTACAAAGGCTCCTGTACAAAAGGCAAACCATAAGCATTATTTATAATGTATTACTATTGTCAAATACTCTACCTTTTATAACCCTTTAAATACTGAACGAATATTGTTGAAAATTGAGATTTAAATAGATTTCATTATGATCATTAATTTACCTTTGGTACCATTTTTCTATTAAATGCACAATAATGAATAATGAAATAATTTTTAGGGTGGAGCAAAAACGCTTTCACAGTGGAGCAAAGGTTTTAAGAGGAGGGATAAAAGACAAATCAATGTTTTAGGACAGAAATATTTAGATTCTGATAGTCATTAATGAGTACAGTTGCAAATAGAGCAATCATGCATATATTTTATCATAATACATAAAGGTTGCCTGAAAACAAAAGGAAAAAAGTTTAGAGGTTTTTAAAAAAATTCTCGAAAAATGCATAGAAATACATAAGTTTCATAATTTTTTTGCCTTTGTTACCCTTACTATACTACCAAATATATAATTCTGAAAGGGAAGCACGATCCCATTAGCACCACTCTAGATCCGTCCATGAATGTATTTTTTATACAGATATATCAAAGAGATATTTCTAGATATTTCAACATATATCAATAGTAAACAAAGGAAAGCATTAAAAAATCAAGATTACATTTCATTAAGGAGTAAACAAAGGAAAGCATTAAAAAATCAAGATTACATTTCATTAAGGAAAAAACCAATATACATTTTTGTTATAACTGAGTTATTCCTCATTATTTAATATTTCATTCAATTTTCCCAGCCTGTTAAGATAAATATGTCATATTATTCCTTGTGTAACACTCCAAAGATTTTAAATACTTTTAAAGTTTGGACCCTTTGTCTGATCCAATAATTATTCAAACTCCAGATAGCTAAATTGGGCACCAGGCAATAATTAACAAATTGCCAAAAATAAAGTTCAATTAGGGTTCGAATACCAGCGAGCGTTACTTAATGAGTAAGAATTCAAAAATTAAATGATTGTCAAACTTCTATTTTTACTTATAATCAAAACAATTAATGTTGGTCAAGAGAAAAAATAGTCAAATTTCAAAAAGGGTTTATGTAACAAACAAATTTATTTCCAAAATTATTTCAAACACTCACCAAACTTCAATGAAGAAGATACTACATCATTTCTATCTCACTACAAACTGACAACTAACAAACACTCTTCTACTCTGCCTTCTCTTCCAACTCTTCACAATTCTATCAACTCATCAACTGACTCCAACTCCTCACCAACAACTTTTGACTCCTGTGACTAACATGTCATGGTTTTAACAAGCATACAGGCTTAGCAACACGTGGCTGTCGCACTGGTAGACATTTGCATAAAATGACGAGCGCGCAAGCTATGATGCAAGAGGGGTGTGTCCTTGTACACGCGCTTTAGCGGGTGACAATAGAAAGTTCGGAGTTGCGCATGTGCAACTCCTATGCTCTTGGAAACGAGTGCTGTGATGCCAAAAATGAAATAAAAATCCCTAAAATGATAAATATAATGTAAATTAAGCAAAACTGGTTAAGGTAGAGTAAAAGTGAATGAGGGGGCATCACACTTGTTTGTGTGATTAATTTGTAGCAGAACATCAAATGATATAATAAGCCAAACTGACAAAATCTTTCAACCTTTGAGAATCAAACTGATTTATAGTGGTACTCAGTTCATTTCCCACCAATATGTAAAGGCCAAGAAACAATTGTATTTTTCATGTTTATTTTTAAAGATCAAAATTGATTTAAATCACCAAGAAAACAATATTCAGCTAAGTTGAAAATGAAGAAAAGAAGCCTGATGACAATGCAAATTATTAGATTATTTTCAATTTAAACATATTTTTTCTCATATGTATGATAACCACTTTTTATATAGAATATGCTCTTTAATATATTTACAGTTTAAATATTTTAAGTAAACATAAAAATAGCTTGCCTTTAATTTAAAAAAAAAGTAGAAAATCTCAGATAGACTATCCTGCCAAAATATTAGAGATGGTTTACCTCTGAGCAGAATTTTTTTTTTGCACATAATGAGCTTAATGGCCAGGTCAGAAGAGCTCCAAAGGCTCAGAGAAGGTTGATGTAAGAAACAGCTTCTAGGAGATGGTAGTATCCCATCAATTTAATGTGCACTCGGAACCATTACTTAACATCCCATCCAACGGACCTAGCCTTTCAAATCCCATCAGTCTCCTTTCTCATCAAAAGTAAGGGGAGAGTTAGCGGAGATAATTCTTAACCCCAGGCTCTATTTGGCAGACATATTTAGTTCTCCCACCACCTCCTCCAAGAAATATAATAAAGAATTCCAATGTAATGATAATGTACACCTAACTGAAGCTCTATAATTTCTAAACTATGCATTCATTGGAAAGTGTGACTAACCATTGAAAAGTGAGACTCCATTTATTGGAAAGATAAATCAAAGATCATAATCCAATCCATTTATATCTAATTTTTTTTTAACAATATTTGTCATTATTTAAAGAGTTATGGAAGTTGTAATATTTAACAATAAATTATTTTGCTTTTTAAAAGTCATTCAGAATTCTCTATTATTGAAATAATGATTATGCAATATTATAAAATGTGTATATTTTATTAAATGGTTTGAAACAATGCTTATATAAGTTTTAATAAAATCTGAGGTAAAATCTTATATAACACATTACTTTTGTGAAATATTCTAGCTTTCATAACTCTTTAAATACTGAACAAATATTATTGAAAACCGAGATTTAAAGAGTTGATTATGATTTTTAATTTATTTTCCATCACATTTTTCCATTAAATGAATATTTTAGAAGTTATAGAGCTCTGAAATTAGAATCCTATTTACATGAAATTCTCAAATATTTTGGTATGGCACTGTATATTGGATTAGCATCAGTAAAGAGAATTTCATTAAAATAAATAAAAAAAAAAACCATGCAATATTTATTGTTGTTTCCAAGCAAAATATTTAATTATAATTACATTAACTATTTTGATGATATTGAAAATATTGAATATTAAAAATGAATAATAATTTAGGCCCTGTGGTTTTCAAACTGTGAGTCACTACAATCTTGGAAAGGGGTTACTAAGTTCTGATAATTTTGCATTTGCTAATATTTTAAGTGGAAAATTTCCTACATGTAGAAAAGGGGTTGCATAATTTTATCTACGATTCAAGAGAGTCGCATGAATTTATTACAATTCTATGAGGTCATAAGTGTCAAAAGGTTTGGGATACTCTAGTTTAGGTCACGAAGTTGGTTATAGAATTGTGAATTCAATCCATTTGGTCACCAGCATGGTTGAAAAATGATGATTGAATGGATATTTTAATATATATTGATAATAACAAAATTAACTTCTAAGAGTAAGTGATAAATTAACAAATAAATTAAAGAGAAGGAACAAAGTTACAAAAAGTGCTGGCATGACAGTGGCTGTTCTCAGCATGGCAGGCTGTCGGGATTGCTCCTGATGACATAGTTCCCTTCACCAATGGAAGGAGTTCAGTGCCATGGAGCCAACCTTACTCTCCACTAACCTTGGTGTTTACCCATCATAACAGTTACAGGTACGCTATATAGTAGTAGGTACCTGACCTTTTTATAACCCACAAGGGGTTTTGGCTCACCACATTTTTGTGACAGAGTGTAAAATAAATTGTGCTTTCAATGTAGTTTGAAGTAAAATTTTACTATCATCTGAAATATTCTTCTTGAAATAAATTTTTGTTCTCTTCCTTAGATAAATGGTTTCAAATACAACTGTTGGGATTGTTGTGTCCCACAACATAAAAGCTACTTTCAGAATTATTCATTATTAATGACACCTTAATAATATCAAGGTTCAGGTTATGTCATGAAGTCCAATAATTCAGAAGCGACCTCATATACATGACCTGTGGTCATGTATATGAGGTCGCTTCTGAATTATTGGACTTTAAAAAGCTGCTTGCTATAGGTGACTAACGCTGCTTGCTATAGGTGACAGTCATACTGTGACATTTTAAAAATAAATTTTGAATTTGAAAGAATTGTTTATGGTTCTATTTAAATTTGTTAATGCAGTTGATAAATTAAAGACATGTAGCAGGTGATATTTATCAGTTTTTCATTTTGCATTTGGGCACTTTCATATAATTTTTATACTACAAATTTAATAATTAGTTTATATTAGAATAAGCTCAATTTGGAAGTAGAGACATTTTCTGATAATAATTTCTCATTAAAGGCAAAACTCAATCTCCCCAACATTTTTACACATGTTTGCTACATTAAAGTGCTAGCAAATGAAGAAGGCTGCATAAAAAGAGTTGTTCCACCACATCTTTCCAACTCAGCAGCTGACTGTAGAAGCTATGTACTAGATGAAAACTTGTGCAGAATGATTTAGGGTATAAAAATTGATTTCTTCTTTCCCTTAAAAAAAAAAGATGATTGTAATAAACATTTGTTCCCCTATATCTTTTGAAAACAGAAGCCAAGTGTAACAATTTATATATCAAATAAAATATTGTATGCAACATGAGGAATGCCATAGGTTACAAAAAATTATGTGGCCACTCACTTTTAATCACCCCAAAAAAGGGAGGAAATTGATGAACATTGATTGTAATCAGTCATTTGTGAAATAAAAATTTATTCCTCCTCCAAAGCAATTGAAAAAAATAGATATTTTTAGTCTCCTGTAAAATTGTCACTAAAAAGAACAAAATATATAAATTGAACCTATATTTGTCCTAGAAAGCAAAAAATAAAAGAAAATAATGCCAATTATGAAATCATTTATTCACTCATATTAATTTCAAAGAAGGATAGGGGTCAAAACAGAATTCTCTCATGATAAATTTCTGGTACCTTTAAAATAATATGAAATGAGTAAGGATTTCTTCATTGTGTTATGTTAAAGTTTAATTCTTTATTTTTTAGGGCACATAGAGGGAGAGAGGTATTTTATCCCCCCCATTTATTTGTTATTAGCAGAATTATCCAGTATTGCTTGGGCCTTGATATAATGACTCCAAGTAGTAGGCATATTTGTAACTTGAGCACAGACATGCTGGTTCATGTTTGTGATGACATGACTAGTGTCAGAAGTTTTTGGCTCCCTCTAATTCTGCAATTACTTGACCAATCAGTCCCGAATTGGATGTGGTGGTCCCACTTATTTCTTTCTATGTAGGGTTTAGAGATTGGGTTCCCAGCTATGGTGGGTTGGGACTGAACTTACTGCAAGTGTCCAAAATCTTAGAGGAGCTGCTATTGCCTACCTTACAAAAAGTTGAATGCCATGGGATACATTAGTGATGTGCAAAGTTATCAATGGGGCAGGCTTTTCGAGCTAACTTTTGGGGGAGGGCCTAATTTTTTTCAGTGACGACAGTGAACTATGTTACAATGAGATGAGGCTGTAGATGAAGTTTGGTAATCTTAGCTCTGACCGTCTAGATGTTGAACAAACACTTAAACCTAAATTGAATAATCAACAAGACCTGACCAATTAATTAAGAAACTGGCACCCTTGTGAACTAAGTGCACTAAAATGTTTTAGACAAGTATATTTGGTTTAAAAAACAATCCCATTGAAATTGTGGAATTTACAGCAAAATTGCAGACATAAAATTATATTTAATTAATGAAACAAACAGATACAAACTCTCTATTTCATATATATAGATAAGTGCTTATATTTCCTTGAGGCATATTTATTTGTTGTTGTTTGGTGGGTGTATCCAGACTGGTTTGTTCTGGGAAGTGTGTACTACATAGAACCAAGGTTAATATTTAGCAATGTGTGTACTAGCTCTGATGAGTATATTCATTCTTGCATTATTCAATGTGATAAATTTGTCAAAATCACCTGGATGCTTTAACTCATCAGAAATCTGCTGGCCTTACTTATATACAGAGAAAAAAAGCTGTGGCAGATTACCACATAGATGCTTGCCTGGGCCACCATACTCATGGGCAACATTAAATCTCTGAAAACTAAAAACATTTTATTGAGTGAAATATTTCAATCAGGTTAATTTACTACAAAGTACATATCTCGTTTTTACTTAGGTTATTATCAAATGTGATTTTTGTTAAATACGCTAAAATGAACAGATATTTCTGGATTATAACTGTCTTTGTTTATTGTTCAGTACATGCATGTTTAAATTCTATATTTATGCATTTCTTTAATTTGATTTAACATGCTATATGCCTTTCCCCCCATTCAAAAGTTGCAAATTATATTGTGGAATACTCCTCCTCCCACATACACTCTTGGATAGGGTTATTTTGCAGCTTTGGTTACTGTGGAAACTATAGGTTCCAGTTTATGCTGTCTTTTCCGAGTTAACGGGTTTCATTGCAATACTCCTCTGAACTGCACTGTAGCCACCCTTATTGGCCTAGCTTAGTAATTTCTTTCCCTTCTACTACTAGTTCAGTATCGTAGATTTATTTATACTAGTAGTCCACAATAAAAATACAAATGGTCCTACTTGTTCAAAGTTATCGAAACAATGATTATGCCTATCCAATGCAGGGCTGCATTTAGATGTTATTTTGCACTTTGTTACCTGGGAAAAGACATAGCTTAAACGGGAACCCATAGTTTCCAGAATAACCCAAACTGCAAAATAACGGAAGGAATCATCTATCAATAGAATAGCCAGTGGGTGGAATAAGAATTTAAAATTTTTTTCTTAAATAAATCATTATCAGTTTATATCAGCAAAAGCGTTAAAAAAAAAATTTAAACCTCCCGGTTCTAAAATCCTGGCTATGCTACTATCCACTTGTATTATACGCGTAGTGTTTCTTCCCACTTCAGGCTAATATTCATTTCTTTTTTTACCTTTGGCTAACGAAGAGCCCCAATTTTCTAGAATGTAAAAAACTGATCAGTTTTATTATGCAGCGGAGTAACCCTGGTATATATCATATAAAGTTAGAATTCGAGATATTGCAGCAATAATTTTATTTTGACCAGAAATCACTTTTTGTTTCGAAATATTAATTTCCTCTGCTTACCAAATCCAAGAAAGCACATGAAAAAAAGGACCATATATCTATGAATAGCTTTCCGTGGGTTACATATTGCCCACGAACAACAAACATCTTTAAATTGATCATCTTCGGTCTTTGATGAGGTATTTATGCTTGAATTTTGTTGCAAATCACTCGCTAAGTCGGCCATGCTGCCGAATAATTTACACACTTGACTTTGATGAAAACTGTTTTATTCTTTCTTTCGTAACCTAGAAAAATAAATAAAATACTCTTAAAGAAAAAGCTTTCCACAGAGGCCTGACAAGACCCTGTCAGTTTAATAAGTTACAGAGAAGATTTCTGAGGAAGGCGAGAACGAGAAGAAGTACAATACAAAAAAGAAGAAAACTTTGATGATTTATTCGGAGCTCGAAGTGAAGAAATTTAGCCAAGCATGAAAGCCAATGGGCCACAGAATGGAAACTAATGCATCACATTGACGATTGACACACTATTACTTATAGGCACTATACCCATGTTCTGAACCCTTAGAATGCCTTCATACTTGCCGTTCGCCGCATCTCAAACCATGGCCGTCTATAACCTACCGTGCCTGAACATTCTGTTTTTGACGTCACGAACGTGGGGCTATGGAAGAGTCGTAGACTACAACAAGATATAGGGTTCATCGCTTGCTTTGGCCAAAAAAGATGTTTTAAACTTATAAATATATCGCAAAATGGGGAAATTATTATTCAACCATTTTAGTCTTGTTTACTGGGAAAGAAACGGAAAAAAATGCATTTTTTTCTGTAAATCCTATCATATGGAGGAGATAAAAAAATTGTAGAATTAATAAAATCTATGTTTCATCGCTTGCTTTCGGCAGAAAATTATAAATACATCGAAAAAATGGTGAAATTAGTATTCAAGCAATTTTAGTCTTGAATACTGGGAAAGAAACGAAAAAAAATATATATTTGTTCTGTAAATCCCGCCATATGGAGGAGATAAAAAAAAATATCGAAAGTAAGAGGTCCTATTACAAGCAACTGATATGATGATTTGTACTATAATGAAAGTAAACTTCAGAGTTTTAACTCCTCAATTCTTATATCTGTATTTTAACTAAGAGAATTTTTAACTAAATTGCATTGCTCTTTTGTTCAGCTAGCACTAAAACAGTTTTCAGTAAATTTCTACTTAAAACATAAAATGTGATTTCATAAAAATTCGTACATTGTTTATATAAAATACATCATATATACGGTGACCATATGTCCTTTATTTAAGAGGACAGCAGTTTATTTCACTGCTCTGTCTTTTAGATTTATTTTTTTTTCTAAAATGGCCATTTTGTCCTTTATTTTGTGAATTAAAATAGTAAATTGAATAATGGCGCGCAGCACACGGCCCATAGAAACATGAAACTGTCATTTCACTGGCACTCGCTAGCGGCGTGCCATCTATGGCTGCGTCGTTGATGTGCGTTTGTGCATATTGCACTTGAGTATGTGTGTAGTCACAGAATAAGGAAGGTACGTAATCTGTGGTGTGTAGTGTAGAAGCTGTGTAAGAGTAAGTGGACGTCTTGACGTTGCAAAAATAAAAATTTTTAAGTAATAATATGATTGTTTAAAATGCTATGTATATGCTTATATTTATAATAAATCTTATAAAGTTTTTTAGTTTTAGTGAACAAAGAAATGCAACCTACTTTTTTTTTTATTATGAAACAATTTCTGATTTGTCCTTTATTTTCTCCAAAAAATATGGTCACCATAATCATGTACCATGATGATCATTGTATACCACAAGCAGAAAAATTATCCTTATAGCATTTGCTTGCTACAGAAGTCTGATACAGCTTGCCATTATAAGCTGTAGATCTCTCTGGGAAAAACAAAACTTCAGCAGTAATACCTGATAAAAGAAAATTTCATACAGTCCCCTTGGCTCAAAATGTGGTCACTATATTCCATAGCCAGGTACACTAGCCACATAATGATCAGGGTGATTATCTCTCAAATCTTATGTGATTATAAATTACTTCTTAAATGGTTAAACAAAATATGCTCATTTAAACTTGAGATTGATTATTGCTGATAATTCTCATTGAAACTGTAGTCACATTATGAATATTGCAGATTTTTTAAATCATAAATTTGGTTTTTGTTCCAAATAGAAAGTTATTGACCAGAAGTGAAATTTATGAGGGAGAATGCATGGGAGAAGTGGCATGGAAAAGTAAAATTTCAATGTACTTAAACTGACACCACACAATGAGAGAGGGGGGGGGATATTACAAATAAATTGATATCATCCAAAGCCAATATTGGAAAATACTGGTATGATTTACATATTAAATTGCTGACAAATTCTATATAGGGAAATATATTTATAGTTTTTTTCCTGTTTGAATCAACGATAAATATATACTGTTTTTTAAGGGTATGGTAAAAGATGAAGACTTTTGAGCAAATTTGATAAAAAAAATCATCAAAAGAAATTAGTAGGTTTTAATATTGTTAGATATTTTTATCTGACAGACACTAACAAAAATTAGAACTGAGGCAATGTGTAGTAATTAAAATTAAATTGAAGTTTTTAATTCACTATAAACTTCAATTTAATACTGATACTATGTGTAACAAAAAAATCAGTCAATAAGCATTCCATATCATCATATGTATCTATTTCACTAAATATCTCAAAGTTAAAGCAGACTTCAAGCCTGAAAACTTATCAGCAGATTAAGAGAAATTGAATTACTATTCATCAAAGGGTGAACAGCAATCAGATAAATCAATTTAATTCAAGGAGACACCATTGCTAAGAGGGCAGTCCTTTATTTCACTGCTCTGTCCTTTAGTTTTTTTTTTAAATGGCCATTTTGTCCTTATTTTGTGAATTAAAATAGTATATTAAATATTGGCGTGCAGCACACGGCCCATAGAAACATGAAACTGTCATTTCACCGGCATTCGCTAACGGCGTGCCATCTATGGCTGTCGCTATCTGTAGGTTAAAGACGGCCATGTGCATCGGGATTCACATTCCATTTTTTTGGAACTAAGTAGGCACAGTAACAATAATGATAAAAGAAACACTTAACCTTCAGCTCTTCCCATCTCTAACTGGCGGAAAAACTACAAATGTGGAGGTTCCCCATACTTTTAGTTGGTAACACTAATTTCAGGATTGAATGCATCCTTAATTTTTTTCCCACTCAAACACCTGCCATATTGAAATGTGATATTGACCTCCAGTGAGTTGCCTGTGTTTCCTAAATCTATATTCTAAACTCTGTCTGGAATTTCCCAAGCAATATGTATGTAATATAATATAAATGTAATAATGTATATAATGTTAATTATGTAAATTATTACAATAAATTACATTATTGACAATAATAATAAAATATTCAGTGAAAGTGGTAAAAAAAGACATTGCTATTCTGTTAATGGAATTATTGTACTAACATATGCCTCTGTATCCTATAGCTAACAAAACAATTAAAATTTTTAAAAAATCTACAAAAAGAACTTCAAATATTATATTTCTCACAGGAAGTATGTGTACATCTTTAAAAGGAAACATAACCAGTTACCAAGAAAACAAGAACTTTTGCAGCATTTTTGCCATCAAATGCACATACATTAAAATTTGGTTTAATGTGTAGCTCATCCATCATTAAGATAACAATTTTGAATTAAGTGTTGGTAATTCATACTTCAACTGTGTGTATGCTAAAGATTTATCATCAAATTTTTCGGCATGTGGACACGTGTTAAGTGATGTACAAATCTGTCAAAAGAATTGGTGGGTGAAGTAACACTATATTTCCTGACTATTTTAAGAATCTATATGCAACATGTGCAGCAGAATACAGTAGGGAAGAAAAAATAATTAACTTATTGGAATATCTAAGGCACAGTTTCTTGCAGTGGTTCCATTTGCACAGCTTCTTACAAGTTATCAAATTGAACTGCATCCATTTAATCAGTCTCAATGTATTGCAAAAAACTCTCATTGTGTAGCTAACTTTTGTTGGAATTTTATCAATATTCCCTAATTTTTTTAACTGAAAATTATCAATGAATGCTAATATTTGAAGTTAAGCATTAATAACCACAGAAAATGCTATTTTAAGTGCAGAATCAATTTATAAATTAATGAAACAAACATCACTATCTTTTGATGTTTCTAAAAGTGTGAAGATTATTAAGTGGAATATATTCCTTAGACTAGATTAAGTTTTAAGGAACCCCTGTTTCAAGCCATATTCTTTGGCATGGTGCTCAAGGAACATTTGTTTATTTCTTGTTCTTAGGTGAGCTGGCATTTATCATGAAACAATAGATAAAATCAAAACATAACCTAAACCAAATAGCTAACAATTTAGAAATCTTGAAATTCAAGAAGCCATCATATTTCACAAATTAAAGAATGTATATATATATACACACACACACAGTATCACATTCAATAAACAAGGAATTTCCTTATGTATACATCAGACGATTTGCTAATGAACACTGTATTTTTAAATGTAGCAGTTATTTTGATATTGAATAAAAGTTTAAATATTTATGATCCTTACATCTGTGACCTAAAGTTCTTTATTTCACCACTTCACTTTCATATATTAATCAGTAGATATAACTTAAAAGTTCATGGCTTAAAATTTAAATTTACCCTCATCCTTAAAATTAGGCTTAACTCCAGATATGGTCAGAACTAATCGAAAACAACTAAATTATTACAATAAATTACATTATTAGCAAAAACTAAGATTAGAAACTCAAAATATGTAACTTACCTTTGAATAATGTAATCCTTTTTAGATAACACATACAGTCAAACACAATTGAAATACATACTACACGCGAACATGGTGACATATTGCTAGGAAGTAACACTACGTGTGTGACGTCACAACTAGACTTCGGCGAAATGTTCGGGCTTGGTATGTATATAGACGGCCATGCTCAACTAAGCTCATTGGTTCTTGCTGCAAATAACCTGGAACTCGTGCT
Organism: Ryuthela nishihirai; assembly: GCA_038380435.1. Taxonomy (NCBI): domain Eukaryota; kingdom Metazoa; phylum Arthropoda; class Arachnida; order Araneae; family Heptathelidae; genus Ryuthela; species Ryuthela nishihirai. The sequence goes on from JAWZYU010000009.1 coordinate 13,041,000, forward strand.
TTGTTGTTTCTGCGAGATCTACCGCACTTTCTGACATTTCTTTATAGTAAACATTATGTCCAGCAAAAAAACTCTTTCGTAAACGGTTAATATTTCTTGCCTTGGCTTATCATAGGCGTAGAAATAAAAAAAATATCGCACTAAATAGGTCAATAGGTCGCGAGGTTTTCAATGATAGAAAAAGATTCGGCGATTTTCACAATTTAATTCTTAATATTCAAGAGGCTGACACTGTTACAAAAAGTTTTGTGTATGATACCTAATGAATGTAAAGAGATTTTTGTATAATGTTTTCTGCTATTTATCTAAAGAGGTTTTTGCGATTTAGAATAAAGGACACGAAATTGTGGAAATCAGTTTCTGCAGCTGAAAGATGGCTCTAACAATAAGGCAAGTTGCATTTAAAATTGTTCCTAGCTCGTTTTTCAAAACAGGTTGTTTTTACTTTGTGGTCTGTCTGTAGAAGGTCAACATTTTTTGTGTTTAGAGGTAAATTACAAATTCCTTTTCGGTTTGATAAGATTAATGAACTATTATGATGATTCTCACGTTTTCAAATCTTCCAAAACGTTTAATGGCGTCCTCTAATAAACGATAGAAATCTTCGAAAATTGTAAAATTTTAAACGAATATGAATATAGGCTGGAATTTTGGTGGTAAAATATAAATGCCATGAGGTTAGTGTTGATAACAATGAGTTGATTATTGATTTATCTTCAGTTAGTGTGTGTGTGGGGAGGAGTGATTTTTTGCTTTTGAAAATAATTGGAAAAATTGTTGGATAATTACTAATGAAATATTATGATTCACATTTTCAAATCCTAGAGTAGTTTTTTTCATGTTCAAACAATACGAAATCTGCAAAATACGAAACTTTAAAGGAATATATCAAGCGATCTATTTATGTAGAAATTCGAAATTTCGGAGGTAGAGTTTAAAGAGATTTTACATTAACAGAAACTTCTTTTGACGTAACCATTTAATCAGATTGTTTGGAAAAAATAATTGAAGGGTAAAGATCAAACAAGAACACTGTTATATTTTCATAAAATTATTCCCTAGCACTTTCTTCTCTACATTATTTTTAATGGGATTTTAAATAGGATTACTGCAATATAATATAGGTAAATTATTTTCTTTAAAAAATTTTCAAGGTCCACACCATCTGCCTAATGTGTTGCATATTATTTGTTGCACTAAAAATTAATGCCTTGACAAGATGGGAATCATACGCATATATATGTAATGTAATACGGCATTAATCTCAACTTTCCAATTCCATAAATGTTTATAAATTTATTTCAAGTTTCAGATATTCAGCATAGGTAATCAGAAAAACATACTGCTTACATTAGAGAAAGCAGTAATTTAATAATGAACGATAATACATTAAAATCATCATACCAAAACATTACTCATATACGACATTATGGAATGCATCATCCTTGTTTCGTTCCTTTGTGTAAATAATCAATCTCCTTATCTTCAAGTGTGAACAACTAAAGATAAAAATTTCGCTTTATGCTTGGCAGCGTGGCTAAAAGGGAGGTGGGGGGGTATGCAAAATGCATACATTTTAAATTTTATGTGCACTTTTGTATTTTTACAATTTTTTGCTATTCCTAGAAAAATTCCTACTCCCAAACATATTTCCAAAACTTTGTATATGGTTAAAAAAGAAAAACTCGTTTAACGTTAAAGATTTATTTAAGCAGATATTCCTTTAGTGAACTATCTCAAAATATTTATCATCTACTTTCGCCCAGCTATTCTAGCAACGCCATTCGTCAGCGGCTTTTCATTATTAGCTCTTGCTTGCGGTTGTCGATTACGTACCGTGCGGCGAGAATAGAAATACGCCCAATTTTGTTTTTACACGGTTTTTTTACACGATTTTGACAACACGGTTTAGAAAAAAATTCTAATTCTCTTTTTACACGATTTATTTTGATCTAACAAGGTTCAAACAGTGCCTTTTTAAAAATCTGCATTTGAATTTAATTCTGAAAAATAATTCCTATTAAAGAAAAAATTCCTGGAATTTACATTTATAACAAAGATGTCTTTTTTATGGTCACATTTTTCGAAGTAGTTTTAACTTTGAAAATGTACTGTAGATACACTAATGGAGTATGAAAACGGGAGCATTTCACCATTGGAGTATGAAAACGACGGCCAAAATGTTTCAAGCGATGAAAATGATTTAATTGAAAATGAAAATGATAATAATTTGTCTTATGCAAATGAATGCGTCTATTGTCAGAAAGTGACAACGAATAAAATCTAGTTAATAAGCATATGTAAGTCATATTTTTTTGAACTTTTGTATTCTTGAATTAGTGACACATTATTTTCTGTATGAAGGATAATTTACTTTATATATGTACATATAATTTATCTTTATAAGTTTATAAAATAAAAAATGTGTTTAAATGAATAAAAATCAAATAAAGATTTAATAAAAGAGTTTGATATGATTTGTTTGAAAACAACTTATTATTTGTACTGGGTTTTCACTTCTGGAACCAATCTTCTATTCTTTCATATGCATTGTATTTTTTTTTTGCACGTTTTTTTCGGGAACTTATCTACCGTGTAAAAACAGAATTGGGTGTACATTGATTTCCATAAATTACCGAAAACTCAGAAAAAATATGATAAATAAAAAACAACTTGATTGATTTTAATGAAATTTGATGAAAACATGATTTATAATGCTAGTTTTAGAATGGCATAAAATATTTTACACTAGAAATATTTTTCGTCAAAAGATAACACTTACAGGAACTTGTCTAAAAATGAGGTGTCAGAATGCAATGGGCAGAGTTCTTTGCAATGCAGCATGAATAGCAATGCAGGCACGACAGCGATGTTCCATGCTGTTTATGATGCTGTGAATCAAACTCCCAATTTGTTTCAGGTGGTGGGTTGAGGGCAGCAACATGTCTCTCCAGAGCATTCCATACATTCTCAATCAGATTTAGGTCTAGAGATCGAGCTGGCCATTACATGCGCATAATGGTCTCCTCTTGAAGGTATTGTTCCACTTGTTGAACTTTGGGTGGACGAGCGTTATCATCTTCTAAGATAAATGTTTCACCTATTGCATCAGTGTAAGGATGTACATAAGGATCCAGGATGTCCTCTCTATACCTTTGACCATTGAGGTTCCCATTCGTCAACACATAGAGGTCTGTGCATCCACCTAAGGAAATACCACCCCAAACACACATGTTACCTCTGCCGTAAATGTGTCTTTGATGGATGTTTCTGGGATGATAGCGGGTACCCTCATTCTTTCCGTATCAAACAATGTCCAGAATCACTCTGCAAGCAATATCTGCATTCATCTGTGAAGAGTACAGACCTCCATTGTTGTTTTGTCCAGTTAACATGAGTACTGCCCAATTCAACAGCTCTTTCCTACGATGTGACGTGAGAGGTATGCAAATTACTGGCCTTCTAGCGTATAGACCTCCCTCATGAAGCCTTCTGCGTACAATAGAAGCTGATACAACCCTCTCAGTGACTGCTGCAAGAGAGGATCGTAGCTGAGAGGGAGTAGACGTCCTGCTTCTTCGTGCTGTTAATCGCAGATATTGGTCTTGCACAGTGGTCGTAACTCTAGCCCTTCCTCGGCTAAACCTCCGAGATGCGGAATCCATGCTAAGAAATTGATTCCACAGTCTATGGACCACAGAAGGACTCACATTCAGCCATCGGCCACGTCTGACTGACTTTGGCCTGCTTCAAGTGGGCCAGTAGCTCTCCACGGTAGTTCATTTGACAAATGATGTCTCGAGGTCATTCCTACAAAATGGCTATTTCAAATTACTTTACTCACACTTATAACAGAAAATAACGATGCAATCCAAAACACCCGTTTTTATGCTACTATCCGATAACGCAAATTGACGCAATCTAGACTGATTGGCATACGATATGCTCACTCACCATTACTTTACTGGCTACATGAACAAGTTTGGTAAGGATCGCACAATTTTTTGGCGAATTATCGCTATTTTTCTCATTTTTCCTTAATTTATGGAAACTAGTGTAGAACCTATTCCAGCTGCGGTCATGCGATGGCTAGCTGTCACGAAGTGACGCTTGGCTACTGACTCCAGAAGATGCGCACTCTTCAAAAACTAGTCCTTTCGGAGCAGCAAGCGACAAGTGTGAAGACACCCTTAAGGACAAATCGCAAATCCCTTGCAAATTCGCAATCCCTTGTAGTATATCATTTTTCTCTCTGTTCTAGAGGTCTTTAAAAATTTCTTGAAAAATGCGTTAAATATGCACAAGCTTAATTGGCATTTTTTGCCTCCATTACACTTACTAGCATTCTCAAGAGGGGGCCATCATCCCCCAAGATCCAATCCTGGACAGCGGTGTGAGCCAGTCACTATACAGCTGATGATTTGAGTGGTAGGATCCAATAGAGTAATCCTTATTATGAATAACAAAATCAATTTTGGTGAAGAAAGGAGATTAAAGAAACTTACTTGAAAAAATTAAGAGATTTTCCTTTGTTACAACGATTTGTACATTCAATGGATGAGCATGATTTAACCATATTTTACTGTGTAAGAAGTATGAAAAATGTCTGTCGTTGCAATAAAAATTTTACTACTGCCATCGTTTTGCTCATCGAACTCCGCTCTTTTGAGGCATATGTTACTGTTGTCAGAATGGTCTCTATATATTGAACTCTGTGCCACAAGTGCGATTCTCAACGAGGTGACAATATTTAGAGACGCAATGAATACTTAGTTGAAAGCAATGCGTACTTCGAACTTTGCTTAAGAAGGTAAGAACGACACCTAACAAATAATTTAAATAGGAGAAATTTTTAAATAGAATATAATTTAGGACATTTATATAATAGGACAGATTTTTTTCGTTTCTTTGTTTTTCCAGTGTAGTGATTAAAAAAAGAAATCTAAATAATAAATGTGCAATATGTACCAATATGTTTCTGATGAAAAACTAAGATGCCAAAAATTCCTTCTCACTGAGATTAATGATTTGTACCAGAAGTTTAGAAAAATTCGATATTCTCTTAATAGGTGCTAATGCCGAAATAAATTACCTTTAAATTTACCAGACTTTGAACTCTTTTAAAATAGTGATAATGATAAACATGTTTTAATACATACTGTAATATATCACCAAAACTTATAGCTTAGGAAGTCCAAGCACCACCTGACAGCGGCAAGTCTCAGTAGACGGAAAAAATAAAATCAACAAAATATTTTAGAAAGTCAAATGTACAAAATCTTTTCACACATAAACAAATGAATGATGAAATCGAATAATAAGTTTGACTTACAGTCCATCAATAAGGAAAGTTTGACCAACTCATTTACCACCTGCCTCAGTGCCATCACATAATTACTCCCCCGAAATGTCAAGCCGCATATGTACCATATTTTCTTCGTTCTCGTTGCTTTAGATTCTTATCTTGAAGAGGATTATATTTTGACTGAAGTGTGAATTGTTACTCATCGTCATTTCATTGTGGTTATTATATGAATGAATTGAGCTTTTGAATTTATATATTGAGCAAGAGATCTTAGAGGCCTTGATGATCACGCCCATTTCTGTTAACCGACTACCAAAGGCCATTTGAAATAAGAAATAACGAAATGTTTATAGAAAACGTGTCGACCACCGAGCCCTGGTTGAGCTGAACTATTTCAACCATGGTAGCTACATTTCTGATCATACATAATTGCTCAGTTCAATAATGACTGTGCTACAACACCTGGTCAATTTATTAATATCTACCGAGATTAAAAATTAGTGGTTGATCATGAATTTTTTAAATAACTAATAATGCAAATGGTGCTTATCTGTAGCCAGTGTACCGTCCGTTGGAAGGGACATTAAGCCATGGCTCTGTGTTCAGGAGAATCATTCCTTGTGCATGTTAAAGAGTTCGCTGGATGGCGTTGATTGAAGTTTACCCTCTGTTTCCTAACAGCAGTCTAGTTGATCCCTTTCCCCAACCTTTTCTGAGCCCTTGGAGTACTTGCGACTGACCATCAGGTGACCCATCCTTAATACCTCTGGAACTGATAGAAAAAGCGTTTAAAAATTTTTTTTCCTTCACATCAAAACTTCTATATTATTGAATTCAGGTTTTAATTTCTAGAAAAAAACCCGCGCTTAATTAAAATATATATATATATTTAAAATTTCAGATATTGATTCAATTGAAATTTGGGAAACACACTCTTTGAACATCGAACTCAGAGCAAATATTGTCTTGAGACGAAAATGTTAAAACTAAAAAAAAGAAATCGAAGTAATCTAGAAACGTTCACTGTGACTCTAATTTTTTTTAAGGGAAATTAAACTTTTTTTTCTTAATCTCTTTCTTAGTCTTACTTTACCTAAAATAAGTATCTGTTTGTGGCTCACACCTATTTCGAAATTATAAAAATGTCGACTCTAAAAAATGCTATAAAAACTGGAGGGAAAAAAAATACAAGACAACGCATTTTAAGGCATAATTTTACTAAAATTTAGGAAACTAAAAATTTTTGTTCCACTTTCCACAGCCTCTAACTGTATTACCTTATGATTTCGACATGTTTCGAAGTTACAGAGTTTTAAACTTTTAAAATTGGATATTCTACCATTTCTTATGCCGTAAAGTGATATGCAGAATAAACTTATTTCGAAAGTCAAACATTCTGCATGTCTGACACAGCAAGTACAACAAATAATACTTAAGTACAAATATTTTCACCTTAAATGTAACCACCTTTAATGAAATTGGAGTACTTTAGGTCTCGATCAGCTAAGGCGTAAGGGTTGGGGGAGAGCCAAAACCGCCATTTTGGCAAATGACTTTTTATCGCTTAGCAGGAGAACACCAGCGTGCTGATTGTGTTTGTAGGGCTGGGTGAAGGAAAACAACATGTATGTTTAGTTAAAGCCTCAGCACCATCGAAGTAGAAACAGGAGAGTTGATGTGGTATAGTGTATATGTCTGCACCATATTGGCCAATATATGGTAGAGCCCCAAAGAGAAGCATCACGTGACTATATCCGGCGATGGGCGGGAGTGTTCAGTCGGTAGCGCGCCAGGATCATAATCTGAAGTTCCCAGGTTTGCACCGATGAGCTTGAAAAATCTGTCGGATGTGACATAAAACCATGGGTCCTTGTGAAGGAGAGCCATACCCTATGTACGTTAAAGAACATGCTAGTTGTCCATGACAGGAGGCTGTCCATTTGTCTCCCAACAGCTGTCCAGTTTGTCCCCTTCGTCCAAATTTCCCTGAGCCCTCGGGGTTCTTGTGACCTGGCCATTTAGTCCATTGTGTGCAAAAAAGTGCCGCTCTGAGGTGAAACAACCCAACCCATCCTGCGGTTCTTTCGAACAGGAGAACTAAAAGGAGTCTTCTGCTTTAGCCCCTTTCCACTATGTAGCGGTGGGATCGCCGAAGCTCAGTGCATCCTGATTACAGAAGAATTAGCATGATTACAGAAGATCTGGGCAGTCATTGTATATATTTTTAGCTGTGCACTGAATCAGTTGCTGTATATAGAATTATAAATGTGCATATATGAATAGCACATCCAAGTTTGTGATTTTTTTTTTTGGCCACGTAGCCAGTGATATCCTGACAAGATAGTGAGAGGTAAGCTTCAACGTATAACTCTCATACACGGTCGGCTAAAAAACGTAGCTGCTACAAGTACTGAAAATATATTACTTTTTCTTTCGTTCATCCTTTCCCCTTTCCCCTCTCCCGACCATTTTTTTCTCAAAATATTTGTTTTTTGTAACTCTCAACTATTCTTTGATCATAAATAATGCTTATTTTTAGGTAATACTGTACAAGATAAACCGTACTAATACTTTTGAATGTGTAAAAATTAAGAAGAGAAAATATCGATTTCTATGCCCCCTTTGTCATAACCTGTGATAATCAAAATCTGGATTATTTCTTAAATCCGAATTTATGGCCGAAAAGAACTTTTATCACTGAGTTTAAATGGATACCATGGCACGTTATTACGGAACTTATATCGCCCTCCAATCAAACGTTTGTTGGTTCAGGTTCACAATCCAACAACCAATGACCTTCAAATAATTTTGAACGCTGTAGAACTATTTTTATGAATTCACGCAGCATATGCAACAAAATTCAATCTTTGCACCATTTTATCTATGCTCACAACTTGGATATATTTTGTGTCTCAGAAACATGGTTCGATGATACCTACTCTGACGGTTGTGTGTGTGTTCTAAAGGTTATTCAATATTTCGCAAGGATAGACTGAATGCTAAAGGTAGTGGAGTGTGTTTATTAACAAAAAATTCATATCACTACACTGTAATATTAATGCCTACTCGTTTCAGCGAGTATGAAATTATTGGTGTTGAAGGAGGGAGTGGTAGACGGAGGAATGTAGGTTGTTAGTATTCGATCTATGCGACTGTGAGATTCTTCATTGCTATAAGAAGTGCAATAGATCCACTCTTTTCAAGGCATTTACTGCTTTTGCTTTGCCTATTCTTGAATATGTATCTCCTCCAACAACACATGATCTCTGACATCAGTCTAGTTGAACGTCCACTCAAATGGTTTATTAAAGATACCTCGACTGTCCAACTCAAGCTGCGAGGTGCGACTGAAAGTCACTCCTTGGAATGGAGAAGGTTGGTTCATAATCATTAACAACCTTTTCAATTCAAATCCGATCGAGCCATTAATTCATGTCTTGGACGCTGGCAGAATAAGGAGGCTTCCTCAGTGTATACATATTCCTCACGCGAGAACAAACTGTAAATATTATTCCTTCATATACCGAGTCGGTCGTGTTTGGAACTCTCTACCTCCTGATGTTGTGTTGTCCCCTACTTTGCGTATTTTCAAAGATCGCCTAAATTCAGTCGACTTGGCCAAGTTTCTAAAAATATTTTAAGTCTTAACCTACTTTATGTATCTAATTATATGTTCTCGATGTATATATCATAGTGTAAACCGCAACAAGTGTTAACCACATTGTAAATGTTTCTGATGTCTTGAGCGACGTTAGCATACTTTTCTGTACCTTCCTCTCAATAAATACATATATTAAGTAGTTTAATGTTTTAAATATATCCCTTTTAAATAAAGCCGTCCCGTGGCCGAGTGGTTAGCGCGCTTGGCTACTGATCTACGGGACCTGGGTTCGAGCCCCGGGTAAGGCATGGATGTTCGTGTTGTTTTTCTGCTGAGGTCCTGCCATCCTCACAGACCTTCTACTATGGCATATAAACTGACAGGCTCCTGTCAGACCTCTGTGGCAAGCAGCTGCTTGAGGGGGTATTTATTTTTTATTCATCAAATCAAATCAAAGTTTTTCATGCTTTTCGAATTTTTTAATTTTGTAATTTGATTACAGTATACAGGGTATACCAAAAATAAATGAATAACAAGACCTCCGGCCATTCCTTTCAGTTAATGTTCTGTTTCAGAAAAGAACACACCTCAACGCTGAAGAGTAGCAGGTGAGAGGTTATTTTGAAGGGTGAACAAAGCGAGTGGTGTGTTGACGGTATGCATTTATAACCCGTTCACTGATGCAAATGCCACCGTCCGTCGGATGAGACGTTAAGCCGTGGACCACCGTGTGCGGGAGAGCCCACGTTAAAGAACACTCTGGATTGCCTTGACTGGCGAACAGCCTGTTTCAGTGGTCCCCTCAACCTTCTCCGAGACTTCGGGGGTCCGGCTAACCTGGTCATTTAGCCCATTGTGTGCAAAGTACCGCTCGGAAGTAAAAAAACAAAGTAACGTAGCCCAGTGCCCGGACCCTACCAACAGCTGTTCTGGTGGGTCCTTTCGACGTTCTCTGAGCCTTTGGGGATCCGGGTGATCTGGCCATTTAGCCCATGGTGTACAAAGTGCCACTCGGAGGTAAAAAGCAACAACAACGGAGCCCCGTGCCTGGCTCCCATTCCCCAACAGCTGTTCCGGTGGGTCCCCCTCTACCTTCTCTGAGTCTTTGGGGTCTGGGTGATCTGGCCATTTAGCCCACAGTGTGCAAAGTGCCGCTCAGAAGTAACGTAGCCCTGTGCAAATGTCCTTGACAGTTAACTGTTTCGGTGGATTCCCTCGACCTTCTCTGAGTCTTCGGGTTCTGGGTGACCTGGCCATTTAGCCAATAGTGTGCAAAAAAAAAGTGACTCAGAGGTAAAACAACACCTTTTCTCTTTTCCCTCCCTCTCTACCTATTGCCCAGTGTTTAAGGGAGTGAGAATTGGTCTCACCCTGTATTCTGAACCTCTCTCGGAACTGTCTTTGAGAGGGGGGGGGGGGTAGGTGTCGTCTTATTGTGCAAAGTTATTGTCTTATTGTCTTATTGTGCTATTGTCTTATTATCTTATTGTGCAAAGAGACTGGCCCCCTTGTGCTGGAGAGCTCTGTGCACGTTAAAGAACATGCTGGTCCCTTCTCTCTTAGCCTTCGGGGTCCGCGTGACCTGGCCATTGTGCAAAAAATGCCGCTCAGAGACCCAACAGGTTTATCTCCACCCATTGTTTTTGCAACCCAGGGGAGTGGAATTCGGGCGTGCCCCCGCGACTCGGAACATTCTAGAGGGGGAGGGGGAGTCTCAATTTCTTACCCATTGTGCAAAAGGAGATTGCCTTACCACTCGGTCACTAGTGGCACGGACAAACACTGTGCAGGAGGTTTTTGCATCTGCGCATGTTTGGTGATTTTCGGCCCGGAATGATTCACGAGATCCCATTATTTTTATCCTCCCCCCTTCCATTTTTCTGACCCCCAAAAATTATTTTTTACCCTGATAGAAGGAAGTGTGGCCAGCCTAGGCAGCAGGCAGTTTTTTCCCTCACTGCAAGGACCATTGGATGGCCATGTGGTGGATTTAAGGCCCAGTTGGGAACCACTAATGGATAGCAAGCACTTTTCCCCTCAATACAGCAGAGGCCTTACGACGAGGCCCGTAGAGAGCAAGAAGTTTTTTCCGCACTGCACGAACCATTGGATGACCACATGGTGGAAATAAGGCCCAGTTGGGAACCACTAATGGATAGGCAAGCTCTTTTCCCCTCAATACCCGCAAAGGCCTTGCGACGAGGCCCGGAAATCAAAGGTACACGTGATCTTGTGTCACGCTCTGTTAAACATTCGTCCGGCGCATACAAGGGCACTGAAACCATAAATTGCCATCGTCGAGACAATTCATACGGCGCGTTCGATCCCCTCCCCCCCCATCATCTCTTCACTTACTTCATCCACGTCTCGTCTGCCCCGTCCACCGAGCCTTTGGGGTCCAGGTGACCCGGCCATTTAGCCCACGGTGTACAAAGAGTCACTCAGAGGTAATGCCATACCCCGTGCACGTTAAAGAACACGCTGGATGACCTTGATGGGAGGCTATCCTTTTTACCAAAACAGCTGTTTCTCCCGGACCTTTTCTGAGCTTTCGGGGTACATGCGACCATTTAGCCCATAGTGTGAAAAATGCCATTCGGAGGTAAAACAACCAACCTTTTGTTTTATCTTCCCCCTTTATAGAGCCAGGAAGGTCCTTTAAAACCCGTTTATAATTTCTCCCGACGAGCTTGGGAATACCACCGTCTGTTGAATGGGACGTCAAGCCGTGGAGCATAATGCGCTTATGGGTCGATGCTTTTCGTCACATCGGGAACCTAACGGCCTTACGGGACGGTGCAATCTGGTGACAGAGGTCCCTAATGGCCTTACGGGATGGCACACTTTGGTCTCCCGGGTTCCTAAGAGCCTTACAGAACTGTGCTACTTTGGTCTCCCGGGACCATAAAGCCCTTAGGGGTCGGTGCTGTTCGTCACGTCGGGAACTTAATGACCTTACGGGACGGCGCTCTAAGGGCGTTATCGTCTCGACAGAGCAAAAGGTGCCGTCCCATAAGACTCTTAGGAACCTGGGAGACCAAAATGTGCCGTCCCGTAAGGCCATTAGGGACGCGCATGACAGGATTGTACCATCCCTTAAGTCCGTTAGATTCCCAATGTAACGAAAGGACTGACCCATAAGGGCGTTACGGTCCCGGGAGACCAAAGTGGCGCCATCCCATAAGGAATTTAGGAACCCCGGAGACCAAAGTGTGCCATCCCATAAGGCCGTTAAGGTCTCCGGGACGCTAACGGCCTTATGGCAAGGTGCCACTTTGTGTCTCGGGTCCCTAACGGCCTTACGGGAGTGTCCCACTTTGATGTCCTGGGACCATAATGTCCTTACGGGTCGGTACTTTTTGTCACATCGGGAACCTAACGGCCTTATGGGATGGTGCAATTTGGTCACACAGGTTCCTAATGGCCTTATGGGATGGCACACTTTGGTCTTCCGAGTTCCTGAGAGCCTAATGGGACTGTGACACTTTGGTCTCCCGGGACCGTTAACGCCCTTAAGGGTCAGTGCTTTTCATCACGTTGGGAACCTAACGGCCTTACGGGATGACACTCTAAGGGCGTTATCGTCTCGACATAGCATAAGGTGCCATCCTGTAAGGCTCTTAGGAACCCGGGAGACCAAAGTGTGCCATCCCATAAGGACATCACATAAGGACGCCATCCCATAAAGCCGTTAGTGACACGTGTGACAGGATTGCACCGTCCCGTAAGGCCATTACGTTCCCGACATGACGAAAAGCACCGACCGTAAGGACATTACAGTTCTGGGAGACCAAAGTGGCGCAGTCCTGTAAGGCTCTTAGGAACCCAGGAGACCAAAGCATGCCATTCTGTAAGGCCATTAGGGACCGGTGTGACCGGATTGCACCATCACATAAGGCCGCCAGGTTCCCGATGTGACGAAAAGCACCGATCCATAAGGGTGTTATGCACCACGGCTTGACGTCCCATTCGACAGACGGCAGTATTCCCAAGCCCGTCGGGAGAAATTATAAACGGGTTTTAAAGGACTTTCTTGGCTCTATAATGGAGGAAGATAAAACAAAGGGGTTGGGTTGTTTTACCTCCGAGTGGCACTTTTCACACTATGGGCTAAATGGTCGCATGTATCTCGAAGGCTCAGAAAAGGTCCGGGAGAAACAGCTGTTTTGGTAAAATGATAGCATCCTGTCAAGGTCATCCAGCATGTTCTTTAACATGCACGGGGTATGGCATCACCTCTGAGCGATTTTTTGTACACCGTGGGCGAAATGGCTGGGTCACCTTGACCCCAAAGGCTTGGTGGACAGGGCAGAGACATGGATGAAGTAAGTGAAGAGATGATGGAGGGGGGAGGGGATCGAACGCGCCGTATAAATAGTCTCGACGATGACAAATTATGGTTTCAGTGCGCTCGTACGTCCCGGATGTACGTTTAACAAAGCGTGACACAAGATCACATGTACCTTTGATTTCCGGGCCTCTGCGTGTATTGAGGGGAAAAGGGCTTGCCTATCCGTTAGTGTTTCCCACCTGGGCCTTATTTCCACCATGTGGCCATCTGATGGTTCGTGCAGTGCGGAAAAAACCGCCTGCTGCCTACAGGCCTCGTCGTAAGGCCTCTGCGTGTATTGAGGGGGAAAAGTGCTTGCTATCCGTTAATGGTTCCTAACTGGGTCTTAAATCCACCACATGGCCATCCGATGGTTCATGCAGTGCGGAAAAAACTGCCTGCTGCCTACAGGCCTCGTCGTAAGGCCTCTGCGTGTATTGAGGGGAAAAGTGCTTGCTATCCGTTAGTGGTTCCTAACTGGGCCTTAAATCCACCACGTGGCCATTCGATGGTCCATGCAGTGAGGGAAAAAAACTGCCTGCTGCCTAGAATAGAGACACCTACTCCCCCCCTCAAAGACAATTCCGAGAGACGGTCAGAATACAGGGTGCTAGCAATTCCCACTCTCTTAAACGCTGGACAATAGGTAGAGAGGGGGGAAAAAGAGAAAAGATGTTGTTTACCTCTGAGTGGCACTTTTGTTTTGTACACTATGGGCTAAATGAGCTTCGAGGTCACCCAGACCACGAAGACTCGGAGAAGGTCGAGGGAATCCACCGAAACAGTTGACCGTCGAGGATATCTGCACAGGGCTACGTTACTTCTGAGCGACACTTTGCACACTGTGGGCTAAATGGCCAGATCACCCAGACCCCAAAGGCTCAGAGAAGGTAGAGGGGGACCCACCGGAACAGCTGTTAGGGAATGGGAGCCAGGCACGGGGATCCGTTGTTGTTGTTTTTTTCCTCCGAGTGGCACTTTGTACACCATGGGCTAAATGGCCAGATCACCCGGATCCCCAAAGGCTCAAAGAACGTTGAAAGGACCCACCGGAACAGCTGTTGGTAGGGTCCGGGCACTGGGCTACGTTACTTTGTTTTTTTACTTCCGAGCGGTACTTTGCACACAATGGGCTAAATGACCAGGTTAGCCGGACCCCCGAAGTCTCGGAGAAGGTTGAGGGGACCACTGAAACAGGCTGTTCGCCAGTCAAGGCAATCCAGAGTGTTCTTTAACGTGGGCTCTCCCGCACACGGTGGTCCACAGCTTAACGTCTCATCCGACGGACGGTGGCATTTGCATCGGTGAACGGGTTATAAATGCGTACCGTCAACACACCACTCGCTTTTCTCACCCTTCAAAATAACCTGTCACTTGCTACTCTTTAGCGTTGAGGTGTGTTCTTTTCTGAAACGGAACATTGACTGAAAGGAATGGCCGGATGGTCTCGCTATTCATTTATTTTTGGTACACCCTGTATATGGTAAAAATCGACAAGAAAAAAAAAATAAAGAAAAGAATGCCGATAGATAATAGCTGAAAAGATAAATTTTACTATCTTTAATTTAAATTTATTAAAATGAAGCTGGATTCTGAAAAGACAATGTTGAGTTTTTAATTTCAAAATTCGTAATTTTAATAGCGACAAGGACTCCTAAACCATACTTATGGTAGGTAAAATAAGACAAAGAGGGTTAAACAGACAAGCATTTAGATTTTTAAATTTAACTTTTCTACTGAAATTAATGTGAGAAAATAATTTTTTTTCATGAATTTTTTTTCTAGTACTAGATATTTTCACCCAGAAGGATTCAAATTAGCCACATTCAATAATGCGAAAGTGCATGAGGTGAAATCGTAGAATTTACGAAAAGATTTGGTGCTTGTATTGTATTTCATTTCCGAGATATTAATGGGTAAGAAGGAGAAAAAAAAACTGTCTACTGAGATGAACTTTGATTTCTAATATTTTTTCATTTTTTGACCAGCCAGCAAAACTATTAGTTTACCTGCAGCTTATAACAGAAGAAACGACCATGACATTCGGGGACTCGAACTCCAGAGTTGAAGTGAACGCAATACTGGATTGAAAGTAATGTGCTTCATCATTAATGATAGAAAACATTTTGAGTTGTCTCATTATCTGTCATAGCGGAAGAAAGGCATGTGCGCCTTTTTTTCTAGTATCGGTCTTGGCCTTGTGTGTCGATTTCCGAGCGTTTGCCTTGACTGATTATTGCCCCCAATCCGCTGCTCCCTTTTTATATATGTGATTTAGTTGATTATTGGTATCTTTTCATAGCAAAAGGAGGAAACATGGCCCCATTTTTTGCGATAAACTCAAAGGCTGCAGAAAGAGGAATTTTTCTTTTGGAATAACAGCAGGTGTCAAAAGATTGTCGATATGTTGTAGGGTATATAAAGTGGCATCATCGTTTAAATATTCATGTGTAGTAAGAGTCGCAGCTGGTTGGTAAGTTAAAATAGGTTCTGTTTTCCCCTGTATTTTGCAATTAATGTTTCAAGGAAGACTACATCTGGGGTTCTAAACTGGGGGGCATGAAGACATTCCATGGGGGTGTGGGTATGTGAAAATTTTTGTGTCCATTTTTAACTAGCTGAATGTACCCGGCGCTGCCCGGGTGTC
Organism: Ryuthela nishihirai; assembly: GCA_038380435.1. Taxonomy (NCBI): domain Eukaryota; kingdom Metazoa; phylum Arthropoda; class Arachnida; order Araneae; family Heptathelidae; genus Ryuthela; species Ryuthela nishihirai. The sequence continues at coordinate 13,056,883 of JAWZYU010000009.1, forward strand.
ACTTTTAATCTGTATATTCTTATTTTCACTGCACTAAAAGTAAAGTTTTTAAGTACCCGCCCCCCCAACACTTTAGCACAGTTTTTCAACAGGAAGAAATTTACAGTGTTTGCTTGGATCGTTGTTGACGTCAGCTATCTCATAGCCCGTGACTTAGTTTCTGCATAAGCTATAGAATTTTTATTTCTGTTACCACAAATTTTGCTGCCTTATGGCTCACGTGATATTCGTCCGCACGGTCCAAATTTCCTGCAGAAAGTCCCCCGCGTGCCCCGGTGATTGGTTTAAAAATCTGGTTTCCACTTGGCCTGTGACTTCTTTTCTACGCACTTGTGACAGCTAGTGGCTCACTTTTAATCCGCATATATTTTGTTGTTTCCTGCACTAAAGGTTAATTTCGTCGTCCCCCCCGACATTTTATCACAATTTGAACACGAAGAATTTCCCGGTGTTGCAAAGGTCATTGCTGAGACTGCATGCTCTCTCAGAGCCCATGGCAAAACGATCGAGATATTTATTTCGTCAGATTTTGGCATTCTGTAATTCCCGACGTACTTCACCAAAAGGTCCCGAATTTTTTAGGCGGGTTCCCCCTGCCCGATCCCATGTTGGGTTACAAAATCAGCTCCCTAACTGCAATGAAACGCCTCGATAATGCCTTTGAAAATGTGGGGAATCTGGCAACGACAGCAGATTTAAACGCTATTTTAACTCTTTACGTTCACAGTGAGGGAGCGGTAAATAGCAACAGTAAATCTGACAGCGATTCTCGTTTCCCGTAGGAACAGTATTGTAAATATTTTGGTTCTAGCAAGCCCCCCTTTTGAACTTTCGAACTGCAATTTTGCACTGCAATCCGGACTACAACCAAAAACATTCTCTGAAAATTTTGAGCGTGTACGTTGATTTCCCGATGAGTTATCGCTGCCACAGACAGACACACAGACAGACAGACTCACAAACAGACATCTTTTATTATATAGATCAGCGCTGTCCAACTAGTGGCCCGCACAAGGATTTTTGTGGCCCGCGAACAAAATCAAATTCTTCCTTGAAATTTTGAATAAATATCTATAATCCACTGATATTTTTTTGTCAACTTATATTACTTTACTTGATATGCAATATTCAACTTACTCACTCTATTTACAATTATTATTGCGTTATTTCAACTTACTCATTCTATTCTTATTGCCCAACAACTACGACCACAATGCTACAGACAGAAGACATCTACTTTTGTTATATATGTCACCGGCAAAGTTTGAAATCCGGCATTCTGTAGAATGCCTAAGCATTGTATATAATGCCTAAAACTAGCCGGCAATGTATGAAACGATTCATATTTCACACATTTCCTAGGCATTCTATAGAATGCCAAAAGGCAAATCGGCAAAGTATAAACTGTTCCCGGCAGTGATGTTTAATGTCGCAATGCGAGTCACGTGACTCTCGACGCTCGCCTCAAACAGAGAGCCAGAACACTCAGTCCAATTCGAATTGGCCAGTAAATGTTCCCCTGGGTCCTCTATAGGCTCACCCTGATTGCCAGATCCGCCAATCCCTAGTTTCGGTAAAAAAGAGCGCCGTAGTTGGTCACTTTGGACACCAAAAAAGACACCCTTCCATTTGCAAAAGCGCCCCCTAGCGTTGTAAGAGTGTAAAAGAGGGTTGCCTCAATAGGGATCCCAAAGTTTGAGAACCCTAGCTTCCATAGAAAGAGAGTTAAGGTAAAAAACAGATTAAAAAAAGTCATCAAAAAACGACATATCACAAGCATCTCGGAACTCCACTGAAATAGATTTGACAAGTAGTAAAGTGAAATGATCTGTAAATGGTAGCTAGGTATCACTGGAAGGAGAGCTATGCACTAATCCCCTGTGATGATGCATAGAACCGGCCAGGCCTAGCACCTAATGTCCGACCCCGCCTTCTCGTGGTGCGGACCGTTAGTAACTTTCAAAAGAGATACTCTCTTGTGGAAGTGAACGGAAGGGGAGGGCTGCCAGGTTAGTGTGGCCTACTGATCTGGACAACTATGGCTACTTTTCTTTTTTTTCTACCCTGCTGAGGAGTGGTCAACCACACAGGGTCCTGGTGCTGACCATATAAACCCACTGGACTGGAATGATATATGGCTCTGAGCTTGATTATGGATCCTGATTTTGCTGCACTGGTGGGCTTCTGTGGAGGGAAAATCTTCCGCTGTGTTTTCTGTTTATTTGTGGGTTGACAGCCCCAAGTGAATAGATTCACAGGATATGTTTATCAGCTGGTGGATAACCCTGAGCAGAAGTCATCGCAGGCACCTGAACCCTTTGCTTCTATTGGCATCGTCAAATTCTACATTGGAGGAATTCTTCCAGTGTAGATGGCTTCAGCCTTTAGTAGTGGGGGAACGGGTCTTTGCCCCATGTCTGCGATTAGGGGGCTGTTTGATATTGTCGGCATTCTCTCTCTCAATAAACATAGTTTCTTTAAACATCCCACTAACCATTTTCTCTCCATAGGTAGTTGGAATGTGAGGACTCTGCACAGAGATTTTTCTCTTGATGTCCTCACACAAGAATTCGACCATTATAATTTAGATATTCTCGGCTTGCAAGAGACCAGATGGACAGATAAAGGTCAGATTCTTAAAAATAATCTTAAATTTCTCTTTTCAGGGAGGGACGACAATAAGCATCACCAAGGCGTGGGTCTGCTCAGCAGACACGCTAGTGATGCTCTTCTAGGATATGAGTGCATTAATGAGAGGTTTCATACAGCAAAATTTCAAACAAGCGTTAAAGACTTGAATGTTATCTGCTGTTATGCCCCCACTGAGGATGTCGATGAGGATGAGAAGGATAGGTTTTATGAACAACTTCAGGATATTTTGAATTCTGTCAAGAAAGGAGATATTACCCTTGTTCTTGGTGACTTCAATTCTAAAGTTGGTACTGACGCTGACCTTTGGGGAGGAGTAATAGGCCCTTTTGGTATTGGTAGCTGCAATGGCAATGGGCAACGTCTCCTACAGGTAAGTAAACTCAATGGATTCATTGAGTGCGACATACATAAGTACACATGGGTTTCACCTGATGGGCTGCATAAGAATATGATTGATTACATATTAATTAACAGCGAATGAGCTAGTTCTGTTAGGAATACCAGGGCATATAGGGGAGCTGAAATTGGATCTGACCATTACCTTGTTAAAAGTGTGTTGCAACTTAAACTTAAAAAGTGTTGTGCTAGGGTTAAAAAATTTACTTTTAATACTGAAGCTCTGAAAGATCCAGTTATAGCCAAAGCTTACAATGATAGGTTACTTATTCATTATGACAGTCATGGTTTGCTTACCACTGAAGTTGAGGAAGAATGGGATCATTTTAAACAGGCTTTTTTGGACACTAACAGTACTCTTTTAGGAAAAAAGGAGCAGAAGAGACAGAATTATCTGAATAATAAAGCACTTGAGCTCATTTCGGAAAGAAAGAACTGCAGGAATGTCCTTAATCCTACTAGTCCTAATAGAAAACATTACAGAGAGCTTAATAAACGTGTAAAAGATCAGTTAGCTGCTGATAAGAATCTTTGGCTTGATGGCTTGGCTGACAAATCCGAGGAAGCAGTTAGACAGCAGAACAGCAGAGAGCTGTGCCAGAGAGTTAATGTTTTGGGTGGTAGAAAACGGACAGGTATACAGGGATTGAAGGATAAACAAGGTAAGGTTATATAGAAGGTGAGGATTCTGTCATGGCTAGGTGGGCTGAGCATTTCAGTGATGTTCTAAACAATGTAGTTAGTTCTACTCCCATTGTTTGCAATGATGACAGATGCATTGGTGGCTTTAATGTTGGCCCCATAACACAATCTGAAGTTATTTTGGCTGTTTCTAAACTTAAACTACATAAATCCCCAGGGGTAGATGAAATTACTACCGAAGTGCTTAGAGCTGGGAATGTTTCAGTTACCACTTGGATGACTGAAATTCTGAATATCTTTTATGATAAAGGCATGGTTCCTAAGGATTTTGCCAGGTCTATTGTTATCCCTATTTTCAAAAAAGGTGATCGCAGTTCTTGTGATAACTATAGGGGTATAAGCCTACTCTCTGTTCCAGGTAAAGTTCTTTCCATGATTGTGCTTAATAGAATTAAGAATCTGGTTGACAGTCAATTGCGTGATGACCAATGTGGATTCAGAAGTGGTAGGGGATGTGTGGATCAGATATTTTCACTTAGGCAGATTCTTGAGAAATGTTTAGAGTTTCAGAAACCTTTGGTTGCTAGCTTTGTTGATTTCAAAAAGGCTTTCGACTCTGTTGATCGTCATAATTTGTGGTTGATTGTGAGATCATATGGTATACCTGACAAGTTAGTTAACATAATGAAAGCTCTCTATAATAACACTAGTCGTGTGTGAGAGTTGGTAAGGCTTGTAGCAATTGGTTTAGCATTACTTCTGGTGTTCGACAAGGGTGCATTTTGTCTCCTTTTCTCTTTAGCTTGGTTATTGATTATGTTATGCGAAATTCACTTCAAGGGAAAGATTTTGGCCTTAAATGGGCTGGAGATACGAAAATTTCTGATTTAGATTATGCTGATGATTTAGCCCTTTTGGCAAATGATGTTGATGAGATGAACTCTTTCATTCGGGCTGTTCATGAGACTGGTAGTATAGTAGGTTTGGTTATAAACAGAGAGAGAGCTAAAGTGATGAAAATTGGTCAGGCAGACTGTGATTCAGTTAATCTGAATGGTTGCAGTCTTGAGCATGTTGTCACAGTTTAATTATCTTGGGAGCTATGTAACAGATAATGGTGATGTGCGGCTTGAGATTAACAGACGAATAGGGATTGCTGCCGGGACTTTTAAGAATCTATGGAGAGTGTGGAGAAATAGGCGTATACACCTAAAGACTAAAATTGGACTGTATAATAATTTGGTTCTTTCTAGGGTTAGTTATGGTAGTGAAACTTGGACACTTTGTAAACAAGATAACAGGAAACTAGATGCTTTTGATTCCAGATGCTTAACGCAGTATCTTGGGCATTAGGTTTTTCAACTTTGTAACTAATGATGAGGTTAGGCAAAGGAGTTTGCAACCTCCTTTAAGCAGCATATTTTGCAGAGAGAGACTCCGTTGGTTTGGCCATGTTGCCCGTATGAATAATTATAGATTGGCGAATAGGGTTATGAACAGTGTGCCTAAAAGCCTCAGAAAGAAGGGGAGACCTAGGATGCGGTAGGCAGACAATGTCAAACAGGACCTTGTTAGAATTGGTGTGCAGTGGCCAGATGCAGTAGATGTAGCTCAGGATAGACTTGCTTGGAGAACTAAATTACACGGTCTGGTTGGACCTCCGTAGCCCATGGCTGCTTGAGGATGATGAAAGTGAAATACGAGTATCCTAACTCGAATTGCAAACTTCGAATATTCAACACTTTACTGATTCGTTCTTACTTGGCTTTACCTCATTTGGGGCGTTTTTTATAATGCGGACGACAGATTCATTACAGGTTATGATGTTAATATTTCTGGCGGTAGTTCAGCAATGGTATTTTTCTCTTTTTTGTAGAAAAATCCCGTATCTTATATTTTGTACTTCTTACATTTTCACATGCATCTTTTCAATAAAAGCCTTTTTCATACTTTGCCGGAATAATATTTGTCATTCTATATAATGCCTAGGTATTCTATGCAATGCCTAAGGAAAGTATGTAATAATTCTCATATTTCATATATTGCCTAAAAACGCCGGGTATTCTATAGAATGCCGGCTTTTCATACATTGCCCGTAACATGTAGACTAGCTGAACGTAACCGGCGTTGCCCGGGTGTAACTTTTAATATGTATATTCTTATTTTCACTGCACTAAAGGTAAATTTTGTAAGTACCCCCCCTCCCCCCGACACAGATTTTCAACAGGAAGAAATTTGCCCGGATCGTTGTTGACGTCAGCGAACACTCCTCATAATCCGTGGCATAGTTTCTGCGTAAGCTATCGAAATTTTATTTCCGTTACCACAGATTTTGTTACCCTATGGCTCCCGTGATATTCGTCCGCACGTTCGAAATTTCCTGCACAGCGTCCTCCTTGTGGCTCGGTGATATTAAACATCAGGTTTTCACTTGGCCCGTGGCTTCGTTTCTACACAAATTGTGACAGCACGTGTCTCACTTTTAATCTGCATATTTTGTTGTTTCCTGCACTAATGGCTAGTTTTGTAAGTATCCCCCCCCGGCATTTTATCACAGTTTGAACACGAAGAATTTCCCGGTGTTGCAAAGGTCATTGATGAGACGGTACGCGCGTTCAGAGCCCGTGACAAACGATCGAGATATTTATTTCGTCAGATTTTGGCTTTCTGTAATTCCCGATGTACTTCACCAAAAGGTTCCAAATTTCATAGGCGTGTTCCCCGTGCCTGACCCCATGTTTGGTTAGAAAATCGAGTCCCTAGCTGCAATGGAACGCCTAAATAATGCTTTTGGAAATGTGGGGAATCTGGCAACGGCATCAGATTTGCAGCAGAGGATTTAAATGCTATTTTAACTCTTTACTTTCACAGTTAGGGAGCAGTAAATGGCAACAGTAAAGTTGACAGCGATTCTTGTTTACCGTTTGAAATAACATGGTAAATACTTTTGCTTCTAGCAAGTTTTCCTCTTGGACTTTCGACCTGAAATTTGGCACTGCAATCTGGACCACCAGAAACATTCTCCGAAAATTTGGAGCGTGTACGTTGATTTTCCGATGAGTTATGGCTGTCACAGACAGACACACAGACAGACAGACTCACAAACAGACATCTTTTATTATATAGATCAGCGCTGTCCAACTAGTTGCCCGCACAAGGATTTTTGTGGCCCACGAACAAAATCAAGTTCTTACTTGAAATTTTGAATAAATATCTATAATCCACCTGATAATTTTTTGTCAACTTATATTACTTTACTTGATATGCAATATTCAACTTACTCACTCTATTTACAATTATTATTGTGTTATTTTAACTTACTCATTCTATTCTTATTAACTACGACCACAATGCTGCCATTAAATTTATTAAATATTTGATAAGGTTTAGAAAATTTATATTGTTTTATTATTACTTATTATTTTTCGTGTAAATGAAATAATTTTTTGAGGTGACATGAACTGACTTTTCAATTACCTATCCTGCCCCATTCTTTTTTTTTGGCCCGCGAAATATTGGTGAAAGAAAAAATGGCCCGCGGTCTTGGAGAAGTTGGACAGCACTGATATAGATATAAATTAAAGGTCATAAATATTTGCCCCCCCCCTAGGTCAGGGGCCTGGGCCAAATGATCCTACTCTCCACCCCTCTATCTGGGCCTGATTACGTGTGTTTCCCAGGATTGCCATAAATGGGAATTGCTTTTTAAATAATTCCATGTTTCCCAATAATAATGCTGTTAGAACTAACTGATATGATGACCTGGTTATTTGGCAAACCTTGACGTTGTTTGACAATATTGAATTAACGAGATTCCTTTGGGACTTATTCCGCCAAACCAATTCCTTATTCCTCAGGGAGGAGAAAGAGAGACAAAGAAAACGCTGGAAGTGGCAGAATAATTTTAGCAGATGAACTGAGAAGTAGGAAGGAATGAAACTCACTACTGTGCTATTCATTTATAGTAATTAGGCATGTGTGTCACATGGTGAAAGCTTCACAGCACAACCACCAAAATCTTTCTTAAGCAGGTGTGAATTGCTCCCGCCTTAATTCAAATGGCAGAGCAACAGGAGAGCACGGTAGTCAGGTTTTTTTTCACACTTGCCTAATTACCATAACTGAGAAGGAATTCGTTTAGTGTATTAGAAGGACGGATGACACTTTCTCTCTAATCCTAGAAGGAAAAGTTTTGATTCATAACCAAGAATATTCAGTTGGAATACGAAATTCTGGATCCGACAGGTCCATCGATGTAAGAGGTCATATTTCAATCTGTCTGTGCTATGAACTTGAAAATTTGGGGGGGGGGGGGATTTCGGTTCGTGGATCTCAGAAATTTTAAAAATATTTCGGATCCAATGTAGCATTCAAGAACAATAAGCAAGGGCAGTCATAAGTCTCAAGTCAGTAGGGGGCCATTTAGGGACGTATGAATAATTTTGTGATCCAGAAATGACCTCTTAAATTTACTAATAGATTATTTAGTAATCGAGATTCTTTTTAGCAGCTTGTCAACTGGCCTCTCGGGTATTGAGGGCATCATCTTATATAGAAGAGAAAGTGGCGATAAATCCCGTCCCACTAATCCTCTGAGGAATGCAAAAATGAGTGGCTGTTGGAATGAAAAATAACGAAAAACGAAACACAAGTCTTTTGTAGGGGTTCATGGTCCCAACGCCAATCTTCTATGATCGTCACGGCAAACATAGGTCGGGGTGACTGTCGAGAAATCAAGAGGTAAAGAAAGCAGCGACTGATTTTACGTAATAGATATGCGCTGTGTATTTTAACTAGTTTTTGTGTTTTTATGTGTACTAAACACCTTTTTTTCTTTTCTTGTTAATTATACAGGTATAAAAAGAAACTGAGGTGAAGAATGAAAACGTATGGTTTGAATAGCAGCTCATGATATTTTGGTTATCTCGCTAGCAAAGTAAGTTTGAAAGATTGAGGCAAAAAAGAAAAACTGTATTCTTAGATTCTGTTTATTTCAAAGATGAAGTTGCTCTATACGTTGATGATCTGTGCATTGACATGCATAACGTATTCTACCGCTGTTGATCCCTGTCCAGAAAAAGAAGATATTTATCCTTGCTCTTGCGATAATTCGTTTGGAGATGCCGAAGTGATATGCACTGGACTTACTACTGTAGCCGAGTTGAAGAAAGCTGTAGAAGGAATAAAAGGTTTCAAAGTATACGAATTGAAGATTTTCAGAAGTAATATTAGCGATGTACCGAATGATATTTTTCAGGGGGCGAATATCACTCGTTTGGATGTTGTTGAGTCGGAGATTCATACCTCAGGGGCTCCGGGAGAACCTCAACTAGTCGGTCTGGAGAAATCACTTAAAATTCTAAATATATTTGGACGCGATGAGTTTTGGGTGGAAAAACCACCAATGAAAGCACTTTCCTTAGGGAACCTTGAAGAACTACGCGCTTTGCATGTGGAGTTCAACAATATACCGAAATTAGGGAACGAATGGTTTGAAAAAGGTCCAAGTGGTTTGCAAATGGTTGTGTTTTTCGCTGATAACATTGAAGAGCTTGGAGATAAAGTGTTTGTTAACCTAGTGAAACTTAACTATTTGATGGTGGCCTCGAACTTCAAGATCACTGCTCTATCCCGTTCGATATTTCCTAAACCAGCGACCTATCTGGAAACCTTGAGATTAGAGTAAGTTTATTATTTTTGCAAATGATAAAAATGACGGTGCTTATGCTTAGTTAATTCAAAGTATAGTATGTATATGTAGCGTAATAAATATAAGTGTTGTAAGTAAAATGCATATTCGTCACCGGCCACACTATTTTTCTTGCAAAATTTGTAATGTAGGGATATGTTAAAAAATAAATTATGTTGGGTAAAAAAGCTTAAAAGAATGAAAACTGTTCTGCTGAAGAATTTTATAACCAAGAGAGCATTTCTCATTTACATAACTTTAAAGCGAAACTGTGGTCCAAGCTTGAAGCATTTTGGTCTTAAGAAGCTAATTACTTGCAAAAATTTAAATACCTTTTCTTACAACTTTTAACTATAACCCCTCAACATTCGCAATTTAGTTTAACGATTTTTCAAATTCGCAATTCATTTAAGCAATTCACTGCTCTTTGATTAATTGTATGACATATTTGAAGTATCTTTTATGAAAACACGGCTTTAGTTTGGAATATTAAAGTTTGAAAAATGATATGAGACATTCATAGCGTATTACACAAAATCGAGTCACACACTTGATGATGATTTTTGACTGAAGATAATGAATGATACATTGACTGAAGGTAATCTTGCCGAACTCATTAAGAGAGCAGTATGAAGGAAGCGGAGGTTGCTGAAATGGCTAAACTTCAAAGCTTTGATATACTAAAGCTGCAGAAGGAGTTGATAGACAAAGTGGTGAAATGCAATTTTATACTGAAGAAAACCTTCAAATTTAAGAGCAAAATTGAGGCTTCATTTCGTATCTTCTACATTAAAACTGAAAATGAACTGTAGAAATCAGCGAACAAATAATCATCACAGAGGATTTTCATTCTAAATCCTCTGCTTAGGCCAGCAACAGTCCGTTTCAGTCGCCTTCCTTGGGGGATACGGATTAACCTTACCAACATACTGTACATGCTATACACCGAAGTGAAAAACATTATGACAAGCGCGTCTTTATGTAAATAGAAGCAGCTGCAGGTAAACTACGGCGCGTGTGAAGGTCATGCAACTGTATAAACAGCACCTGATACTGAGCTTTGTTATCAGTGTTATTCTTGTTCTTCAGATTTGAAAGTCAGCGGCCTTAAGTAACTTTGACAAAGGACAAATTGTAATGACCAGACGACTGAGTCAGAACATTTTCAAGACGGCAAGACTTATGGGGTGCTCATGGTCAGCTGTGGTCAGAACCTTCAAAAAGTGGTTTGAGGAGGAAAAAATATCCGGGGTTGTGGGTCGAGCACGGCTCATCGATAAAAGAGGTGAAAGAAGGCTATCCTGTATGGTACGAGCCAACAGAAGGGATACTGTGGCGCAACTTGCCCATAATTTGAATGCTGGTGATGGGTGTAATGTGTCACAACACACAGTGCATCGAACCCTGCTGAGAATGAGGCTGCATAGGCCGCTCCGAGTGCCCATGCTAACACCACCGAAAGTGCCTACAATGGGGACGTGAGCATCAAAACTGGACCTTGAATGATTGGAAGAAAGTCATTTGGTCCAATGAATCTCGTTTTCTGTTGCACTATGCAGACGGACGTTTACGTGTGTGACGTTTACCTGGGGAAGTTTTGGCACCAGGATGCACTGTGGGACGAAAACAAGTCTGTGGAGGAAGTGTAATGCTTTGGGCAATATTCTGCTGGGAAACCCTGGTTCAGTTATTCATGTGCAGGAAACTATGACATCTACCCACCTACCTAAACATCATTGCAGATCAGGTATATCATTTCATGGCAACGGTATTTCCCTCTAATAGTTCTTTCTTTTAGCGGGATAATGCGCTATGCCACAATGCCCAGATTGTTCGAGAATGATTCGCAGAACATGAGGAAACCTTCCAGATATTGTCCTGGACTCCAAATTCCACAGACATCAATCCAATTGAGCATCTGTGCTTTGTGTTGGAACAGCATATCCGCATATATGTATATGCGGCGGTTCAACAACATAACTAACAAGAGTTAAAAGGTCTGCAGGTAACCTGTTGGTACCAGATACCACAAGACACCTTTAGAAATCTTGTAGCGTCCATGCCTCGCCGGTAAGAGCTGTTTTGGTGGTATGTGGAGGACCAACATCATATTAGGCAGGTGGTCATAATATTTTGGCTCTTCGGTGTATGTATAAGACCAAGCAAATAATTTTCTACTATTTGAATGTAGACCATAAAATGTCCTGTTGAGTCATGTTGAAATAAACTGATATTTCTTTATTTCAGCCGTAATAGATTGAAGGAGCTTCCAGAAGATTTCTTTTCTGATATGCCAGCACTGAAAACTGTTGATTTATATGATAATGAATTTACCACTATAGCAGAATCCACGTGGTCTGCCATTTGGAATCAGCTGGGCCACATTGATTTCTACAGTAAGTGCATTATTTTCCAGTCGTGTATTGAATAATTATAATAACAAAATATGAATTTTAAACACTAAAATTCATGGAAAAATGAAGGAGAACAACAATTGTACTATTTGTTGCCAGATGTTCAGCAACCACGGCAATCCCCGGTTCCGTCTCACGACACTACCACGTTAACGGAAAGCCGTGACTAACTAGAGTCGAGGGCAAGATTACACCATATAGATGCATCTCATCCCCAACCTAACATGGCAGCAGTCCTGTAGAAGGAAAGCTAACCACCGGTAGAAACCTGAAATTTAATCTGTTCCCCGGTTAGCCATGAACAAGGATATGTAAATCCAAGTTCGCTCGGCACCCGGGGTGGGGAAGGAGAACAACAGACATTATTATCTGATGAATCACGATTTTTGGTTCATCGCCTTCCTTCGGAATATAATCCGGTTGATTCCCGCTGCTCCCATAGCGGATTCTTGAATTAAGGAGTGTTAAAAAAAAAGCAATGAATATTTCCAAAGTAATTTCTTTCATAGTGAACATTAAAAAAAAACTAATATGTGATAATACATTTAAAAAAAAAAACACTAAGCATTGATGGGCTCTAGTTATGGCCCGGGAGGTGGTGGTAGTGGGGTGCTCAGCAGGTCCAACATTTCCTGAAATTGCTGAGCAGGAAGATGATTAGTTCCGGCCAGGATTTCGTTCTTATTGCACGTGAAGTATTTTCATCGTTTCCTTTAATTGTTGTAGGAGTGTTGAGTCTCTCCCAACTCTTATTTAAAGTACACTGTATTATTAATATAAAGACTTATTTTCGTGATCTCCATTTCTTTCAACGTAAAATAACTTTGGCCTCCCACAGTTGTGCAAGTTCCACTCTCTGTTACTACACCTTCTGCTTCACCATCTACAGACCTCCTAAAATTTACAGCTCTATTGATTTCATTCTCTTCTTCCAATGTTGCTCAGGCCTTCACCTGGAGAGTTGACCCTGACACCTGGGGCAGTGACCACTTCCCGCTAACATATTTCCTTACTTCTCAAGGGCCGTACAACACCCAGAAGAACGTCTAACTGACTGGCAGCTCTTTCGGCAGATTTCCTCTAAAGGACTCAGAGCCATCGACCCCACTGACCTCCCAGCGCTTCCAAATGCATTTATTACTTCCTCTGGAGTTAGTGCCACCACTTGATATCCATTATAAGAGGCTGTGTATCATCTGACAGAGAGCACAAAGGCCCCCTCGTTGATCTGGGAACTTCCTTGACATTCTTCATGCCAGAAGGCTGCACACTGCCATTCACCATATCTTAACCGTAGTGAACAATATAGATGGAGATCCTTCTGTCTATGTATTCCCCTCGTAGTGACAATATAGTATGCATGTCTATGTATCCTACTAAATACTTTCTATGTATCTATAGTGTTCACTACGGGGATGTCTATGTATCCCCGTAGTGAACAATATAGATGGAGATCCTTCTAGCTAATGTATTCCCCTCCTGTGGCAAGTTTTCTGAAACTTCAGAGGGAAGCCAAAACCTGCCCTTTCTTCTCACAATCTTGCTTTGTTCCGTAGGTATGACACCACCAATGCTTTGTTCCGTAAGATGACACCACCAATGCTTTCATGCTGCATTTCACCACCACCCTTCCAATTGCATATGCTATGGTTCAGAGTATCTGTCAGCAGCCCAGCTTTGATGCTGATTCCAACTACAATAGCTCTTTATCTTTACTGGAAGTAATTTCTACCCTCCAGGCCTCGAGAAGCTCTTATGCTCTTGGCCCTGAAGGTATAAGCTATGCCCTTTTAGCTAACCTGTATCTTGAATCTCTGCTTGTTCTTCTAAAAGCCTTCAACCATTCTACACTGTTCCTACTTCCTGGAAGACTATCCACGTTACCCATCCTGAAGTAAGGTAAACCCTCCACTGAAACACCAATTGCTCTTTCATCATGCCTGCACAAGATACTTGAGAGACTTGTCCTTAGTCGATTAGAATGATACGTATAATTCAAGGGCCTACTCCTCGATTGACTCAGGTTTTCGAAAACGCAGTGCACTGCTGGCAACCTCATTGACTTCTTCTTCTCCTCTACTGGTCACTGGTCACTCTGTCTTTGAAGGACAAAAGACCATTGTAGCTTTCTTTGACATGCAGAAGGTCTTTGACACCTGTCCCACACAAACATACTCCATAGTCTCCATGAATTGGGAATCATTGGAAACATGGTGTGTCCTCAGCCCGATGCTCTTGAATACCTTCCTTCCCAGTTTGAGAATAGGGTGGTAATTTCCATTTATGCCGATGACATCTGCCTCTGGCTCCTTAGTCAGGATCCCAGCTATGCAGAACTGAAAAAGAAACCGGCGTGAATACAGTCAGTACATTCTTCAACACCCTAGGCCTCTCTCTTTCGACCAAGAACACTGTCACGATGGCTTTCACCAAGAAACGCCTTCCTTCCACTTTCACTCTCATCAAGATTGAAACTGACAACATCCGGGTCTTCAAACAGCACAAGTTCCTCCTTGACAAGAAGATGACCTGGAATATTCACATTTAACATCTCAAGTCCGTTGTCACTGTCCAGGGAATTATCCTACTTTTCCTTGCAGGAACCAACTGGGGAAGCTCTTGAAAGACTGCTGGTTTTGCACAGATACCTCATCCTCTCCTGCATCAATTACAGACCCTCCTATTGTGCGATGCTTTTGCAACCCAGCTGTAGAATGAATGGTGACAGAATATCTGTCACCATCCACCCTACAGCACTGGACATGTGTCTTGGACTCTATCCGAAAACTACAAATGCGTCTATCATTGTTGAGGCTGTGACTTGCCTTTCCGTTTTCATCGGAAGAGACATTTAATGTGTCATCTTTCCAGGCTCCACACCTGCCACTTTAACCATGAATTACTCAGTAAATTGCTAGATAAACCATACTCTCCCACCACCATGAACGCCATTGATTTCTTTGAACGAATCATTTTTCTGCTAGCTCTACAGCTGGCAATAACCTCTTTTCCGATCTACTACCCTGGAGGAACGGCTAGCTTAAGATCAACGTCTTTGTCCCATCTTTAGGACGAAAGAGCGACCTAAATCCTCTGATCCCTTGACCATGAGAAAACAATTTCTTTTGCCCATTACGATTGGTGAGCCGAAGTCTGCATAGATGGGTCTGTTGGCCAGGGAAGACTATCTTCAGTCTTTGCATTTGTCATCCTCGAAACACGCATCACCAGAAGATTTAGACTTCCTCATTTCACTTCCTCCACCAGTGATATCCCGGAATCTTTAAATTGCGTCAATAGCCTAGGCAATGGGAACTTGTCATCCTTAGCGCTATAAATAGGCCTGACAAACTCTTCAGAATAGGGACTCCATGACTCTCAACCCCTTTCTTATACAGGGCATCATGGAGATGTGTTTCAAACATACCTCTGTCAGTAATGTAATCCATTTTTCAGTTCATTTCAGGGTCCCTCCCTATATGGGAATACCTGACAATGAGCTAGCAGATCTGACTGCCAAAGAAGCGCTCCAGTCTAAGAAGTCCAGTTTCCCAGTCTAAGAGTCTAAGAAGTCCAGTTTCCCAGTCTAAGAGTTTGAGAACTCCAGTTTCCCTCTTTTTTACAGTGACTGCAATATTTTTGTACCACAGCTCATGAAGCTGTATTGTCTAGCTCAGTAGCAGAAGTGTTTCTATCTTTAGGTTCATAGTTGACCCTTCCAAAGGGTGACTTAGGAGAGATCTGTTTCTCCAGGAAACGTCAGAAACTTCACGAGAGCTGAGGAGACTCATCTCCATTGTCTCCGAGATGGAACCATCTATAGTAATTCCACTCTTCACACCTTAGTAGACTAAACAGCCCTAACTATTCCACCTGCATCAAGTCTCAGATTCTTACGCATATCCCTCAGATTCTTTCCCACATCCTCTTGAACTGTTTCCATTACAATGCTGATCGAGCGGTTTTCTTTCAGAAGCTTCATGCCATCAGAATCTTACTACAGCACTTCCCTCTTAGATACTCATTAGAACAAGAAGTTGCAGAGCACTGCATGCGTCTATTTATTGAGTTTTATGGAAACATCGGACTTTTTTTCTTTTTTGCAAGATCTTTAATTAAAGGATAAATCAGGAATGATTTCATCGTTGTTTTTAATTTACATTTAGTGTCGGACATAAAAATATGGTTCTAAAATAAAAATATACCAAGACAACTATTTGAATTTCAAAGCAGGTGGAGAAATTTGAGATTTAGTATAAGACGATATAAGACGACATGATATTCAAGGAGGTCCGGACCTACTGAAACCTCTGGTTACGTCCCTGTACGGGCTGCAGTGGTTAGCAGAGAAGCAATTCCTACCATCACTCGTAACTCCACTTTCTGTTGTGGCTGGTGTAGGGAGCCCCATATTGGAGGCTAATTTCATCACGATTTAACGTTAACTTGAACTCGAGGCGAAAAAGATGCTGCTCCAGGGCCCTTCAGCATTTTTATCATAGAAAATGAGAAAGCAGTCCTTTTAAGGACGTTTCTTCATTACTAACGCATAAAACACTAATTAGTTCAATCCTCATTATCAGTGATTCGAAAAAGTCAGAACCATTATGCAATGATTAAATCCAAATATCATTACGTACAGTAGCATAATTCCCAGATTAAGAGCCTGCAGAATTCAGGTCAGTGGTCAAACATTAATGATATTTATGAAAACAAAGTTATAGTAGAACAACAAACGAAGACTTATGACAAATTTCAACTTCTATACTACCTGGAGAAAATGCCGATAATTTTTGTGAATACAAGATACGCACTGTATGCCTTATGCGGTACATTAAATATGTTTGTTTGCTAAAAATACAAATTACTTTATGTACGTTAATATCATAAATTGCTTTAGCTAAGTTAAAATCACAATAAATTATTTTTTAAATTAATTAATATTATTTATCATTAAGTATTTAACAATTTTTCACTTTCTTTATAATAAAATTTTTTGTGTGAAATTTGCTTCTTAAAATATAAAAAAAAATGAATTACCCCTCAAGCAGCTGCTTGAGTACACATGTCTGACAGGAGCCTTATCAGTTTAATACGCCGTAGAGAAATTCTGTGAAGGTTGGGTTGTTTAACTTCTGAACGGCCCCTTTTTTAACGCAATAGGTTAAACGGCCAGGTCATCAGGGCCCCGAGGGCTCAGAGAAGGGACCTACTGGACGGCTGTTAGGAGACAAGCCATCCCGTCAAGGCCATCCAGTGTTCTTTAACGTGCAGAGGGTATGGCTCTCCCGCACACGGACCACGGCTTAACGTCCCATTTGATGGACAGCAGCCTTTCCAAGCTCATTGGTGTCCTCCACTGACCGTGGGCAAGGCGGGTAGTTTCGGGGAATTAAATTTTAACTTCAGCGCAGGCAGGACTCGAATTGGGAACTGCAGATTACTAGTCTGGTGCGCTACCCATTGAACCACCCCGGTCCTTCAAGTTCTGTGAGAAAGGCGAGATCTCAGCAGAAAGACAACACAAACATCCATGCCTTAGTCTGGGCTCGAACCCAGGTCCTTATGATCAGTAGCTAAGCGCGCTAAACACTAGACACTTTAGAACGTCGAAACTTATTATTAGTTCTCTAAATGTACACTCCATTAACTCTTCTTCAATACATTTTGGTATAAGTCTCACATAACATGAATTTTAACATTCGATATTCAATTTTAGGTGTTGATTTTTTTCCTGAGTATATTTTATTCCTGCAACACTTTTGGCTTTATGGTTATTTTCTTTTAAAAATTACTCCTTATAATATTAAAAAATTTTTGGTTTATCCATTGTTGAATTTCTTCAATAAGTGAAATTTTAGGCTTCCTTTATTGAAGCAATTTGTTTAAGCATGAAATTAATTGTTCGAAATCGCAAATATATTACTTACAGAGCATATTTAAATATTTCATTCAGTATCATAATTTCGATTAACATATCAGTTTGATTGCGGAGTTGCAATTTAATTTCTTGGTCTACAGTGAAGGAAGTACGTTTATAATTGAAACTATATAGAAAGTAATGCGCTTTGTTTGGGGCGCTATAGTATTTTATATATTAAGGGTGAGTGTATTTTGGTTTTAAGGATATTCAAAATCATAATGAAAAGCTTGGTTCTCGTCGGCAATAAGCAGCTCATGAGCGCCCGATACTTATAATCACATGATAAAGCTTATAGTACAACCATCAAAACCTTCCTTAAGCAAATGTTATATGAATTACTCTGCCTTAGCTCAACTGGAATGTAACTGAGCGGCGGATGGGTGTTTTTTTTTCACACTTACCTAATTACTCTAAATGAATATCACCGCAGTGAGCTTCATTCTTTCCTATCAAGGCAAATTATTTTGAATATTTTCATCTTTAATTAGAGAACGATATTTGCGTTGTGATTTAAAATGTCCTATAAATGAATCAATCTGCAAGAGTTGACTTTCGCGATGTAGTTGGCTTTAATTAAAGCTCGATTAACGACATCGTCTAATGAAATATGAGTTGAAAAAATGAAAGATCTATTTTTTTATCGATTTATTGCTAAATGAAAGTAAATAAATCTGGACGTTTTAGAATTCGTAGTACGTTAATTTAAATGGGAATTTAAATTTTAACGGAAACTAAACTAAGAAATATATGCATCTTATTTATTATTTGTAGGGTAAGGGAATGGCGCCATTAAAATGTTTAAACTCTTAAAAAATTATGGTTGAGTTGGGTTGTTTTACCTCTGAGCGGCACTTTTTTGCACACCATGGGCTAAATGGCCAGGTCACATGGACCCCGAATGCTCAGAGAAGGTTGGGTGAGGGGACCCACTGGAACAGCTGTTGGGAGACAGATGATAGCCTCCCGTCAAGGCCATCCAGCGTTTTCTTTAACGTGCACAGGGTATGGCTCTCCCGCACACAGGGCCACGGCTTAACGCCCCATCCGACGGACGGCGGCCTTTCCAAGCCCATCGGTGTCCCCTACTGAAATTGGGCAGGGCGGGGAATTTTTGCGGAGATAAATCTCAACGCTGACCCAGCTGGGACTCGAACCTGGGAACTACAGATTACGAGCCATAAAAAATTATGGTAAAGAAGAGCGAAAGAATGAAACCTCAAGTAGATAAACCTTCAAACTAACCAGATTATAAGTAGCAGCTAATCCATTTTCTTTCCTTTACTTTCAGTCTCATGGTAAACAATAACCCATTGAGCAGCTACTTGCCATTTATTTCGGAAAAGAGTCTGTCAGTATAATACAACTTAGGGCATATCTGTGAAGAAGGAAAAACTTCGGCAGAAAGACAACACATGATGAGAAACATCCATGCCTTGAACCCTCTCTCTTTCCACCGTAGCTAGACTTGGCTAGACACACTAACACTTCAGCCATGGGACCCTACCCAACACCCCCTACAAGAGAAGGCCATGCAACTACGTCACAGAAACATACATACTTTAGAGCCCCTATATACCAGGCCGACCTATCCGCCATTATTATGCCAACTGGTGACGTGACTTAGTGTTATAGTCAATGCAGACGCCGTGTGCGCCGCAGTTTTTCGAATCCTTAGTATATAAAAAACAATTAGTATTGGAAGATATTCAGCTGCGAATTGTCTAAACAGCTATAGGAAAAATTGCACAGT
Source organism: Ryuthela nishihirai (assembly GCA_038380435.1). NCBI lineage: Eukaryota > Metazoa > Arthropoda > Arachnida > Araneae > Heptathelidae > Ryuthela > Ryuthela nishihirai. The sequence goes on from JAWZYU010000009.1 coordinate 13,076,349, forward strand.
TTAAATTCCAAGCTGATACAATTAAAAAAAAAGGGGGTTGAAAGAATTCGACCGAGAACGTGCATTAGGCTTACAGCGTTCTATAACATATATTTCTGACTATTGCTTCTGTATTTTAATGTTAATTTATGTGATATATCGATTAGTAATATGTAGATGAATGATGGCTACATTGAAATTAGTAGTCATTCATCGTTTACAATTAAGTTTAGGTTGGTTAATATCATAAAATATGCATACGGCAAACTTCGATCGTGATGGCCGTAACCCTCCGCTTCCCGTGTGGGCATACCAAGATCGGCGACTACCGTAGTCGCTAAACGCCGATTGTCGCTGGTCGGCCTGGTATATAGGGGCTCTAAGCGTAGGCATGTTTCTGTGACGTAGGGTATGGCCTTCTCTTGTAGAAGGTGTTGCCCTACCCGACAGGAAATAGCCAGCCAATCATAGGATTTCTTCCTAGAAAAGAAACAAGAGCTTTTCACCATTGACTGATTGAGGAGAAATTGGCCCTTGTTGTCTCTCCGGATGCATGATTAAAAATAAATGTTGAAAATATTCTGTTATAATAGTAGCGAGACTATTAAACGTCTAAAATCATTGAATTACGCTTCTAGAAAAGGAAAATATCGAAATTAAATGATCAGGAATATAATAATTATTTTGGATCCGAGTCTGTACGCCCCTTTCCTGAATCCATCACTGGTCGAAATTCTGATAGTATCACTTGTTCCGGAGGCGATATGGCAGGTTTTTTCCTTTCAGCCACATAAGGAGTAGTTCATTTCAAAACCCTTTGTAACTTCATTGTGTATATCTTTAATTAACATCACTTGCTTTGATATTTTTTTCCCAGTGAATCCTATGGAGTGCGATTCGAGAATCAAGTGGATAACGAAGGGAGAATCATTATTCTTCAAAATCGATGGCAATTGTGTCAATCCTGAAAAACTACGGGGAAAAAGTCTCTCACTATTGAAACCATCGGATTTCGAATAATGTGAAATTTCATTGTAATATCAATAAAACTATTTAATATAAAAAAATGTGTTGTTATTCCTCCTTTGTGTTATAAAAGTATTAACCAGTAAGATTTTCTTAGTGTTTCAGCTAAAGATTAGAATAAGTGTCTCAAATTAGTTAGCTGCTGATAAGAATCTTTGGCTTGATGGCTTGGCTGTACAAAGCCGTGGAAGCAGTTACACAGAACAACAGTAGAGAGATGTCATCATCATCATCATCCTCAAGCAGCCATGGGATACGGAGGTCCAACCAGACCGTGCAATTTAGTTCTCCAAGCAAGTCTATCCTGAGCTACATCTACTGCATCTGGCCACTGCACACCAATTCTAACAAGGTCCTGTTTCACATTGTCTGCCCACCGCATCCTAGGTCTCCCCCTCTTTCTGAGACCTCTAGGCACAATGTTCATAACCCTATTCGCCAATCTATAATTATTCATACGGGCAACATGGCCAAAACAGCGGAGTCTCTCTCTGCACAATATGCTGCTTAAAGGAGGTTGCCGACTCCTTTGCCTAACCTCATCATTAGTTATAAAGTTGAACCACCTAATGCCCAAGATATTGCGTAAGCATCTAGAATCAAATGCATGTAGTTTCCTGTTATCAAGTTTACAAAGTGTTCAAGTTTCACTACCATAACTAACCCTAGAAAGAACCGAACTATTATACAGTCTAAGTTTAGTTTTTAGGTGTATACGCCTATTTCTCCACAGTCTCCATAGATTCTTAAAAGTCCCGGCAGCAATCCCTATTCGTCTATTAATCTCATGCCGCACATCACCATTATCTGTTACATAGCTCCCAAGATAATTAAACTGTGACACCTGCTCAAGACTGCAACCATTCAGATTAACTGATTCACAGCCTGCGTGACCAATTTTCATCACTTTAGTTTTCTCTCTGTTTATAACCAAACCTACTCTACTACCAGTCTCATCAACAGCTCGAATGAAACAGTTCATCTCATCAACATCATTTGCCAAAAGGGCTAAATCATCAGCATAATCTAAATCAGAAATTTTCGTATCTCGAGTCCATTTAAGGCCAAAATCTTTCCCTTGAAGTGAATTTCACATAACATAATCAATAACCAAGCTAAAGAGAAAAGGAGACAAAATGCACCCTTGTGGAACACCAGAAGTAATGTTAAACCAATTGCTTCAAGCCTTACCAACTCTCACATACAACTCAGTGTTGTTATAGAGAGCTTTCATTATGTTAACTAATTTGTCAGGTATACCATATGATCTCACAATCGACCACAAATTATGACGATTAACAGAGTCGAAAGCCTTTTTGAAATCAACAAAGCTAGCAACCAGAGGTTTCTGAAACTCTAAACATTTCTCAAGAATTTGCCTAAGTGAAAATATCTGATCTACACATCCCCTACCACTTCTGAATCCACATTGCTCATCACGCAATTGACTGTCAACCAGATTCCTAATTCTATTAAGCACAATCATGGAAAGAACTTTACCTGGAACAGGGAGTAGGCTGATACCCCTATAGTTATCACAAGAATTGCGATCACCTTTTTTGAAAATAGGGATAACAATAGCTCTGGTAAAATCCTTAGGAACCTTGCCTTTATCATAAAAGATATTCAGAATTTCAGTCATCCAAGTGGTAACCGAAACATTCCCAGCTCTAAGCATTTCTGTAGTAATTTCATCTACCCCTGGGGATTTAGGTAGTTTAAGTTTGGAAACAGCCAAAATAACTTCAGGTTGTGTTATAGGGCCAACATTAAAGCCACCAATGCATCTATCATCATGGCAAACAATGGGAGTAGAACTAACTACATTGTTTAGAACATCACTGAAATGCTCAGCCCACCTAGCCATGACAGAATCCTCACCTTCTATAACCTTACCTTGTTTATCCTTCAATCCTTGTATACCTGTCCGTTTTCTACCACACAAAACATTAACTATCTGGTATAGCTCTCTGCTGTTGTGCTGTCTAACTGCTTCCTCGGCTTTGTCAGCCAAACCATCAAGCCAGAGACTGTTATCAGCAGCTAACTGATCTTTTACACGTTTATTAAGTTCTCTGTAATGCTTTCTATTAGGACTAGCAGGGTATTGATTAAGGACATTCCTGCCGTTATTTCTTTCTGAAATAAGCTCAAGTGCCTTATCACTCAGATAATTTTGGCTCTTCTGCTCCTTTTTTCCTAAAAGAGTATTGTTAGTGTCCAAAAAAGCCTGTTTAAAATGATCCCATTCTTCCTCAACTTCAGTAGTAAGCATACCATGACTGTCATAATGACTAAGTAACCTATCATGGTAAGCTTTGGCTATAATTGGATCTTTCAGAGCTTCCGTATTAAAAGTAAATTTTTTAACCCAAGCACAACACTTTTTAAGTTTAAGTTGCAAGACACTTTTAACAAGGTAATGGTCAGATCCAATTTCAGCTCCCTTATAAGACCTGGTATTCCAAACAGAGCCGTCCCGTGGCCGAATGGTTAGCACGCTTGGCTACTGATCTAAGGGACCTGGGTTCGAGCCCCGGAATTAGGCATGAATGTGTGTGTCGTTTTTCTGCTGAGGTCCTGCCATCCTCTCAGATCTCCTACTGTAGCATATAAACTGAGAGGCTTATGTCAGACCTCTGTGGCAAGCAGCTGCTTGAGGGGGTATTTATTTTATTTATTTTATTCCAAACAGAACTAGTCCTTTTGCTGTTAATTAATATATAATCAATCATATTCTTATGCAGCCCATCTGGTGAAAACCATGTGTACTTATGTATGTCGCGGTGTTTGTAATAAGTGTTAGTTATTCTGAATCCATTGAGTTTACTTACCTGTAGGAGACGTTGCCCATTGCCATTGCAGCTACCAATACCAAAAGGGCCTATATTACTCCTCCCGAAAAGGTCAGAGTCAGTACCAACTTTGGCATTGAAGTCACCAAGAACAAGGGTAATATCTCCTTTCTTGACAGAATTCAAAATATCCTAAAGTTGTCCGTAAAACCTATCCTTCTCATTCTCATCGGCGTCCTCAGTGGGGGCATAACAGCAGATAACATTCAAGTCTTTAACGCTTGTCTGAAATTTTGCTGTAAGAAACCTTTCATTAATGCACTCATATCCTAGAAGAGCATCACTAGCGTGTCTGCTGAGAAGCAGACCCACGCCTTGGTGATGCTTGTTGTCGTCCCTCCCTGAAAAGAGAAATTTAAGATTATTTTTAAGAATCTGACCTTTATCTGTCCATCTGGTCTCTTGCAAGCCGAGAATATCTAAATTATAATGGTTGAATTCTTGTGTGAGGACATCAAGAGAAAAAGCTCTGTGCAGAGTCCTCACATTCTAACTACCTATGGAGAGAAAATGGTTAGTGGGATGTTTAAAGAAACTATGTTTATTGAGAGAGGAAATGCCAAAAATATCAAACAGCCCCCTAATCGCAGACATGGGGCAAAGACCCGTTCCCCCACCAATAAAGGCTGAAGCCATCTACACTGGAAGACGTCCTTCAGTGTAGAATTTGACGATGCCAATAGAAGCAAAGAGTTCAGGTGCCTGCGATGACCTCTGCTCAGGATTATCCACTAGCTGATAAACATATCCTGTGAATCTATTCACTTGGGGCTGTCAACCCACAAACAAACAGAAAACACAGCGGGTACCAGATAATTAATGTTTTGTGTGGTAGAAAACGGACAGGTGTACAGGGATTGAAGGATAAACAAGGTAAGGTTATTGAAGGTGTTGGTTGGTTGGTTGGTTGGTTGGGGTTTATTGGCGCATTAGCAAATAAGGCTATAATGCGCCAAACATATGTCCAAAAGGTAAAAGTATAAAAATCATGTTACTCCTTAACCAAAGTTAAAAATAAACGACAAAGAACAACAAAATAATAGATTTCAATAAAATACAACATGTAGAGCAACAAGGAACAAATGTAAAAATATGTTAACTGAATAAAAACAGAAAAAAAAACCCAGCTGTAAGCAAACAGGGTTAAAAATATAGAGTAAAAAAAAGAGTAGAACTACAAGCGATTAAAATATCTAGTAAATTTTAAGAATTGAAAAACAGCGTTAAAACAACAATGATCTGATAAAAGATGTCCGAGTGTAAGGGGCTCGGACGTAAAATCGTGAAAGTTAAAAAACATACGACGTTCGATGTTAAAACATTGACATGATGTTAAAATGTGTTTGATAGTTAAAATGGTGTCACAAAACTCACACTTAGGTACGTCGTCCGCCCGAAGAAGAAACGAATGAGTAATAAACGAATGACCTAAGCGGAGCCGAGCAAGTACAACTTCCTCTTTGTGATTCCTGCGGTAGCAAGACTGCCATGGTTTGATGATAGGTTTGATCTCAAAGAGCTTGTTGGTAAACTGTTCCGACCAAGATCTCTGCCACCCTGCCCGGAGCTCGGTGGTAAAACGCTGCCGGAAATCTAGATATGTAACCGGTAACGGAGAGTCAGACAGGGGCTTGGCTGACTTGGCAGCAGCATCTGCCAAGTCATTGCCCCTAATCCCGACGTGACCGGGCACCCAACAGAAATGGATGGTGGTGGTGGCTGCCAGACGATGTAGCTGCTGGCGGATCTTAGTAAGAACTGGGGAGGCCGATGCCTCACCGAGATCAAAGCCTGTAGCGAGCTAAGTGAGTCGGTGTAAAGCACACACCGACAATGATGCTTAGTCGCCACGTGGTCCAAGGCAAGGCTGATAGCGTGCAACTCTGCAGTGAAGATGGAACACTGCAGTGGGATCTGGTCTGCAATGATTACATCACAGCAGACCATGGCTGATCCCACTGAAGTGCCGGACCTCGAGCCATCTGTAAAGACAGGCAAGAAGTCCGGGTGCTCAGCACGATGGCTGGCAAAGAGTTGCCGGTACACACAGTCTGGTGTAAAGGCCTTCCCCGTCCTGCACAGGGAAAAATCACAGGAAGGGGAAACAGCGAGGTCATGGTGGAAGTGGCTCAGCTGTCGAATGTGCAACGCTATCGAGACTGGTGTTGATGTCTCTGAGGTAGCCTCGGACACGCAAACCAAAAGGATGAATGACAGTCGGCCGATTTGTATAAAGCATTTCCCACTTCGGATTGAAAACACAGTCCCAAGTGGGATGGCCAGGCAGGGATCGCAATTTAGAAGCATATTGTAGGGACAACTGCTGACGGCGAAGAGATAAAGATGGTTCGTCGGTCTCAACGTAAAGACTCTGGACCGGTGAAGTGCGGAAGGCTCCTGTGCAAACACGGAGAGCCTGATGATGGAGGGGGTCCAGCACCTTCACCACCGAATCCCGGGCCGAGTCGTACACCTGGGATCTGTAGTCCAGTTTCTATCGAACAAGAGCACGGTACAGGCGGAGCAAAGAACATCGGTCCGCCCACCAAGAGAGGGAGGAGAGGACCTTGACGATGTTCAATGCCCGCGTGCACTTGGACCTGAGATGACGTATGTCAGGTAAAAAGGTCGATTTTCGATCGAATATGAGACCAAGAAACTTGGTCTCCGCCACAACTGGAATGATGTTACCCCCGAGCCGCAGCTCGGGATTCAGGCGAAGATTACGCTTGTGGCAAAAGTGCACACAAGCGGTCTTCTGTGGGGAGAACCGAAACCCGTTTGCCGTCGCCCAAACCGAAAGATTGTTCAGGGCAATTTGCAGTTGTCTTTCAATGACCCTCATGCTGGACGATGAGCAAAAGATGCTAAAGTCATCAACATAAAGGGCATTGCCTACTGATGGAGGAAGTTGTCTAGTTATAGAATTAATCTTGACAGCGAAAAGCGTAACACTCAGAACGCAGCCTTGTGGCACCCCCTGTTCTTGGGGGTACGGCCGCGACAGAGTGTTACTGACACGGACATGAAAAGAACGTGTCGATAAGAAGTTGGAGATGAAGATCGGCATGTGACCTCTCAAGCCGAAACTGTGGAGGTCACGAAGAATGCCGAATCTCCAAGCCGTGTCGTACGCTTTTTCGATGTCGAAGAAAATTGACACCAGGTGCTCTCTACGTAAAAATGAGTTTCTGATAGCCGATTCGAGGCGTATCAGATGGTCAAGAGTTGACCGTTGCCTGCGAAAGCCACACTGGGTGTTGGAAAGAAGGTTATGGTGTTCTAAATACCAGATGAGTCTGGCATTTACCATTCTTTCCAACACCTTGCACACGCAGCTCGTCAACGCAATGGGATGATAATTGGAAGGAATCTTGGGATCTTTGCCTGGCTTGGGGAAGGCCAAGAAGATGGCCTCCCGCCAGGAGTCCGGAAACTGCTCCTCGAGAAAAATGCGATTGAAGAGATGGAGCAGCCGATCCTTACTCGATGGTGAAAGATGTTGGAGCATGGCATAATGGACATTGTCCGGCCCTACAGCAGAGGCACGAGAAGAGTGCAGAGCAAGGCGAAGCTCCTCCGCTGTGAATGGCCTGTTGTAAGGTTCCAGGCCATTCGAGTGGAAAGACAGCGGAGAGCGTTCCGCCCTGCCCTTCTGGGCCAGAAACTCGGGGGAGTAAGAAGAAGACGAAGAGATGGAGGAGAACGACTCCCCCAGAGTGTCGGCAATTGCTTTGGGATCAGCAATTGCCTGTCCATTGTGCTCCAGGATCGATAACGAGTGGGACGTGTAGTCCCCACCCATCTTCTGGACTTTATCCCACACGACCTTAGAACTAGTCGTGCGGGTGATGGAAGATGTATACTTGATCCAAGATTCCTTCTGGCTCTGGCGTCGGACGAAACGAGCTTTCGCCCTGGCGCGTTTGAACATTTCGAGGTTGGGGGACGTCGGATATCTCCGAAACAACCCCCAAGCCTTGTTCTGAACCTTATGAGCTGCGGTGCAATCTGGATTCCACCACGGTTTCGGAAAGGGAGGAAACCGTGTAGAAGTTTGAGGAATTGTTGATGCAGCTGCATCTATGATACAGTCCGTTATCTCCGCTACTGCCACATTGATTGGCTCCTGGCTGACAGAGTGGTCATCAAGCTCAGAGAGCAGCTCGAAACCACCCCAGTCAGTACGATCGAGCCTCCACCGCGAGACGCGTGAAGGGCTGCAAGGCCCCCCACGGGAGATGGTGCACACCACGGGGGGGTGATCGCTTCCATATGGGTTGTCCTCGACCTCCCGTGTAAAGAGTGGAAGGATCGAGGAGGAGCAGATGGTAAGGTCAATAGCAGTGAAAGAGCGGGTTGGGGAGTGAAAGTAAGCACTGACACCGGTGTTCAACAGGGAGAGAGAAGGATCCAGGAGCCACTGCTCCAGGACCCCACCCCTCCCGTTGGTGTCAGCACTGCCCCAAAGTGGACTGTGTCCGTTGAGGTCCCCCATAATGAGGAAGGGGGACGGCAGCTGCGAGACGAGATCATCAAGGTCTTCCTGGAAGACGATGCTCCCAGGTGGAAGATATACAGAGCAGACAGTCAGCAAGAACCCAATGAAGAGACGGATGGCTGCCGCCTCCAAGTCGGTGGTGAGGGGTACTACCTGGAATGGAGAATGGTTGCTCACGAGGATGGCGACAACCCCGCCAGCCGGACCATCTCCATCCCGGTCCCGGCGAACTAGTGAAAAGTGCCGGATCGTGGGATCTGTGACTGGCTGCAAGTATGTCTCCTGCAGGCACATACAGATGGGCTGGTGCGCCTGAAGGAGGGCCTTGATGTCGTCAAGATTCCTCTGGAATCCACGACAATTCCATTGTAGGAGTGTGGCCATCTCAGGACTTAGAAGAGTTGGCGGATGACGTATTCCTATTCAACTTCACCACCGCAGAGGACGGTTTAGTGAATAGGGGGTGGTCGGTATCCACGTCCTCGGAATCGTCCGAGGGGCATGGATTGGTGACCGCCCTTTGAGGAGGAGTGATAAGTTTCTCTTTTGGCCCCAGTGGGGGCCCCTTTGGTTTGGAAGGTCTTGCTGTCTGAGGACGGGGAGGAGGAGGCCTTCTGGTGGAGGTGGAAGGCTGAGCTGCAGGTATGGAAACCGGGGTTGATGTCGAAGTCGACACCACCTTTGGTTTCGCCTGCGTGAGGAGGTACTTCGCAGCTGGCGAGAAAGACTCAGTAGTTGGTACACTGATGTCAGTCTGCACCGCAACCGAAGTCATTGGAACGATGGGCTTTCCAATGACTGCACTGGCATAGGAAACCTTGCCAGGCGGGGTGGGCAGTGCAGCAAGCTTTCTCGCCTCAGCCTATGAGATATTGTTGATGACTTTGAGACTTTCCTCCTTCCACTTCCAACAGTCGCGGGAGTACGCCGGATGTTCGCCACTGCAGTTCACACAGCATGCGTTTTCTGCTGTGCAGTCAGGATCGAGATGATCCCTACTGCCACAGCGAGCACAGGTGGGCTTGCCCCTGCATGCTGTGCTTGCATGACCGTATATCTGACACTGAAAACAGCGAAGAGGGTGGGATATACGGCGAACCTCACAATGTAAGTAACCTGCCTTGATGGAAGAAGGCAGGAGTGGCGTATTAAATGTCACAATCAACACCCGGGTGGGTGTCAATTTCCCATCACGGCGTGTCAAAACCCGGTGGACCACTGTTACTCCTTGAGGTGTGAGCTCCGAGAGGATTTCCTCCTCAGTGACTTTGAGGAGGCCCCACTCGGTGATCACACCCCGAGAGGAATTCAAAGTTTTATGGGGAGTGACTTCGACAGCCACCCCACCAATTTCTTTAACTTTCAGGAGCAGTTCTGAGTGTTTGGAACAAGCGGTCTCAACTTGTAAGTCGCCAGATCGTAAGCGCTTTACGGATTTCGGTTCTCCCGCAAGACCTTTCAAACCTTTATTCACAAAAAAAGGGACATGTCTCCAAGCACCTGATCACCAGTGGAGTGGATGATCAGGAACTTCGGGAACGAAGACACAGACACAGAAGACGACGGCAGTGATAACGTAGACGAAGAAGAAGACGGGGATTCATGTCGAGCCCTCTTGTTGGCAGTGATCGCATTTTCATCATTCACTCTCATGTTTGGTTTTGTGTGGTTCAGTGCCCGCTGTCCCCACCCTCCACGGAGCCCAACAAGGGGACGCCCAGTCGGGCGCCAGGGCTACGCAGGCACTATACCCACACAGACAGTGAGCCAAGCCCTCACAAATAAATGTAAGGAAAATGAAAAGCGAAATGTGCAGAACGAAAACGTTCTACACAAAAGAAACAAAGCTTAAAATAACAAAATTGTGAATGGCCAAACTGGCCTCACAAAGAAAGGATAACGACAAAAGGAAAATAATCTGTGAGGAGACTTGTAAACCTGTACCCGGACCGTGGGCAAGGTTACTCACCGCTCTGCACGGTTGACCCTAGCAGGACCTGCCCACCAGCCGATTGCTCCTGTGGGGGCCACCCCAGGAGCTCCCGTTTACCGGAAGCTGAGGCCAAAGCAGTGTATAGCAGAGGCCCCGGAATCCGCTGCCCAGCCAAGCGACAGACAGGCTCCCCAATGGCAAGATGGCCAATGGGGACCACACCAGTCATGAGCTGAGGAGAGAAGACGATGACCCCCGAGCAACTATCAGGATCCTCCTTTCCTGGGGCACGGGTCTCCGCGCACGGCAAACACGCGGACGAGCGTTTAGGACCCTGCGAAGGTAACCGAGCCAGCGGAACCTTCACAGGGTGGTCCCCCTCACCGCGTACAGGCGCTCACACCGAGGGGGTATAGAAGGTGAGGATTCTGTCATGGCTAGGTGGGCTGAGCATTTCAGTGATGTTCTAAACAATGTGGTTAGTTCTATTCTCATTGTTTGTAATGATGATAGATGCATTGGTGGCTTTAATGTTGCCCCTATAACAGAATCTGAAGTTAGTTTGGCTATTTCTAAACTTAAATTTCATAAATCCCAAGGGGTAGATGAAATTACTACGGAAATGCTTAGAGCTGGGAACGTTTCAGTTACCACTTGGATGACTGAAATGTTGAATATCTTTTATGATAAAGGCGTGGTTTCTAAGGATTTTACCAGAGCTATTATTATCCCTATTTTCAAAAACGGTGATCGCAGTACTTGTGATAACTATAGGGGTATCAGACTACTCTCTGTTCCATGGAAAGTTTTTTGTATGATTGTACAATGCAATTAGGAATCTGGTTGACAGTCAATTGCATGATGAGCAATGTGGACTCAAAAGTGGTAGGGGATGTTGGATCAGATATTTCCACTTAGGTAGATTCTTGAGAAATGTTTAGAGTTTCAGAAACCTTTGGTTGCTAGCTTTGGTGATTTCAAAAAGGCTTTCGACTCTGTTGATTGTCATAATTTGTGGTTGATTGTGAGATCATATGGTATACCCGACAAGTTAGTTAACATAATGAAAGCTCTCTATAGTAACACTGAGTCGTGTGTGAGAATTTGTAAGGCTTGTAGCAATTGATTTAGCATTACTTCTGGTGTTCGACAAGGGTGAATTTTGTCTCCTTTTCTCTTTAGATTGGTTATTGATTATGTTATGCGTAATTCACTTCAAGGGAAAGTTTTTGGTCTTAAATGGGCTGGAGATACGAAAATTTCTGACTTAGATTATGTTGATGATTTAGCCCTTTTTTTTTAATGGACTGGAGATACGAAAATTTCTGATTTAGATTATGCTGATGATTTAGCCCTTTTGGCAATGATGTTGATTAGATGAACTCTTTCATTAGGGCTGATGATGAGACTGGTAGTAGAGTAGGTTTGGTTATACACAGAGAGAAAACTAAAGTGATGAAAATTGGTCAAGAATCTGTGATTCAGTTAATCTCAATGGTTGCAGTCTTGAGCAGGTGTCACAATTTAATTATCTTGGGAGCTATGTAACATATACTGGTGATGTGAGGCATGAGATTAACAGACGAATAGGGATTGCTGCTGGGACTTTTATGAATCTATGGAGAGTGTGGAGAAATAGGCGTATACACCTAAAGACTAAAATTAGACTGCATAATAGTTTGGTTCTTTCTAGGGTTAGTTATGTTAGTGAAATGTGGACACTTTGTAAACAAGATAACAGGAAACTAGATGCTTTGATTCTAGATGCTTACGCAGTATCTTGGGCATTAGGTGGTTCAACTTTGGAAGGAATGATGAGGTTAGGCAAAGGAGTCGGCAACCTCCTCTAAGCGGCATATTGTGCAGAGAGAGACTCCGCTGGTTTGGCCATGTTGCCCGTATGGATAATTAAAGATTGGCGAATAGGGTTATGAACAGTGTGCCTGTCTCAGAAAGAGGGGGAGACCTAGGATACGGTGGGCAGACATTGTGAAACAGGACCTTGTTAGAATTGGTGTGCAGTGGCCGGATGCAGCAGATGTAGCTCGACAGATATGCTTGGAGAACTAAATTGCACGGTCTAGTTGCACCTCCGTAGCCCATGGCTGCTTAAGGATGATGATGATGATGATGATAATTTAAACTCCTTGAGAAGACTTTAATATGATGAATTTTGGGTTGTTTTACCTCTGAGCGGCACTTTTTTGCGCACGATGGGCTAAATGGGCAGATCGCAAGGACCCCGAACACTCAGAGAAAGTTGAGTAATGGGATAGAAGAGTGCTACAGCCATAAACCTTTGGGTTTGTGAGAACACTGTGGAATTTTGTTTAGTTCGCCGAGCACGTTGTTTCCCTTTTTTTATTTGTAATAAGATAATATCATGATTACAATAGAACATATTACTTCAGGATAGCACAAATTACCTTCTCGGGCAGCGTGATTGAAATATCTGCAAAAATCACTAGGTTTTTTATCTTCGGGGTTGCTTTTTACTTTGCCTTGCACGTTAGTTTAGAAAAGAAATGGTATCAAAGTAAAGAATTATTACGTTACATTTAAGCCGAGATAAAACTGTATGCACCTTTTTCTCCCTCTGCGAATAGCAACAGATGTTTAGTGATAACTTACGCTTTGAAAGAAATGGGCCAGTGTATCAGAATACTAAGATTTATAAAGTGAAGCTGCTGGCAAGTTTGAAAATCGATTGATCTATTTTCTTTGCAACTCGTATTTTTAGGAACTTTTAATTGACTGCTTAAGATTAATTGACTGCTAACAAACCTCGGTTTGTTTGGAATAATTTTTTAAACTCGCAAACTTTATCTTTTTAATATAAAGTAAAGAAAATATAAGGCACACTAATAGTGTCTTATGATTTCTTTCTTCTGGTTATCGATATAATTTTTTTTAAAATATGGAAATTTAAATTATCCTAAAGCGAATCTATTGTGCAATAAAATAATCGGTCTGTATAGCATTTTAATAATCTCAACACTTTTATGCAAACAATGATTTATGTACGGCTTTCTCCCATAATATCAGATTTACAGAAACTGATTTTGCATTGCTAACTATTCTGTTTTTATCGTACTAGCAGAATTGCCAGGTGCCGGCGTTGCTCGGGTATTAATAAAATGACTCAGTGTAGCAAGCTTGCTACACTGAGTCATTTTATTAAGAGGGAAAACGGTACATGCAATTTTATCTCGGCTTAAATGTAACGTAATAATTCTTTAATACCATTTCGTTTCCAAATTAACGTGGAAGACAAAGTAAAAAGCAAGCCCGAAGATTAAAAACCTAGTGATTTTTGCAGATATTTCAATCACGCTGCCTGAGACGGTAATTTGTTCTATCCTGGAATAATATGTTCTATTGTAATCATGATATTAACTGATTACAATAGCTTGGCTCGAATGTGATGATCTGCAACAGAATATGATCGCTACTGGAAATCAAATTTAATGTTTATGGTTTGGTATTATAAGTATCTTACGTTGAAATACTAAAACAGCAATGTTATGTTTTGCTTACAGTCCGGGATCTAGCAAAAAACAGAGGGCGAGGGGGCAAGTGACGCAATCTAGTTGCAAAAAAGGTGAAATGAGGCGAGCCAAGATACTACTTTTCCATTGCAGTATAATATCTTCCCTTCCTCTTTAGAGGTCATTGAAATATTTCTTGGAAAATGGGTAAAACATTGCGCAAGTTCATTAATTTGTTGCCTTCATTACCCTTACTAGCATTCTCCAGGGGGAGAAGGGGGCTTGACCACTTTGCCGCCCCCTAGATCTGGCACTGGCTTGTTATCGTTTGAAATAAAATACAGCCCAACGAATATCAAAAAGTAACTGATTTAGCTGCGGTATGATTTACTTAAAATGAAATAATGAAATGTGGTTCAATTATCGAAAAAAGCAGATTTACCCTGTGTTTTCCGAGTCTTAAACTGTCTAAAATATATACTAGATGACGCACCAGTATATGACAAAATTTCATTTGACATAAAAAGTCTTTGCGATTAATTTCCATGAGATTTTTCCTCTCTTTTTTTGAGGGGGGAGACATATTTTGAAGAATACATCATCCATAACTGTGTGGAACAGTCTGATAAATATGCCCAACAAATATGAAAAATACAGTAACCTGTTAGATAATTTGTTCTGTGTCCGAAAGAGAACAATGAAAAATCCTTAATTAAGCATACGAAGATGAAATATAAAGGAAAAATATCACTTTGATATCATCAAGACATATGGAATTCCACCGAGTTACACTGCTCACAAAAATTAGGGGATATTTCAAAATGAATATGAAGCGATAAAAAAAAGAAGCATTTGAATTGTTTTTATTAAACAAGAACATCAGAAAAGCAAACAACAAGTCAAAGAAAGTTGTTCGATTATGCAAATGAGATGCAAACCAACTTTGATGTCATTAATGAAAATGCACTATATAAAAGGCTGAAAGTACTGGAGTATCTGTACGTTCCCTGATCTTGAAAGTGTACATCCTGCAATTTCCCAGCCCTTGCAATGTCCCTGCAACACGATTTGTCCGAATGCGAAGCCTGGAGAGCCATAGGACGTCTTGAAGCTGGTCAAACACAGACGACAGTGGCAACAGCACTTGGAACATCCCAAAGCGTGATTAGCAGACTGTGGAATTGCTTTCAAGAGACTGGCACAGTACGAAGAAGACGAGGGCAGGGTCGCCCATCTGCCACAACAGCAAGAGATGACCGCTACTTGAGCTTATTGGATTGGATTGGATTGTTTTACCTCTGAGCGGCACTTTTTTGCACATCATGGGCTAAATGACCAGGCCACAAGGACCCCGAAGGCTCAGAGAAGGTTGGGGGAGGGGACCCACTGGAACAGCTGTTGGGAGACAGAGGGTAGCCTCCCGTCAAGGCCATCCAGCGTGTTCTTTAACGTGCACAGGGTATGGCTCTCACGCACACGGGGCCACGGCTTAACGTCTCATCCGACGGACGGCGGCCTTTCCAAGCTCATCGGTGTCCCCTACTGACCGTGCGCAGGGCGGGGAAATTTTGAGGAGATAAATCTCAACGCTGACCCAGCTGGGACTCGAACCTGGGAACTACAGATTAAGAGCCTGGCGCGCTACCGACTGAGCCACCCCCGCCCCGACCTTATTGGGAAGAAGGAACATGCGCAGTAATGCAACAGAGCTGCGGGGACAGTTTCTTTCTGCCACTAGACGACAGATATGCATCCAGACCATACGAAATCGGCTCCATCGTGTTGGACTGCATGCCCGGCGACCAATGGTATGCATTCCGTTATCTGCTGAACACCATAGAACCCGTAGAAGGTGGGCTGATGAGCATCGTCATTGGACCCGTGATGAGTGGTCAACTGTCCTCTTCTCTGATGAGTCACGGTTCAGTCTGCAGCCTGACAATCATCATGTCCTGATCTGGCGTGAACGAGGAACACGGGAGAATCCCCGTTTCATGCGAGAAAGGGACTCCTTCGGTGGTGGTGGAATCATGGTGTGGGCTGGCATCAGCATTGATGGTCGTACCAACCTCCACGTCATCAGAAAGGATCGTTGACTGCTGTCAGATATCGAGATGAGGTCCTGCACCCTATAGTGGTACCCTACGCTGGAGCAGTTGGAAACAACTTTCTTTTCATGGACGATAATGCAAGGCCCCACCGTGTGCATCTCGTCAACAACATGCTTAAGGAGGCAGGAATCGAACGCATGGACTTTCCTTCACATTCTCCAGACCTGAATCCCATTGAACATGCTTGGAATGCACTGGGAAGACGTCTGGCAAACCGTCCAATGCCTCCCACAACACCTCTTGAGCTGGACGTTGCCTGGAGCAAGAGTGGCAGAGGATCCGACAAGAACTGCTGGACATTCTGATCCTGTCCATGCCCCATCGCTGTCAGTGTGTTTTGGCAGTCTTGGGTGACCATACACCCTAATGAACAATAAATGTGTGCCACTCTCGTCCAGTTTGACATGCTTCTGTTCACCCCCACTAATATGTCCCTTGCTACTCAATCACGTCAATTGAGTTTGCATCTCATTTGCATAATCGAACAACTTTCTTTGAATTGTCGTTTGCTTTTCTGATGTTCTTGTTTAATAAAAACAATTCAAATGCTTCTTTTTTTATCGCTTCATATTCATTTTGAAATGTCTCCTAATTTTTGTGAGCAGTGTATTTACAATATAAATAAAAGTACATTGGCAGAGCTTGGATACCTAGATGATCATGAAGCAATTTCTTCTTTGGTTAATAGAGGCCAGAGCTCAACATTTACACTAAGTGATCCACTGCTTCAAGCGAAAAGAAATTACAGTTTAGTATTTATACTTAAACATAGAGTATATATGTTTTTTTAGATACTTTGCAAAAATATTTCTTAGAGCGATTAGTTTTTAGGTTGTCTGCTTAAATTTGTTATAAGAGGTTTTGACTGTATAGAATTTTCATCGACATTTTGAACTTGTTCCTCTCCTGATATCAATCGCCCCATGGTGTGGTAGGCAAGGGTAACCTAGAGACGAAAAGCTAAAAAATGCAACTTTTTCTCCAATTCCTGGAAGCGTTAGTGGTAGTCTTTACTGATTGCTTCATACTGAAAGTTTAGAGTAAATGGAAATGCGTTACTGGAAGGATAGCATTGAGAAATTTTCTTTTTCAGATTTGACAAGGTGCCACGTGAATGATGCAGGATAATGTCCATGTTAAGTGGGATTAATAGGATTAACCATAATCGTAAGGAAATACAATGCTATCTCGCATACATAGCTGCAATCATAACCAAACATTTCTGCTTTAAAAGATTGATTTACCTGGTTACTCACTGGATATGAATTCTTTGGAACCAATGTGGATATTTTGCAGCATCCATTACAGACGCAGTCCTGGAGGTGCAAACTTCTTTGGCCAAAGATTCAGCTTTCAGGAATGATGAAAGGTTCAATCATAAACTGCTGCAAAGTTGTTCATATTATCATGTTTGCATACTGTGAAAGTTAGAACTGAGGCATTGAATTGACGTTTTACAGAGAAGTATAAAAAGCGCTTTTTGAATGACTGCTTTTGCACTTCTTTGGAATTAAAAAAAATACCGATTCCCGAATGCATCGTTAGCGTTTCTTTTACAGCACGCGTATACGGTAATGGGTATCCACATCCAACCGCCCCACACTTTCTGGCTATTTTTCTTATTACCTGAGCCTCAGAAGCAAAACTACTTTAGAATATTGGATATATAATATCCCTTGTGGATCGATCTACGCAGAGATTATCCGTCATCAAGGCCAGATCTAGGAGGTGGGGACCAAGTCAGTCATGGCACCCCCATTTGAAGATGCTAGTACAGGTAATGGAGGCAAAAAGTTTTAAACTTGTCATATTAGAAGAATTTTTTAATGACATCTAAGACGGAGGGAATGTTACACTGAAATCCATTCTCTTGAACCCTCATTTTAAGTTTTTCTGGCTTGATTGCAGCACTTGAATCCCTCCCATCCTTGTTCTCTTCTCGATCCTGGCATCTCCGTTGTTAATGGGCACATTGCATATAATATAGGTAAATTTTGTTGGGTTGTTTTATTTCTGAGCGGCTTTTTCTGTACACAATGAGGTATGGCTAAGTCCCAAGGATACCGAGGGCTCAGAGAAGGTTGAGGAAGGGATCCACTAGAAAGCTGCTGGGAATATAGATGGTAGCCTCCCGTCAAGGCTATCCAGAGTGTTCTTTATCGTGCACAAGGTCTCCCGCACACGGAGCCGCGGTGCCACGTGCGTTTGACTGCGGCCTTATAAAGCCCATCGGTGTCCACTAGTGACCGAGGACAGGATGGGAGTTTCAGATCAAATAAATTTCAAAGCTGGCGCAGCTGGGACTCGAATCTACGAACTGCAGATTACGAGCCTGGTTCGCTACCTACTTAGACATCCGCTGCAGTATAGGTAATAGTATAGCAGTAAGGGTTGAAGTGACAGAAGTAATAGGTTAGATGACATCCTAGCTCAATTTTTCTAATGTATGATGAATAATAACTGTAAGAGAGTGAAAGCCAGCTGTGTCATTTGGCATGGACCTTGAGATTCAAAGGGCTGAAAAGTTTGCCAATTACTGACGAAGTTTCAGATATTTAGATTATAGATTAGGAAGGAAATGTCTTCAGTGAATAAAGTATAAAAAATTCTTTATATAGTTTATTACTTGCATATACTAAGAAGCTATATAGATAAATTAATTGTCTATTTCAGCCAAATCCAGTCAATATCAACATCATTTTTAAGGAAGGCTTGAAAATTTCGTAATGACTTGGGCCTCAGTTTGGCTTTGAGAGGCCACGAGAAATATCAACATGGTAGGTAGAAGCGATTTTAGTACATTTGAGAAATTATAAAACTGCTTTTATTTAAATATATTCTTATATTTTTACTACACTGCTAGGTTTTAACATTTAAATCTTGGTGGATATACCGTTTCGATTTCTCAAGATTTGGGATTATTTTCGCCTTTGACTTTATATTTCAAAGTCAATAGGCAATGAACTCTTGATTAAATCCAGTAAATGGAGGAAAGTATTACTTTAAATCCAAATGCTTATATGAAGATGCACAGAGTATATGACCATATCTTATAGGTAATACCAAGGTAGTACATTAAGAGAACTCACCGCCCTGTCCTCGGTCAGTAGGGGACACCGATGGCTTGGAAAGGACGCCATTCGTTGAATGAGACGTTAAGCAGTAGCCCCATGTGTGGGAGAACCATACCTGTGCACGTTAAAGAACATGCTGAATAGCCTTGACGCGAGACTACCATCTATCTTCTCATAGCTGTCCAGTGGGTTCGTCCTTCCAACCTTCTATGAGCCCTTGAGGTCCTTGTGACCTGGTCATTTAGGCAATTGTTTGCAAAAAAAAAGTGCAGCTTTTTTGTGTTGAATGAAGATGCGTTGAATATTTTGAGTTGAATGTAAATGTGCTGCAGGAAAAAGAATCCAACACAATTATGAACACAATTAAACAGATTAAAACAAGGATTTAATAACTGCAACAGCAATAAAAGTATTTAAATAAGCAATAGTGTATACTGCACAGAAAACTTGCATTTTTAGTTTTTTTTTCTAGTAGAGGGTTGTGGGGAATAGCTAAAATCCCCCTGTTACTCTCTTACTCGAGGGTGTTACGTTGAGGAGCTATGAGGCTCCTTTGGCTTCTTACTAATAGAGGATTGTGGTGAGGAGCTATCATGTTTCCGTGACCTTCAACTGGTAAACGGTTGTGGAGAGGAGTTAGAATTCTCCTGATACTCTTACTAGAGGGGGGTGGGGGGGTGGCTCAGTCGGTAGCGCGCAAGGCTCGTAATCTGTAGTTCCCAGGTTCGAGTCCCAGCTGGGTCAGCGTTGAGATTTATCTCCACAAAATTCCCCGCCCTGCCCACGGTCAGTAGGGGACACCGATGGGCTTGGAAAGGTCGCCGTCCGTCGGATGGGACGTTAAGCCGTGGCCCCATGTGCGGGCGAGCCATACCCTGTGCACGTTAAAGAACACTCTGGATGGCCTTGACGGGAGGCTACCATCTGTCTCCCAACAGCTGTTCCAGTGGATCCCCTCTCCCAACCTTCTCTGAGCCTTCGGGGTCCATGTGACCTGGCCATTTAGCCCATGGTGTGCAAAAAAGTGCCGCTCAGAGGTAAAACAACCCAACCCTTACTAGAGGGTGTTGTAGTGATGAGCCATCACCACGCTCCCGTCGTTTCTTATTAATAAATAACTGTGGTGAGGAACTGTTATGCTACCGTGGTCTTTTACTAATAGACGGTTCAGTAGAGGAGCTAGAATACTTCGGTTACTGTGAGGAGATATCATGATCCTTTGAATATCAAAGATTTCATTGATTCTTTGAAGACTATTAAAGCCTTCAGTGAAAAAAGTATAAAATATTTTCTAAGTACTAACAGAAATATCTTATAATACCAATAGAGGATTGTGGTAAAGAGCTATCATGCTCCCGAGGCCTTTTTTTTAATTAGTGAAGGGTTGTGGAGAGGAGCTAGAATCCTCCTGCTGCTGTTACTAGAGGGTGCTGTAGTGAAGAGCTATCATGCTCCCGTCACTTCGTATTAATAGAGGGTTGTGGAGAGGAGCTAGAATCCTCCTGTTACTCTTATTAGAGGTGGTTGTGGTGAGGAGCCATCATGATTCCGAGGCTTCTTATTAGTAGACTATCATGCTCCCGTGGTTCTTTACTAATAGAGGGTTGTGGAGAGGAGCTAGAATTTTCTCGTTGTGTCTTGCTAGAAGAGGATTTCGATGATGGAGAAGCAGCAAGTTTGAAGAGATTTAAGAGTCGATTGTAACTTTCAGAGAACAAAAGCAGATGAAACTAATTTGGGTTCTGGAGGATGCATGCTCTCCGTAAAATATGAATATCGTAAAATCGGGGTCCGTAGAAACGAGGGCTTACTCGAATTAGTGTTATTATTCCACAAACAAGTAAGTCTCGACTGGGATATTGAATCTGTCGATAACTCTGAATTTAAACAATATAAATACAAATGTGTTTTTTCAGTATGTAATAAAAGTTATCTATACAGGGTGAATCTGAAAAAGTGGGCAAAACTTTACGGGGTGGTAGAACGCAGCTATACGAGCAATATTCGTCATAGAAAGTATGGGCGGAACGCAGACGGCGAGCCGCTAGGTGGCGTTGGAAATGGTATTAAAGGGTCGGTCCTCGCACCCAACGGCATTTCTACCGTGGATTGCCGAGAGGATGGCTGGTTTATACTAACCACGAAATGGCGGATATGCACTATGTGTACGTAATTTTACCTTTGTGTACCTCAATTACATTCCTGTTAATAAAATGTTTTCTGAAGTATCTCCTCTCCTTCTTGTGTTCATTCTTTAAATGTGACAGTGGAAAACTACCTTTTAACTTCTCACCGCTTGCGTTCCGACCATACATTCTATGACGAATATTGCTCGTATAGCTGCGTTCTACCACCCCGTAAAGTTTTGCCCACTTTTTCAGATTCACCCTGTATAAAAATCTCTACTACAGATGTAAAATCCGATGACCATGAAATCGGTATCGGTATAATTGAGATTTTACTGTACTACAGTCAAATCTATCTCCATCGTCATTGCGTGGGAAAATGTTCTGAAAGTTACATAGTTATTTCCGTAATATTTTTTATTTTTGTCGAAAATGCTTATCGTGGAGCTCGTTCTTCATTTTGTCTTACATATAGTTAAGAAATCTAGCTTTGAAGCTCTGAGTGACATTTTTGCTGATATAAAGCTGCATGTTGGAGATATATATATTTGAGTTCCCTCAGAATATCAGCAGGTGTTTAGTGATAAGTTACACTTTTTAAGGAATAAAAGGAACAAGGTCTCGTACCAAAAATACTGATATTTAGGAGGAGCTGTGGTTGGTAAGTTACAAACTCTAGACTGCCATTTTTTCTGTAACTCATATTTTCAGGAACTCGTAATTGACTGCTGCAGAATAAAGCTGCGATGTCTTGGTCCATTGCAGAATGTTTTTGTGAGCTGACTAACTCTTTCATTATTATTATTAATTAAGTAAAAGTACTGAAGAATTAGTCAGTATTTATTAAGTAAAAGTACTGAAGACTAATAATGTAATCGAAGTTTATTTCAACTGAAAAGGAAGTTATCACTCTTTGTTTCACACAGATATCAACTTTCGAGGAAAAAAAATTGTCGTGATGTGGCTGAGATATGAACTGGCCGCTGAGCTACAAGACGCAAATCAAGATCCCCTCTAAAGTTGAAATCGAGGTTAATCTAAGAGTGATAATTTCCTTTTCAGTTAAAATAAGCGTCGAGAATTTTATTATTATATAACTGAACACTCGTGACATACATTGCCTACTTCAGGTTGCTGTTTGTAAACAGCGAAGGCACTACTTTGAAGAGACACAGATAATTGTGTACTGTAGGTAGGAAAGTTCGTATCATGAAATCGAGGAGATTTTGATCGGCGACTGGTAGCTCAGTTGTTAGAACCGAAATATTATGAGGAAGTAATAGGTTCGTATATCACACGGCTAGGGATTAATTTTCCTTTAAATTCGTATAACGACGTCAACTAGAATGATGTATCAACTAGACTATGTCCTCTCTATTTTTTTCCTTTCAGGTTATCGAGATTATTATCTTCGAAACGAAAACTTCAAATTATCCTTAAAAATGATTTGAATGTGCAATAAAATAATCGCCCTCTATCATCATCATCATCATCCTCAAGCAGCCATGGGCTACGGAGGTCCAACCAGACCATGCAATTTAGTTCTCCAAGCAAGTCTATCCTGAGCAACATCTACTGCATCTGGCCACTGCACACCAATTCTAACAAGGTCTTGTTTGACATTGTCTGCCCACCGCATCCTAGGTCTCCCCTTCCTTCTGAGGCCTTTAGGCACACTGTTCATAACCCTATTCGCCAATCTATAATTATCCATACGGGCAACATGGCCAAACCAACGGAGTCTCTCTCTGCACAATATGCTGCTTAAAGAAGGTTGCAAACTCCTTTGCCTAATCTCATCATTAGTTACAAAGTTGAACCACCTAATGCCCAAGATACTGCGTAAGCATCTGGAATCAAAAGCATCTAGTTTCCTGTTATCTTGTTTACAAAGTGTCCAGGTTTCACTACCATAACTAACCCTAGAAAGAACCAAACTATTATACAGTCTAATTTTAGTCTTTAGGTGTATACGCCTATTTCTCCACACTCTCCATAGGTTCTTAAAAGTCCCGGCAGCAATCCCTATTCGTCTGTTAATCTCATGCCGCACATCACCATTATCTGTTACATAGCTCCCAAGATAATTAAACTGTGACACCTGCTCAAGACTGCAACCATTCAGATTAACTGAATCACAGCCTGCCTGACCAATTTTCATCACTTTAGTTTTCTCTCTGTTTATAACCAAACCTACTCTACTACCAGTCTCATCAACAGCTCGAATGAAAGAGTTCATCTCATCAACATCATTTGCCAAAAGGGCTAAATCATCAGCATAATCTAAATCAGAAATTTTCGTATCTCCAGCCCATTTACTTGAAGTGAATTTCGCATAACATAATCAATAACCAAGCTAAAGAGAAAAGGAGACAAAATGCACCCTTGTCGAACACCAGAAGTAATGCTAAACCAATTGCTACATGCCTTACCAACTCTCACACGACTCAGTGTTATTATAGAGAGCTTTCATAATGTTAACTAACTTGTCTGGTATACCATATGATCCCACAATCAACCACAAATTATGACTATTTAACCCATGGTGTGCAAAAAAGTGCCGCTCAGAGGTAAAACAACCCAACTTACCCACAAGAACTCGGATCAATTTTAGCATACATATCAGGAGCCATTGACCGTTCTAATAACGATTCAAAATTATCGATCCACAGTCGCGAAATTAAAATGTGAACTTAGACACAAATCTATCATATTATTTGTAGAGTAAAATTTGTTTGAATTTTAGGAAAGTAGTTACAATTCTAGCCATCCGGTGACCGAGTGGTTAGCGTGCTTGTCCACTGATAAAAGGGATCTGGGTTCG
The DNA here is from genome assembly GCA_038380435.1 of Ryuthela nishihirai. Taxonomy (NCBI): domain Eukaryota; kingdom Metazoa; phylum Arthropoda; class Arachnida; order Araneae; family Heptathelidae; genus Ryuthela; species Ryuthela nishihirai. Next base: position 13,100,266 of record JAWZYU010000009.1, read on the forward strand.
AGCCCCGGGAAAGGCATTAATGTTTGTGTAGTGGAAAGCGAAGATCCATTTTCATATCTGATTTTTCAGGGAAAGAGGAATATTGAATTTCATGAAATCCGTTGAAAGGTACGTAGTAGCGATCCTTTTTCCAGTGTTGAGATTTATCTCCATGAAATTCCGCTGTCCGCTGACTGTTAGTAGGTGACACCGATGGGCTTGGAAAGGCAGCCGTCCGTCGGATGGGACGTTAAGTCGTGATTCCGTATTTGGGAGAGCCATACCCTGTGCAGGTTAAAGAACACATTGGATGGCCTTGACGGGAAGTTACCATCTGTCTCCCAACAGCTGTCCAGTGGGTTCCCAATTTTCTCCGAGACCTTCGAGTCCTTGTGACTGGTCATTTAGCCCATTGCCTGCAAAAGAGTGACACTCAGAGGTGAAACAACCGAACCTGCCATACATCTGTAGCAAGCAACTGCTTGAGGGAATTATACTCTAATAATTTTTTTTCAACGAAAATATTTTTTCGGATCTTTTTTTACTCCTTTTTTTGTAGACGAAATGTCAATTTTTTTTAACTGCTAGTAAAAATTTTTATTTTTATAATATTTAAACAGGAGAAATATTTCAGAGAAAGCATAATAATGAAAAAAGTATTTTAACGAATCCTACAAATTTGAACAAAATACCTGAATACTTCAATAACATTCAAATGGCGAAATTTAAATGACATACATTTCTGATTGTATACAGTGTTTCGTGATTCATATGTGAATGATTGATATTAAATACGAATTTTCCGAAGAAGACTACTTTAATTATGAGATATAAACACCTTCATTTTAGGAAAATAAATTCTCTTTAGTAATGATCAAATTCATGTAACATTAATTGTTTTATGTAACAGTTTCCTGGTAAGTTTTTAGATTTCAGAAAGGAAAAGAAAACTATTTTCTTTAAAAAAAAAGCTTGGTCTCTTTTTCTGCATGTAGTAGTATATCATGAGACAATATTACCCTCTCATTGCAAATCTTAAAGCTCATTTATTGTTATTCATGAAGCACATTTATTGCTAGATAGGAAAAGCTCTGTCTTATATGGATCTAAGACGAGAGCCCCTCTCACATTAGATTCCTATAAGGCAGTGGTTCTCAACCTTTTATGCTTCACGTATCCCCTGGAAACGTGTATGTAACCTTTGTATACATAGATAAAACTATAGTTATAGTAAACAATGGGAATAACGTAAATCATATATGTATATAACATATATCTAGCGACTTTTGAGCTCTCACGGAGTGCCCCAAAAAATTTCACCGCATACCCCCCATTGAGAACCCCAACTATAAGGTATAACCCCAAAATCGAGTATTCTTTTTACCGGGGTTGCAGATACAGTTGCCAATCCCTCCTGTTATTCTTAGGAATTGTCTGAACAATGACAATAGTGATTCCGGCTATTGTTCCAAAATGTTCCAATTTTTAAGATTTGTTAAAATACTTTTTACATTTTAAACTTTCTCTGAAATATTCGTACTGTTTAAATATTATGTATGTTCTCTCCGTTAGTCATTAAAATCGGAAGCTTTTCCGTGACTGTTGTTCCCAAAATGTTCTCAGAGAATATCTCAATTCTGTGATGTGTCGTTCTTTAATATTTGGGGTAAATAAATACGCCCTCGAGAAGGCAAAGGAGTCGGTAACCTCCTTTGAGCATCATATTGTGCAGCGAGAGACTCTGTTGGTTTGGTCATGTTGTCCGTATGGATAATTATAGATAAGCGAATAGGGTTATGAACAGTGTGCCTAAAGGCCTCAGAAAGAGGGGAAGCCATAGGATGCGGTGGGCAGACAATGTCAAACAGGACCTTATTAGAATTGGTGTGCAATGGTCAGATGCAGAAGATGTAGTTCAGGAAAGATATACTTGGAGAACTAAATTACACGTTCTGGTTGGACCTCCGTGGCTCTTGCCTGCTTGAGAAGTCTATATGTATGTAGAAATGTATGCATGCAGGGCGGATTTGGGGTGTGGGGTTAAGGGGGCCATGGCCGTCTTTTTCAGAATGTATCAGTATGGGAAAAATATTATATATATTTTAATGTGATTTTCAAGAAATTTTGTAAAGACCTGTAAAACTGAGGAGGAAATGTTAAACTACATTAGAAATCCAGTTTCTTTCTTCCCCCCCGTCTACATTTTTTTAGCTCGATTATGTTCCTTTTCCCCCATCCATTCGTTTTTTTCTAGATCCAGGCTTGTATGTATATATGTATTAGTGTGAAAAACAAGGGAACAAAAAACGCGGCAAATTACTCAAGGAAGTTACTACTTTGAGGTAAATCAAGCAGCACCAGATGTGAAGAAGAATCCTTGTTATTCCAATTGTTTATCATACCCCTGCAATTGTTATGGAATATTGGGAAAAGTTGTAGTTCGTTAGGTATTACTTACCTTTTGCTTACATTTCACAGCACTCTATTGCTGTGTAGAAGTTATGGCACTGCTTTGTTACTATTATTTTCTTTTCTACCTTGTTAATTCTGACATGAATTAAACAATACGCTTTCTTTTTTATTTTACAGGCTCAGATAGAACAGCGAAAGGTGAAAAGAGAAGATATTAGTTGATAATTCTGCTCCTGCGTATATATATATACTCTTTGTTCCAATCATGCAGTTTATATATTCTTTGATGATTTGTGGATTGATTTGTATGACATCGTGTTCGGCTTTCTATTGTCCACCTGAAGAAGATATCTATCCCTGCAAATGCGATGACTTTTGGGATGTAACAATTTCCTGTCACAATTTGACCAGTGTGGAGCAGCTGAAGACAGTTGTAGAAGGTACAATGAGTTTAGAAAAATTCGATTTAATTTTAATCGAATGCAAAATGAGCGATGTACCAAATGATATATTTAATGGAACAAATATCATTCTTTTGGAAGTTGAAGACTCAGAAATCACTCTAGCTGGAGCTCCAGAAGATCCTAGTCTAGTCGGACTGGAAAACAGTCTTCGATATTTGAACATCGTGGCGAGTCATAAGGAGAAATATGGGCCAATGCCAGCGCCAGTCTGGGGTCACCTGCGAAAATTACGCTACCTGCTTATGGAGCACAATTTTATTCCAAAAATGGGAAACGATTGGTTTCAGAATGGTCCCAGTGGCTTGAAAGAAGTGACTTTTAAGAGCAACGAAATTCGTGAAATCGGAGACAAAGCCTTTGCTACATTGGAAAACCTGGAACGCTGTTGGATGACTTTTAACAGAGAAATCTCTTTTCTCCGTTCTATGTTTCCAAAGCCAGCCAGAAAACTGGGAGTTTTATCATTAGAGTAAGTTTCTACTTTTATATTCTATCGATTATGCAAATTATGTTTATAAAGGAAATTTTATAATTTGATCTACACAACATTTAACACAGCTGTGAGAAAAAAGTTTCCGGTTATTAATCCAGGACTGTTTTTGACTACCTAGATATACAACAAAGCAATCGACAAGGGAATGCTCTCCTATCTGGGGCAGGGGTGGCTCAGTCGGTAGCCCACCAGGCTCGCAATCTGCAATTTCTAGCTTCGATTCCCACGGGCTAGATTTATCTCCGCAAAACCCCTCGCCCTACCCTCTATCAGTAGGGGATACAGATGAGTTTGGATAGGCCGCCGTCTATCGGATGGGACGTTAAGCCATGGCAATTTTGCGGGAGAACCATACACTGTACAAGTAAAAGAATACTGGATGGTGCTAACGGGAGGCTACCATCTGTCTCCTAAAAGCCTCCAGTGGATTCCTTCACCACAACTCTCTTCTGAGTGATCGCAGTTCTTGTGATCTAAGTATTTAATAAATTGAGGGCAGAAAAGTGACGCTCTGGGGTAAAACCACCCAACGCTATTCGATCTAGGTATTCTATTTGAAAGAGCATTTCCACTGAGATTTAACTATAACTTCTGTGCTACTGTACCAAATAGTAATGATGCAGTGGCCATAGTAATGGCGGTATTCGGTTTTAGTCCATGCTGATTCGGTTTTACTAGCACCACCATAAGATGAGAATGAAATACACATTGTAAGAGACAGTTTCGATTCCCAACGGTGCCTATGTTGATAATGTTTTTTTCCGCTAAATCCAGTTTTCCTCTCTGAGAAAAGAAACATCGCTGAACTTTGAAAAGATGTCGTGCGTAGGCTGGAACGTTAAGCTTTGGCCTCCCGTAGTAGCGAGCCATATCCGAAAGCTGCTTGCCACAGAGGCCTGACAAGAGCCTGTCAGTTTAATTCGCCATAGCAGAAGATCTATGAGAAAGGCGAGATCTCAGAAGAAAGACAAATACAAACATCCATGCCTTACCTGGGGCTCGAAACCAGGTCCCTTTCATCAGTATCCAAGCACACTAACCATTCGGCCACGAGAATTGCCCTAAGAATATTAAAAATGCTGGCCGACCTTTACAGGAGGCATCCATATACAGGAAATAACATAATGAAGATTTGGCCATTGTCATATTATAAAAATATTCTTAAAAATCATAAATAAATTTGTTTTGCGAAAGGACATCGAAATGTGGCCGGAGTTCAACGACAGTTTTATGCTTTTTAAATTCATAATATGCAGCGTGCCTAAATAAGCTTAAAGACTGCCTAAAGACTCAATATGGGCTTTTCCGATAATTTAAAATGTGCAGAGATAAGCAAATTTCATTCGGAATAAAAGGGGGCTTTTTACCAGATGTCCATTCAGCACACATCTGAAATTCATTTCTTTATAATTTGAATACAAATTCGTTACTATGAAAAGGACAGCCGTCTAGTGGTCTCCAGTAGCGTGCTTGCCTTCGGATTAAAGGGTCCTGCATTCGAGTCTTTATGGACATGGGTGTTTCTTATCTTCCTATTGAGGTCTTGCCTTTTTCACTGGCTTTCTTTGTGGCTTATTATACGTAGACACATGTCAAACCTCTGTTACAAGCAGCAACTGAAGGATAATTTTTTTTCCATTTAAAGTTACCTTGCCATCCCGTGGCCGAGTGGTTAGCGTGCTTGACTATTGATCTCAGCGACTTGGGTTCGAACCACGGGAAAGGCATGGATGGCGAATATTTGTACCCCTTTTCTGCTGAGGTCCCGCCAATATCATAGACTTTACACCATGGCGTAAAAACCGACAGACTCCTGTCAGACCTCTGTAGCAAGCAGCTGCTTGAGGGAATGTTATTTTTTTTTAAAAAGACCAGATGAACGCCAATTACTGAAGATCATCGAATTAAGATTTCTCAAATTAATTTCAAACTACACTCTCTGGCAAAATTATTATGATGATCTACTTCATCGAATTCAATAGTCATAATTCCCAATTTTCAAAGTTTTCAAATTTCTGCCCATAGTTCTTGTTGAAATCATTTTTGAAGTACTGCTAGTGGCCATCTCTCTTAGCTGATGAATTGTAACAGCGCTGTTTTGCCGAAAAGGTTAGCGTCAATGAAAGTATTTCCCTATCTGTCAGAGAATTTTTCCTCTCGCATTTGCCGCGATTGGCGAATGTTTTTTTAGACCGCTGTCATTCACCATACACTTAAGGATATCGCGTTCCCTGATTTTTTTTGCAGAATTCCATCAACTCCGTTATGGATGCTTCTGCCCATCGCTCTCCGGCGATGAGACTCCCTTTTGAAGTAAATAAGATCAACATTTTTATCTATGTCGCACTTTGCTTTTCACTATAATCTTTATGTTTTTTTTATAGGACTTCATAGTGACGTAGAATACTTACATTAGTAAGAAATTTTATGTACATTGACATGTTTCAGTGTAATTCGAAATTTTCATGCAACGGACATAAATTTCATATTGAACATTAGAACTTGGTACGGCAAATTTCAAGGCTTATGAGAGCTCTCCTGGATGCCTCTGGAGGGAGAAGGCTTTTATTGCATTGTTAGATTGTTAGAAAAGGAAAGCATGCAAGTAGGCAGACAAAATATTTATTCGAGGAAACTACTAGACCTAATTTATGTCTTCTTTTTCTTCGACATCACCTGCTGGCCAAGAATCAAATGCTACTTCAGTGGATGACCCTGATGATCCGAGTTTATAGAAATTAGCCAGTATATTACATTCCCCATACATAGGTTCTTTTTTTTCCTGAAATTTAGGTTTAGATTAGTTTTACTGTTCTCGTGTCAAGCATAGTATTTTTTGTCTTGTGTATGCTTTTCTACCGGTTTTACCCTTTAAAAATTCTTTTGCATATTTAGCTATTAGGATAATAGATACGATAGTTAGCGTCATTCAACGGCCAAAATTACAGTTGCTTTCATGGTGGCTTTCAATGAAACAGTCCCCGAAATATTTGCTAACTGCACGGATATAAACAATCATTAAGTGTGAAAATACGTTAGTTTTAGTTAATGCATTTTATATTAAGTGAAAAAAATTGTATAAAACAACTATATTTTTCATATTTACATTTGTTTTAAGGACTTGTTATTTCATTTTCATTATCCTTGTTTTTAATTGCATTTGTATTACAACTAAGGCATGGATACAAGATTGTACCTACTATGTTTGGTTTCTATAAAACCATTTCCCATGCAACCGGCAGATTCATATAACCAGCAACCCCCATTCCCCATAGATGCCGGATAACAGGGAGTTTGCTGTACTTCACCCAAGAAATGTTCATAATAATTCGGACAGGTAGTGCATTTATGCAGAATAAGTGGTCTTTTCTGTAAAACATTAATGATTGAAAGTTTAGCCTGTTTGACCAAATGGTCAGTGCTAGGCAGAACGTCAAACCCTGAATCTTCACTTGAGTGTAAGTAATCGAAGGCTGTTTTGGGCTGTTCGGACAGTTTTAGGTTAAGTGCAAATCTAGTGTAAAACAAATATCTTTTAAAATGCTACAAAACGTAAATGAATTTCAAGAAATACTAATGCAATGACTAATCCACATGAAAGATGATTCTCCTTGTTTTCAGGTGAGTATAAAAACCATCTCTGTCTTGAAAGTTTGAAATTTCTAAAATGTTTGGTTGTTTCGATTTCGAAACTTTCATGTTTTTCGTTTGAATCATTGTGTAGCATTCCTTGCATTTGTGGAAATTTCTAATACTTCAGGTTCCTTTTTGAGAGAACTGAAATAATTCAAATGACGAGGTTTCGGTCCGAATGTTTAAATCCCTCGAAATGAAATGCACGACACAGCCAAAAATGTGTTCTTCCGAAGAGGCAGAAATACAGATTTTAGAAAAATTGAGATGAATCTCTCCTTCTTATAAGATGATTTAATTTTTTGCTTTTGTTCGGAGTGATAAATTTTAAAAGTCTTGGCTCTCAGCACAGAACTGGCTTTTGTTTTATTTGGCTTTCTTTGAAAAATTTACCTTTTAAAACTAAAAAATAAAGTGTAAGTGAACTGCAAATACAAATGATGGAGATAATCTAGGAAGTATGCTATCTTGTTATCCTGAATCACAGTCCAGCAACTTACTTTCACTTATTAATAAAAATTGGTGGTTAGAAACTGTCATTCAGTTTAAAGCAGTATTTATTCTTCTGTTTAAAGCATTCATTTATTTTTCACATAAAGTGGTCAAATATCTGAATTTCATCAACGCGTTGTAAAAAAATGTTGTATGTTCGTATGTTAATTTTATTCAGAAATGAAGTATTGAATAATATTCTAGCTCAGTGGTTCTCAGTACGGCCAACAAAAATTTAATAATGGAAATTAAAAAGTACTAAATATATATTTCATTTATCAATGCAGACTCTCAGGAAAGTGTACGTGGAAACCGCATACGTTGAAATTTATAGCACTCGTTATTTTATCATAAAGCATCTACTTGATCCAAGCGATATAAAATATGGTGGCCTTGCGGATTATCTACCTATTTCATAACGATTGATTACATTAGACAGACAAAAAATTGAAACTTTTTTATAACGTTGGTCGAATAGGATGTTTTAAAATAATTTTGGGGTGTTGAATTCAAAAATGGCTGTGAAAAATCTGCAGCACGTACAGTTTTTTTTTAAATTACGGATTAATGTATTTCAAATTTCAATGAATACGAATATCTGGGAAATGAAAGTAAATGTGACTATTTTATTAAATTGCAATTTAAAACTCATTAATTAATTACATGATTACAGTGAAAAAAATTAGAAACATCATAGTTATAGATCACTGAATATAAAGTAAAAAATAGAATAATATTGAAACGTAAAATAAGAAAACATGGGTAAGGATCTTTTATACGTACAAAAAGTTCATTTTTGTCTTTTATGTGCTGAGGTATCTTCCTTCTGCAAGAACCAGCAGTAGTCACCCATCATTGCTGGGTCCCACCTGCCTTGGTATCTCTCTTTCATGGTTCAGATATCTTGGTGAAATCTTTCCCCTTGCTCATCACTGACAGCTCTTTTCTTGGGAAAGAAGTCGAGATTCGAATGCAAGAAATGGATCTTCAAAGACATTCAGCAGCCAAGATTTTCATGTGTTTGAAAAGGTCTTGAATGAGCTGATGGCACTTTTCCTCTTTGTGATTTACTAGAAAACCTTGGACTACAAACATGAAGGATATCCATGGAGCGAGCTCCTTAATATTCAGTTTTCTTCGAAGAAAATATCATTCAGTAGCTTCCTGATCTGAGGATCAACAAAGATCCCTTCTTCGAGTTTGGCATCACTTAGTTTTGGAAATTTTTCTTCAAAGTGCAAAAACCCTTTACCAGTATTGTCCATAGCCTTTAAAAAGTTTTTCATAAGCCCCAGTTTGATGTGTAGTGGTGGGAGCAGAACATCAGAGGAGTCAACTAGAGGCTTACACCTAACAGTTCTCTTTCCAGGAATAAAAACATCTCTTTTGGGACAGTCTTTTGTTTTGTAGGGTTCCTTTCTGACCCTAAAGTCCCATAAACACAGAAAACAGCAAAATTCTGTGAAGCCTCCTTGAAGCCCGAGCAAGAAAAATATGATATTTAGATAGGTCACCAAATATTTTCCCACTTAAACTGGTTATATTTTATAGCAGTGAGAATTTTTTTCAATGCTTTCATAAGTTTCCTTCAGTCCCACAACCTGTGTCACTGGAATGGAAATATTTTGGTTTTTCTTTGTGCAAAAGGACAGCTTTAAAGCTGAATTTTGGCGAATTTAAAAATAGACGCCATTCCTTATGGTCGTTCTTTCATCAGCCTTGAAATATCTGTGCAGAAATACAAACCATCTTGCATCTCGTAGTAATCAGATAAAGCGAAATTTCTCTTTCTGAACAGAGAAACTCTGGTACCCTTGGGCAGAAGATTCCAATCTTGAAGTCTTGAACCTAAATCGCCCTGCCCACGGTCAGTAGGGACACCGATGGGCTTGAAAAAGCCGCCGTCCATCGGATGGGACGTTAAGCCGTGGCACCGTGTGCGGGAGAGCTATACCCTGTGCACGTTAAAGAACACGCTGGATGGCCTTGACGAAAGGCTACCATGTGTCTCCCAACAGCTGTTCCAGTGGGTCTCCCCATCCTTCTTTGATGGTCTCTCCCGCAACTTTCTCTGAGCCTTCGGGATCCATGTGATCTGGCCATTTAGCCCATGGTGTGCAAAACAAGTGCCTCTCAGAGGTAAATGAACCCAACCCAACTTGAACCTAAAACCGCAGCTTGTTGTTTGGAAAGTCCTACGTCTCGAAGAAGATCATTTAGTTCATTTCGCTGAATCAGATGAGGCTCGTCTAGCTTTTGAGGGGTATATGTAGGATCTGGATCTGTATGTGCCTCAAAGTCTTCCTCTGATGAATGTGAATCCATCTCCTCCCAGTTGGTTGGAGGTGTTGGTATAGGAAGATCTCCATGAGGAACTGGCCTTATGGCTGAAGGCACATTTGGATATTGTATTTTGTTTTCGTTCTTTTTCGAAAAGTCCGACACTTTAGTTAAACAAAAATAGCAATCATGCAAGTGACTGGTTGGCTCACGCCAAACCATTGGAACTTCAAAGGGCATGGATTTTATCTTACCTTTCAACCATTCACTCAGGCCAACAAAGCATGAAATGCAGCACACATGTGGAGCCCACGTTTTGTCCTGATCTCCAAAATTACATCCAAAATACAAGTTATAGGCTTTATTCAGAATCTTTGTCAAAGAACGACCCTGGGATTCTAAAATATAATTTTCACACACATAACAAAACTTATCTGGCACATTAACACATTCCCGACGCTACCTTTGTGCCATTTAAACGCCAAAATTGACTCTTCAACGTACAGCACGTTCCTCCTACAATGAAAACAACAAGAATGGCGGTCTGAGGTTAGGTTACTGTTACATGTTTTTTCCCACTTGGCAATCAATGTTGCCAGCCAAAAAAATATCAGTTGCCTTGAGGTGTTGGTATAGGAAGATCTTAATAGGAGCCAAAATGACCAATAACATATAAACGTGACGTTATAGCCATTTTTTAACGCCAGATCTGAAATCAGCACCTGAAAAATAGTTAAAGGCAACTGCAATTGTTCATGTTATAAAAAATTTTTATAAACCAGTGTTATTTAGTGATAAAAATGGAAACTGGAAGCTTTTTTACTTTAAAGAAATGTGTTCCTAAAAGTTTACCTTATAATTTTGTACACACATGTTTAAAATTTCATTTTATTTAATTTTTCTTAATGCTGCCACAGCGAATTCATCTTAACCGGTAATGAGGCTAAAAGAAAATATCTGCAATCCATTGTTCTACACTACTGTATGCTCCTCTATAGTTGGAAAATTTCCGGCCAAAGGAAGACTGCATTAACTTGCGATAAAATTTAACAATGAAAAGTATTTACACAAGGACACGCCCACTGGTCGAGGAGCCACCAATAGCGACTTCCAGGTTCTATATTCTACATTTAAAGTTTTTGAAGTAGAAACTAGAGTTATGATTTCAATTTACATCTCTGGGTTTGTTCTCAAGCGACATATCTTAAAATATTGTCGTTCACTATAGTTAAGAAGCAACCGCATCTACTTTACCATTTCTACCTTTAGTAGACTCTAAACTGTGATATGCCTGTAAATCTCCTATATTGGTTACTGTGAAGTTTATTAAAAATTACTGGTCTGATTCCGTAAGGAATACATCTGTTCTGAACTTTTCTTGGTGAAAATTACAAACAAGAGCTGTGTTTTTCTAAGATCGAAACAATTGCTTTCAATACTAGGGTTAGAAATCGAATTCAATAAATGTGAATGTATTTATCAAGAGTTATGAGTACTATGATGATCGTGGTATTTATCAAGAATTGCAATGATGAATTACAATTCTCAAAAATTACCATCAGTTCTTGGTTTTCATGGTAAACATTGTTTCCTTCTTTATGAATTTGACGAAAATTGATGCCCTTAGTCATTTATAAAATATTTAATCTAAGGTGGTTTGCAGTTTAATCATATAATAATCAGGCTATGTTCAACTATTGCATTGAATTCGTTGTACCTCAGAGACATTATCTTTGTGCCAAAAGTTTTATCAAGGATTCAAAATGTTGAACAGTTTTCAACGTAAAACGTTTAATTTGTTGCTTTAATTTGCATTTAGTGGAATATTGTTCCTTTATGTTTATGAGTATATTAATTGGGAACGGATATTTACCATATAATGATTATTTCTTAGGAATAATGGCATGAGTAGTCTACCAGATGACATGTTCTCCGATATGCCTGCCCTGCACTCTGTATATTTACAGCATAATAAATTTACGACCATTTCAGAAGCTGTATGGTCTCCTGTATGGAGACAGTTCGAAGATATTGATTTATACGGTAAGTAATTTTTTCTCAATTTCTAGGGTTTTTATGAAAATGTGCGAATTTTGTTTAAATTGCGCCAGCAATAAAATAAATACAGGTAATCCCTACTTAACGAGGTGGTGCGTTAAGCGATTATCCAAGTTTTCCACCGGTATTATAAAATGCATTTCAATACGATACGGTTCCTATCTTCAAGCTACACACGTAAATATAATTCATTAAATATAAACACTGATACATATACAGTAAAAAAAATTAAGAATGTTAAAATTTTTTCTTATAAATGAAAGCTAAGCATAGAAAAATTCCCCATCAAACCGCTCACCGGGAAAAAAAAAGAGCCCAATATCGAGTATTTGTTTTTTTTTTCTCATGATACGTGATGTTAGTTTATACGAGGGGAACTCAAAAATTATTGACAAACATCTGCAGAACAAACACCATTTCATTTACCTCAACAAAACTTTTATTGTCCTTCAAAGTACTCCCCTCTAGTGTCTATGCAAAGTTGCAGACTCCTGTTGGGAAATACTCCACAACTCTGAATGAAAGCGTTTTGTAAGCACTTGCACCCTTGTAAAAGGCTTCCAAGCAAGTTTCTTTTTAATTTTTAGAAACAATCAAAAATCACATGGTGCAAGATCGGATGAATATGCAGGATACGGTAGGTGCTTGTTTTCTTCCTGCTCCAGATAAGCCGTAACTTGCCGGGTTTTGTGAGCACTGGCATTGTCATGAAGAAGGAGAACACTTGACATTCCAGTTGTTGGACGCTGCTCCTTCATCTGCTAACCATTTTTCGGCAAAACGATGCTGGTGTAGTATTGGCCATTTCTAGTCATTTTTCCAGGTATGGTGTCCACGGTTACCACAGCTTCGGATTTTAAAAAATTTGAAACAACCTCTTCTTTGAGCGAAAGTCTTGGAGGATTTGGAGATGCGTTTATCTTCCGCAAACCAAATATAGTTGTCGATCTTTCTGGGAGTTGTATAGTGCTGAAACAAAGCTCATCACCTGTGACAATATCTGTTAACCGTTTGGGACCACTAGGGTCAAAGATTGCCAGCGTCTTCTTTACGACTGGACTCTAGCTCTTTTGCTGTTCTATCAGTTTGTGGGATACTCATTTGGCACAAAGTTTCTGAACTTCACATGATGATGAATAATTGTTTCCACACTACCAATCGATACACTGATATCTAAATGTATTACTGAACAGCGATGTGCGGGTTTTCCTTAATGAGTTCACGAACAGCAGTTGTGGTTCTCTCTTTCACTGCCTCCTTCGGTTCTTCCTTGTACGAGGGAGGTTTTCAAAGCTCTGCCGTCCCTCTCTGAATTTGCGCATCCATCCCGTAACAGAGCCATATGAACAGGTATGGTCGTCATGTACTTTGATAATATATATATATATACCCCCTCTAGCACCTGCCTGTCACAAAGGTTTGACCATCGGGATAAAATTTGCCGCTTTGTCCCAAAACTGCATCCTTGTGAAAATGTCATATCGTTCTCTTTCTTTAGTAGGCTCCATAGCAGCAACGCACAGATTTCATAGCCAAACTTTATGTGCATCCAGCAAAGAGAGAAATGATGATACAGCCTTTGCTTATAACACGTAATGACAAGTTCAAACAAGTTTCAAAGAAGTTGTGGGCCGTAAAATTAGGAGGAAGGACTGCAAATCTACAGACACATGTTAAGAATCTTTTAAACGCCATTCCTAGCAGTCAGGAGCATGTCACAACTACATTTCATGACACTCTCTTGGGTAAATTCATAGTTGTGTTTCTATGACAGAGCTGTGTTCTTATTGGAGAAAGAAAGTGCGACTCTGAACCTCTCGCTCAAGGCGATAATTCATTACACTGGGCAACAAATTTTCATGAAAGTCATGCCTCTGAGATAAAAGTAGCCATTTCTTAAAGATTTCAAGGTTCTGAACACGAATATGACAATGAAAATGCAAAATTGGCTACGATTTCTGAGAAATCCGCCATAGTCTCTTATATAATAGAATAATACGTATCAGTAAAACTCCTCTTCTACTTCTGACATCGCCTTGTGCGTCGCTTGTACAGCTGTTCAGGATCATCTCTGGCGAGCGTCCAACAGTAGTCAGCCAACATTGAAGTGGAGCAGTTTCCTTGGTATCGTTTCTCCATCGTTGCAATGTCCTGGTGAAAACGTTCACTGTGCTCATTACTAACCATGCGGTAGTTGTTAGGGAAGAAATCTAAGTGGGAATTGAGAAAGCGGATCTTTGAGGACATATTGCAGCCAAGATTCTGATACAGAGTCATGTTCTTAACCAGTTCTTGTAGTGTCTACCCTGACATTCCCGAGGAATTTAGTTAACACCAGACGAAACGCGTCCCAAGCCTTTTTCTCGTAACCCTGAAGCAGGTTGTCGAAGATCTCTGACAGGTCGGAGATCTGAGGACCTACAAGAATTCCCTCTTTAATTATCTCTTCGCTGAGTCGAGGGAATTTGTCAGCCAAGTATTTAAAGCTAATGCATTCCGGTCCATGGCTTTTACGAAGTTTTTCATCACATGTTTGATGTGTAGTGATGGTAGCAGGATTTTGTGCGTTTCTGCCAGTGCTGTGTGTTCTACATTCTTCTCTCCGACCTTCAGAGATTTCCTCTTAGGCCAGTTTCTCTTCAAGTAATACAAAGACTTTGCTTGGCTGTCCCATTCACATAAGAAACAGCAATACTTCGTACATTTCAGCTGCAGACCCATCAACAGAGCCACTACCTTCAAGTCACAACAGCGATGCCAGCCATACTTTCTATATTGAAGATAGTTCAACAGCTGTTTTGTCGTAAGTTTCTTTCGTGTGTCCGACCGGAATGGATGGAAGTCGATTTCCATTATGCAGCAACACCGCCTTGAGACACAATTTCGAGGAGTCTATGAATAGTCTATGAATAGTCAGGTCATGTTTGATTCTGAGGGCATTCATCAGGCCATCTACATTGGAGCAGAACACAAGGTCATCTTTCTTTCTGAAGTAAGGCACAAACTGCTAATGACGAGTTCGAAACGGACATTTTGCTTGAGAAGATTCCATTGTTTAAGTCTTGATCCAAGTAATTCTGCTTTAGCCTTGGACAGCTCCAGATGACGAAAAAGATCGTTCATTTCTTCTTTGGTGAGAATGTGTGGTCAGAATATGTTGGCAGATGACGCACCGTGGCAGACGTATGGATCATCATTAGACACCAAAGGCTGCGATGAACCCGACGTCAGTTCTCCTCCCTCCTCATCATCTGAATTGATGGAAAATTCTTTTTGAGGTTCTGGAATGGGAAGGCCTTTGCCATGTAGAACAGGTTGGAGAGCAGATTGTATATTGTGGTAAGGCATTGTCCACTTCTTTTTCCTTGTGATGCCTCCAGAAACAGGTGGAACCATGCAGAAGTAGCAGTCATTTGCGTGATTACTTGGCTCTCTCCAAACCATAGGAATAGCAAACGGCAACGCTATTTTTCGCCTTTCAACCAATTCGGAAGATTTCTTGCACACGCACTGCAGCAAATGTGTGGGGCCCAGGCATTTTCATGGTCTCTGATCTTGCATCCAAAATAAAACTCATATGCCGCTTTCAGTATTGGAATGATGGCCCTTTGCAACTACCGATTATCCGCAAATGCAACAAAATATATCTGCACTATTAACACATTTACGAGGCATTACTACTGTTGGATTAAAACTGCAAGGATCACTTGTTTTGTATTTGACTCAGGGGTAAATGGGAGTCACTCAAAGACTTGCTCACCCTTCGAGACGTCGCTTACAACTAACGATTGCGCCATCTTTTGTCTGCGATCGTAAAGTTGTGTTGCCATGACTCAACTACATTGCATCAGACAATGATGCAATACCTCCGGGTGTGTGTGTGTATGGTGGGCTGATGCAATACAGCACAATATGTTGAAATCTGGAGTTTAAATAATAGTGTTGCGAAATGGTTACCTGTATACTGAATGCAGACTGAATAATTTATACATGACCATCTCTGTCTCTCCTAAACAAGAACCAATCCACAAATTTTATTGATATTTTTGAGTTCAACACCTCGAAATTAGTAAAGATTGGCTAATTTCATTTCAACACCTTTTTGTCTGTTGCTCAGTGCTATTAGACTGCATAACCAGCTGTAGTTTACTCTCTGTGTAAGAAAATCTATGGATAAAAGTATCATCATCATCCTCAAGCAGCCATGGGCTACGGAGGTCCAACCAGACCATTCAGTTTAATTCTCCAAGCATATCTGTCCTGAGCTACATCTGCTGCATCCGGCCACTGCACACCAATTCTAACAAGGTCCTGTTTGACATTGTCAGCCCACCTCATACTAGGTCTCCCCCTCCTTCTGAGACCTCTAGGCACACTGTTCATAACCCTATTCACCAATCTATAATTATCCATATGGGCAACATGGCCAAACCAGCGGAGTCTCTCTCTGCAAAATACGCTGCTTAAAGAAGGTTGCAAACTCCTTTGCCTAATCTCATCATTAGTTACAAAGTTAAACCACCTAATACCCAAGATACTACGTAAGCATCTAGAATCAAAAACATCTAGTTTCCTCTTGTTTACAGAGCGTCCAAGTTTCACTACCATAACTAACCCTAGAAAGAACCAAACTATTATACAATCTAATTTTAGTCTTTAGGTGTATACGCCTATTTCTCCACACTCTCCATAGATTCTTAAAAGTCCCGGCAGCAATCCCTATTCGTCTGTTAATCTCATGCCGCACATCACCATTATCTGTTACATAGCTCCCAAGGTAATTAAACTGTGACACCTGCTCAAGACTGCAACCATTCAGATTAACTGAATCACAGCCTGCCTGACCAATTTTCATAACTTTAGTTTTCTTTCTGTTTATAACCAAACCTACTCTACTACTAGTTTCATCAACAGCTCGAATGAAAGAGTTCATCTCATCAACATCATTTGTCAAAACGGCAAAATCATCAGCATAATATAAATCAGAAATTTTAGTGTCTCCAGACCATTTAAGGCCAAAATATTTCCCTTGCAATGAATTTCGCATAACGTAATCGGTAACCAAACTAAAGAAAAAAGGAGAGAAAATGCACCCTTGTCGAACACCAGAAGTAATACTAAACCAAGTGCTACAAGCCTTCCAATTCTCACACACGACTCAGTGTTATTATAGAGATCTTTCATTAGGTTAACTAACTTGTCTGGTATACCATATGATCTCACAATCAACCACAAATTATGTCGATCAACAGAGTCGAAAGCCTTTTTGAAATCAACAAAACTAGCAACCAAAGGTTTCTGAAATTCTAAACATTTCTCAAGAATCTGCCTAAGTGAAAATATCTGATCCACACATCCCCTACCACTTCTGAATCCACATTGTTCATCTCGCAATTGACTGTGAACCAGATTCTTATTTCTATTAAGCACAATCATGCAAAGAACTTTCCCTGGAACAGAGAGTAGGCTGATACCCCTATAGTTATCTCAAGAACTGCGATCACCTATTTTGAAAATAGGGATAACAATAGCTCTGGTAAAATACTAAGGAACCTTGCCTTTATCATAAAAGATATTCAAAATTTCAATCATCTGAGTGGTAACCGAAATATTCCCAGCTCTAAGCATTTCTGTAGTAATTTCATCTACCCCTGGGGATTTATGAATTTTAAGTTTAGAAATAGCCTAAATAACTTCAGATTGTGTTATAGGGCCAACATGAAAGCCACCAATGCATCTATCATCATTACAAACAATGGGAGTAGAACTAACCACATTGTTTAGAACATCACTGAAATGCTCAGGCCACCTAGCCATGACAGAATCCTGACCTTCTATAACCTTACCTTGTTTATCCTACATTCCATGTGTACCTGTCGGTTTTTTACCACATAAGACATTAACTATCTGGTACAGCTCTCTGCTGTTGTGCTGCTTAACTGCTTCCTCAGCTTTGTGAGTCAAGCCATCAAGCCAAAGATTCTTATTAGTACCTAACTGATCCTATACACGTTTATTAAGTTCTTTGTAATCCTTTCTATTAGGACTAGTAGGGCACTGATTAAGGACATTCTTGTGGTTCCTTCTTTCTGAAATAAGCTCAAGTGCCTTATCACTCAAATAATTCTTCCTTCTCTGCTTCCGTTTTCCAAAAAGAGTACAGTTAGTTTCCAAAAAAGCCTGTTTAGAACGGTCCCATTCTTCCTCAACTTCAGTATTAAGCAATCCATGACTGTCATAATGACTAAGTAACCTATCATAAGCTTTAGCTATAACTGGGTCTTTCGGAGCTTCAGTATTAAAGGTAAATTTTTTAACTTTAGCACAACACCTTTTAAGTTTAAGTTGCAAGACACGTTTAGCAAGGTAATGGTCAGATCCAATTTCTGCTTCTCTATATGCCCTGGTATATAGGGAAGTGTGCTATACACACCCTGGTATATAGGGAAGTGTACCTAACAGAACTAGCCCATTTACTGTTAATTAATATATAATCAATCATATTCTTATGCAGCCCAACAGGTGAAACCTAAGTGTACTTATGTATATTGTGGTGTTTGTAATAAGTGTTAGTTATTCTGAAACCACTGAGTTTACTCACCTGTAAGGAGACGTTGCCCATTGCCATTGCAGGTACCAATACCAAAAGGGCCTATCACTCCTCCCTAATGGTCAGAGTCAGTACCAACTTTGGCATTGAAGTCACCAAGAACAAGGGTAATATCTCCTTTCTTGAGAGAATTAAAAATATCCTGAAGTTGTCCATAAAACCCATCCTTCTCATCCTCATCGGCACCTCAGTGGGGTCATAACAGCAGATAACATTCAAGTCTTTAACTCTTGTCTGAAATTTTGCTGTAAGAAACCTTTCATTAATGCTCTCATATCCTAGAAGAGCATCACTAGCATGTCTGCTGAGCAGCAGACCCATCCCTTGGTGATGCTTTCCATCCTCTCTCCCTGTAAAGAGAAATTTAAAGTTATTTTTAAGTATCTCACCTTTACCTGTCCATCTGGTCTTTTGCAAACCTAGAATATCTAGGTTATAGTGCTGGAATTCCTGCGTGAGGACATCAAGAAAATAAGCTCTATATAATGTCCTCATGTTCCACGTTCTTGCAGAGAGAAAATGATTAGTAGGAGTTTTAAAGAAACTAGGTTTATTGAGATAGGTAGGGCCAACAATATCAAACCCACCTCATCCTAGGTCTCCCCCTCCTTCTGAGACCTCTAGGCACACTGTTCATAACCCTGTTCACCAATCTATAATTATCCATAATAATAATTCCTGATCGCAGGTATATGGCAAAGACCTGTTCCTCCTCCGCTAAAGGCTGAAGTCATCGATGCTGGTAGGAACTTCAGGCACCACCTTTTCAAGTGGAATTTTTCAAGAGCCTGAGACACATTACTCCAGTTTAGGCTTGACGATGCCCAACTAGCTAAGTAAGGTTCAAGTACCTGCGATGGCCTCTGATTAGGATTATCCACCAGCTTATATAAGGTATCTCATGCCTCTGTTCACTTAGGGCTGGCAACCCAGAAGCAAACAGAAAATACAGCGGCAGATTCTCCCTCAACAGAGGCCCACCAGTGCAGCAAGTCCAGGATCCATAATCAAGTTCAAATCCATAAACAAGTCCAGTCTAGTAGGTATAAATGGTCAGCACCAGGACACTGTGAAGTTGACCACTCCTCAGCAGGGTTGAAAAAAAAAAAAAGAAAAAGTGGGCATAGATGACCAGGTCAGTAGGACATTCTGAACTGGCAGCACTCTCCTTCCGTTCCCTTCCAAAAGAGAATATCTCTTTTGAAAGGTACTAACGGCCTGCACCACGAGAAGACGGGGTCGGAAATTAGGTGGTAGACCTGGCCGGTTCTGTGCATCATCACTAGAGTTTGGTAGACAGCTCTCCGTCCCGTTTATGTCCAGCTACCATTTACAGACTATATCATGTATATGAAAATTATTTTTTACAGAACATATTTATGAACGTCATGTTAATTATTGACTGCTATACACTGTTTCCCATAAAGAATGGAGCGGAAATTATCTCTCAGAGTTTCGCGTCCAGTCGCAGCTTTGTTCTTTTAACCACGAAAGCCAATGGAAAGCAAATGTGACTTTTGAAAATATCCTCCTAACGTTTGAAAGCTCCTTAACGAGCATAAATCCTCGTTAAGGAGCTTTTCTGACAAGTGTCTTATATTTCGAATCTACAGTTGCTCTATGACAAAAAGTACAAATGATATATAAAAGAGAGATATTGTGCTTCATAGTATATTGTACGATATTCCGAAATTAAAATCATTTTCAATTGCTGACTTCCATATACACAATACATCATAATTTACGTTAGAAAAAAAAACGCAATTCATCCACAAAGCATGGAACTATTTTCTGTGGCGTAATATTACATCTGTGAGTGTTCTTGGTAGAACTCAGATGAGAGAGACATGTTTTTACCTATCTTCCTATCGCTTTTCGTTTTGACCTTTGTCGTTTCTCAGTTTGTGGTTTGTCAAAATAGTCGTTCCACCATATCTTTCGAATGCGATGAAGAAACGTCATCATTTATGTGTCAAATGTAAGCTTCTGAGGGGAGGAGTGTTATAGGCAATAAAAATTGGCCCTCCATGCTTTTCCCCCCTTTAAAAATGGAAACTATTAGTCCGCTATATCTTCAGAGCACGATTTCCGAAAGTAACAAGCTATATGTCAAATAAAAGCCACTGATGCGAGTAGTGTCATAGGCTATAAAAAACTGACCCCCCACACTTCTTCCTCTCCTAAAAAGGACAAAAATATGAAAACTATTGTTCAATTAATATTAATATTCTGAAGAGGCTTGAACATTGGTTGATGCTAAATTAATAAATGATAATTATGAGGTTTAAATGTTTTATCTAGTTTCCATGTTTTTAGATAACCCAATTGTATGCGATGAGAAGATAAAATGGATGTATCAGAGAAGAGGAATATACAAGGTATATGGAGAGTGTGCAGAGCCTGAAGATCTGAAAGGTTATAGCTTACAAGAGCTGAGAGTAACTGATTTCCCATAATGTGTAATTTCATTGTGATAAGAAATAAAAAGTGTTTGTAATTTACGTTCAGTTTATTCGTTGTCAGTTTATCACAATATATTTTAGTGTCACAAAATTTTGCTTAGGCGATTCTTATT
Organism: Ryuthela nishihirai; assembly: GCA_038380435.1. Classification (NCBI taxonomy): domain Eukaryota; kingdom Metazoa; phylum Arthropoda; class Arachnida; order Araneae; family Heptathelidae; genus Ryuthela; species Ryuthela nishihirai. Next base: position 13,121,262 of record JAWZYU010000009.1, read on the forward strand.
AAATTCGAGGCAGGGAGAGGACACATTGTATCATTCTTGAACTCATCATCCATCCCTCCATCATCCTCAAGCAGCCATGGGCTACGGAGGTCCAACCAGACCGTGCAATTCAGTACTCCAGGCATATCTGTCCTGAGCTACATCTGTTATATCTTGCCACTGCACACCAATTCAAACTAGATCCTATTTGACACTGTCTGCCCACTTCATTCTAAGTCTTTTCCCCTTTCTGAGGACTTTAGGTACACTATTCATAACCTTATTCACTAATCTATAATTATTCATACGGGCAAACGTGGCCAAACCAACAGAGTCCTTCTCTGCCTAATATTATTCATAAAGGAGGTTGCTAACTCCTTTGCCTTACCTCATCATTACTTACAATATTAAAGCCAGTAATATATCTGTCATCATTACAAAAAATGGGAATAGAACAACCGACCTTGTTCAGAACATCACTGAAAATCTCGGCCCACCTAACTATGACAGAACATTAACCTTCCATAACCTTGCCGTGTTTATTCTTCAATTTCTGTATAACTGTCCGTGTTCTACCACACCAAACATTAACTATCTGGTACAGCTCTCTGTTGTTGTGCTATCTAATGCTTCCTCGGCTTTACCAGCCAAGCCATCAAGCCAAAGATTCTTAGCAGCAACTAATTGCTTCTTTACACGTTTCTTAAGCTCTCTGTAATGTTTTCTATTAGGGCTAGTAGGGTATTGATTACGGATATTCCGGCAGTTTTTCCTTTCTGAAATAAGCTCAAGTACCTTATCACTCAAATAATTTTGCCGCCTCTGTTCCTTACCGTTAGTTTCAAGAAGCGCCTGTTTAAAACGATCTCATTCTTCCTGAACTTCAGTAGTAAGCAAACTTTGACTGTCATAATGACTAAGCAGCCTATCATGCTAAGCTTTAGCTATAACCGGACCTTCCAGAGCTTCAGAATTATAGATAAACTTTTTATTTTTAGCACAACACTTCTTAAATTTAAATTGCAAGAGATTTTAACAATAATGGTGAAATGCAATTTCAGCTCTCCTGTATGACCTGGTATTCCTGAGAGAACTAGTCTATTTGCTGTTAATTAATATATAATCAATCATATTCTTATGTAGCTCATCTGGTGAAACCCATGTGTACTTATATATGTCGCGCCCATGTGTACTTATATATTACTAATAAGTGTTAGTTATTCTGAAATCATTAAGTTTGCTTACCTGTAGGAGACATAGCCCATTGTCATTGCAGCTACCAATACCAAAAGAGCCTTTCACTTCTTCCTAAAAGTCAGAGTCAGTACCAACTTTGCCACTGAAGTCACCTAGAACAAGGTTAATATCAGTAGGAGAATAATGGAGATTTTGGAACATTGGTGGATCAATGTTAATAATATGGGATCCGCCTCCCATGTGTTTCAAAGCGGAGGCGGATCATTATAACACCTATAAGTTAGAACTCTCACTGTTTTAAGACTGAAGTCGGACAATGTCGAATAAAATGCCTCCCTCCAGTGATATATCAATCTGAAATTATATTATTCAGTTAAATTTGAGGTAATTAATATAGAACAGATGGTATTGGATAAAAACTCAATCATAATTTCTAGAGACAGCAATCTTGGTTTCTCCTGTCACCAGAAACTACCGAATAAGTCCACCATTTTGAAGCCTGACATCATCCGAAATAATCCCTAGTCCGCTACCTTGGTTTCTGAATTCACCCGAAAATTCTGTAAGTGTCGAGTCTGCCATCATACAGGGTTCAGGGTTGAGGGTGTTGTAAATACTGCCTAAATCATTAGTCCTAATTGTAGCGCCATCTAGTGTTTAACACACATACTATATTTAAAAAAAATCTATTTTCCATAGCACAGCCATTTTATTTTATTTCAATTTCTGTGGGATAGTCTTTCTTCTAGTATAAATACAACATCCATCAGTCAGAATCCTCATGCTGTTGTCAGACGTTGAGAGTGACAAGTCTTTGCTGCTGCATCTGTGTGATATTTCAACTGCTAGAAACCAATACTGATAGTTCTCGACGTCCTCGTGTAGTATAAATCAGCTATTTTACAAGTCACTGTTTTATAATGTATCCGTGTGATATATGTGAGAAGGCTTTCCTTCATCAGACGAATCTCATTCACCATAAGAGAAATCATGATGGAAATAGTCTGTTTAACTGCTCTCAATGCGAATCGACATTCTCAAGGAGAGATGACATCCTACGTCATGAGTTATCCCACACCTCCAGGAAAACCTACAAATGTGAAGAATGCGCAATGGAGTTTGGAAGAAAAGACAATCTTTTGTGGCATCAAAGAAAGCCACACAATAATAAACGAAAACATTCTGAAGATGAAAGGATTCCCCAGAAGAAACAAAAACCCGGACCCTAAAGACCCATGCCAGTTTACAGAAGAAATGAAAAGGACCCTGTCAACACGTAAGCTTATGGCAACGGAAGAAACATCTATTGACTTCACCTTTTTCCTCGAATCCTTTCAGGAGTCACTCCTACACATTTGAAAGAAGAATTGGCCTCGAAGGGTAGCATTAAATGTTACCTTGCTGTGCAAGTGCGCTTCAGGCGAAAAGTTTTCCCTTCTACGTTCGAATACTGCACCCCATTTTTCCGAAGTAACTGTGTCACAAGTTTTCCTACATCATCCCTAAACAGAGAACTGGAATGAGCGTGCAAGAAGATCAAGACTTTATTTGAAGAATTTGAAGGAGCACATAATGGATGGATACTAGATGCTGTACTCCACCCTGAAATGAACATTGGAAAATATGTCCCTCTTGCAGGGTACTTAGGTACTACTTAGTACCCTTTACAAATAATAAATAAAATATGTAACATTTTCATTTAAATATAATAACATTTGACTTTTGAAGTTTTCGGACTTCGAACTTCTTCATCTTGACACACATCTTCTCGATATTATAGTCTTCTCATCGTCACCGTAGGAGGGGAGATTTATCTCCTCCTATTAGTCTTAATAAACAATCTTCACATCTTCTAGTTTTTCTTTTGACATGTTGACTCATCGTTTTAATACGAACTTCTCATAACAGTAGGAGGAGAACTCAGTCCCCTCCCACGATAGGGGGAGAACCAGTCCCCTCCCTATAGTCTATTATTATAAAGTTCTGTGTATTATCGTAAACATACCTCATTATATCTCTAACTTGAGATCTTAAATCCGTTAATTCCCAAAGAAGATTTAATCTATCACGACCAAGTCTCACTAAGTTATTTCCTCTTATATTCAATAACCGAGGACAATCAAAAATGTAGTGAAGGACTCCCGCTTCTCGGGAGCCATAAACACAAGAGCAATTTTTAATATTAAATCTATTATAATACTTTGGGAAGTTACCATGGTCTGTAAAGACTTGATTTGAGTAAAAATCTGTCGAGATTCTTTTAACAGAAATTTTCTTTAAGAATCTGTACGTATATCTTCCTGTTGTATCCTCTTGCTCCCATCTAGGTTGCCATATCTTTAAGCACTTTTTTGGCTTAATCGCGTCTTAAGACTATCTTTAGAAATTGGTACTTCAATGTCTACTTGTATCTTTCTATATGCTCTTTTTGCATGGTCATCTGCTAGCTCGTTTCCTGGACAACCTTGATGACTTTTAACCCAATGGAAGTTTATCTTCCTGCCTTCGTCAAGTTCTGTTATGATATTCTTAATTCTATCCACTGTTGGATTTTTGTGTTTTATTCTTTGCAGCGCATATAGTGCAGACTGACTGTCTGAGTACAAATCCACTTCTTGATCTGAACTGATGGTAGCAAACCATTCTACAGCTTTTAATATTGCGAAAACTTCAGCTTGAAAAACAGTCGCTGAGTCTGACAGTCTATATTCATTTTGAATTATTGAACTTGCACCTTTATAGATGCACATGGATGCTCCAGTGTGCTCTTCCATTCTGGATCCATCTGTATATATTCTTGTGTTATTATTTGAATCATCTGGCGGGATCTTGTCCCACCTTATTTGAGTTTGTTTAGCTGGGTGTGTTACCCATTTAGTGATTTGGTTTTCGATATGATTACTTTCTGTTAACTCTTCCCAGAGTTCTACATTTTAAGCGTAAAACTTCTATATATCGCTGCTTCTTGTTCTATAATCAGTTCTAGTGGTAGTGCTCCTGCTAGAACCTGAAGAGCAGACGTTGATGTCGTTTTAAAATATTTTGTTATACCCAAGAGGGCTAATCTTTGGATCTGTTGTAATTTCTGTATTATTCTCACAGTCCCACCTTGGGGTCACCATGCCCCACAGGCATAGGTTACTATCCTTTCAATCCCCCTCTTATATAATTCTTTCTTAACTACTCCTTTTAGCCCCCATGTCCTAGTTGACATTCTGTGTAGGGCATTCAATATTCTAGCACATTTGTCTTTAACATTATTTAGATATCATAACCAGTTTCTTTTATCGTCCAGCCACACTCCTAGGTATTTCAGAACCTTGACTGCTTTCACTGGTTTGTCTTTAAACCTTAGACTCGGAAGCCTTTTCATTTTCCCTTCTTTGGGAAACACTATGATATTAGTCTTTTCTGGACTAAATTCGAGCCTCGTTCTTTCAGCCCAATTTTCTAGGTCTGCTAACACTTTTTTACAATCTTGTTCCAGTATATGTCTCCCTGAAGCCGAGACAATAACTATTATATCGTCAGCATAAGCTTGAATCTGTGTACTTTCTTTTGTTATAATATTTAAAGCAGAGTCTGCTACAATATTCCATAGCAGGGGTACTGAATTAGACACCTGTGGACAACCTTTGTAATATTGTCTGGAGATTTCTATCTCTCCATCTTTAACTACTATTCTTCTCTTTGAAAGATAGCTATTGAAGACTTTAAATAAATTCTTTGGGCATTTATGTCTTCTTAGTTCATCTAGTAGAAAGGGCCACCAAAAGTTATTAAATGCCACTTTAACATCTAGAGATATAACACACGTGAGCTTCTTTAGCACCTTAATGTTATCTATGGTAGCCATTAACTTTGAAATAGCCATCGTCGTGCTTTTGCCTGGAATAAATCCAAACTGGTTTGAATTTAATTTTCCATTACTGTGTAGGAAGAAGCTTAATCTATTAGTCAACAGTTTATCGAGCACTTTGCTCCATGATGATAACAGACATATTGGTCTGTATGCAAAAGGACTTTTCCTATCTTTTTCTTCTTTATTAAAGAGAAAAAGTTCTGCTACTTTCCAGCTATCTGGAAAAATTCCTCTCTTGAGACGTTCATTTAAAATTCTTACAAACCAGCTTCTATTTACCTCAAAGAGTTCTTGTATTATTTCCAGGGAAATCCCATCCAATCCTGGCGCTTTTCCCTTGTTCATTGATTCCAACACTTCGTCGACTTCTATTATAGTAAATAGACTGTCATCCTCTGTGTTGACAGGTCTCCTTGATCTATTTCTAATATTCCTATGATATTCGTTATCTTCTTCCCTTTTGTCCAACGGGAAGTGATATTCCAATAGAGTGTTTAAGGATTCCCTCACTATTTTCGTTAGAGAACCGTCGTCTTGCACAATTGTTGGTAGTTTAAATTATTGCCTCTTTTGCAACCTTAAAATGTACACCAAAAGGTTTTTCTTGTGATACTTCATCACATAGTTTTCTCCAGCTATTACTTTTAGATGTATTAATATCCTTTTTATATTTAGCCTCCCATAACTTAAATTCTGCTCTTAAGTTCTCTCTTTGTCTTTCATCTGTATAACATCTCCGATATTTTCGTCTTCTATTTTTGACTTCCTTTCTAAGCTTAGTCAATTCTTTATTCCACCAAGGGACTTTTCTGTAAAATGAGTTACTTCTCGGTTATTCTCCTTCTGATTATCACTACATATTTTCTGTAATAACTTTGTTATATTTACTATATATTCATCTAAGTCTTTTGGCTGTTCGACCTCTGTTGAGGACCTTGTTAAGAACTTTCCTGAACGTTCCTTTCGGAATTCTATCCAATCAAGATTCCTAATAGAATATCTTTGTTTTAAACTTGTGCTTGCATTCACAAAGTTCAGAGAGAAGCTAATATACGCATGGTCACTACAACTAATCTCATCTTCCACTGTCCATTCTAGGACAAAGTTCTGGTTCAAGACTTTATGTAGGGTTACATCTATCCAGCTAGTGCCTAGACTGCTGGTGAACGTTGGAACACTGTTCGGATCATTTGCTATTGAAAATCCGTTTTGGTTAATAAATTCTAGGACTTCCTTTCCTCTCTGGTTCTCCCTCTGAGGACTCCAGAGATTGCTGCTTGCGTTAAAATCCCCTCCCTGGACTATGTCCCAGTCAGGGTAAATCTGAACCATATTAGAGATAATTTGGAAGTTATCCTCCAGCGAATCTTTTGGTGGACAGTACATCGAAATCAACACACACTTTCGACCACCTTTCTCAATTGTAACTACTACAACATTTCTAGATGTGTAGATTTCTGTAGCGCTTATATTTCGTTTTCCAATCACAATTGCACATCTTGGCAGTGGGTGAGATGCTCCAAAGATTCTCCAGCCTGCTGGGAAACCTCTTATTTTATCCTTATAAACATAGGGTTCTTGCACCAATGCTACATCAAAGTCCTTTTCTTCCATGTACAAGACCAATCTATTTGTTGCAGCTCTGGCATGATGTAAATTTATTTGAACTGTTTTAGACAAGTGCATCTTAGCATCGTATGCGCTTGACTAATAACTCGAGCTCTCTTCAGTAACATGAACAGTCCATGTCCAGATTTGAGTGCTGGACATCTAACTTTAATCTGCATTTGTCATTAGCTGCCTTGCAGTTTACACATTTTAAAACTGTTTCTTTGCATTCCCAATGTTTGTTGTCTTTCTGACCACATTTGCCACAATTCTGCTCTTCTGTGCATTTGGTCTGGAAATGACCAAATTTATTGCACTTAAAACACCTTATCACCTTTAGGTATTCTTCGACATTTAATCGAGACCAACCTACATTGACTTTTTTCTCTTTCATAAACACTTTAAAGCTTTCTGAGTCAACTTGCACTATCCAGTGCTTCTTATTATTCTTGCCCTTTATCGAGAACTTGATCTCCATTGAGGCTTCTGTAAAAGCAACGTTTTGTGCTTTTATTCTATCTACTAATGCATCCTTTGCAATGTCACCATCAACATCATATATTATGATTAGTGGTAATTTCATTTTGGGCTCTCTTGCCGCACATTTGTCTTTTAATACTGTATTCCTTTGTATTTCATTTTTCGGTATCTTCTTATCGAACTCATCGGTACATTCTATTAATACACCACCTTTTCCAATCTTTTTGACATTCTTTATACCAATCTTTAACTTGGTTGGTTCTAAATTCTTTAACAGATCATTCTTGAGTTCTTCCGAACTCTGATCCTCGTCTTGAGGATATATCAGCATAATATGTTGTTGATCTCGTTTCTTTGGTTTTGGCGTCAATGACCTTTTTGTCACTTCCGCGTAACTTTTTGTGACTGTTGCCTTGCTTTGGCACTTGTTTCTCTTTCAGACAACCTGCCCTCCAGGTTGTTGATTTTCAACTCTTGTTCATGCACTACATCTTGTAGTTTAAACAGACTTCTAATTTCAGCACCTTGCTGTTTAGTTACTTTGCTAGCACTACTGTTCAAGATAGAGTCCAATTCATTGAACAGTTCACTTTTTCTCGTGCTGGCACTCTTCTCTTGAGAGGCCATTACACTTACATCACTTACTTCATCAGTCATCGCTACCTGGTACCCTGGGGTTCACACCAGGCAGCTATATTTTACTTGTCTGAGAGAGTGTTAGACCCTCCTCCAAGGAGGGAGCCCCTAGACGACCACAACGTCCTCTCTCTTTAAAATTGTTTATAACAATGCTTCAATCAACAAAGATATGGCCTATAGCCTTGCACTATTATATTGCACATATAAACGCACTATGCTCACAATCGAAATCAAAACCAATTCCCCCTAGGGGCCTATAACAATAAATCAAATATCGAAATTCGAAAAAATGAATAATATCTCGATCAAAGTTTTTGGATAGGAAAAAGAGGTGTTCCCACTCTACATCACGCCATTCAGATTTAAAGAGCATGCAAATCTCCTACTGTTTTTAGATGACGAAAAGCAACAATATTGCTCCATTAAGAACATGAGTAGACTTCTCAGCCCTCTGACTAAACATAAATTCCAGACTTTCTACTGTGATTACTGCTTTCACCGTTTCACAAACGAATCACTCTTGAAGGATCATATTCCCTATTGTCAAGAACATGGACCCCAGAGAGTAGAGTTTCCATCTGTAGAGGAGAAATGGCTTAAATTCACAAATTTCAAGTTCCAACATCCCGTTCCTTATGTTATTTACGCCGACTTTGAATCATTCCTAGTGAAAGTGGACACTTGTATGCCTAACCCTGCAAAATCTCACACCACTATCACAACAAATCATGAGTCTTGTGGATTTGCATATCTTGTTGTTGGGCCTGAGGGCTGCAATCACAAACCTTCAGTAGTTTATATAGCTCCTAATGTGGTGAAATAATTTTTGGAATGTCTTTTTAAGGAAGAAAACGATATAAAAATTTACTCTCAGAAATCCAACCAATGCAACTTTCAAATCAGGAAGAGGAATTATTTCACAACGCTACAAACTGTTATTGTAAACACGTTCTGGGACAAGATCGAATGAAGGATCATGACCATTTAACTGGCAAATTCCGAGGAGCCACCCATAATGCAGGTAGTCTCAATTTTAAGTTTACTAATAATATTCCAGCTATATTTCACAACGTTAAGGTGTATGGCAGCCATATTATTCTGCAAGAAATTGGTATGATCAAAAATAAGAAAATTAATTGCATTCCAAATAATATGGAAAAATACATAGCATTCTCCTTTGGAGCTTTGAATTTCATAGACTATTATCAGTCTCTAAGTGCATCTCTTGAGAAGCTGGTTAATAATTTATCACCAGAGGAATTCCATATTTTAAAGGAGCATGTTGAACTGGACGGCAACATCTGGTCTTGAGAAAAGAAGTTTACCCCTATGATTATACTGACAGCTGCAAAAAGTTTGAAGAAACATTGTTACCTCTGCATGAAGCATTTTACAATCAACTCACAGAAGAAGCGATAGAGAGAGAAGACTACTTCCATGCAATGAAAGTATGGAATACATTGAGTATAAAAACCTAGGTTAGTATAATGAGTAGATATAATGAATAAACCTGGCTAGTACCTGAAGACCGATGAGCTCCTCTTACCTGATGTGTTTGAGAATTTCAGGAAACTCTCTGTCAGATATTACGAAATCGATACCTGTCATGCTTACACAGCTCCTGGGCTAGCCTGGCAAGCATGCCTAAAAATAACAAATATGAATCTAGAGTTGATAACTGACCCTACAATGTACTTTTTCTTGGAAAAAGGCACATGAGGAGGAATTTCAGTGATATGCAATCGTTTTAGCATAGCAAATAACAAATATTTAGATACTTATAATTCTCAGCTACCTTCTAAATACATTATGTACTACGATGCCAACAATTTCTATGGATGGGCAATGTCACAATGTCTTTCTTTGAACGATTTCCGTTGGCATGATAGAGAAGAAAGAGAAGAATACAGATATTACCACTGTTGTTGATGATTTCAATAAATCGAAGTTGTAATTATATATTAATGGAAGTTGTATATTAATAATTCCAATAATTGGAAGTCATCTTAGATTATCCAGTTTCTCTCGATGACGAGCATAACGATTACCCACTAGCCCCTGAGAAACCAGATTACGAACACTATGCTGTCGCCATATTGCCAAGAGCTTGCTAATAACCTCGGAATAAAATCAACTGTGGAACTAGTTCCCAATCTGTATTCTAAGGAAAAACATGTCTTACGTTATCGAAATGTAAAATAATACTGAGCACTCGGTATGAAGATGGAGAATATTCATCACGTTTCCGAATTCAAGCATTCTTTCTGGCTAAAACCATGCATAGAATTTAATACAGGTCACAGAAGAAAGCTTGACAGGATTTTGAGAAAGACTTTTTCAAACTAATGAATAATGCTGTATTTGGGAAAGAGATGAAAAATCTGAGAAATCGAGTGATAATTGAATGGACTCAGAGCCCAAAGGGAGTATGCAAACTCGAAGAATTACCTGCTTTTTATATTTTTTGTATTTTTTTTACTACGAAGTAGCTTGTGTACAATCAAAGCAAACTAAATTGAAACTCAATAGACCGATTTATGCTGCATTCAGTATTCTAGATATTAGTAATATACTGATGTACAGCTTTCATTATGACTATATTTTTCCGAAGTATGGAGGAAAGGCTAAATTATTATTTACTGATACAGATTCACTGCGCTATGAGCTTCAATTCGAGGATGTGTACGCCGATATGAAAGATGATACAGAAAATTTCGACAATCTGATTATCCTGTAGACCACTTCCTACATAGCATACGTAATAAAAAGTCACTGGGTAAAATGAAAGATGAACTTTCAGGAGTGCCAGCAAATCAGTTTGTTAGCTTGAAAAGCAAGAATTATTCTATTCAGAGTTTACAAGAGGAAAAGAAGACAGAAAAAGGAGTCCCCAAATACATTGTAAAAGAACAATTTACAAGGTTTACAGAGATTATCCACAAGGATTACAGAGACTGTTTAATAAATAAATTACCTTCTCGAGTAGATTTGGCAAGGATTCAAAGTACTAACCACCATCTTCATACAATGAAAGGTGTCAAACTTGGACGGTCACCATTCGATGAAAAAAGTATATATTACAAAATGGTTATGACACACTTTCGTAGGTTGGTGTGCAAAAAAGTACCGCTCAGAGGTAAAACAACCCAACCCAACAACACTTTCGTACGGAAACTACAAAACCATGAAAATATAATAACAACAGAAAAAAGTATATTGTTAAACGTGTACACTGTGATTTTTACCATATTTAAGTTATATGCTACTATGTAGAAAAATATGTTGCTTCTATTTGAAAGTACTGATGTGCAATTTTTATGTAATTCCTGTATATGAAAATATATTATACGTAACTGCCATATGTATACCATTGCATGTAAAACCATTTACTCTGCTAAGCTGCATTTTGTAAGCAGTCTGTAAAATATATATATATAACCAATTCAAAAAGCATCATTGTGAAATGTATAAACAATCTGTATGAAATTGTAAACCAATGGAAATTATAACTTGCATAAAACAATGTGAAACCTAAGCATTGACTATGTTTATTTATTGTATCTCCGAATTCAATACTTTGATATCAATAATGGTATTTAAAACTGAATATACACGGTGATTCAAAACTCTTGGACCAAACTTTAAGGGGTGATAGAACACACCTAAACCAGCACTTTTCGTCACACATGCATGGTCGGAACCACAGAAGAGGTTTGAAACAATTACAGAAATTACGGAACAGAAAGTACAGAATTTTATTGAACAAATTACAGAAACTGCTCAAAAGAGCGATCGACAACATTAATGCAGGCTTCACACCTTCGGCGTAGTGATTGGCGTACATGGGCGAAAACACCAGGCATTTCTCGTATAGCGGCAGCGTCAATAGAAACCTAGCAAAAAGGTCTTCATTGAAATCGATGGCGCTATCGTAGATGAGGCTTTTCATATGGTCCCATAGGAAAAAGTCCAGACATGAGAGATCGGTTGATCGTGGCGGCCAAGCGATGGGGCCACCCCGACCAATCCATCGTCCTGGAAATGTTGCATCCAAGGCGTTCCGCACATCCACGCTGAAATGGGGGGTGGTCCTCCGTCGTGTTGAAACCACATACGTGTTTGAATGTTTGCTGGAACAGGGTTCAGTAATTCTGGCAAGACTTCTTGTAAAAATACGAGGTACGTTCTCCCTTTCAGTCGGCCTGGCAGAAGGTATGGGCCAATCAAATGGTCATAGAGGATTCCAGCTCCACATTCGTCTCGTAGAACTCGCCACACCGTCGATTGGGGCACACTTACGGCATGGGAAATTGCTCGTGTGCTACATTTGGGACGATCTTCAACCCTATGTAGAATTTCCTCTGTAACACATGGCGTCCTCACACTCCTTGCACACCCTGTATCCTGCAAGCTTCTGACAAAGGAGCCTGTTTCGCACAGATATCGGTGCAATCGTTGAAAGGTTTTACGATCAGTCACACGTCTGATTGGAAAGTGCTCCCAGTACAGTCTTTGGGCTTCCCTTGCATTCCCGTCCGCAGCTCCATACGTGAAATGCATGTCTGCCCTCTCCTGATTCGTGAAATAATCCATCCGTTCTGGAATCCACGGTAGAAATTACGACGAGTGCGAAAACCAGCGCTTTAAGTGTTCACTGGAAAGCGCCCTCTGGCGCTTCACCGCTTGAGTTACGACCATGCATTGTATGATGAAGAGTGCTTGTTTAGGTGTGTTCTATCACCCCTTAAAGTTTGGCCCAAGAGTTTTGAATCATCCTGTATATTATTTCATCGACCTGTGCTAAATTAAGGATTTTTCGTTTTTCGGACTCAGCACAAAATTATTTAGTAGATCACTGTCAGACTGTTCACACAGAGTTATGGATCATGTATTCATCAAAAAATATTCTCCCCCCAAAAAATTCCACCCCCCAAAAAGGAAAAATCTCATGGAAATTAATCGAAAAGACTTCTTATGGTAAATGAAATTTTGTCATATACTAAGTGTGTCATCTAGTATATAGTTTAGACAGTTGAAGACTCGGGAAACACACGGTAAATCTGTTAGTTTTCAATAACTGAGCTACATTTCAGCATTTCATCTTAAGTAAATCACACTGGAGCTAAATCAGTTACTTTTTGATATGTGGTGGGTCGTTCTTTATTTCAAGCAATAACTAGCCCAGGACCAAATGTAGTGGAGGTAAGGTAGTCATGCCCCCCTCTCCCCCTGGTTTGCAAAGCAGTTTTCCCACCTTGCAAAGTTTAAGTTATCACTAAACATCTGCTGTTATTCGCAGAGGGAAAAAAAGGTACAAACAGTTTTATCTCAGCTAAAGTGTAACGTAATAATTCTTTCCTTTGATACCATTTCGTTTCCAAGTTAACGTGCAAGGCAAAGTAAAAAGCAAGCCCGAAGATAAAAAAAGCGATTTTAACAGGAGTCTCAATCACGCTGCCCGAAAAGATATTTTGTGCTGCCCCGAGGTACATACTACGTTCTATTGTAATCATGATATTAGCTTATTAGAACAACTTGGCTCGAATGTGATGATTTCCAGTAGAATATGATTGCTATTGGAAATTAAATTTAAAGTTTATGGTTTAGTATTAAAAGTATCTTACATTGAAATACTAAAACAACAATATTATGTTTTACCTACAGTCCGAGATCTAGCAAAAAATAAAGGAAGAGGGGGCAAGTAACATAATCTAGCCGCAAAAAATAAAGGAAGAGGGGGCAAGTAACATAATCTAGCCGCAAAAAAAAGCAAAATAAGGCGAGCAAAGAGATTGGATTTCTATTGCAGTATAACAACCCCCCTCCCTCTCCATTTCAGTGGTCATTGAAATATTTCTTGAGAAATTAGTAAAATATTGTGCAAATTCATTAATTTGTTGCCTTCGTTACCCTTACTGTTTTCTCCAGGGGCGAGGAGAGTAAAACTACCTTGCCGCCCCCCCCCCCCCCTAGATCTAGTACTGGGCTTGTTATCGTTTGAAATAAAATATAGGCCAACGAATATCAAAAAAGTAATTGATTTAGTTGCAGTATGATTTACTTAAAAAGAAATGATGAAACGTGGCTCAATTATCGAAAATTGGTAGACTTATCCTGTGTTTCCCTAGTCTTAAACTGTCTAAAACACATATAGATGACGCACCTAGTATGTGACAAAATTTTTTATCATAAAATTTTTTTCGATTAATTTCCATGAGATTCTCCCACACACGGAGCAATGGTGCCGCCGACACGGAGCCTCGTCCGACGAATGGCGGCCTTATAAAGTCCATCGGTGTCCCGTAGTGACCGAGGGCAGGATGCGAGTTTCAGAGCAGATAATCTCAAAATTGACCCAGCTGGGACTGAAACCTGAGAACTGCAGTTTATGAGCCTGGTGCGCTACCTACTTAGCCACCCCCGCTCCAGTATAGGAAATAGTATAGTAATAAGGGTTAAAGTGATAGAAGTAATGAGATAGATGACATCCTAGCCCAATTTTTCTAGTATGTGATGAATAACAACAACCAAGCTGTAAAACAGTGAATGCCAGCTGTATCATTTGACATGGGCTTTGAAATTCAGGGGGCTGGAAAGTTCGCCAATTATTGACAAATTTTCAGATATTTAGATTATTTTAGATTATAGATTAGGAAGGAAAAGCCTTGAGTGCATAAAGTATAAAAAATTCTCTATATAATATTTTAACTGCATATACTAAGAAGCTAGATAGCCTCCGTTTGTCTTTGAGAGGCCTCGACCAATATCGACATGGTAGGTAGAGGCGTTTTTAAAAACCCCTTTTTTCAGCATGCTAAGTACATTTTTGAAATTATAAAACTGCTTTTATTTAAACATATTCTTATATTTTTACTAACCTGTTAGGTTTTAACATTTCAATCTTGGTGAATATATCGTTTCGATGTATCCACCAATTTGGGATTATTTTCGCCTTTCACTTTATATTTCGAAATCAATACGCAATGAACACTCGATTTAATCCTATAATAGGAGGAAAGTATGTACGTTGAATCCGAATGTTTATATGAAGATGCACAGAGTATGTGACCACGTCTTATAGGTAATACTCAAGGTAGTACATTAGGAAAAATCCCTGCCCTGTCCTCGGTCAGTAGGGGACACCGATGGCTTGGAAAGGACGCCATTCGTCGAATCGAACGTTAAGCAGTAGCCCCATATGTGGGAGAGCCATACCCTGTCAAGTTAACAAACATGCTGAATGGCTTTGATGAGAGGCTACCATCTGTCTCCTCTCAGCTGTCCAGTGGGTCCCGTTTCCTCAATCTTATATGAGCTCTTGGGGTCCTTTTGACTGGTCATTTAGTCCGTGTGCAAAAAAGTGCTGCTGTTTTGCGTCGAATGTAAATGAGTTGAATATTTTGCGTTGAATGTAAATGTACTGTAGGAAAAAGAATCATACACAATTATGAAGACTATTAAATAGATTAATACATCTATTTAATAACTGCAACAGCAATAAAAACTTTTAAATAAACAATTGTGTATACTGCACAGAAAACTTGTATTTTTAGGTTTTTTTTCTAGTAGAGGGTTGTGGGGAACAGCTAAAATTCTCCTGTTACTCTCTTACTAGAGGGTGTTACGTTGAAGAGCTATTACATTCCTTTGGCTTCTTACTAATAGAGGATTGTAGTGAGGAGCTATCATGTTTCCGTGACCTTCAACTGGTAAACGTCTGTGGAGAGGAGTTAGAATTCTCCTGATACTCTTACTAGAGGGTGTTGCAGTGATGAGCCATCACCATGCTCCCGTCGTTTCTTATTAATAGATAACTGTGGTGAGGAACTGTTATGCTACCGTGGTCTTTTACTAATACACGGTCCACTGGAGGAGCTAGAATACTCCTGTTACTGTTAGTAAAGGCTGTTACGGTGAGGAGCTATCATGATCCTTTGAATATCAAAGATTTCATTGATTCTTTGAAGACTATTAAAGCCTTCAGTGAAAAAAGTATAAAATATTTTCTAAGTACTAACAGAAATATCTTATAATACCAATAGAGGATTGTGGTAAAGAGCTATCATACTCCCGAGGCCTTTTGTTTTATTAGTGAAGGGTTGTGGAGAGGAGCTAGAATCCTCCTCTTACTCTTATTAGAGGATGTTGTGGTGAAGAGCTATCAAGCTCCCGAGGCTTCTTTCTAAATCTCCATCGTCGTTGCGTGGGAAAATGTTCTGAAAGTCACATAGATGTTTCTGTAATCTTTTTTTATTTTTGTCCAAAATTCTTATCGTGGGACTTGTTTTTCATTTTGCCTTACGCATAGTTAAGAAATCCATCTTTGAAGCTGGGAGTAACATTTTTGCTGATATAAAGCTGCATGTTGCAGATATATATACTTTTGAGTTCTCTTAGAACATCAGCAGGTGTTTAGTGATAAGTTACCCTTTTCACGGAATAAAAGAAACAAGCTCTCATACCAAAACACTGATATTTAGAAGGAGCAGTGGTTGGTAAGTTACAAAATTTGGACTGCTATTTTTTCTGTAACTCATATTTTCAGGAACTCGTAATTGACTGGTGCAGAATAAAGCTACGATGTCTTGGTTTATTGCAGAATGTTTTTGTGAGCTGGATTTAATGTCTCTGATGGTTGTATTTTTGACAGTCCTGTTTATATCATACCACAAGTAAACTTCAAATCTCATTTTTTTGTATTCATTGAATATTACTGTATTCTAATGGGTCTCGACAATTTATTGGTTGCATAGTATTTTACGTACATATAAAGTGTAATTGAAAACCATTGAATGGTTCTAAATTACACGTAAACAAATTGCGTGTAATTTAAAATTTTGTGTTTTTAAATTTAAATTATGAATGTGTTTTTAAATTTAAATTGCACGTAAACAAATTACGTGTAATTCAAAAACATTCAATGGTTTTAAAGGTAATTTAAAACTATTGAATCCACTAGATAGTTTTAAACCACAAGAACTCCGATCTCTTTTTGGCAGTTCTAATAACGATTCAAAATTATCGATCCACAATCGCGAGTTTAAAATGTGAACTTATAGATAGACACAAATATATCATATCCTTTGGAGAGTAAAACTTGTTTGAATTTTGAGTAGGTAGTTACAATTCTAGCCATTCGGTGACCGAGTTATTGGCGTGCTTGTCTACTGATGAAAGGGACCTTGGTTCGCGCCCCGGGAAAGGTGTGTTTGTGTAGTGCAAAGAAAAGATCCACTTTGATATCTGATAATTGACTGATAGTGTAATCGAAGTTTATTTCAACTGAAAAGGAAGTTATCACCCTTAGTTTCACACAGATATCAACTTTAAAAGAAAAACAAATTGTCGTACTGTGGCTGAGTTATAAACTGGCCGCTGAGCTACAGGCCGCAAATTAAGATACCCTCTAAAGATGAAATCGAGGTTAAACTAAGAGTGATAATTTCCTTTCCAATTGAAATAAACGTCGAGAAATTTATTGAATATTATTATTATATAACTGTACATAGTTACATACATTGCCTACTAACAGGTTACAGTTTGTAAACATCGGAGACACTACTTTTAAGAGACAGATAATTGTCTAAAGTTCATATCA
This sequence comes from Ryuthela nishihirai, assembly GCA_038380435.1. Classification (NCBI taxonomy): domain Eukaryota; kingdom Metazoa; phylum Arthropoda; class Arachnida; order Araneae; family Heptathelidae; genus Ryuthela; species Ryuthela nishihirai. Next base: position 13,138,625 of record JAWZYU010000009.1, read on the forward strand.
TGATATCGAGGAGATTTTGATCGGTGATGGGTAGCTCAGCTGTCAGAACAAGTGAAATATTATGAGGAAGTCGTGGGTTCATATATCAGGCGGGTAGGGATAATTTTTCCTTTGAATGCGTATAACGACGTCAACTAGAGTGATAACTTGGTTTCAGACTATGTCCCCTTTTCAGAATGCTAGTATGGGAAAAAATATTATATATATTTTAATGTGATTTTCAAGAAATTCTGCAAAGACCTGTAAAACTGAGGAGGAAATGTTAAAGTGCATTAGAAACCAAGTTTCGTCCTCCCGTCCCTTCTACATTTTTGTAGCTAGATTATGTTCCTTTCCCCTCCCCTTCCTTCGTTTTTTTTCTAGATCCAGGCCTGTATGTATATATTAATTAGTGTGAGAAATAAGGAAACAAAAAACACGGCAAATTACATTATACCAACGGAGGTTACTACATTGAGGTAAATCAAGCAGCACCAGGTGTGAAGAAGAATCCTTGTTATTCCAATTGTTTATCATACCCCTGCAATTGTTATGGAATATTGGGAAAAGTTGTAGTTCGTTAGGTATTACTTACCTTTTGCTTACATTTCATAGCGGTCTATTGCTGTGTAGAAGTTATGGCACTGCTTTGTTACTATTATTTTCTTTCCTGCCTTGTTAATTCTGACATGAATTAAACAATACTCTTTCTCTTTTATTTTACAGGCTCAGGAAGAACAGCGAAAGGTGAAAAGAGAAGATATTAGTTGATAATTCTGCTCCTGCGTATATATACTCTTTGTATCAATCATGCAGTTTACATATTTTTTGATGATTTGTGGATTGGTTTGTATGACATCTTGTTCAGCTTTCTATTGTCCACCTCAAGAAGATATCTATCCCTGCAAATGCGATGACTTTTGGGATGTAACAATTTCGTGTCACAATTTGACCACTGTGGAGCAGCTGAAGAAAGTTGTAGAAGGAACAGTGAGTTTACGAAAATTCAATTTGTTTTTACGCGAATGCAAAATAAGCGATGTGCCAAATGATATATTTAGTGAAACAAATATCTATTTTTTAAAAGTTGAAGACTCAGAAATCACTGTAGCTGGAGCTCCAGGAGATCCTAATCTAGTCGGACTGGAAACCAGTCTTCGATATTTGGACATCGTGGCGAGTCATAAGGAGAAATTTGGGCCAATGACAGCGCCAGTCTTGGGTCACCTGAGAAAATTACGCTCCCTGCATGTGGAGCGCAATTATATTCCAAAATTAGGAAACGAATGGTTTGAGAATGGTCCCAGTGGCTTGACAGAGGTGACTTTCATGAGCAACGAAATTCATGAAATCGGAGACAAAGTCTTTGCTACACTGGAAAACCTGGAACGTTGTTGGATAACTTTTAACAAAAATCCCTCTTTTCTCCGTTCTATGTTTGCAACGCCAGCCAGCAAACTGAAAGTTTTATCATTAGAGTAAGTTTCTACTTTTACATTCTATCGATTATGCAAATTATGTTTATAAAAGGAATTTTATGATTTGATCAACAGAACATTTAACACAGCTGTCAGAAAAAAGTTTCCGGTTATTAATTCACGACTGCTTTTGACTATCTAGATATACAACAAAGCAATCGACAAGGGAATGCTCTCCTCTCTGGGGCAGGGGTGGATCAGTCGGTAGCCCACCAGGCTCGCAATCTGCTATTTCTAGCTTCGATTCCCACGGGCTAGATTTATCTCCGCAAAACCCCCTCGCCCTGCCCTCGATCAGTAGGGGACACAGATGAGTTTGGATAGGCCGCCGTCTATCGGATCGGACGTTAAGCCATGGCCCTTGTTTGGGACGCTGATGGGTGGCTACCATTTGTCTCCTAAATGCCTCCAGTGGATTCCTTCACATTAACTCTCTTTTGAGTGCTCGGAATCCTTGTGACGTGACTATTTAGTAAATTGCGGGCACAAAAGTGCCGCTCGAAGGTAAAACCACCAACGCTATTCGTTTTCGGTATTCTTTTTGAAAGGGCATTCCCACTGAGACTGAACTATAACTTCTGTTCTACTGTAGCAGATAGTGATGGTGCAGTGGCCATAATAATGGCGGTATACAGTTTTAGTCCATGCTGATTCGGTTTTACCAGCACCACCCATAAAATGAGAATGAAATACTCATTGCAAGGGAGACGTAGACTGTTCAGTCGGTATCCTGCAAGGTTTGAAATTTGAATTTTTAATAACAAGGTTTAGTAATTTTTTTCCGCTAAATCCCGTTCTCATCTATGACAAAAGAAATATCGCTGAACTTTGAAAAAATATCGTGCGTCAGCTAGGATGTTAAGCCTTGGCCTCCTGTATAAGTGAATCATATCCGAAAGCTCCTTGTCACAGAGGTCTGATAAGAGCCTGCCAGTTTAATACGTCATAGCAGATTTCTCAACAGACAGCTCACCTACTGAGAAAGGCGAGACCTCAGCAGAATGATATCACAAACATTCATTTAATTATTAATAAATAAAGGTAAATACTATTTACACTGACTCCATTTGGGAGATTTAACAAACATAAGGCATTACAAACATAATATGAATTCAATGATTATGTACAAATACATATAGGGAAAAATTAATTGCAGATAAATGAGTCATTTGGCAGTCTTGAGATAAAAACAGATGAAATATTTAAAACTTAAAGCTTTTAAGATATTTACATAAGTCCATGCTTCGCAAATGCTTTTTAAAAATGGCTATGGTAGGAGAGATGACTACGTCTTCTGGAAAATCGTTCCATTCTCTTCCTACTGTACAAGGAAAGAAGTGGTATCTGGAATCTCTTCTTGCGAATGGTATGTCAGTACATAGCGAGTATTGTCTAGTCCTGCTCCTGACTGTACGAAAGAAAGGTTTTTCGGGATTAAAGTAGAAAAGTCCATGGATGATTTTGAAGCACACTATAAAATCATATTCTAGTCTCTCCATTCCAGAGAGTGTAGTGATAGTTCGTTTAATCTCTGTTGATATGAATTGTTGCAAAAGTCCAATAGCTTTTTTTTTTGTAAAAGATCTTTGGACTTTTTCAACGTTTCAATATAACATTCACGGTAATATTGAAACGTATGTGATGAATACTTTTACAAGGGTGCTTATGTTACACTTCCTGTAGCATTTCAAAATCATGTGCACGATACTGTTGGCCTTCAGAGGAATGAAATTGCATTGTTGTGAAAAGGATAAGTTTGGAGTTAGAATGATGCCCAAGTCTGTGTGTCTTTCACTTTTTTCCATATCCGAGGAATCAAGAGAGTAGGTGTGTTGCATCATATTGTTATGACCACCCCTGTGTATATATAGGGCGATACAAACACTTAGGCCGTGATGCGTTTACTTGCTACCAACTATAGGCAGTTTTCCTGACCCAATATTCAAATGAACTGACATTTAGCAAAATGACAACTGAGCTAATTCTGCAGTTAACAATAAAATGCAACATTTATTAACAGAAATTACTTTCAAATATTTTACACATATGTAGTTTCCACTTTTGGGACAAATTCAACAGCGCCTCTGGCGCGGCTCTTTTCAATCAAGGGAAATTTTATGTGCGTGGAGATTAGTTCGCTAAAAAGTTAACGATGAACGAGCTTTCTGCTCATTACCCTAATAGTCCTTAACAGTTATTAAAAGTCCCGCTCTGGACAATATTTCAGTTTCATATATAGATATATAGATAGTATATAGATGAGCCGATGTCACCATGTATTTGTTCCATACAGGCCGCATAACGGCGGTAGTAATGTAATTGAGTGGGAAAAGTTAAAACCAGAATAATTGAATTCGGCCCTACCTCCTCGTTCTATGCAGGCTGATCCAAGAGGACATCATCGCAGGTTGACTAGCCGCTTTCCGTTGCTACAGGCTTTTTTCTCGGCCGACCACTGTATCTCACATGGCGTTAACGACCACTCTCGTCGCTTCCATGTTTTAGCAGCACTAGTTCAAGACTTCCTTCCTTTCAGAGCGATGAAAAACAACTGAATTTTTCTGCTTCTTTTTCGAGGCACACTGCCCGGTTCCCCTAGCAGAGGTCACCTACGCTCATGCATGGCTGTACGTGAGTAGCCAGAGTAGCCGAGGTGCGAATCTCAGCTCCCCTCCTGCCAACGTTGTTTACCAGGCATGTCACGTAGTCCCTGTGTCATCTGGGGTTTCAGGCTCAATCTGGAAAGTTCTGGGCCTGTGGCCGAGTTCCTCTTCGTTGAACTGGACAGAAAAATGGAGGGAAAATGGAAAGGCACTAATGGAACGTGGATAAGGGTGACCATGACCCTTCACGCCAAACGTCGTGTCCACATGATAAGAAATGTGAGCACGACAATATTATGGCCTGTGTTAAATATTGTAGTTTTACCCTTCGAGATAGGTAGTGCATTAAGTGCGCTCCACTGTGCAATTTTATCACACCCCTCCTGAAGTGAATGATGGTCCTCAGAATTGTAAAGACTAGTGTAGATTTTGATGTCATCGGCGTAGACAAAACTGTTCTTAAAATGGAGAGAATTTCACTATTGAAAATAACGAAAAACAATGCATCTAAAACAGAAACTTGTACGATATCACTAGTAATTTATTTAATTGGTGACAATGTGTTGCCGACTTTAATCTGTTCAGTGAGAGTTTAAAATAGGGCATGCAATAACTGATGCATTTTGCTGCGGATACCGTAATTTGCTAGTTTTTCAAACAAGATTGATCTTTTAAGCTTGTCGAGGGGCTTTTTGAAAGCCAAGGAGATGATGTCAATTGATTTGCCTTCTTCTAGTGCAGATGTCCACGTATTTAGGCGGCGTAAAATCAGAATTGTTGTCGATCGACCAGGTACAATTCCAAATTGTTCATCCATGTCGAGTGGCAATCCCATGATAGGTTTGCCACTCGACACCATTAAAATTGAAATCTCTTACTAGGACAACAGGTAGATCAGTATTCATAGCATGCTTGAGATCATTGAAAAGGTCTCTATGTACGTGAGACTGATTACAAAATGCGGCGGTATATATGCTGTAATCAGTCGACATTAACATGAGCCTGTAATGAAAATATCTAAACAAATGATTTTATGTGGTGACGGTTTCATTGTCATTGGTGGTCTAATGCTGGTAAATATGTTTTTTACAAACATGCAAACACCTCCATCATGTTGTCCTTCATGATCATATCTGTAAACCAAATAATTATCGGGACATATTACAGAGTCGTTCAGTTTGTTCTCTAGCCAAGGTTCAGCTACAAACAAAATATCAATATCATAATCAAGTAGATATCTATATAAGTTTGGTAATTTGTTGCATATGCTTCGTGGATTCAAAAATACAGCATTGCATTTGGGAAAATACAGCATTGCAATGGCCACTGGTCGAGGAGCGACCAGTAGCGATTTATAGATTCTATATTCTACATTTAAAGTTTTTGAAGTAGAAACTAGAGTTATGCTTTCAATTTACATCTCTGGGTGTGTTCTCAAGCGATATATCTTAAAATATTGTCGTTCACTATAGTTAAGACGCAATCGCATCTACTTTACCATTTCTACCTTTAGTAGACTCTAAACTGTGACATGCCTGTAAATCTCCTATATTGGTTACTCTGAGATTTACTAAAAATTTCTGGTCTGATCCGTAAGGAATACATCTGTTCTGTATGTTTCTTGGTGAAAATTACAAACAAGAGCTGTGTGTTTCTAAGATCGAAACAATTGCTTTCAATACTAGGGTTAGAAATCGAATTCAATAAATGTGAATGCATTTATCAAGAGTTATGAGTACTATGATGATCGTGGTATTTATCAAGAATTGCAATGATGAATTACAATTCTCAAAAATTACCATCAGTTCTTGGTTTTCATGGTAAACATTGTTCCCTTCTTTATGATTTGACGAAAATTCGTGCCCTTAGTCATTTATAAAATATTTAATCTAAGATGGTTTGCAGTTTAATCATATAATAATCAGGCTATGTTCAACTATCGCATTGAATTCGTTGTTCCTCAGAGACATTATCTTTGTGCCATAAAATTTTATCAAGGATTCCAAATGTTGAGCAGTTTTCAACGTAAAATGTTTAATTTGTAGCTTTAATTTGCATTTAGTGGAATATTGTTCCTTTATGTTTATGAGTATATAAATTGGCAACGGATATTTACCATGTAATGATTATTTCTTAGGAATAATGGCCTGAGTAGTCTACCAGATGACATGTTCTCCGATATGCCTGCCCTGCACTCTGTATTTATGCATGATAATGAATTTACGACCATTTCAAAAGCTGTATGGTCTCCTGTATGGAGACAGTTGGACTACATTGATTTCTACGGTAAGAAATGTTTTCTCGATTTCTAGGAATTTTATGGAAATGTGCGAATTTTTTTTAAATTGCGCCAGGAATAAAATGAATACAGGTAATCCCTACTTAACGAAGTGGAGCGTTCCGGAGAAAAATGTACGCTGAGCATTCCACGTTTTCCACTGGTATTATAAAATGCATTTCGATACGATACGATTCCTAGCCGCAAGCCAAATAAGTAATTATAATTCATTAAATATAAACACAGATACAATTACAGTAAAAAAAATAAGATTGTTAAAAGTTTACTCATAAATGAAATGAAAACTAAGCATCAAAAAATTTCCTATCACACAGCTCACCCGAAAAATAAAGAGCCCAATATCAATTACTTTGCTTTTTTTTCTCTCGGTACGTAATGTTTGTTTATACGAGGGAACTCTGAATGAACGCATTTTGCAAGGTCTTGCACCCTTAAAAAAGCTTCCTAGCAAGTTCCTTTTCAATTTTTGGAAACAACCAAAAATCGCATGCTGCATGATCGCGTAGGAGGATACGGTAAGTATTTGGTTTCTTCTTGCTCCAGATAAACTGTAATTTGTCGGGTTTTGTGAGCACTGGCATTGTCATGAAGAAGGAGAACTCTTGACACGTCAGTTATTGGACGCTGCTCCTTCATCTGCTTAACCATTTTTCGGCTTGTTGGTGTAGTGTTGGCCATCTGTGGTCATTTTTTCAGGTATGGTGTCCATGGCTACCACTGCTTGGGATTTGAAAAATATTGTGACCATCCTCTTTTTTGAGCTAAAGTCTTATTGGAGAATTTGGGGACGCGATTCATCTTCCGCAAACCAAACATAGCTGTCGATCTTTCTGGGAATTGTATAGTAATGAAACCACTCCTCATCACCTGTCACATATCTGTTATCCATTTAGGGCCACTAGGTTTAAACATTGCCAGCGTCTCCCTTCACTACTGGACTCTAGCTCTTTCTTGTTGTTCTGCCAGTTTGTGGGATACTCATTTGGCACAAAGTTTCTGAACTTTACATGATGATGAATAATTGTTTTACACTACCAATCGATACATTGACATCTAAACATATTACTGAATAGTGATGTGCGGGTTTTCCTTAATGAGTTCACGAACAGTAGTTGTGGTTCTCTCTTTCATTGCCTCCTTCGCGTTCCTTTACTTGAAAGCTTATGTAGTCCGTTCCATGGCTTTTACGAAACACCGAGTTTGATGTGTAAGGATGGTAGCAGGATTTTTTGTGTTTCTGGCAGTGCTCGGTGTTCTTCTGGCAGTTCTGGATATTTTTCTCTCCAACCTTCAGAGATTTCCTCTGAGGTCAGTTTCTCTTCACGTAGTGCAAAGTCTTTGCTTGGTTGTCCCATTCACACATGAAACTCCAATACTTCCTATATCCCAGCTGCAGACCCATCAACAGAGCCACTACCTTCAAATCACAACAGAGATGCCAGTCATATTTGCTGTATTGAAGACAGTTCAACAGCAGTTTTCGGTTGTCGTAGGTTTCTTTTATGTAGAAGACAGCATGTGCGACCGGAATAGATGGAAGTCGATTTCCGTTATGCAGCAATGCCGCCTTGAGACTCAATTTCGAGGAGTCAATGAATAGTCGCCATTCTTGAGGGTCATGTTTGATTCCAAGGGCATTCATCAGATCATCTATATCGAGAAGAACACAAGGTCATCTTCCTTTCTGAAGTAAGGCGCAAATTGCTCATTACGAGTTCGAAACGAACATTATCCATGAGAAGATGTCCTTTTCGATAGCCTTTTCTTATTGGAGGATTATTTAAGACTTGATCCAAGTAATTCTGCTTTGGCCTTGGACAGCTCGAGATATCGAACAAGATCGTTCATTTCTTTTTTGGTGAGAATGTGTAGTGCAGATGACGTACCGTGGCAGAGGTACACCGAAGGCTGCGGAGAACCTGATGTCGGTTTGCCTCCCTCCTCATCGTCTGAATCGATGGAAAATTCTTTTGGAGGTTCTGGAACGCAAAGGACTTCGCCGTACAGAACTGGTTGGAGAACAGATTGTATATTCGGGTAGCTATTATCCACTTCTTTCTCCTTGTGATGCCTCGAGAAACAGGTGGAACCATAGAGAAGTAGTAGCCTTGGCTCTCCCCAAACCATAAAAACAGCAAATGGCATCACTACGTTTTCGCCTTTCAGCCTCTTCGGAAGTTTTCTTGCAAACGTAGTGCAGGATATGTGTGAGGCTCATGCCTTGGCCTGGTCCCCGATCTTGCATCCAAAATAAAATTCATACGCCGCTTTCACTATTGGAGTGGTGGCCTTTTTCTGGCTTGCAAACGTCACTTCCTCGCAAATGTAACAAAATATATCTGCACTATTAAAACAGTTATGAGGCATCGCTATTGACGGATTAAAACTGCAAGGATTACTTGCTTTGTACTTGACTCAGGGGTAAATGGGAGTTGCTCAAAGACTTGCTCACCCTACGAGAGTCGCTTACAACTAACGATTGCATGATCTTTTATCCGCGATCCTAAAGCCGCGATTTCATGACTCAACCATATTGCATCAGACAATGATGCAATACCTTCGGGGGTTGTGTATATAGTGGGCTGATGCAATACAACGCAATATGTTGCAATTTGGAGTTTAAAATACAGCGTTGCGAAATGGTTACCTATGTATTCAATGAGGACTGGGTCATTTATACATCATGACCATATCTGTGTCTCCTAAACAAGAGCCAATCGACAAATTTTATTGTCATTTTCGTGTTTAGCACCACGATATTAGTAAAGTTTGTCTATTTTCATTTCAAAGCCTTTTTGTGTATTGCCCAGCGTTATTAGACTGCATTACCAGTTGTCTGATGCAATATGGTTGAGTACAGGGGCGTAGCGAAGGACTATGGTTGTGGGAAGGGGGGAAATTGAAAATCAAAATTTGCCAATTTAGTAAATAATGTCTCTGTCAGGTTCGTACCTAGATTTTCGTTCCGTGTGTGTGAGTGTTGAAGCAATTTTCACAACTGTCTTGCATTTTGCCACGTAACTCCCAATTTTGCGAACTAGCTATAATTTCACAGAAAATATTTCAGTATATACATCTAGCCCGAATTGTAGCAAAAGTCAGTGTGAATTTTCCCAACTCCCTTTCATTTGGCCAACTCTCCTTAATTTTACAAAACCAATCCCATTCATTACATCTCTCCTGATTTTGTCAAGTCACTTCAAATTTTTCAAACCCCCCAAGATTTTGCCAAGTTATTTCGATTTGGCCAACTATCTTTAATATCACGAAAATATGTCATTTTTCACAACTCGCCTGTATTTTAAAGTGACTTCGGATTTTGCCAATTTCCCTAGATTTTGCCAAGAGTTCTCAATTTTGCCAACTCTCCTAAATTTCATAAAACCAATTCCCATTTTCACAACTCACATGCATTTTGCCAAATGGTTTCCAATTTTACCAACTCCCCTAGATTTTTCCAAGTTGCCTTGATTTTGCCACCTCTCATTTATTCCGCAAAAAGAATCTCAATTTTCATATCTCTCCTGAATTTGTCGTTTGTGCAAATTTTTCAAACTCCCCAAAATTTTGCCAAGTTTTCTCGTTTTTGTCAACTCTCCTTAATTTCACAAACCCAATCCCAATTATCACAACTCGCATGTATTTTGCCAAGTGCTTTCGAATTTTGCCAATTGCCCTAGATTTTGCTAAGTCTTCTCGATTTGTCCAACTCTTCTTAATTTCACAAAACTAATCCCAATTTTCACAAAACTAATCCCAATTTTCACAACTCGTCAATATTTTACCACGTGGTTTCCATTTTGCCAAATCCCCTAGATTTTGTGAATGTGCCTCGATTTTAACAGCTCTCCTTAATTTTACAAAAACAATCCCAATTTTCACAACTCATCCGTATTTTACCAAATGAATTCGAATTTTGTCAACTGCCCTAGATTTTGCCAAGTTTTCTCGAATCTGCCAACTCGCCACAATATTACAGAAAAAAAATCCCAATTTTTACATCTCACTTGATTTTTGCGAAGTCACTCCTGATTTTGTCAACTCCCCAAGATTTTGCCAACTCCCTAAGATTTTACCAAGTCACTCCGAATTTTGCCGACTCCCTACGATTTTGCTAAGTCACTCCGAATTTTGCCAACTACCCTAGATTTTGCCAAGTTTCTCCAATTTTGCCAACTACCCTAGATTTTGCCAAGTTTCTCCAATTTTGCCAACTACCCTAGATTTTGCCAAGTTTCTCCAATTTTGCCAACTCGACATAATTTTGCAGAAACCACCCCAATTTTTACATCTCACCTGATTTTGCAAAGTCACTCAGAATTTTGCCACTTCCTCAAGATTTGTCAACTCCCCAAGATTTGCCAACTCGCTATAATTTTACAGAAAAAACCCCCAATTTTTACATCTCACCTGAATTTTGCCAACTCCCCACGATTTTGCGAAGTCATTCCAAATTTTGCCTACTCCCAATGATTTTGAGAAGTCACTCGGAATTTTGTCAACTGCCCCAAGAATTTGCCAAGTTTCCTCAATTTTGCCAACTCGACATAATTTTACAGAAAAAAAAACCCAATTTTTACTTCTCACCAGATTTTTGCAAAGTCACTCAGAATTTTGCAAACCTTCGAAGATTTGCCAACTCTCCAAGATTTTGCCAAATCGCCATAATTTTACAGAAAAAAATATCCCAAGTTTTACATCTCACTTGACTTTTGCCAACTCCCCAGATTTTGCGAAGTCATTCCGAATTTTCGCAACTCCCAATGATTTTGCCAAGTCCTCCGAATTTTGCCAACTCCACAAGTTTCTGCAAAGTTGTCCCGATTTTGCCAACGCACCAGTATTTTACTAAGTTGCTTCAAATTTTGCTAACTGCTCCAGATTTTGCCGTCTCCATTTTCCCAATATATTTACCAAGTTGTCCCGATTTTGACAACTATCCTAGATTTTGCCAAGTTGTCTAGAATTTGCTAACTCATCTAGATTTTACGAAGTCGCTTCGAATTTTGTCAAGTCCGAGCAACTTTTTTTTGGGAAGGAGCCTCCCCCATAGCTATGCCCCTGGCTATGTAATTTACGCTGTAAGAAAATCTATGGATAAAAGTATCATATAGATGAAAATTATTTTAAAGAGAAAATATTTTTGAACGTCATGTTAATTATTGACTGCTATACACTGTTTCCCATAAAGAATGGAGCGGCAATTATCTCTCAGAGATTCACGTCCAATTGCAGCTTTGTTCTTTTAACCACGAAAGCGAATGGAAAGCAAAATGTGACGTTTGAAAATGTATAAATCCTCATTATGACAAGTGTCTTACATCGCGAATGTACAGGTGCTGTATAACAAAAAGTAGAAATGATATATAAAAGAGAGAAATTGTGCTTCATAGTATACTTTACAATATTCCGAAATTAAAAACATTTTCAATTGCTGACTTCCATATACACTATATATCATAATTTGCGTTAGAAAAAAAACACAATTCGTCCATAAAACATGGAACTATTTTCTATGACGGAATACCACATCTGTGAGTGTTCTTGCTAGAACTCAGATGAGAGAGATATGTTTTTACCTATAATCCTATTGTTTTTCTCTTTGACATTTGTCATTTATCGGTTTGTGGATTTGTCAAAATAATTGTTCTACCATATCTTTCGACCGCGATAGAGAAACGTAAAAATTTATGTGTCAAATGAAAGCTTGTGACGAGGGGATTGCCATAGGCTATAAAAATCGACCCTCGATGCTTTCTTTCCCCCTTGAAAATGAAAACTATTGGTCCGTTATAATTTCACAACATGATTTCCGAAAGTAACAAACTATATGTCAAATAAAAGCTACTGATGCGAGGAGTGTCATAGGATTTAAAAAAAATTAACCCCCCTTTTTTTTCCTCCTAAAAAGAAGGAAATATGAATACGATTGTTCAATTCTATCTCCTGAACATGAGTGTGGAAAGTAACAAGCTATGCTACAAATAAAAGCTTTTGACGCGGGAGTGCCATAAGCCATAAAACATGGACCCTCCATGCTTTCTTCCCCCCTAAAAACGGTAAATGTGAAAGTCGTTCTACTACATCTCCCGAACGGGAGGGCCTACAGTTACGAGTTAGGTGTCAACTGAAAGTTCATATAAAGACAGTCATAAACTATATCGACTTTTACCAAAATTATTCTCCCCCCTGTTAAAAGAGCAGGAATTTCCCGAGGTTATACTCTAACGAGACTTGTCTCAAATTGAAGCTTGTGAAGTCTCCAGTGTCATGGGCTACCTATAACACGACTCCAAAAGCGAGGAAAAATGTCGTCGATATTTGTGAGTCATACATCAAAGCTTTTGAAGGTAGGTGTTTTTAGTATCAAAGAAATATAAATAAATTAAAAAAACTTGAAAATACCTATCTTCCTATATGAGCTCTAAACCGCAGAAAATAAACCTAAAGCATATCGATTACTGAGTTTCATAATCAGTCATTGAGTTCGTATTCATTTCAAAGGAAGATAGGACGCCTGTAATCTTGTTGAGTAGATAAATCTGTTACCTATCTTGCTTTGAACTGAATACGAAATCAGTGACTGATTGCATCATCGATATGCTTTAGATTTATTTTCTACTTTTTAGAGCCCATATAGGAAGATAGCTTTTTTTTAATTTCTTAATTTATTTATATATTTAGTGGTTTCTGTCTTCTTTGACCTTCAGATTTTGCCTATCCGTTCTTTATGTGAAATAGAATACAGACGATTTGTTTTGTTGAAAACTCGAAAATCTATTTTCCTATAACACAACGATGTGTGAGCAGAATTTCCTTATATTATTTTTAAGAAATCTTATTTAAAACCAGAGAACTCTGTTTTTATAAACATGATAGAGATAATTTAAATGATCAAGAATGTCAGGATTATTCTTGATCCGATCCATCTCGACTATTTCGTCTGCCCTGAACTTAATACATCACTGGGACACGAGACATTCATTGTCGCGAATTTAGCACTTGGAATTTAAAGAATTTTCTGTTTACGTTATTGAAGCGGGTTTCAATAATAATAATAATATCTTTATTAAGCCTTAGTATGGTTATATACATAGATTAACCCGCTTAGCCATGTGGCTTGTCAGCAGGAATATCAGAAATTAATAGACATGCATTTGCATAAGAGAATTGAAACATTAATATTCTGAAGAGGCTTGATCATTGATTGATGCTAAATTAATAAATGATAATTATGAGGTTTAAATGTTTTATTTCGTTTCCATGTTTTTAGATAACCCAATTGTATGCGATGAGAAGATAAAATGGATGTATCAGAGAAGAGGAATATACAAGGTATCTGGAGAGTGTGCAGAGCCTGAGGATCTAAAGGGAAAAAGCTTCGAAATGCTGAGGGTAACTGATTTCCCATAATGTGTAATTTCAATGTGATAAGAAATAAAAAGTGTTGTTAACTTACGTTCATTTTATTCGATGTCAATTTACTACAATTTATTTTAGGTCACCTAATTTTGCTTAGGTGATTCTTATTAAATTTAAGTCAGGGAGAGGACACACTGTGTCGTTCTGTTACTCATCATCCATCCCTCATCCTCAAGCAGCCATGGCCTACGGAGGTCCAACCAGACCGTGAAATTTAGTTCTCCAAGTATATCACTCCTTAGCTACATCTACTGCATCTGGCTACTACACACCAATTTAAACAAGATTCTGTTTGACACTGCCTGCCCACGACATCCTAGGTCTCCCCCTCTTTCTGAGGTCTTTAGGCACACTGTGTATAACCTTATTCGCTAATCTATAATTATCCTTAAGGGCAACATGTCGAAACCAACGGAGTTTCTCTCTGCACAATATGTTGCTCAAAGGAGGTTGCCGACTCCTTTGCCTAACCTCATCATTACTTACAAAGTTGAAACACCTAATGCCCAAGATACTGCGTAAGCATCTAGAGTCAAAAGCATCAAGTTTCCTATTATATGGTTTACAAGGCGTCCAAGTTTCACTACCATCACTTTAGTCCTTTTGGCAAGTGATTTAGATGAGATGAACTCTTCCATTCGAGCTCTTGATGAGACTGGTAATATCCATTCGAGCTGTTGATGAGACTATAATCAAACCTACGATTAAAAACAGAGAGATAAATCAAATTCAATTTTATGACCATATCTAACCTTAGGAAGAACTAAACTATTATGTAGTGTAATTGCAATATTTACATGTATACGCCTATTTCTCCAAACTTTCCATAGATTCTTAAAAGTACCGATAGCAAACCTTTTTCATCTGTTAATCTCATGCCGCACATCACCAGTATCGGTTACATAGCTCCTAAGATAATTAAACTTTGACACCTACTTAATGCTCTAACCATTAAAATTAACCGAATCCCAGCCTGCCTGACTAATTTTCATCACTTTAGTTATCTCTCTGTTTATAACCAAACCTACTCAACTTCCAATCTCATCAACAGCTCGAATGGAAGATTTCATCTCATCTAAATTATTTGCCAAAAGGACTAAATCGTCAGAATAATCTAAATCAGAAATTTTCGTATTTCCAGGCCATTTGATGCCAAATCGTTCCCTTGCACTGAATTTGGCTTCACATAGTTAATAACAAACTAAAGAGAAACGGAGACAAAATGCACCTTTGTCGAACATCAGAAGCAATGCAAACCAAATGCTACAGGCATTATCAACTCTCACCCACGACTCAGTGTTATTATAGAGATCTTTCATTATGTTAATTAATTTGTCTGGTATGCATACGATCTCAAAATTAACCAAAATTATGACGATCAACAGAGTCAAAAGCCTTTTTGAAATCAACAAAGCTAGTAACCAAACGTTTCTGAAATTTTAAGCATTTCTCAATAATCTGTCTGAGTGAAAATATCTGATGTACACATCCTGTACAACGTCTGAATCCACATTGCTCATCACGCAATTCCCCGTCAACCAGATTTTTATTTCTATTAAGCACAATAATGCAAAGAATTTTACCTGGAACAGAACTTAGCTGAAACCTTTATAGTTATCACAAGCAATATGATCAACTTTTTTAAAATTAGGAATAATAATAGCTCTGGTAAAATCCTTAGGAACCATGTCTTTATCATAAAAGATATTCAGAATTTCGGTCATCCATTTGGTAACCGAAACATTCCCGGCTCTAAGCATTCCCGTAATAATTTCGTCTACCCGTGGGGATTTATGTAGTTTAAGTTTAGAAATAGCCGAAATTACTTCGGACTGTGTTATAGGGTTAACATTAAAGTCAGTAATGTATCTATCATCATTACAAAAATCGGAGTGGAACTACCCATATTGTTTAGAACATCACTGAAATGCTAAGCCCATCTAGCCGTGACAGAATCCTCATGTTGCATAATCTTACCTTGTTTATCCTTCAATCCCTGTATACCTGTCTGTTTTCTACCACACAAAACATTAACTATCTGGTACAGCTTTCTGCTGTTGTGCTGTCTAACTGCTTCCTCGACTTTGTCAGGGAAGCTATCAACCCAAAGATTCTTATCAGCAGCTAACGAATCCTTTACACGTTTCTTAAGCTCTCTGTAATGTTTCAGTTAGGATTAGTAGGGTATTGATTTCCTGCAGTACTTTCTTTATGAAATAAGCTCAAGTGCCTTTTCACTGAAATAGTTTTATCTCCTCTGCTCTTTTTTTCCCTGAAAGAGTACTGTTAGTTTCAAGAATAGCCTGTTTTAAATGGTTCCATTCTTCACCAGCTTCAGTAGTAAGCAAATCACGACTGTCAAAATGACTAAGTAGCCTATCATCGTAAGCTTTGGCTATAAGTGGATCTTCCAGAGCTTCAAAATTAAGGGTAATTTTTTTAACCTTGCCGACTCAACTCTTCTTAGAAACTTTAAAAAGGTAATGATCAGTTCCAATTTCAACTCATCTATATGACCTGGTATTTCTGACAGAACTAGTCGATTTGCTGTTATTTAATATATAATCAATCGTATTCTTATGCAGCCCATCTTGTAAAACCCATGTGTACTTATACCATCATTGTAACAAGTGTCAGTTATTCTGAAACAATTAAGTTTACTTACCTGTAGGAGAGAGTGCCCATTGCCATTGCAACTACCAATACAAAAAGGGCCTATTACCCTTTCCCAAAGGTCAGAGTTAGTACCAACTATGGCATTTAAGTCACCTAGAATAAGAATATATCCTTTCTAGATAGTATTCAAAATATCCTGAATTTGTCCGTAAAATCCATCCTTCTCATCTTCATCGGCATCCTCATTGGGGGCATAACAGCAAATAATATTAAAGTCTTTAATGCTTGTCTGAAATTTTGATGCAAGAAACCTTTCGTTAATGCACTCATATCCTAGAAGAGCATCACTAGCGTGGCTGCTGAGAAGCAGACCTATGCCTTGGAGATGCTTGTTATCTTCCCTCCCTGAAAAGAGAAATTTAAGATTTTTTTAAGAATCTGACTTTTATCTGTCCATCTGATCTCTTGCAAGTCGAGAATATCTAAATTATGGATTCTCTTAATGTTTTGTGTAGTTACTGTTCAAGGTTTTATATACTGGTTTCCACAAATTAAGGCACAATGGAAGCTAAAATCGAAGCTATATAGCTTCTAAAATAAGTGTTTTTGTTTCATAAAAAAGGGATATCAGATGAAGATCTCAATGTAATATATCAATATCTGGTTTTCAACAATATTCGTTCAATATTAATGAGTTAGGAAGTTTAAATATTTATCAATAATAATGACAAGCACAAAAATTGACTTCAGAATTTAATTGAAACTTATCAATAAGTATGTATTGCATCAAAGTGTTTATTAAAATAAGTGTATATTTTAAAAGTTTGTGAAAAACGTTTTTTCACTATTCTTCAGTTTGGTATAAGTTTCTTAAGAATGGCATTGCTGTTGTTAAATATTCAAACTTCCACAATTCTTTAAACACTGATCGAATATTGTTGAAATTCGAGATATTGATATAATTGATTGAGATCTTTATGTGCTATCATATTTTTCAAAAAGAGAAAAAATTTATTTTATAAGCTTCGACGTTAGCTTTCCGTTGATAAAATATAGTGTTGTTCCTAATTTATGTAAACTAGTGTACATTGGCAGAAAAATTACGCTAAATGTGTTAAATGTATAAAGAAAAAAACTGAAATTAATTCATTTCGTAGCAGTTTGAAACATTCAAAACAGTTGGGTTGTTTTACCTATGAACGGCACTTTTTTGCACACCAGAAACATTCAAAACAGAATAAACATAATTAGGGCGTTGATATATTTTTAAAACGTGTAAATAAATATATTTCCATTTCAGTATAGAGTGATATAACTTTAAATTTTTTGTTCTAGAATATACAGTTCGCTTTTCAAGTCTTATTAAAGTCCACGTAGGCAATGTGAAATTTTCCGCTTTCACTAGTTCTTGAAATATCATATTCCTCTTCTGTAGCTCAGAATTCTTTTCCTCGTCTCAAAATTTACTTCGATAAACGTTTTCCATAAACAGGACTAATAGCGTGGAAGATAGAAACATTACGATAAGGAATCGTGTCTATGAGCTTTCATACTCGTGGTGAGCTCCCAGTTTTATGGGTGGGTTCTGTGAACTGAAGCACCCACTAGTCTACAGTTCCGATTAGCCGAATTTTACATGTGGGAACTCTGAACACTTTGTCACCAATTTTACAAGAATTTCTTTTATAGTAGCTAAGTTTAAGCTGTCAGTATTCGAGCTCAAATTCATTCCGATGTATTCTGAGGCACATGCAGCTTTCGTAACAGAGCTTTTATTAAAGCACAGATTATTGGATGCGAGAAGGAAAATAAAGAAATAATCATTATTCCAGTTGAAATGGCATGATGAAAAGAAGCTGCTGGCAACCACAATTTTTTTTTCGCAAAAATTCTTAACATTTTTCTTGAAAACTAAATCATCCGCTTTTTGGTTTTTGCATTCCCCCTCCCCATAATTTCTGTTCTGTTTTATTTTTGCTTACGCGATTTCCCGCATCCATCATATTTTTCTGATCCCTTCAAAAAGGATAACTCCAGATTTACGTTCTTATGGCCTTCAATAAATTCCACTCAGTCATTCACTTTTCCGCGAAGCCTATTTCCCTGAAGAATTGTAGGGAAAAATTGAGAACGGAATCACAAATTCTGGGTATGGTGATTTACAGAGGGAAATAATTGAATCTAAGAGAAAATATCATATTAACCTGACGAATTCAAGCTCACTTAAATATGATTTGATCGTGAGCCAAAATATATAAGATTATGTGTGAAGTCGTGGACCTACATCTTTGGTCAGTACAGTAGAAGCTGATAGTGGTAGTGTGATGGTATAGTTTGTGGAAAATTGTTTCATTATCTTTGAGAGAAGGGAATATGTTATACATTATCTGAGCATTGTCTTGTTAATTCTACGCAAAGATTAATGACGATTTCAACGATAAAAGTCCTCCGGGATTGAATGGAACTGGAGTGGTTCAGAGGCACTTTTGTTTGCATACAGTATGCTAATTTGCGGGCCACAAGAATCTCAATAGCTGACTGTTGGATAGAAGTAGATACACCTGATAGCTCTTACGAGAGAGGAGGAATTTTCCTTCTGTCCTTTAATAGGCCATCCAGGTTTTCTTTAACGTACACGTTTCCAGCTTTTCTTTAACGCACAAGAAGGGAATGACTGTCCTTCACAAGGGGTCATGAGGTTAATGTCATATTTGAGGTATGTGGACATCTTCAAGCTCATCAGTTATCCCTTCCTCATTGAGGGGTTAGCGTAGAAATTCTCAACAGAAGCAGAGCGGTGACTTCAACCTAGCTAAGATAATTTCAAATCATGCGACATTTAATTACCACATTTGTGAATGAATTCTCACAAATCATTAAAGTTTCTTGGATGAACTTGTGCAATGACAGCAGAGTGATAAATATAAAAGGGAATAAGGGCGATCCAACCCGATATTACCTCATTCTGTTATATTTTCTTCAGGGGTCTGTACTTCCATTCAAGGCCGGATCTAGGGAGAAGGGGGCAAGAGGACATCGTTCCCCCTTTGAGAATGATAGTAAGGGTGATGAAAGCAAAAAAATGATTGAAATTGTCCGCATTCAGATATTTTTTAAGAAATGTCATAAAGGTTCTGCACTGCGCAGTGCCATCTTCGAGCTAAATGAAAATATCTGTTATGAAACGCTGTGAACAGTTATGGATTAATTATCGTAGTGGATGTTGATACGGCTGACTTGGTACGCGCGTTGGAATGGAAGAGCGATGGAAGAACAAAGATTATGGACTTCGCGTAATGAATAACCTTTTGCTGTACTCTCAGGATACGAATAATTTGTGGTTTGTTAAGTATCGTTGAGATTCTGAAGCCGATTATGAAAGAGACATTACAGAGGCACCAAAAATTTGAAATAATAAAGATAATTTACCTGACGAACGGGGACATAAAACTAAACATCATATAAGACGGAAAGTTTTCGGGAAATGTGTTAGCTAGGGAATTAGAAACAAGCTGTTTAATTTTAACAAATAAGTCCATCGTTATGAAAAAATGCGAAATTTTTACATGTAAAGCTGATTCTTGAAAAGACTGAACTAAGAGATCTTACTAGATCAGGCCCAATTTTTAGAGTTCGCACCCCCCTGAGCCCGAGCCACTTCGACATTTGTTGAGCCAGAGCTCGATTTGGGGAAGATATTTCTCTGACGTATCATAAGACACATATACAGAAATGCATGTCACTAATCATTTATTTCATTTTTATGTTATTATTTGTAATCACTTTATGACAAAATTATGCTATTTGGAACTAAAAATGCAAGGAGTACTAGTAGAAACCGAAAGTTCTTGGCAGCATCCTTCTAAACGCAAAGAACCATTCGTTTATTAAAGACCTAGAATTCATGAAAAAATTAAAACCGCGGGATGCTTATTTTTAATTACTAAACGCGATTAAATGATTAAAAATGTAATGAGAATGTATTTGTTTATTTAATTTGTTTTGAAATTTACAAGAAAGATTTGAAATTTAAATTATTCTGAGTCCTAGCCTATCTGAGTCCAAAATCGTCATGTTATTTTGAATTTCAACTCATTTCTAATAAGATCTCGATTTATTTATTTATCTATTTATTTATTATTTCTTTTCTGGAAATCATCTCTAGTAAACACAATTAAATTTATTGTTTATAGAAATTTTAGGTATAAAACTCATTCCATTTGGATAATTTTTTTATTGCTGTTATGAGGTTAAATTTCGGGCAATAGAAATTTTGGCTGTTACAACTTTTGGGAATGATGTCGGCTCTTTTTGTATTAGTTATTGATCTTGGGATACAGTATAGTCGGCATTTGGTTGCGGGGAATACGAAGTCTGAACATAGCTTAAATATTGGCCAATGTTCTTTTCATTGCCTCAAATTTTCATCACAAAATCATAAAAGAGTGTTCATTCTATTTTGACTTATTTCTTAATAAGGAAACGAAACGTCATTTGGAGAATGACGTATCTTTTCTGTAGAGATAAAATATTAAGACGATACAGACATTTTCTTTCTCTTAGAAAAAGCATCAGGTGTCTAGTGATTGGTTACTTATTCTGAAGGGTCGTGTCACATTCGCAACGTACGACTCCATTCTCGGGGACCACCTGCACCCGATGTTGCGGGCATTGTTCCCTAATGACCGTCCCTGGTTACAAATGGATAATGCACCCGTGCATTGTACGAAATGTGTCAAGTTGCGGCTTTCAGAAAATGAGGAAGGGCGGGGGTGGCTCAGTCGGTAGCGCGCCAGGCTCGTAATCTGTAGTTCCCAGGTTCGAGTCCCAGCTGGGTCAGCTTTGAGATTTATCTCCGCAAAATTCCCCGCCCTTCCCACGGTCAATAGGGGACACCGATGGGTTTGGAAAGGCCGCCGTCCATCGGATGGGACGTTAAACCCTGGTCCCATGTGCGGGAGAGCCATACCCTATGCACGTTAAAGAACACACTGGATGGCCTTGACGGGAGGCTACCATCTGTCTCCCAACAGCTGTTCCAGTGGGTCCCCTACCCAGACCTTCTCTGAGCCTTCGGGGTCCCTGTGACCTGGCCATTTAGCCCATGGTGTGCAAAAAAAGTGCCGCTCAGAGGTAAAACAACAACCCAACCCAGAAAATGAGGATGAGGTACAGCAAGTACCCTGGCCACCTCAATCTCCAGACCTCAATATTATTGAACATTTGTGGAAATATCTGGAGTGCAAGGTCAGATCACACTTTCCACCTCTAGCATCACTGGCACAGTTGGGCCACATTTTACAGGAATAATGGTGTCGTGATGCTTTGTTTCGGATCCTGTCAGACTGCGACAGATGTGATGACCCAGTCCACACAGTGCTACTTAATTCACTTTGGTGAAACTTCAGGTTCGCGGGTTTTTAGGCCCGTGCCACTGTATGCCTCAACTTTGCTGCGTTGCATGAAGAATAGTAACTGTCCATCAATTAATCGCACGAAAGTCATATAGGGACGACACTATTTTTATTCACACTATATACAGCTACGTGCTCGGAATGAGCTCCACTCGTGGACTTTTGGTGCTTTGCTGCTGCAAACTATAATATAATGAGGTGGAGAATTGCACACTCTGCAATTTCTCACTTTGCAGACCTCAAACTCGGCGAAAGGATAATCAACCTTTGCCTACACTGTGGTTCACTCTGAATCCACAAAGCTATTAAAGATTCCCTCTTGGAATCACACCCTGACTCAAGGGTTACTTTTTGAGAAAGGCAGCGTCCTTTTGACACTTGTCGCGACGACCTTTTTCGTTCGCCAGCTAACGCACAGACAAATTTTTCCAACTCTTTCCCCTAGCCTCGTGGGCGGACTTCACGCCGCAGGCTAGTTAGTCATATACGGCGTAAACAACTGCTGGAATTCGTCACCACTTACTTACACGGAGCAGCTTTAGACCCGAAAACAACAACAGTGAGTCATCCCAGCAGAAACATTTCCAAGAACACATAAAAATGTATACAACAATATAATACAACAAAAATATGCAATAAATAAATAAAAATAAAATTCGAGAGACATGACAAATGGTCCTACATTCCATTACCGTATGTGCATGACTTGTATAAGTGTATTCCACGTCGAATTGCATCTGTTATGAACACGCAAGGCGGACCTACAGCTCATTAATAAAATGTTCTCTACAAACAGTAAGTGTTTCCATCATTTTGATAAAGCCCTTTATATAAACGACGTAAGTCAGTGTGATCCAACTAGCAAGCTCGGGATCACTTGTGTTCCAGTCCGCGTGATAGTTTTCTCATTTGAAATATTATAACAACATAGAAGCATTAATTTATTAATATCAGACAGGAGAAAAAAAGCGTTCTGGACGTTTGTGCTGTTTTGCCTTTATGCGTCCTAAATAGAATGGCATGGTTTCTCAATAACGTAGGGAAGGCATATCATAAAGTACTCAGAGAATAATTATGTGGTTTAATACAGTACTTCATAAGAACTGGAGAGAATTAAAACAAATGTCCCTTAATAAATATTGTTTTTATCTCTAATTGCAGTTGTAAAAGAATTATAAAAATTGATTATTATATTTCTGAAAATTTTTTTCCCAAGGTGTACACAATCGTATCAGAATAATATGATCACCTACCATAGTATAGTAGTAGTCATATTATTCTGGTGTTCTACCATAGGGGGTCATATTATTCTGATACAAATTGTGTATGTTTCCCAATAGCAAATATTATGCCAAACGCAACTCAAGTGTTCAGATTACTAGGCCGATGTATTCAGTTTGAAAAATGTTCTCTGCCTGTGGAAGAAAATCGAGTTACATCACACTGATTGAAGTGATATTTTGATGTGAAATTTTACACTCGACAGCGATTGTCTTCAGAGAAATAATTTTAATCGCCTTTTTACAAATCAAAATCTATTCTAAGCTAATTTATGCTTTAAAATTTGCACAATGGACATTGAAATTTCATATCCACGTGACATATGAAAATAATAAAAAAAACGCATTTATACTTTCATTACATGAGATACAGTTGGTACCACAATAAAAACCAATGGATAGTTTGAGATTGGAAGTTGAGACTGAAAAGGAGGCATTCCGCTGCTTTTAACTAAGTTGTTTATTCAAAGACATTTTTTTTCCTTGAAATTTGGTGCTTTTGATCTTTTCTATCGAAGTTTTCAACTTCTAGGAATCTTCTACACGTCGACTATCAAAGTTTCAATTTCGGGGAATGCTCTGACGTGAAGATTTAATACCTACTACTTCCTTAAAGGACTCTTAAAAGCTGCAACAGCTGTAACGTCTGTGCTATTTGCCTCATGACGCACGTTACTAGTACCTGACACACAACTCTCCAAGAAATTAAAATTTAGAAAGTTGTTTAAGACCGTAGCTTTTCAAAAGTACCGAAGCACCACCCACCTCATCCATTTTCGTCACTTAAAGTTTCTCTCTGTATGAAACTTACCTCATTACCTTTGTTATCAACATCACCAATGAAGAGTACATCTCATCGACATCATTTGCGTGGAACACCAAATCATCAGCATTATCTTAGTGCATTGTCCTCTATCTTGTGTTTATCAATCGGCCACAGCTAAAGTCCGTCGCTCATCCGCTATCATATCTTACGCAATTGATCGTACTGTCCGCCCTAGGAAGACTATTTGATAGGTCTCGTGAATTGTCTGCCATAAGGATGTCTGCAGTTTCCTCTTGCCTCCTCTGTTGATTATTAAGCAACCCACTCTAGCAATTGTTATGGGTAACGAAATCACATGCTATCTTGGACAGAAGGTATTCATCATTCAGCTGAATAAGCATTTACTGCTGAACTAATTGTTTAATTCGATTCAATCGTCAGCTGACCCTATGAGCGTGTTACCTTTCAATAGGAAAAGGATAGAGTTGAATTTGTGTCCTTTTCCGCTAGGAACAGATGCAAATGCGATCATAGGAACTTCTTCCATCTTTGTAGAATTAAATTTTCTGTGAGTTAATCGTTAATTAATTTGTAGAATCGACTGAAAGAATGTTGGACTTTCTTTACGTTTTGTCAATTGCCTTTGTACTTATTACTGTTCATTGATTGCACTTTGCCGGCTGTCATAGTATGAGTCTTGCAGTATCTCCCTTACAAAGTTTTCGAAAGAAAATAATCAGTTAAAAAAAGAGAAAAGTTAATAAAATTCTGCTTTTCTAACACTAGTTGTAATATAAACTCCATCCCTGATAGACGTTCAGCTCTGGGCTGCCAATCGTTGAGATATAGACCAAACCATCATCCTACTGCCCACAAAATGTTTCCTTTCGCTGGCTGATGTCACAGCTGTTGTGGAGAATTCCTTGCGATCTCGAAGCGATCACCTCTGGAAGCGATCTCGAAGCGATCATATCGAGAATCGGTTTTAAACTTAATCTGGGCTTATTTGTGAAGAACTAGCTGAAAACTCTTTGGGCATTTAGTCGAGGCGGGGACATATCTTGCTTTATAACGTCCACTTTCTCCGCCTAATTTGGATGACAACGGAATCATTTGTATTTTGTTCACTGGTCTGGGAGACAAATGTAACGTCCTTAATGAAAAAATTCAAAGAAGCTGTAAACGTGCAGCGTGCGAAAGGAAACAGGAGTGGAACTTCATCTGAATCCTGACAGTTGGTGCGAGAAGTATTCGAGAGAGGTTAGATTAGTAGATAAGCAGCCGGAAAACACGTTACGTTTTAGACAACGTATGTTCCTTCTATTATAGTCACGTTTTTGGTGTATAGAATAAGAATTACTACAGATAATAACAGAAATATGCTTAAGTGCGCGGCCTTTGATTCTAGCTAATAAGGTGTATCCATTAGATATTACAAAAAATCTTGAACAGAGGAAATTGTAAAAATGCATATCACGGTGACTTAGAATATTAAGGATTAATCCGCATAATCTACTGCATATTGTTTAGTAAAAATTATTATTTAAAATTCAGAGTCCGTTGCAATTGCTACACGTTTTTAGTATTCACTGATTTTTTTTAGTCATAATGGCTTGAGGAGTCGTCCAGAAGATTTTTTTCTCGGATATGCCAGAATTGCAAAATGTCCATTTGAATGACAACGAGTTGACATCCCTTTCAGAACACACGTGGCCTCTTGTGTGGTATCAGTTGAAAACCATCGATGCTAACGGTAAGTATATTATTTAGAGATTGTACATATTTGCCGTTGTTGGAATTAAAAAATAATTTTATGTAATGCCTGCAAATTTTTTTGCTTCTGTTTTGCAAATGTAGAATGCGTTTTTTTGCTAATGAACATATATTTATATATTGTATATACACTCGGTGACATTTAAATTGTCTCACGAAGAACTAGTTGGAATCAAATGAAAAACGCAGACAAGACAGGTTAATATATGAGTAAAATATGGATACAGTTATAGAGCAAATTTATTTCTTTAGTGAAATAGACGGATTTCATGGCGGTAGTCAATACCTTTTAAATCACCCATGATTCTCGACATACATAGCTGCACTTTGCGACATGAAATCGTACAGACATTGCATAGAGTCCTGAGACATGGTCCACCATCCCTATTTCAGCTGGTCTCTCAGGACGGCTAAAGTCTGTGCTGATGCAGATGGATGCCTTATAAAAAATTTTTCCCTCAAGCAGCTGTTTGCTACAGAGGTCTTACAGGAGCCTATCATTAATACGCTATAGAGAAGATCTGCGAGAAAGGCGAGACATCATCAGAAAAAGGCAACACAATCATCCTTGACATACTCCAGTCTCAAACCCAGGTTCCTTTGATCAGTAGCCAAGCTCGCTAACCACTCGGCCAGCGGGATGGTTACCAATTCCACAACATGTTCAATGGGCGGTAAATTCGGGAACCCACCTGGTCACGGAAGAAACCATGATTTCCATTGGTTTACAATTTTATACAGATTGTTTATACATTTCACAACGATGCTTTTTGCATTGGTTACATATATATTTTACAGACTGCTTA
Organism: Ryuthela nishihirai; assembly: GCA_038380435.1. Lineage (NCBI taxonomy): Eukaryota > Metazoa > Arthropoda > Arachnida > Araneae > Heptathelidae > Ryuthela > Ryuthela nishihirai. The sequence continues at coordinate 13,165,061 of JAWZYU010000009.1, forward strand.
CAAAATGCAGCTTAGCAGAGGAAATGGCTTTACATACAATGGTATACATATGGCAATTACATATAATATATTTTCATATACAGGGGTTACATAAAAATTGCACATCAGTACTTTCAAAGAGAATCAACATATTTTTCAACATCATCATCATCATCATCCTCAAGCAGCCATGGGCTACGGAGGTCCAACCAGACCGTGCAATTTAGTTCTCTAAGCAAGTCTGTCCTGTCTACTGCATCTGGCCACTGCACAATAATTCTAACAAGGTCCTGTTTGACATTGTCTGCCCACCGCATCCTAGGAATCCCCTTCTTTCTGACGCCTTTAGTCACACTGTTCATAACCCTATTCGCCAATCTATAGTTATTCATACGGGCAACATGGTGCTTAAAGGAGGTTGCAAACTCCTTTGCCTAACCTCATCATTAGTTGCGAAGTTGAACCACCAAATGCCCAAGATACTGCGTAAGCATCTGGAATCAAAAGCATCTGGTTTCCTGTTATCTTGTTTACAAAGTGCCCAAGTTTCACTACCATAATTAAGCCTAGAAAGAACCAAACTATTATGCAGTCTAATTTTAGTCTTTAGGTGTATACGCCTATTTCTCCACACTCTCCATAGATTCTTAAAAGTCCCGGCAGCAATCCCTATTCGTCTGTTAATCTCATGTCGCACATCACCAATATCTGTTACATAACTCCTAAGGTAATTAAACTGTGACACCTGCTCAAGACTGCAACCATTCAGATTAACTGAATCACAACCTGCCTGACCAATTTTCATCACTTTATTTTTCTCTCTGTTTATAACCAAACCTACTCTACTACTAGTTTCATCAACAGCTCGAATGAAAGAGTTCATCTCATGAACATCATTTGCAAAAAGGGCTAAATCATCAGCTTAATCTAAATCAGACATTTTCGTATCTCCAGTCCATGTAAGGCCCAAACCTTTCCCTTCAAGTGAATTTCGCATAACATAATCAATAACCAAGCTAAAGAGAAAAGGAGACAAAATGCACCCTTGGCGAACACCAGAAGTAATGCTAAACCAAATGCTACAAGCCTTACCAACTCTCACACACGACTCAGTGTTATTATAGAGAGCTTTCATTATGTTAACTAACTTGTCAGGTATACCATATGATCTCACAATCAACCACAAATTATGACGATCAACAGAGTGGAAAGCCTTTTTGAAATCAACAAAGCTAACAACCACAGGTTTCTGAAACTCTAAACATTTCTCAAGAATCTGCCTAAGTGAAAATATCTGATCCACATATCCCCTACCACTTCTGAATCCACATTGCTCATCACGCAATTGACTATCAACCAGATTCTTAATTCTATTAAGTACAATCATGGAAAGAACTTTACCTGGAACAGAGAGTAGGCTGATACCCCTATAGTTATCACAAGAACGACAATCACCTTTTTTGAAACTAGGGATAACAATAGCTCTGGTAAAATCCTTAGGAACCATGCCTTTATCATAAAAGATATTCAGAATTTCAGTCATCCAAGTGGTAACCGAAACATTCCCAGCTCTAAGCGTTTCTGTAGTAATTTCATCTACCCCTGGGGATTTATGTAGTTTAAGTTTAGAAACAGCCAAAATAACTTCAGATTGTGTTATAGGGCCAACATTAAAGCCACCAATGCATCTATCATCATTTCAAACAATGGGAATAGAACTAACCACATTGTTTAGGACATCACTGAAATGCTCAGCCCACCTAGCCATAACAGAATACTCACCTTCTATAACCTTATCTTGTTTATCCTTCAATCACTGCATACCTGTTCGTTTTCTACCACACAAAACATTAACTATCTGGCACAGCTCTCTGCTGTTCTGCTGTCTAACTGCTTCCTCGGCTTTGTCAGCCAAGCCATCAAGCCAAAGATTCTTATCAGCAGCTAACTGATCTTTTACACGTTTATTAAACTCTCTGTAATGCTTTCTATTAGGACTAGTAGGGTATTGATTAAGGACATTCCTGCAGTTCTTTCTTTCCGAAATAAGCTCAAGTGCTTTATTACTCAGATAATTCTGTCTCTTCTGCTTCTTTTTTCCTAAAAGATTATTGTTAGTGTCCAAAAAAGCCTGTTTAAAATGATCCCATTCTTCCTCAACTTCAGTAGTAAGCGTACCATGACTGTCATAATGACTAAGTAACCTATCATGGTAAGCTTTGGCTATAACTGGATCTTTCAGAGCTTCCGTATTAAAAGTAAATTTTTTAACCCTAGCGCAACACTTTTTAAGTTTAAGTTGCAAGACACTTTTAACAAGGTAATGGTCATATCCAATTTCAGCTCCCTTATAAGACCTGGTATTCCTAACAGAACTAGTCCTTTTGCTGTTAATTAATATATAATCAATCAAATTCTTATGCAACCCATCGAATGAAACCTATGTGTACTTATATATGTCGCGGTGTTTGTAATAAGTGTTAGTTATTCTGAATCCATTGAGTTTACTTACCTGTAGGAGACGTTGCCTATTGCCATTGCAGCTACCAGTACCAAAAGGGCCTATCACCCCTCCCCAAAGGTCAGAGTCAGTACCAACTTTGGCATTGAAGTCACCTAGAACAAGGGTAATATCATCTCCTTTCTTGACAGAATTCAAAATATCCTGAAATTGTCCGTAAAACCTATCCTTCTCATCCTCATCAGCATCCTCAGTGGGGGCATAACAGCAGATAACATTCAAGTCTTTAACGCTTGTTTGAAATTTTGCTGTAAGAAACCTTTCATTAATGCACTCATATCATAGAAGAGCATCACTAGCGTGTGGTGATGCCTCGGTGATGCTTCTTGTCCTAAGAAGCATCACCAAGTTAAGATTATTTTTAAGAATCTGACCTTTATCTGTCCATGTGGTCTCTTGCAAGCCGAGAATATCTAAATTATAATGGTGAAATTCTTGTGTGAGGACATCAAGAGAAAAAGCTCTGTGCAGAATCCCCACATTCCAACTCCCTATGGAGAGAAAATGGTTAGTGGGATGTTTAAATAAACTATGTTTATTGAGAGAGGGAATGCCGACAATATCAAACAGCCCCCTAATCGCAGACATGGGGCAAAGACTCGTTCCCCCACCACTAAAGGCTGAAGCCATCTACACTGGAAGACCTCCTCCAATGTAGAATTTGACGATGCCAATAGAAGCAAAGAGTTCAGATGCCTGCGATGACCTCTGCTCAGGATTATCCACCAGCTGATAAACATATTATTTGAATCTATTCACTTGGGGCTGTCAACCCGCAAACAAACAGAAAACACAGCGGAAGATTTTCCCTCCACAGAAGTCCACCAGTGCAGCAAAATCAGGATCCATAGTCAAGCTCAGAGCCATATATCTGTCCAGTCCAGTGGGTTTTTATGGTCAGCACCAGGACCCTGTGTGGTTGACCACTCCTGAGCAGGGTAGAAAAACAAAAGAAAAGTAGCCATAGTTGTCCAGATCAGTAGGCCACACTAATGCGGCAGCCCCCCCCCCCTTCCGTTCACTTCCACAAGAGGGTATCTCTTTTGAGACGTACTGATGGTCTGTACCACAAGAAGGCAGGTCGGACATTAGGTGCTAGGCCTGGCCGGTTCTATGCAACATCACAGGGGATTGGTGCATAGCTCTCCTTCCAGTGACTACCTAGCTACCATTTACAGACCCTTTTTCTACATAGTAGCACATAACTCAAACATCATAAAAATCACAGTGTACATGTTAAATATATCTTAAACTCATCCTTCTCACATATAATTTTCTCTCTCTCTACATTATTATTTACTTTGTTCTCAATTAAATCACTAGGCTCTAAACTTCTTTCTCTGATATTAATACTCTTACTATAATATACAAAATATTTCACAGTTATCATTTAGAGAAATACTTTTTTCAGGAAATTTTGGCACATTCTTTTAAACCTTATATTTCATTGCATTAAGTGCATAGGTGCTACACCTTTTCTCACTCTGTACCTCAAATTTAGCTTTATCCTCGACCTTTTCAGCCAACCTCCCTAGGGCAGCGAAAGAATTCAGAGGGATTAACATATCATCACTCAATTCATTCACCATCGCACACAAAATTTCACACTTTTCTCCACATACTCCCACTTGATTTCGATCTGTAGTCCGTTCGAACGGGACAGTGATAATGGAGGCTGAAATCGGCCTCCGAAAGCATTAATTAGTAATATCTTTGCCTCTGACTTCTTATATTTCTGTCGGACCAAAGAACTTTTTATGACCGAGATCTGAGTCCCCGAATTCACAATAGCATTAAACGTTTTATTTTCACATTGAATGCGAACAATTGTTAAAGGCTCTAAGCCTTGACACGAGTCTCTGCATTTCCGCCTTTCAGAGTTGCAGCCTTCCAATCTCGCTTCTGATTCTAATGTCATAAACTGGCAACCAACTTTTGCAATAATGACCCCGGTCCCCTCTACGGCCCTTTGACTCAGAGTATTCACATTAAACGCTCTGGCCACTTTCGTATTCTTGTTACACTCCTTAGCCAAATGATCTTTCTGGTTACAGATGAAGCATGATCTGGAAGAAAAGTTCTGATTCTGTTTTCCTTTAAAATCACTGCTGTTGTTTTCTGCCAATTTGTTTTGCAGGTTAGAATTTCGTCCTAAATTCCTTTGGATAAAATTTAATTTCGTAGCTGACAGGCCAATCTGTTTTCTTTACTTTTCCAACTTAAATTTTTCCCGAGAAGTAATCTTGCAGGTTCTTTGTACCCGAAGAGAGTGTTCCGCAACTTCGGCAATTTCGTGGAAATTTTTCCATGACCTATTCTCCTGCAACGTGATATGATTTTACGCATCCGATGGTAATAGATCTTTAATTTTGTTGGCTAATATGAATTCTTTTAATTTTTGGAAATCATCCAATTCCCGACTCTTCGGATAATAGTTCAAGTGACTCTTCATTCGAGATGATAACTGAGTCCAGATTTCCGTAGAGAACTTAAACAGAGTCAATTGACTGTCTTTTAACATAGGAGATTAAAATTTTTCGGAGTTTCGAATTCCTGGTCACTCAGCAGAGTAAAAATGTTTTGCGCTCTCTCCCCTAGCAAAGGATGCACTAGCATTCCCTGCAAGTCATCTGTTATTTCGTACAGTTTAAACAACTTATCTATCGTCTCGAAATAAGCTGGTAATTCTGCATCTTTTTTCGGTAAGGGATAGTTATTAGAGTTTAGAATTTTCTGAAGCCTTTTTAATTTTAGATCTCAGGCATCCACTGAACTTTGACTTTCCTTCTATTATTTGCCCTTTCTATATATAATCTTCTTGCTTCTATATCTAATCGCCTAAGTTCTATTTCCCTATCTCTTTCTTTTTCCTCTTTTCTACATTCCATTTCCAATCATCTTTATCCCTTCTTTCTATCCCTTTCTTCTTTCTCTCTTCTATATTCCATTTCCGATTTTCTTTCTTCCCTCCTATCTCCCTATCTCTTTCTTCTTCCTCTCTTTGGTATTACATTTCCCTCTCCGAGACTGATTTCGGACCGGAATCATTCATTTCGACCGGATTCGAACCACATCCGCTAGGACCCTTTTCTACCCCAACATTGCTATCCATTCTATCAATTTCGCTAACTTCCCCACTTTCGCAGCTTCAATGTATCTGGTTTAATGAACGCTCCCGTCGTCCTGCTCAGTTCCATCGTTCGTTTTATCGCGACTCCTTAACATCATCGGTAACTGAAATTAATCTAAAAATAAAAAAAGACAGAAAAAACACATACCTTTCCTTTCCGGGAAGATTGGAACTGCTCATTTGTCTGCTGCACCTGGAGTCTCCTTCCAAAACTAGGAACTTCTTTCATAGTGACGGATCTTGGCACACGGAATCTCAGCGGAGATTTCGATGACGTAGCACTTCGATGGCGAACGATTAACCACTCTATAGTAGAGAAGGACGATCAATTAGTCCCTAGATTACCCTCACCCTTAGTTTGCTGAAATAACACGTTCGCGGATCGTTACACCCGTACTGATGTATGCATCAGACTTGCTGCACCAAGTGATGTATAGAGATATGTCCAACATTTCACGCACGAGATTTGAATAGGGACAACACAGTTTATTCACATTTATATACAATCATGTGCTGGGAATGCAGTCGACTCCGTAGGCCTTTGTTGCTGCAAACAATTATGCAATGAGGTGGAGAACCGCACTTTGCAAATTCTCGCTTTACCGACCTCAAACTCGGCGAAAGGATATCCAACCCTTGTCTGCAATGTGGATCACACATAACTCACTTTAATTCCACAGAACTGTACTTGGTTCACCAAGAACCGAAATTTTCAAGAACCAAGAAATTCACCAAGAGGCAAGAATCACATCGAACATTGATTCTCACATAGAATCGAACCCTCTCCTTAAGGGTTTTGCTTGAGTAAGAGCGGCATCCCTTGACGTGTGTTCAAACGTCTTTCCTGTTTGACAGCGACACTCAAGACTGCTTTTTATTATTGCCTGGCTCGTCTCTAGTGTCTGGCTCGCTCCCCGGGGAATGGTCGTAAAAGGTTTTTTGGACTCGTCAGCCCGTGCCGGTAGCCAGCTCAGATCCGAAAATAACAGCTACGAGCCACATCCCCACAATAGCACTTCCAAAAACACACTTAATACGTAAAATATTTACAACAAAAAAAATACGATAAAAATGCAACAATAAATAAAAATAAATAAATTAAAATGACATAACTCCTATTAGTGGATTAAGTCGAGCGTTCATTGCCTACTGTCTTCGTAATGTAAAGTGACAGGCAAAATAATTCGAAATCTTGGGAAATCGAAACTATACATCCACCAAGATTGAAATCTTAAAACCTAGCAGCGTAGTAAAAATTGTAATAATGGATTTAAATCAAAGAATTTTTATAATTTCTAACATATACTAAGCGTGCTGAAAAAAGGGGGAGTTTTTAAAAATTCCCTTTATCTGCCATGTTTATATTTGTGGAGACCTCTCAAAGCCAAACAGAAGCCCAAGTCATTCTGAATATTTCAGGCTTCCAATTTGACTGAAAATGAAATAAAGTTTCATATCTTGACTCTTAATATATGCAGTTAAAAATAATAATCTACTTAGAGAACGTTTTACACTTAATTCATTGAAGGTTTTTTCCTTCCTTAGTATCTGAAAATCTATTAGTAATTGGTGAACTTTCGAGCCCCCTAGATCTCAAAGATCATGCCAAATTACAGCTGGCTTTCCCCCTCGTCCCTCATCAACAGCCTGGTTTTTATTATTCATCACGCAAACTAGGAAAGTTGGGTTAGGATGCGATCTATCCTATTACTTCCGTCACTGCTACACTTACTACTACACTATTAAATTTACTATTTACAAGGTGCCCATTAATGGCGGACATTTCCGGATCTAGAAGAAAATAAAGGAGAGGGGGGGAGCTAAGTGCTGTAATCAAGTCGGAAAATGTAAAATGAAGGTCCATTGCAGACCTTCATTTTAATGGATTTCCATTGCAGAGAGATGGATTTCCATTGCATGGGAATACTCTACTGATTGCTATAAATGGATTTCCATTGCAGTGTAACATTTTCTCTTTCGTCTTACTTGTGATTAAAATATTTCTTTAAACATGCCAAGTTTAATAAATTTTTTGCCTCCATTATCTTTATTAGCATCTTCAAAGGGATGTGCCATGACTCCCTTGTACCCCACTCCCTAGATCAGGCCCTGATGGCAGATAATCTCTCCGCATCTAGATATCCCCTGGGAAATTGCGCATCCAATATTCTAAAGCAATTTTTGTTTTTGAGGTCAAATCTGAAAAAAATGTTTCTCAAAGTTATTATTGTATCTAATATTCCTATAAGTCCTTCCAGGAACTAATTTTTATTTACTGTGAAGGTTAAGTATGAAGCAATCAGTAGAGATTATCACTAGCGTTCCAGGAATTCGAGAAAAGTTGTATTTAGCTTCAGAATATCGACGAAAAGTTTGAACTGCTGAAACCTCTTATAACGAATTTTAATGGAAGCCTAAAAATAATCGCTATAAGAAATATTGATTAAAAAGTATCTAAAAAATCATACTCTGTGTTTAAGCTAAACTGTAAGGAAAGTGAGACTACTTAAACACAGCTAATAAAGACAAGTTATTTATTTTTTTTATAAACAATGCATTAATGAACAATGCCTTTCTTTTCGGTCGAAGCGGTAGTTTAACTTAGTATAAAGGTTCAGCTCTGGTACCTATGAACCAAAGAAAAACTGCTTTTTCAACATTCAGGAATCTAAATCCCGCCAACGTTCTTTTTTTTATATATATTCCAAATAACTCGGTGAAATTTCATACATCTTAATAATATCAGGTTATATATTATTTCATCTACCTGTGCTAAATTAAGGAGTTTTCGTTTTTCGGACTCAATACAAAATTATTTAGATCATTGTCAGACTGTTCACACAGAGTTATGGATCATGTATTCATAAAAAAACGTTCCCTCCAAAAAAAATCCCCCCCCCCCAAAAAAAAGGAAAAATCTCATGGAAACTAATCGCAAAGACTTTTGTGGCAAACGAAATTTTGTCATATACTCGCTGTGTCATCTGGTATATATTTCAGACAGTTGAAGACTCGGGAAACAGAGTAAATCTGTTAGTTTTGAATATCTGAGCCACATTTCAGCATTTCATTTTAAGTAAATCATACTGGAACTAAATCAGTTACTTTTTGATACGTGATGGGTCGTATTTTATGTCAAGCAATTATTAGCCCAGGGATCTAGGGGAGGCAAAGAGGTCATGCCCCCCTCTCCCCCTAAGAGAATGTTATTAAGGGTAATGAATGCAATAAATTAATAAATTTCTGCAATATTTTAAGCATTTTTCAAGAAATATTTCAATGATCTTTAAAATAGAGTGTAGGAGAATGTTATACCGCAATGGAAATCCAGTGTCTTGGCCTGCCCTATTTTACTTTTTTTGCGACTAGATTACATCACTTGCCCCCTCCCCCCACTTTTTTTTGCTATCCCGGACTGTTAGTAAAACATAATATTGTTGTTTTAGTATTTCAACGTAAGATATTTTTAATACCAAACCATAAACATTATATTTAATTTCCAGTAGCGATCATATTCTTCTGGAGATTATCACATTAAAATAAGTTAATATCGTGATTACAATAGAACATACTATTACGGGATAGTACAAAATACTCGGACAGCGTGACTGAAATACCAGCTAAAATTGCTAGCTTTTTTTTCTTTTTAATCTTCGGGCTTGCTTTTTACTTTGCCTTGCACGTTAATCTGAAAACGAAATGGTATGAAAGAACAGAATTATTACGTTACATTTAAGCCGAGATAAAACTGTATGCACCTTTTTTTCCCTCTGCGAATAGCAGCAGATGTTTAGTGATAACTTACGCTTTGATGGGCCAGTGTATCAGAATACTAAGATTTATAAAGTGAAACTCTTGGTAAGTTTGAAAATCGATTGATCTATTTTCTTTGTAATTCATACTTTTAGGATCTTTTAATTGACTAGTGAAGAATAAACTGCGATGCCTCGGTTTGATTGGAATATTGTTTTAAACTCACAAACTTTTTCTTTTTAATATAAAGTGAAGAAAATATAATGCACATTAATAGTGTCTTACGATTTCTTTCTTCTGGTTATCGATATGTTGCCGGCAAAGTGTGAAATTTAGCATTGTATAGAATGCCGAAAGTGGGACGTCAAAGTATGAAAAGCTTAGATTTTCACACATTTCCTAGGCATTCTATAGAATGCCAAAAGGCAAATCGGCAAATTATAAAATACTACCGGCAGTGACGTTTAATGTCGCAAGGCGAGTCACGTGACTTTTGACGCTCGCCTCAAACAGAGATCCAGAGCACTCAGTCCAATCCGAAGTGACCAGTAGATGTCCCCTGGGTTCCCTACAGGCCCACCTGGATTGCCAGATCTGCCAGTCCCTAGTTTCGGTAAAAAAGAGCGCCGTATTTGGTCATTTTGGACACCAAAAAGACACCCTTCCATTCGGAAAAGCGTCTCCTAGCGTTGGAAGAGTGTAAAAGAGGGTTGCCCCAATAGGACCCTAAATTTTGAGAACCCTAGCTGCCATAGAAAGAACGGTAAGGTAAAAAAAACTGATTAAAAAAAGTCATCAAAATATGACATATCACAAGCATCTCGGAACTCCACTGAAATAGATTTGACAAGTAGTAAAGTGAAATACTAGCTAGTATACTAACTCGAATTGAAAACTTCTAATATTAACACTTTACTGATTCGTTCTCACTTGGCTTCACCTCATTTGGGGCGTTTTTTATAATGCGGACGACAGATTCATTACAGGTTATGATGCTAATATTTTGTGTACTCTTTGCTTCAATATTGAGAGTGCTGTCGAAGGTAAAATTCGATCTAAATTGAATCTGGAAATACAGGCCAAAAAAATGAAAATGGATTCCGGCAAAAAATTTCCTCCTGCACCTTTGGGGACCACTGTGTGAGTTCCTATCCCAGACTTCGACAAGGGACAGCCGCTTACGCTCAGTCCATGGGTAGCGGCCAAGGGTTCGTTAGTGTACTTGCAAGACCAAATGCCGAATTTTGAAGTGCTTTTGTATGAAAAAGGCAGTTAAGTGCAATTCAAAATGTCACTCCAGTCTACCTTGTAGCAACAAGTAGTTCAGCACTGGTCTTTTTCTCTTTTTTGTAGAAAAATCCCGTATCTTACTTTTTGTGCTTCTTACATTTTCACATGCATCTTTTCAATAAAAGTCTTTTTCCTACTTTGCCGAAATAGTATTTGTCATTCTATATATTGCCTAGGTATTCTGTACAATACGTAGGGAAAGTATGTAAAATAAAAAAGACATTTATACTTTGCCTAAAAACGTCACACATTCTATAGAATGCCTAGGCATTTTATACAATGCCTGCTTTTCATACAATGCCTGGTTTTCATACTTTGCCGGTAACAGATATAATAAAACAATCGGTCTCCAGAACAAACGGTCTCTATAGCATTTTAATAATCTCAACACTTCTATGCAAACAATGATTTATGTACGACTTTCCCCATAATATCAGATTTACATAAACTGACTTTGCATTGCTGGCTATTCTGTTTTTATCGTATTAGCAGAATTGCCCGGCGTTACTCGACGTGACACTGAGACTGCCGGTGTCCGGGTTCGAGTCCCCGGAATGGCATGGCCGTTTTTAGGTCATATACGTTGGGACTCTCCCTCAAGTAAAGATTTGTCCATTTCAAATATATCATTAAAAAAAAAAACGATGTTCTCACATTGGGACATAAAGCGAACTTTATCTATAAGTCCCATCACTCAAATTGAAAAAAAGAAATAAATCAACATAAACAAGTTTTACTTTAAAATGAAACAGAAGGATTTTCGAAAGTGGCGAAATATAATATACCTTGTCTAGTGGTTAGCGTACCTGACTGACAGGGGATCACACGAATTGGAACTATGAAGCAGAAATGGTAGAGCTCTGAAAACTTGCACCAGGTTATCCGGTCGTAGATCTCGAGCGAAAAATCCTTCAAGGTCAAACGTAGGTCACGTAGAGGTAAAACTATGATATATGATTCTAGAAACGCGAAAATTGGGGTCTGAAGTTGTAGATTACGGAAAGGTTACAAAATTTCTTATCAGGCTGGTTCTTTGAGATCAAAGGGTAAAATTTAGACCTATTGGTGCTACGCAGTTAAAAATTGGTTCCCGAGGGTATTTGGAGTCGTGGATCTCAGAAAGTATGCCAAATGGTCCTTCGAAGCCAAAGGTGAAATTCGATATACCTGTGCTGGTAAGCTGGAAATTGGCGAATAGGGCTATTTCAGAGAGTAAAACTCAGAAATATGAGAAATTTTCAAATCCAGTGTAACATTCGTAGTCAAATAGGGTTCGGAGTGATGGGCTACATATCAAGAGGTGCCCAAAGCTCGCTTTTTTATGTCCCAATGTTAGAAAATCTTTTTTTTAATGATATATTTAAAAATGAACAAATTTTTACTTGAGGGATAGTCACAACGTATATGACCTAAAAACATCCATGCCATACAGGGAACTCCAACCCAGACACCTGCAGTCTCAGTGTCACCCAAGCCAACGCGATGCCACTGACTCAACTAGGCGGCCACCTGCCTGGAAGCTTGCTACACTGAGTCATTTTTTTAAGGCCCGAGCAACGCCGGCGCCTGGCAATTCTGCTAGTACGATATAAACAGAATAGTTAACAATGCAAAATCAGTTTCTGTAAATCTGATATTATGGGGGAAAGTCGTACATTAATCATTGTTTGCATAAAAGTGTTGAGATTATTAAAACGCTATAGAGACCGATTATTTTATTTCACAATAGATTCGCTTTAGGATAATTTAAATTTCCTTATTTAAAAAAAAATATATCGATAACCAGAAGAAAGAAATCATAAGACATTATTAGTGTGCCTTACATTTTCTTTACTTTATATTAAAAAGATAAAGTTTGTGAGTTTAAAAAGTTATTCCAAACAAACCGAGGTTTGTTAGCAGTCAATTAGTCTTAAGCAGTTAATTAAAAGTTCCTAAAACTATGAGTTGCAAAGAAAATAGGTCAATCGATTTTCAAACTTGCCAACAGCTTCACTTTATAAATCTTAGTATTTTGATACACTGGCCCATTTCTTTCAAAGCGTAAGTTATCACTAAACATCTGTTGCTATTCACAGAGGGAAAAAAAGGTGCATACAGTTTTATCTCGGCTTAAATGTAACGTAATAATTCTTTACTTTGATACCATTTCGTTTCCAAATTAACGTCAAGGCAACGTCAAAAGCAAGCCCGAAGATCAAAAAACTAGCGATTTTGGGATGTGTTTCAATCACGCTGCCCGGGAAGGTAATTTGCGGTACCTTAGAATGATATGTTCCATTGTAATCTTGATATTAACTTATTACAATTGCTTGGCTCGAATATGGTAATCTCCAGCAGAATATGATCGCTACTGGAAATTAAATTTAGTGTTTATGGTTTGGTATTCAAAGTATCTTACGCTGAAATACTGAAACAACAATATTATGTTTTGCTTACAGTTCGGAATATAGAAAAAAAATAAGCGTAACTTTCCTCCCGTTTCAGGAATGATGAAAAGTTTAATCATAAACTCCTGCAAAGTTGGTCATATTATCATGTTTGCATACTGTGAAAGTTAGAACTGAGGCATTGAATTGACGTTTTACAGAGAAGTATAAAAAGCGCTTTTTGATTGACTGCTTTTGAACTTCTTTGGAATTTAAAAAAATCGATTCTCGAATACATCGTTAGCGTTTCTTTTACAGCACGCCTACACGGTAATGGGTATCCATATTTAACCGCCCCACACTTTCTGGCTATTTTTCTTACTACCTGAGCCTAAGAAGCAAAACTACTTTAGAATATTGGATATATAATTTCCCATGGTGGATCGATCTACGGAGAGATTATCCGTCATCAAGGCCAGATTTAGGGGGTGGGGACCAAGGGAGTCATGGCACCCCCATTTGAAGATGCTAATAGAGGTAATGAAGGCAAAAATTTTTAAACTTGTCATATTAGAAGAGTTTTTTAATGACATTTAAGACGGAGGGAATGTTACACTGAAATCCATTACATTGAAATCCAGTCAATATCAATATCATCTTTAAGGAAGGCCTGAAAATTTTAGAATGACTTGGGCCTCCGTTTGGCTTTGAGTGGCCTCGACAAATATCAACATGGTAGGTAGAAGCGATTTTTAGAAACTCCCCTTTTTTCAGCATGCTTAGTACATTTTAGAAATTATAAAACTGCTTTTATTTAAATCTATTCTTATATTTTTATTATCCTTCTAGGTTTTAACATTTCGATCTTGGTGGATATACCGTTTCGATTCACCAAGATTTGAGATTATTTTCACCTTTCACTTTATATTTTAAAGTCAATAAGCAATGAACACTCGATTTTATCCTGTAACAGGAGGTAAGTATATACGTTAAATCCGAATGTTTATAAGACGATGCACAGAGTATATGACCATATCTTATATGTAATACCCAAGGTAGTACATTAGGAAAAATCCGTGACTTGTCCTCGGTCATTCATTCATTTTCAAATCTACATATGAATGTTCCTGCATAAACTTCTACTTTAACTATGCAGACTCATTCAGACAATTTTTTTATATTATTCTTTTATTATGTCTTTTTTATAGCTTATCAAAGATATTAAATTTTTTAGAAAGGTAATTAGTAATTTATAAAAAATAGGCTTTAATGATTTCTTTGGTGGTTCTAATATGTTCTTAAAGTTATATATAGTTATGTTATATGTTTGTAATTTGTTAAAGTATATTTTTCGTTCCTATTTATATTTATTACAGTGAAATATAACATGTTCTATTGTCTGTGGGTTATTGCAGAAAATTCAATTTGGAGAATCTATATTTTTCATTTTATGCAATGTAGAACCTCGTTAAGGCTAAATTAGATTTTATTCTCATAATAACGTTATTTTCTATTTTTCATAATCCATAATCAGAAAATCTGTTCATATAAGGTGATATATTATATCTATGCGTATTTCTAGCTTTTATGCTATACCAATTTTGAAGTTCAGCTAATAACTTTGTTCTGTTTTGTTTTTTTATGTAAAAAAAAAGTGAAAAGGAGATTCCATTGCACAATTCAAGTTTTTTCATTTTTTGCTAAAGTATCTATGCTTTAAATTAACATGTGAGGATATCCATTGTAGATATATAATATTATTTTGATTTAGATGTTTAAATAAAAGTGTAAATATGTCGTTTATAAAGGTTGGAAAATTACTCTTAAAGGCATTATATTGAAAAATATCCAGAGATAATTTACTCTCAGTGAGAATAACATTTTGGTTAAAAAATTTCAATGCCCAATCAATTGCTAAAAATATAGCTATTAATTCTACTATGATTACAGGATTAGATGTTTAAGCATAAATTGTTTCTCTAAATTTTCTGATGGGCAATAAAAAGCTCAAGAAGCAATTTATCTATCACAGTTTAAGGAGCCATCAATAAAAATTTGAATTGAATTAGAAAAATTGTCCTTAATAAAAATTTCAAGTGATTTTATAGTAGAATTGTCAAAATGCTTTTTGGAATCAACTCCATGAATTTTATCTCAAATAATTGGAAGTGTAGAAATCCACCAAGGAAAGTTTGTTATGTGGTCTTCACAGTATTTTTTTTATTATGTCTATTACTATTATGTTTACTTATGTCCAAAAAATTAAATCGTCTGCATATGTTCCATACGAAATTTCTGGAGAAAATATTTCCGATATATCATTTAAATATATATCGAAAAAAATTGGAGATAATATGTCTCCTTGAATAATTCCCTTTTTGAATTTATATTTTTTTTATAAATTATTTGCAATATTGACTCTAAATTTTTTTTCCTGTATAATATTAGAAAGAAAATGATATAAATACCCACAAATTTTAATTTTCGATATTAAGCTCTGGTGGGATACCGAATCGAAAGCTTTTTCCATATCCACCACTGCAGCCACCATAAAGATTCTGCCTTTGAAATGGTACTTAACAGCAAATGTTTTGTGGATTATCCTGGTTTAAATCTAAAAAAGTCATTATCTGGAATGTTAAATTTTTTTAAACGCGAGTTCAATCTGTTAAAAATTAATCTCTCAAAATATTTTAGCATATTTGAGCTTAGAATATTGATCTGTATGATTTTAAAACCTCTGCTGTTTTTTTTTTTTTTTTTTTTTTTTTTTTATTATAAATATCATACGATTTTCTAACCAGATATCAGGGTATGTTTTTGAATTCAAAAATTTGTTAAATGTATCAAGTAATTTAATTAACCAATATTGTGTTAAGTTTTTTATTAATTTATTAGTGATACCATGTGGACCAGGTGTAGTGTTTTGTTTAAGACTTTTTATGGCAATTTTTAATTCTAGGAAGGAGAAAGGAACATTTAAGTATTTAGTTTTATTGCAGTGAAACATTTTATGAATAATATTTGAATTTTTTAAGTTTTTTGTCTATATTGTTGTTTGGTTTAGAATGTTATTTCATAAAAATTGTGCCAAGTCTTCTGTTGTTTCTTGTGTTGATTTATTATTTTTCATTGCATATGTTTGGATAGGATTAGGTTTTGTATCACTATATAATTTTTTATAGATCTTCCTTAGGTTTGATGTTGTTGTTTGTGGTGATAAATTTTCAGTAAATTTTTTGCAATTTATTTTTTTTGAAATTGCTTTGTCTAACCTTTTAAAATTTTTTGTAGTCTTTAAATGTTTTTTTTCTTGCACCTTTTCCTCTCTGCTATTCTTCGAATAACTATTAATTTATTTCTGAAGATCACTGTAAGAATGTTTTTAGAAATTTTCTTTATGACATGATGAGTATTATTGTTTCCTTTTTATTTAAAAATTCTATTATTTCTCTGTAATCAGTTTGATCATTAATTATGTCGTTATTGTTAATTTATTCTTTAAAAATTTTCCAATTTATGATCTTTATACTTGGTTTTGACAATTTATAGTCTTTAAACGAAATAAAAATGGTTGAATGATAACTTGTGTAATTATCCACCGACATGTACCAAGAAAGATCCTTCGCAATACTATTTGAACAAATCGAAAGATTTATAATGAAATTTTATCATCATCATGATCTTCAAGCAGCCATGGACAACGAAGGTCCAACTAGACCGTGCAGTTTATATAAATTTAATTAAATGCATGCTCTTGTGTTCATTTTTATAAGAAAGCCACATTTTGTTATGTGTGTTAAGATCTCTATATATGATTTCTTCTGCTGTTAAGTTTTCTAAAATCCTAAAATACTGATTATATTTTATGCAAATGCTTGGATTATAGATATTAATTATATAAGTAGTTAAATTATTTATTTTAGTTTGTACTATTATTATTTCAAGTTTATCATTTATTATGTCTATATCTATTCTTCTTTGTGATATTTTTTTTGTATATGCGTTAGAGTTCCTCTTGTTTTTGCGTTATTTTTTTGGTTGTATATTAAAAAGTTACTTAGTTTAGGAACTTTACTTGTCTGAGACTCCTGCAAGCAAACAATCTGTATATTTTTCGTTTTAATTAAATGATTGATGAAATGCTTTCTATGGAGGATGCCTCTGCAATTCTATTGCATGCTCAGTGGCGTACTCTCCATGATTCGTTATACAAAATGATAGTAGAATATCTTTTATCAGGTTTAGTTCTGGTCCATTCGATAGCAGGTAGTCCAGTAATTTGATCAAAAGGATGGTAATTTGACTCTTAGACTCAACATTCAAGGCTGTTTTGTTTAAATTTCCCATTGAAAATAGATCAATATTTTAATGTGTTTGAGTTTTGTCTGTGCCTTTTTTGTTTGAATTGATTAAAGTTGATCTAATGTAGGGGTTCTCAACGTGGGGTACGCGGTAAAAGTTTTTTGGGTACGCCGTGAGAGCTCTAAAATCGCTAGTATAAGTTTAAATATATGTTTTATTTTATTCCCATTGTTTTACTATAACTATAGTTTTATCTATCTATACAAGGGGTTACATACACATTTCCAGCCAGTTACATACACATTTCCAGAGGGTACGTGAAGCATAAAAGATTGAGAACCACTGGTCTAATGTACTGATATCTTCCTTAACTTCTGTAAGAACTAAAGCGTAGTCATTTTGTTTTTGCTCGATTCTGAAAATACTTCAGGAAATTTATGCTTTTCCGCATCTAATGTAGTAATGACTGCACATATTTTTTCATTGTCAATTTTATTATTTTAATTTTCTGTTGCAGTTCTAATATTTTTATGTTTTTTAAGTTCACTATACGTTTCTTACTAATAGATAACTGTAGTGAGGAACTATTATGCCACCGTGGTTTTTTACTAATAGACGGTTGAGCAGAGGAGCTAGGATCCTCCTGTTACTCTTACTAAAGGCTGTTACGGTGAGGAGCTATCACGATCCTTTGAACATCAAAGATTTCATTGATTCTTTGAAGGCTATTAAAGCCTTCAGTGAAAAAAGTGTAAAATATTTTCTAAGTACTAACAGAAATATCTTATAACACCAATAGAGGATTGTGGTAAAGAGCTATCATGCTCCCGAGGGCTTTTTTTATTAGTGAAGGGTTGTGGAGAGGAGCTAGAATCCTCCTTCTACTGTTACTAGAGGGTACTGTAATGAAGAGCTATCATGCTCCCGTCACTTCGTATTAATAGAGGGTTGTGGAGAGGAGCTAGAATCCTCTTGTTACTCTTATTAGAAGAGGTTGTGGTGAGGAACTATCATGCTCCCGAGGCTTCTTACTAATAGAGGATTACTGTGAGGAACTATCATGCTCCCGTGGTTTTTTAGTAATAGAGGGTTATGGAGAGGAGAAAGAACTTTCCTGTTGTGTCTTACTAGAAGAGGATTGCGATGATGGAGAACTGAAGGAGAAGCAAAAAGTCTGAAGAGATTTAAGAGCCGATTGTAACTTTCAGAGAACAAAAGCAGATGAAACTAATTTGGGTTGTGGAGGATGGATGCTGTCCGTAAAATCTGAAGATCATAAAATCGGGGTCCTTAGAAACGAGGGTTTAGTCGAATTAGTGTTATTATACCACAGACGAGTATTAACTCGAGTGGGATATTGAATCTGTTAATGACTCAGAATTTGAATTGATATAAATACAAATGTGGTTTTTCATTGTGTAATAAAAGTTATCTATATAAAAATCTCTACTACAGATGTAAAATCCGATGACTATGAAGTCGGTATCGGTATAATTGAGATTTTACTGTACTACAGTCAAATCTATCTCCATCGTCATTGCGTGGAAAAATGTTCTGAAAGTCACAGTTGTTTTTCTAATCTTTTTTTAATTTTGTCGAAAATGCTTATCGTGGAACTTGTTCTTCATTTTACCTTATATATAGTGAAGAAATCCAGCTTTGAAGCTGTGAGTGACATTTTTGCTGATATAAAGCTGCATGTTGCAGATACATACTTTTGAGTTCCCGTAGAAAATCAGCAGGTGTTCAGTGATAAGTTACCGTTTTTAAGGAATAAAGGAAACAAGCACTCGTACCAAAACACTGATATTAAGGAGGACCAGTGGTTGGTAAGTTGCAAACTCTAGACTGCCATTTTTTCTGTAACTCATATTTTCAGGAACTCGTAATTGACTGCTGCAGAATAAAGCTGCGATGTCTTGGTCCATTGCAGAATGTTTTTGTGAGCTGACTAACTATTTCATTATTATTATTAATTAAGTAAAAGTACTGAAGTATTAGTCAGTATTTATCAAGTAAAAGTACTGAAGAATTAGTCAGTATTTATCAAGTAAAAGTACTGAAGACTAATAATGTAATCGAAGTTTATTTCAACTGAAAAGAAAGTTATCACTCTTTGTTTCACACAGATATCAACTTTCGAGGAAAAAAAATTGTCGTGATGTGGCTGAGATATGAACTGGCCGCTGAGCTACAAGACGCAAATCAAGATCCCCTCTAAGGATGAAATCGAGGTTAATCTAAGAGTGATAATTTCTTTTTCAGTTACAATAAGCGTCGAGAATTTTATTATTATATAACTGAACACTCGTGACATACATTGCCTACTTCCGGTTGCTGTTTGTAAACAGCGAAGGCACTACTTTGAAGAGACACAGATAATTGTGTACTGTAGGTAGGAAAGTTCATATCATGAAATCGAGGAGATTTTGATCGGCGACTGGTAGCTCAGTTGTTAGAACCGAAATATTATGAGGAAGTCATAGGTTCGTATATCACACAGGGGGTAGGGATAAATTTTCCTTTAAATTCGTATAAAGACGTCAACTAGACTATGTACTCTCTATTTTTTTCCCTTTCAGGTTATCGAAATTATTATCTTCGAAATGAAACTTTAAATTATCCTTAAAAATGATTTGATTGTGGAACAAAATAATCGCTCTGTATAGCATTTTAATAATGTAATTAATCTGAACACTCCAATGCAACGATTTATGTACAACGTTTTCGACTTGCTTGGATTTAATGTATCTGATGGTTGTATTTTTGACAGTTCTGTTTATTATCATACTACAAGTAAACGTCAAATCTTTTTTTTTTTTTTTGCATTTAGTGAATGCCACTTTATTCTAATGAGTCTCGATAATTTATTGGTTACATAGTATTTTACGTCCATTTAAAGCCATTGAATCCACTAGAGAGTTTTAACCCATAAGATCTCCTATTAATTTTAACATCTATGTCAGGAACCATTGACCGTTCTAATAACAATTCAAAATTACCGATCCACAGTCGCGAGATTAAAATGTGAACTTAGACACAAATCCATCATATTATTTGTAGAGTAAAATTTGCTTGAATTTTAGGTAAGTAGTTACAATTCTAGCCATTCGGTGACTGAGGGGTTAGCGTGCTTGCCTACTGATAAAAGGGATCTGGGTTCGAGCCCCGGGAAAGGCACTAATGTTTGTGTAGTGGAAAGCGAAGATCCATTTTCATATCTGATTTTTCAGGGAAAGAGGAATATTGAATTTCATGAAATCTGTTGAAAGGTACGTAGTAGTGATCCTTTTGCGAGCGTTGAGATTTATCTCCATGAAACTCCCCTCTCTGCCCAAGGTTAGTAGGTGACACCGAAAGAACTGGGAAAGGTCTCCGTCCGTAGGATGGCTTTGAAGGGAGGTTACCATCTGTCTCCCAACAGCTGTCCATTGGATCCCCAATCTTCTCTGAGACCTCAGGGTCCTTGTGACTTCGCCATTTAGCCCATTGCTTGCAAAATAGTGCCACGCAGAGTTGAAACAACGCTATCTGCCATACATCTGTAGCAAGCAACTGCTTGAGGGAAATTATACTCTTATAATTTTTTCTCAACCAAAACAATTTTTTCAGATCATTTTTACACCTTTTTTTTTGCAGACGAAATGTCTTCTTTTTTAACTGTTAGTAAAATTTTTTATTTCTATAATATTTAACAGTACGAATATTTCAGAGAAAGCCTTAAAAATGAAAAAAAAAAGTATTTTAACGAATTTTAAAAGCTTGAACAAAATTTCTGAAAACTTTAATGACATTCAAATGGCCAAATTTAAATGACATACATTCCTGACGGTATACAGTGTTTCTTGATTCACATGTGAATGATTGATATTAAATATGAATTTTCCGAAGAAGTCTACTTTAATTATGAGCTATAAAGACATTCATATTAGGAAAATAATTTCTCTTAAATAATGATCGAATTCATGTAACATTAGTTTTTCTTTATGTAACCGTTTCTTGGTAAGTGTTTAGATTTTTAGAAAAGAAATGAAAACTATTTTCTTTAAAAAGCTTGCTCTGTTTGTATTATATCATGATACTACCATACCCATTCATTGCAACTCTTGAAGCCCATTTATTGCTATTCATGAAGCACATTTATTGCTAGTTAGGTATAACTCCGTCTTATACGGATCTAAGGCCAGAGTCATTCTCACATTAGATTCCTATAAGGTATAACCCCAAATCCGAGTATTTTTTTTTACCGGTGTTGCAGATACAGTTGCCAATCGCTCCCGTCACTCCTTGGCATTGTCTGAACAATGACAACAGTGATTCCGGTTATTGTTCCAAAATGTTCCGATTTTTAAAATTCGTCAAAATACCTTTTTCATTTTTAAGTTTTCTCTGAAATATTTGTACTCTTTAAATATTATTTATGATCTCTTCGTTAGTCATGAAAATCGGACGCTTTTCCCGTGACTGCTGTTTCAAAATGTTCTCAGAGAATATCTATATTCTGTGATGTGTGTCGTTCTTTAATATTTGGGTAAATAAATACGCCCTCGAGAAGGCAAAGGAGTCGGTAACCTCCTTTGAGCATCATATTGTGCAGCGAGAGACTCCGTTGGTTTGGTCATGTTGTCCGTATGGATAATTATGGATTAGCGAACAGGGTTATGAACATACCTAAAGGCCTCAAAAAGAGGGGCAGACATAGAATTCGGTGGGCAGAAAATGTCAAATAGGACCTTGTTGGAATTGGTGTGCAGTGGTCAGATGCAGAAGTATAGCTCAGGACAGATATGCTTGGAGAACTAAATTGCTTGATCTGGTTGTACCTCCGTGGCCCTTGTCTGCTTGAGAATTCCATATGTATATATGCAGGGCGGACCTAGTTTAGCGGGTCAGGGGGGGGGGGGGGGGGTTCATGGTTCCTTTTTCAGAATGCTAGTATGGGAAAAATATTATATATATTTCATGCGATTTTCGAGAAATTCTTTAAAGACCTGTGAAAGGAGGAGGAAATGTTAAACTACATTAGAAATCCAGTTTCTTTCTTCCCCCCCGTCTACATTTTTTTAGCTCGATTAAGTTCCTTTTCCCCCCTCCATTCGTTTTTTTTCTAGATCCAGGCTTGTATGTAAATATGTATTAGTGGGAAAAATAAGGGAACAAAAAACGCGGCAAATTACTCAAGGAAGTTACTACTTTGAGGTAAATGAAGCAGCACCAGGTGTGAAGAAGAATCCTTGTTATTCCAATTGTTTATCATAGTCCTGAAATTGTTATGGAATATTGGGAAAAGTTCTAGTTCGTTAGGTAATACTTACCTTTTGCTTACATTTAATAGCACTCTATTGCTGTGTAGAAGTTATGGCACTGCTTTGTTACTATTATTTTCTTTTCTACCTTGTTAATTCTGACATGAATTAAACAATACACTTTCTCTTTTATTTTACAGGCTCAGGAAGAACAGCGAAAGGTGAAAAGAGAAGATATCAATTGATAATTCTGCTCCTGCGTATATATATATACTTTTCGTTTCAATCATGCAGTTTATATATTCTTTGTTGATTTGTGGATTGGTTTGTATGACATCTTGTTCAGCTTTCTATTGTCCACCTCAAGAAGATATCTATCCCTGCGAATGCAATGACTTTTTGGATGTAACAATTTCCTGTCACAATTTGACCACTGTGGAGCAGCTGAAGACAGCTGTAGAAGGAACAAAGAGTTTACGAAAATTCGCTTTGTTTTTAACCGAATGCAAAATAAGCGATGTACCAAATGATATATTTAGTGGAACAAATATCTATTTTTTAAAAGTTGAAGACTCAGAAATCACTGTAACTGGAGCTCCAGGAGATCCTAATCTAGTCGGACTGGAAAACAGTCTTCAATATGTGTACATCGTGGCGAGTCATAAGGAGAAATTTGGGCCAACGACAGCGCCAGTCTTGGGTCACCTGATAAAATTACGCTCCCTGCATGTGGAGCGCAATTATATTCCAAAATTAGGAAACGAATGGTTTCAGAATGGTCCCAGTGGCTTGAAAGAGGTGGCTTTCATGAGAAACGAAATTCATGAAATCGGAGACAAAGTCTTTGCTACACTGGAAAACCTGGAACGTTGTTGGATGACTTTTAACAAAAATCCCTCTTTTCTCCGTTCTATGTTTCCAACGCCAGCCAGCAAACTGGAAGCTTTATCATTAGAGTAAGTTTCCACTTTTACATTCTATCGATTATGCAAATTATGTTTATAAAAGGAATTTTATGATTTGATCAACAGAACAATTAACACAGCTGTCAGAAAAAAGTTTCCAGTTATTAATTCACGACTACTTTTGACTATCTAGATATACAACAAAGCAATGGACAAGGGAATGCTCTCCTCTCTGGGGCAGGGGTGGCTCAGTCGGTAGCCCACCAGGCTCGCAATCTGCTATTTCTAGCTTCGATTCCCACGGGCTAGATTTATCTCCGCAAAACCCCTCGCCCTACCCTCGATCAGTAGGGGACACAGATGAGTTTGGATAGGCCACCGTCTATCGGATGGGACGTTAAGCCATGGCCCTTGTGTGGGACGCTGATGGGTGGCTACCATTTGTCTCCTAAATGTCTCCAGTGGATTCCTTCACATTAACTCTCTTTTGAGTTCTCGGAGTCCTTGTGACGTGACTATTTAGTAAATTGCGGGCACAAAAGTGCCGCTCGAAGGTAAAACCACCAACGCTATTCGATTTCGGTATTCTTTTTGAAAGGGCATTCCCACTGAGACTGAACTATAACTTCTGTTCTACTGTACCAGATAGTGATGGTGCAGTGGCCAAAATAATGGCGGTATACAGTTTTAGTCCATGCTGATTCGGTTTTACCAGCACCACCCATAAAATGAGAATGAAATACTCATTGCAAGGGAGGCGTAGACTGTTCAGTCGGTATCCTGCAAGGTTTGTAATTTGAATTTTTAATAACAAGGTTTTGTAATTTTTTTCCTCTAAATCCCGTTCTCATCTATGACAAAAGAAATATCGCTGAACTTTGAAAAAATATCGTGCGTCAGCTAGGATGTTAAGCCTTGGCCTCCTGTATAAGTGAATCATATCCGAAAGCTCCTTGTCACAGAGGTCTGATAAGAGCCTGCCAGTTTAATACGCCATAGCAGATTTCTCAACATACAGCTCACTTACTGAGAAAGGCGAGACCTCAGCAGAATGATATCACAAACATTCATTTTATTATTAATAAATAAAGGTAAATACTATTTACACTGACTCCATTTGGGAGATTTAACAAACATAAGGCATTACAAACATAATATGAATTCAATGATTATGTACAAACACATATAGGGAAAAATTAATTGCAGATAAATAAGTCATTTGGCAGTCTTGCGATAAAAACAGATGAAATATTTAAAACTTAAAGCGTTTAAGATATTTACATAAGTCCATGCTTCGCAAATGCTTTTTAAAAATAGCTATGGTAGGAGAGATGACTACGTCTTCTGGAAAATCGTTCCATTCTCTTCCTACTGTACAAGGAAAGAAGTGGTATCTGGAATCTCTTCTTGCGAATGGTATGTCAGTACATAGCGAGTATTGTCTAGTCCTGCTCCTGACTGTACGAAAGAAAGGTTTTTCGGGATTAAAGTAGAAAAGTCCATGGATGATTTTGAAGCACACTATAAAATCATATTCAAGTCTCTCCATTCCAGAGAGTGTAGTGATAATTCGTTTAATCTCTGTTGATATGAATTGTTGCAAAAGTCCAATAGCTTTTTTTTTGTAAAAGATCTTTGGACTTTTTCAACGTTTCAATATCACATTCACGGTAATATTGAAACGTATGTGATGAATACTTTTACAAGGGTGCTTATGTTACACTTCCTGTAGCATTTCAAAATCATGTGCACGATACTGTTGGCCTTCAGAGGAATGAAATTGCATTGTTGTGAAAAGGATAAGTTTGGAGTTAGAATGATGCCCAAGTCTGTGTGTCTTTCACTTTTTTCCATATCCGAGGAATCAAGAGAGTAGGTGTGTTGCATCATATTGTTATGACCACCCCTGTGTATATATAGGGCGATACAAACACTTAGGCCGTGATGCGTTTACTTGCTACCAACTATAGGCAGTTTTCCTGACCCAATATTCAAATGAACTGACATTTAGCAAAATGACAACTGAGCTAATTCTGCAGTTAACAATAAAATACAACATTTATTAACAGAAATTACTTTCAAATATTTTACACATATGTAGTTTCCACTTTTGGGACAAATTCAACAGCGCTTCTGGCGCGCCTCTTTTCAATCAAGGGAAATTTTATGTGCGTGGAGATTAGTTCGCTAAAAAGTTCACGATGAACGAGCTTTCTGCTCATTACCCTAATAGTCCTTAACAGTTATTAAAATTCCCGCTCTGGACAGCATTTCAGTTTCATATATAGATATATAGATAGTATATAGATGAGCCGATGTCACCATGTATTTGTTCCATACAGGCCGCATAACGGCGGTAGTAATGTAATTGAGTGGGAAAAGTTAAAACCAGAATAATTGAATTCGGCCCTACCTCCTCGTTCTATGCAGGCTGATCCAAGAGGACATCATCGCAGGTTGACTAGCCGCTTTCCGTTGCTACAGGCTTTTTTCTCGGCCGCCCACTGTATCTCACATGGCGTTAACGACCACTCTCGTCGCTTCCATGTTTTAGCAGCACTAGTTCAAGACTTTCTTCCTTTCAGAGCGATGAAAAACAACTGAATTTTTCTGCTTCTTTTTCGAGGCACACTGCCCGGTTCCCCTAGCAGAGGTCACCTACGCTCATGCATGGCTGTACGTGAGTAGCCAGAGTAGCCGAGGTGCGAATCTCAGCTCCCCTCCTGCCAACGTTGTTTACCAGGCATGTCACGTAGTCCCTGTGTCATCTGGGGTTTCAGGCTCAATCTGGAAAGTTCTGGGCCTGTGGCCGAGTTCCTCTTCGTTGAACTGGACAGAAAAATGGAGGGAAAATGGAAAGGCACTAATGGAACGTGGATAAGGGTGACCATGACCCTTCACGCCAAACGTCGTGTCCACATGATAAGAAATGTGAGCACGACAATATTATGGCCTGTGTTAAATATTGTAGTTTTACCCTTCGAGATAGGTAGTGCATTAAGTGCGCTCCACTGTGCAATTTTATCACACCCCTCCTGAAGTGAATGATGGTCCTCAGAATTGGAAAGAGTAGTGTAGAATTTGACGTCATCGGCGTAGAAAAAACTGTCCTTAAAATGGAGAGAATTTCACTAGTGAAAATAACGAAAAATAATGCATCTAAAACAGAGACTTGTACGATATCACTAGTAACATGTTTAATTGGTGACAATGTGTTGCCGACTTAATCTGTTGAGTGAGAGTTGAAAATACGGCATGCAATAACTGAAGCATTTTGCTGGGAATACTGTAATTTGCTAGTTTTTTTACACAAGATTGATCTTTTAAGCTTGTCGAGGGGCTTTTTGAAAGCCAAGGAGATGATGTCAATTGATTTGCTTTCTTCTAGTGCAGATGTCCACGTATTTAGGCGGCGTAAAATCTGTATTGTTGTTGATCGACCAGGTACAATTCCAAATTGCTCATCAGATCCATATCGAGTGGCAATCCTATGATAGGTTTGCCATTCGACACCATTAAAATTGAAATCTCCTATTAGAACAACAGGTAGATCAGTATTCATAGCATGCTTGAGATCATTGAAAAAGGTCTCTATGTACGTGAGACTGATGGTTAAATGCGGCGGTAAACAGGCCGTAATAAGTCGACATTGACATGAACCTGAAATGAAAATATCTAAACAAATGATTTCATGCGGTGACGGTTTCATTGTCATTGGTGGTCTAATGCAGGTAAATATGTTTTTAACAAACATGCAAACACCTCCACCATGTTGTCCTTCACGATCCTTTCTGTAAACCGAATAATTATCGGGACAAATTACAGAGTCGTTCAGTTTGTTGTCGAGCCAAGGTTCCTTACAAACAAAATATCAATATCATAATCAAGTAGATATCTATGTAAGTCTGGTAATTTGTTGCATATGCTTCGTGAATTCAAAAATACAACATTGTATTTGTTAACGTTCTGAGCAAGTCATTCGTTACTATTTGCAGAATTAATATGTTGTGATGTTGGAGGTACTTGATCTGCTTGATTAACTTTAGTCTGCTTGTTAGCAGATTGAACCTTACAGTCATCATTAGCAATAGTAGAGAGAACTGGAGTCGCAATATGTGTCTCGGAGCCCTTTTGAATTCTGTGATGAAGATTCCTTTATGCCATTAATGCAAGTTCCATCATTTGGTTCATGTGTGAGTCGTTACACGATATGATGAAAAAAGCATGTAAGTCAACATTTCTAGTTCTGAATCTTCACAGAATCATAAGAGAAATTTTTGGATCGTAGTATATTGACAATCCTCTGCTGAGGTGTTGACATTAAATTTCTTAACCAAGATGCGTTTTTTTGAGGAACATCAACAATAGTGATATTAAGAGCATCTCGGACGCCAATGAAACAATTTTTCGACGAGATTATGGGCTCATTGCGGTTTGTAGTCAAAGGTGGGGAACCTTTGAACTGCTAATAGCAACGGTGATGACATGGTTAGCAGATGCGCTGAGAGGATTTTTTTTAGCAATCATGGCAGAGGTTTATGGTGATTCACACGAGGTTGGACTGTTTTCAACAGGGCGTATTTGGAAATAACCGTATTGAATGGGCAGGCTGCGATGATTGGCATGCTGCTGATGCTTGATGGTGTTAATCTCGAGATTCAGTTTTTCTATCTTGGCTAGCAGATGATTATTGTTGGGATCAAGATTATTGCTCAGTTTGGCAATCATGTCCATTATATTTGGTGAATCACTGGGAGCAGATGGCTGAGAATAATTAGTTGTACGTTCATGTAGAACGGATTTAAAGAGAGAGGTTGCCTGTCATTTCGCAGTATCAAATGCACTTTTATCAAGCTGACTAGTAGTTTTTTTCTCACAAATGCGAACAAAAATTGCATTCATACAGTCAATTTGGGCCATAAATTCTTGGAAAGAAAGAGTCGAATCTACATTCACCTGAGGTGAAGTGCAAGTAGCTTGACTGGTCATCTCGTGTTTGGAGGGGGAAAGAAAGCAATGGCTGGCCAAGATAACGTAGTACACTAGTTAATATTTCTGAAAAAAATTTATCGCCGATACGGCGGGAATCGAACACGCAACTCTCGAGATTCATGCCAGAGTGCGCTACCATTACATCACCATCGGACGCGAAAATCGATGCGTGGTGTAATGAATCTCTAGCATGAATCTGGAGAGTTGTGGGTTCGATTCCCACTGTGTCGGAGATAAAATGTTTTCAGAAATATTAACTACTGTTGAAGTCAATTTCTACAGGTAATCTGTGTATTTACTATGAACGTAGTACACATCTGCAGTGATGCGTCGCGGGGAGTGTTAGATGCTTGAGGAGTGGTCGGTTGGAGTCCACTCCTTCAAGGTCAGAGGTGGCGAAGCTGCTGCATCCGTAGATACGTCGTTCACAGAAAAGTTAAGACACAAAGAAAGACGAGAATTTCGAATTCTGCTGAAACTGTTGAAACGCACATGTAAATGAGATAAATAAAGCTTACCAGTAGTGAGTGCAACGTTTCATGAGTTAATACAACACAACTCTAAAAACTGAAGTTACTAAAATTAGTTAAAGAAAGAGGCAGAGCTCAGAAACTCTTGTGCAACTCACGCTATAGATGCCCTATATATGCATACCCGAGGCTCAAACCCAGGTCACTTAAATGGGTACCTTTACTGAAGATCATCGAATTAAGATTCCTCAAATTAATTTCACTATCTGGCGCAATTATTATGATGATCTACTTAAAGCTTTATCGTATTCAATAGTCAAGTTCCATATTTTCAAATTTTCAAATATCTGCGCATAGTTCTATTTGAAATGAGTTTTGAAGTACTGCTAGTGGTCATCTCTCTCATCTGATGAACTGTAGCAGCGCTGTTTTGCCGCAAAGGTTCGACATTTCTACCCATGTATCATTTTTCTTTCCACTATGCCTTTATATTTTTTGTAGGACTTCGTAGTGACGAAGAACACTTACATTAGTAAGAAATTTTATGTACATTGACATGCTTCATAACATTCCGAAATTTTCATGCAACTGGCATAAATTTCATATTGAACATTAGAACTTGGTACGCAAATTTCAATGCTTATGAGAGCTCTCCTGGTGCCTCTGGAGGGAGAAGGCTTTTATTGCATTGTTAGATTCAAGCTATGCCTGCCGAAGGATTTGAAAATGTCGTGAAATTTGTTGAGCAAGAAAACTGCTTTATTATCCAAACTGTAATGCATTTTCACCTTCTGCATTCTAAATTTTTGCACGAAAAATGGAAAGCATGCAAGTAGGCAGACAAAATATTTATTCAAGGAAACTTCTAGACCTAATCTTACGTCTTCTTTATCCTCGACATCACCTGCTGGCCAAGAATCAAATGCTAGTTCAGTGGATGACACTGATGAAATGACATCCTTGTTTATAGAAATTAGCCAGTAAATTACATCATCATCATCATCCTCAAGCAGCCATGGACTACGGAGGTCCAACCAGACCGTGCAATTAAGTTCTCTTAGCATATCTGTCCTGAGTTACATCTGCTGCATCCGGCCACTGCACACCAATTCTAACAAGTTCCTGTTTGATATTGCCTGCCCACCGCATCCTAGATCTCCCACTCTTTCTGAGGCCTTTAGGCACACTGTTCATAACCCTATTCGCCAATCTGTAATTATCCAATACGGGCAACATGGCCAAACCAGCGGAGTCTCTCTCTGCACAATATGCTGCTTAAAGGAGGTTGTAGACTCCTTTGCACAACCTCATCATTAGTTACAAAGTTAAACCATCTAATACCCAAGATACTATTTAAGCGTCTAGAATCAAAAGCATCAAATTTCCTGTTATTTGGCTACAAGTCAAATTTCCTGTTATTTTGGCTACACGTTTCACTGCCATAACTAACCCTAGAAATAACCAAACTATTATACAGTCTAAGTTTAGTCTTTAGGTGTATACGCCTATTTCTCCACACTCTCCATAGATTCTTAAAAGTCCCGACAGCAATCCCTATCCGTCTGTTAATCTCATGCCGCACATCACCAGTATCTGTTACATAGCTCCCAAGATAATCAAACTGTGACACCTGCTCAAGATTGCAACCATTCAGATTAACTGAATCAGAGCCTGCCTGACCAATTTTCATCACTTTAGTTTTCCCTCTGTTTATAACCAAACATCATCCAAACCTACTACCAGTCTCATCAACAGCTCGAATGAAAGAGTTCATCTCATCAACATCATTTGCCAAAAGGGCTAAATCATCAGCATAATCTAAATTAGAAATTGTTGTATCTCCAGCCCATTTAAGGCTAAAATCTTTCCCTTGAAGTGAATTTCGCATAACATAATCAATAACCAATCTAAAGAGAAAAGGAGACAAAATGCACCCTTGTCGAATACCAGAAGTAATGCTAAACCAATTGCTACAAGTCTTACCAATTCTCACACACGACTCAGTGTTATTATAGAGAGCTTTCATTACGTTAACTAACCTGTCTGGTATACCATATGATTTCACAATCAACCACAAATTATGACGATCAACAGAGTCGAAAGCCTTTTTGATATGAATAAAACTAACAACCGAAGGTTTCTGAAACTCTAAACGTTTCTCAAGAATCTGCCTCAGTGAAAATATCTGTTCCACACATTCCTTAAATAAATTACACTGCATAGTTAATTTTTTTGAAATTCAGGTTTAGTTTACTTTTACTTTTCTCGTGTCTCTAATAGTATTGATAGGTCGCAGACCTATTGATATTTCTTTTCTTTTCAGTTTTTGACATATTATTCTAGTGCAAACATATGCGTCTGGCAGACAGGTCTCGGATGGCTGAATTTTAGCCAGACCCCGTTTGTATTGTAAATATTATTTAGGGATTCGGTTTCATCCGTTTCTGTTGATGCTCTTTGCAAAATCGCTTTGTCGGTACTGAAACATCAGGTATGACATAACTTCGTCTTTCGAAAACAGACATTAACCTTTGGATGGAGTGCCGTTTCCTGGCAACAGGACTCCGTTCCACTCATCAAACATGGCAGTGGACGTTGTGTTTTTTTTCCCGCAGATTGCATCTCATTGGCCCATTAGGTTAGGGTTACCAGAATGATATTGTCACACTTCGACCGGAGGAAAGGTTCGGTGTGAGGTGATCGCGCTAACGGGACCAGGGTTTGGTCTTACTACCTATTTCCCTTTTGCTTTCTTCGTTTCAGTCCAAATTTTTGTGGAGACCCACTGGACTAATTTTAAACCGGATTTCAGGGGGAAAATTTTAGATAGATATCTCTAAATTAGAGAGATAGTAAACCTATGCTTAAATGAAGTTAGGCTAAATTTACCAAAATATTGCATTGCTTGGAAAAATCCACGACCACAGAAATCAGAAGTGGGAACTTCCTGTATTTGATTCCGTGTGCATTTATCAGTATCCTAGTAGAATCCAGTTCACATTCCTGGGAAGAGTCTTCATTTACGGTATGGTTACTTTAATTCGAATCTTAATTTTAATTATATCACTTTAACTGTCACTTTAAATTTAGGTTGTTTAAGTGGAACTGGTATATTAAAATATGATTGTGGTACCACCTCTAAGCCTAAGGTGGAATTCTGTCAAGTTTGAAATTTCAATAAATTTTAATTTTTTTTGTTATTGTTTTAAAACAAAATCTGCATTTTGGTCAATTATTTAAAACCTCCACTCGTCGCAACTACAGTTAGGAAATAAGGGACTACGTATTACTAGCTTGTGGGTTGTTCCTGGTTCGAGTCTAAATCTGCTTTTGGTCACTCGTTCAAAATTATTTGTTAGAAAGCATTTTTTCGAAGTCAGATCAACAATAGGTACTAATATGTAGTCCTGAATATTTGCAATTATGAATAGTTAATTATTTTACTTAAGGTGGATCATACTTAGTTCATGCCGCATGTCTCTAAGACAAAAAGTTGCGGGTGACAATATTTTTTGTCTTGTGCATACTTTTCTACAGGCTTTACCCTTTAAAACTTATCTTCCACATTTCGCTATTAGGAAAATAAATACGGAAATCAGTGTCATCCAATGGCCAAAATTACAACTCTTTTCATGATGGCTTTTATTGAAACAGTTCCAGAAATATTTGATAAGTGCACGGATTTAGACAATCATTGAGTGTGAAAAACGTTATTTTTAGTTAATACGTTTTAAATTAAGTGAAAAAATATAATTTTATAAAACAATTATATTTTTGATATTTACATTTGTATTAAGGGCTTTTTACTTCATTTTCATTATCATTGTTTTTAATTTCATTTTTATTACACTAAGGCTTGAATACAAGATTGTATCTACTATATTTGGTTTCTATAAAAATATTTCCCATGCAAGCGACAGATTCATCTAATAATTAACCCTGATTACACATAGATGCCGGATAACAGGGAGTTTGCTCTACTTCACCCAAGAAATGGTCATAATAATTCGGACAGGTAGTGCATTTGTGCGGAAGAAGTGATCTGTTCTGTAGAACATTGATGATGGAAACTTTAGCCTGTTTGATTGAATGGTCAGTACTTGGCAGAACATCAAAGATGAATCTTCACTCGCGTGTCAGTAATCAAATGCTGTTTTCGGTTGTTCGGACCGTTTGAGGTTAAGGGAAAAACAAGTCTAAAACAAACATCCTTGAAAACGAAACAAAACTTAAGTGAATTTCGAGGAATAATAATGCAATGACTAATCCACATGAAAGATGATTCTCCTTGTCTTCCGTTGAGTCTAAACATTTCTGTCTTGAAAGGTTCAAATTTCTAGAATGTTTGGTTGTTCAGTATTCGAAGCTTTAATGTTTTTCGCTTAAAACATTGTGTAGCATTCCTTGCATTTGTGCAAATTTCTGAAACTTCAGGTTCCTTTTTGAGAGAAGTGAAATAATTCAAATGACGAGGTTTCGGTCCGAATGTTTAGATTTATTTGAACTGACATGCACGACACAGTTAAAAATGTGTTCTTCCGAAGAGGCAGAAATACAGATTTTAGCACAAATTGAAAGAAATCTCTCGTTCTTATAAGATGATTTAATTTTTTGCTTTTGTTCGGAGTGATAAATTTTAAAAGTCTTGGCTCTCACCACAGAAATCAACTGGCTTCTATACGTTTTTTTTTTAAATAATTAAGTGAACTGCAAACACAAATGATGGAGAGATGATCTAGAAAATATTCCAGCTTGTTATCCTAAATCAGAGGAAAGCAACTTAATTTCACTTGTTAATGTAGATTGATGGTTAGGAACTGATATTCAGTTTAAAGCAGTATTTATTCTTTCGTTTAAAGCAGTGATTCCCAACCTTTTCTGGACCATCGCCCCCTTTAGAAGAGAGCAAAAATTTCAATGCCCTCCTAGTCCATAATAGTTAATTTTATATGAAATATTATTATCTGTACCTAATTTATCTGTTTATTTATCTATTAAAAATCATAAAGCAGAAATTAATAAAACGACAACCAAATGTACAATAAAATTGTTTATTAAAATTTTAAAAATAAACAGAGAATCAATAAAAAATAAAAAATAATGAGATAAACACAAAATTAATAATAAATAAAAAATTTAATGAGATGGTTGAGGCTGGTGGAGTGTTAACAATTTGTTAATGTCGGGTTCCAATTTCGTTAATATCAATCGCAGATCGCCACGTTCAGTGATGTGTAGTCTGTTCCCCTTCTTTGACAGTAAATTAGCTACTGCACTGAATCCACGCTCAGCTATATAGGACGAAGGAAATGCGATTAAAAACTTCTGAACTATTGCCCACAATCCAGGGTAGAGAACTGGTATTGATGTTTGAAACCAGAACTCTTGGTATCCATGTTTGAATTTTACTTTGAGTCCTTCGTTAGTCGTGAGTTCTAAGAGTTCCTCTTCCAAATTTGATGATTCTTCAGTATCTGTGTTTGCGAAAGGATCTAAAACCCAACTCGATATATTCATGTTTAAATTATCTTGGAAACGATCCGTAAAATCAACATGAAGAACTTCCAAGTGTTGGCAGTAAGTAAGAAAATCTTCGGGTTTTGCAGAGACTGCTGATAATGTGGGAAAGTGGTTGTATTCACCTCTACCTAGATTTCGTTTGAATAGAAGAAGTTTTCCCGCAAAAGCAGCTATGACGTTTTTTGTTTTAATTAAATTCAACTCATCACCTTGCAATTGTAAATTAACTTGATTAAATATTTTAAACAGGTCTGTCAAATAAGCGATGTCATTTTTTGACGTAATCAGGTTTTCGCGCAATTTTTCGTCTCTGTCTTCAAGAAAGTCCAGTACTGAGTCAAATAGATTGAAAAAACGATTCAGACAAACACCTTTAGCGAGCCAACGTACTTCTGTGTGTAGCAGCAAGCGATTGCAATCTTCATCATTTTCTTACAAAGCTTACCAAATAATCGGTCATTCAATAAAAAAAAAATACCCCCTCAAGCAGCTGCTTGCCACACAGGTCTGACAGTTTATATGCGACAGTAGAAGGTCTGAGAGGATGGCAGGACCTCAGCAGAAAAACGGCACAAACAGCCATGCCTTACCCGGGGCTCGAACCCAGATATCAGTAGCGAAGCGCGCTAACCACTCGGCCACGGGACGGCTTGGTCATTCAATGAATTGCTTCTAATCTTATTGATTGCTTTAATAACGTAATGGAGCGACGTATGCTGACGTTCATTCAAATTTTTTGCAACCAAATGCTGACGATGAATAATACAATGTACAGCGAGTACATTTGGTACTGCTTGTTTCAAATGCGCTATGAAACCCTTATGACGCCCTGTCATTGCCGGAGCACCATCAGTAGCAGCAGACAAAATATTGCAAATAGGAATTTCTTTCTCTTGAAAAAACTTTTGCATGGTATTAAATATAGATTCTCCCTTTGTATCAGATTCCAAATTTTTAGCAAATAATAACTCTTCATGAATTGTTTCTTCTTTTATAAATCGTACGTATGATAAGAGTAGAGCTTCGTTATTTGGTAGAGTTGATTCATCGAGTTGAATGGAAAAATTTGCAAGTCTTTAAGTAATCACATAATGATATTTCAACGTCTTTTGCCATTTCATCTATTCTTCTTTGCACTGAATTATTACTGAGAGGAATTTTTTTGATGATATCTGACGGTGTCTTATGATGAAGAACAGTTTTTAATATCTCTTTGACTGCCGGCAAAATTAATTCCTCTCCAATTGTGTGTGGTTGTCCTGCTTTTGCGATTAACAATGAAACGTTATTATGAGGCTCGTAGTCCATCATCATCTCGTTTAGAAGACGACGCAAAAAGGTTTGACATAGTTGGCTGTTTTAAATATTGCTTTTACAGTTCTTGAAAATAGGATAAATCTTTGTTCTTCTTATCAGCATGCATTTTATTTAAATGCTCTTGTAGCCTAGAAGGTTTTACAGCTTCATTTGAAAAAACGTTTCGGCAAATTAAACACATAGGTAATGATTGGTTTGTAGGAGAGTACGTAAATCCATATTTCAAATACTCAATACTGTACTGCCAGTATTTCTTTTTAGATGTAGATATAGACATTTTCAAATACAAATTAACTTCTCAACAGATTTATAGATAGTTATAAAAATAATGTTTATAATGACTTCTAACACTTATCACGGCGAAGCACATAAAAATAATAAAACATTCCTAGAGCTATCGCTTTTATAGATTTGATTTTGTGCACGCATTAACTTCTATGTTTGCGATGCCGGCGCACTTGCTCCGTAAACAAGTCATTTCAAGCTCTCATATTCTTGTCGAAACATGTTAAATTGCATGAACTGCGTGTTTGCCTACCAACTTGCAAGGACTTATCACCGTCAATCTATTCTAAACTAAAACAAATTAGGTATAAAAAAAATGATAAATACCCCCTCAAGCAGCTGCTTGCCACAGAGGTCTGGGTCTGACAGGAGCCTGTCAGCTTATATGCCATAGTAGGAGATCTCAGAGGATGGCAGGACCTCAGCAGAAAAACGACACATACATCCATGCGTTACCCGGGACTCGAACACAGGTCCCTTTGGTCAGTAGCCAAGCGCGCTAACCACTCGGCCATACCTAATGCTAATTTAAAAATGCTTATTAACGCGATAACAATAAGATAATTTACATAGCTAGATAAAATATTTATTCATGAAAACAGGTATTTTCAAAGTATTTTATTATATTAAAAAAATAATAAAAAAAGGTTAAATATAATAAATTTATTATTATTTTATTATTATTGCATCAAGGTTGATTTGCCTATCAGGACGGACACACATGTTCAACATAATAAGCCTGATATAGTAGTGCATGTTAAGGTATTGAATGAGATTACAATTATTGAAGTAGGAATAACATCTCAGGATAACCTGCAGACAGTAGAGGTTGAAAAGAAGAGGAAGTATGATCTGCTGGGTAATGAGTTGAGCCTAATTCACAAGTGTAATGTTAATATTATACCTTATGTTCTGACGTGGGATGGTATTGTAACTACGTACCATAAAGCATACTCAAAGCGACTTGGAGTGGGAAAACATATTGAAGCTTATATCCAATCTGTGATCTTGAAGAGAACTTTTGAGAGCATCTCAGTCGACTTCAGACGTACCAGTACGCTAATAGGCGGTAGCAGGGAACTTATTGTCCAAGCTGCAGTTGAAACGCTGTACATGACGGATGAGGTAGTGGATGACCAGAATCACCAGGAAGACACCACAGAATAGAAGAGATAAAAAAGTTGTCACAGAAAATTCCATTAAATTTATTTATTTATTTGACCGCCCCTCTGGACTGCCTCAACGCCCCCATTTGCCTCTGGATCCGCTACCACTCCCATGGAAGGCTCCAGCGCTCACTGCGGGGGGGGTCGGTATCGCCCCCGTTGATAATCTATGGTTTAAAGCATTCGTTTATTTTTCAGATAAACAGTTAAAATGTCTGAATTTCATAAACGCGTTGTAAAAAAAACGTTGTATTCTCGTATGTTAATTGTATTCAGAAATGAATTATTGAATAATGTTTTAGCTACGTGGTTTTCAAGTGCGACCAACAGAAAATTTATAAAGAAAATTAAAAAATATTAAAAATATTTTTCATTTATCTTATAGATCCTCATCAAAATCAACATGTGCATCGGTATATGTAAAAACCTATAGCATTCATTACTTTATTATAAAACATATACTTGATCCATGCCGTATAAAATATGGTGGCCTTACGGAATCTGTACCTATTTCATAATGATTGCTTACACTAGACAACAAATTAAACTTTTTTATAACATTGGGCAAAGAGGATGCTTCTAACTAATTTTGGAATGCTGAATTCAAATATGGCTGTGAAAAATTTGCAGCATGTAGAGTTTTTTAATTACGGATTGATATATTTCAAATTTCAATGAATACGCATATATGGAAAATAAAAAGAAATGTGACTATTTTATTAAATTGCAACTTAAAATTCATTAATTAATTGCATGATTACACTGAAAAAAATGAGAAACATCGCAGTTATAGACCACTGAATATAAAGTAACAAATGAAATAATATTGAAACGCAAAATAAGAAAACGTGGGTAAGGATCTTTTATACTTACAAGAGGTTCATATTTGTTTTTTTTATGTGCTGAGGTATCTTCCTTCTGCAAGAACCAGCAGTAGTCACCCAGCATTGCTGGGTCCCACCTGCCTTGGTATCTCTCCTCCACGGTTCGGATATCTTGGTGAAATCCTTCCCCTTGCTCATCACTGACAGCTCCTAAATTCTTGGAAAAGAAGTCGAGATGCGAGTGCAAGAAATGGATTTTCATACACATTCAGCAGCATAGATTTTCATAGTTTTTGAGAAGATCTTGAATGAGCAGATGGTAGTTTTCCTCTTTGTGATTCCCCAGAAAAACCTGGACCACCGACGTGAAGGATTTCTATGCAGCGCGCTCCATCATGTTCAGTTTTTCTTCAAAGACAGTATCATTCAGTAGCTTCCT
Source organism: Ryuthela nishihirai (assembly GCA_038380435.1). Lineage (NCBI taxonomy): Eukaryota > Metazoa > Arthropoda > Arachnida > Araneae > Heptathelidae > Ryuthela > Ryuthela nishihirai. The sequence goes on from JAWZYU010000009.1 coordinate 13,203,572, forward strand.
GATCTCAGGACCAACAAAGATTCCTTCTTTGAGTTTTTCATCACTTAGTTTTGGAAAATTTTCCTTCAAGTGCAAAACCCTTTACCAGTTTTGTCCATAGCCTTTACAAAGTTTTTCATAAGACCCAGTTTGATGGTAGTGGCCTCTTTTGGGTCAGTCTTCTGTTTTGTAGTGTTTCTTTCTGGTTTTACTGTCCCACAAACACAGAAAACAGCAAAATTTTGTGAAGTGTCCTTGAAACCCGAGCAAGAGAGATATGGCTTTTAGGTCACCACATATTGTCCACTTAAACTGGTCATATTTTATAGCAGTGAGTATTTTTCCATGCTTTCATAAGTTTCCTTCATTCCCACAGTTGTGTCATTGGAATGGAAAGTTTTTGATTTCCTTTATGCAAAGGGACAGTATTTAAGCTGAATTTTGACGAATCTATAAATAGACGCCATTCCTTCGGGTTGTGAATTGTTCCAATTTCTTCCATCAGTGAGGAGAGACAAATTATCATGAATCTCATTATAAGCAGATAAAGCAAAATTTCTCTTTCCGAACAGAGAAACTCTGGTACTCTTGGCCAGAAGATTCCACTCTTGAAGTCTTGAACCTAAAACCTCAGCTTGTTGTTTGGAAAGTCCTAGGTCTCGAACAAGATCATTTAGTTCATTTTGCTGAATCAGATAAGTCTCGTCTTACTTTTTAGGGGTGTATGTAGGATCAGGATCGGTATGCGCCTCAAAGTTTTCCTCTGATGAATGTGAATCCATCTCCTCCCAGTTGGTTGGAGGTGTTGGTATAGGAAGATCTTCTCGATGAGGAACTGGCCTTATGGCTGAAGGCACATTTAGATATTGTATTTTGCTTTTGTTTTTTTTTGAAAAGCCCGAGACTTTAGTTATAGTCATGCAAGTGACTAGTTGACTCATGATAAACCATTGGAAGTGCAAAGCGCATGGATACCTTTCAACCATTCGCTCAGTCCAACAAAGCACGAAATGCAGCACACATATGGAGCCCATGTTTTGTCCCGATCTCCAACATGACATTCAAAATACAAGTTATAGGCTTTCTTCACAAACTTTGTCAAATACCGACCTTGGGATTTAAAAAAAAAAATTTCCACACACATAACAAAACTTATCTGGCACATTAACTGTCGTGACCTGACTGCATAATAAGTAAATTCGAGGGAAATGACATTATTACATCCGCGACGCTGCCTTTGTGCCATTTGAACGCCAAAATTCGCTCTTCAACGTACAACACGCATTCCTCCTACAGTGAAAACAACAAGAATGACAGTCTGAGGTTAGGTTACTGTTACATGTTTTCTCCCTTGTCTTTCACGTCTTTCTCCTAACTTGTTGAGGTTAGGTTACTGTTACATGTACATGTTCGCAATCAGAGTTACCAGCCACAAAACCTAAAATATCTAGTTTCATCCCAGTTGCCTGGAGGTGTTGGTATAGGAAGATCTTAATAGGAGTCAAAATGACCAATAACATAAAAACGTGACGTTCTAGCCATATTTTAAGGCCAGATCCGAAATCAGCATCTGAAAAATAGTTAAAGGCTGCTCTAATTGTTCATGTTATAAAACCTTTGTAAATCAGTGTTATCATGTGTTAAAAATGGAAACTGGAAGCATTTTTTACTTTGAAAAATGAGTTGGTATACGTTTACCATATAAGTTTGCACATACATGTTTAAAAGTTCATTTCATTTAATTTTTCTTAATGCTGTCACCGCGAATTGATCTTGAACGGTAATGCGGCTACCAGAAAATATTTGTAAACCATTGTTCTACACTATGAATTGAAAAATTTCCGGCCAAAGGAAGACTGCATTAACATCATAAAACTTTAACAAAGAAAAGTATTTACACAAGGATACGCCTACTGGTTGTTCTATATAGGTTCTATATTCTGCATTTAAAGTTTTTGAAGTAGAAACTAGAGTTATGTTTTCAATTTATATCTCTGGTTTTTTCTTTCAAGCGATATATCTTAAAATAATGTCGTTCACTATAGTTAAGACCCAACCCCAACTACTTCACTATTGTACCTTTAGTAGACTCTAAACTGTGATATGCCTCTAAATCGTCTATATTGGTTACTGTGAAGTTTATTAAAAATTACTGGTCTGATTCCGTAAGGAATACATATGTTCTGAACTTTTCTTGGTGAAAATTACAAACAAGAGCTATATTTTTCTACGATCGAATGAATTGCTTTCAATATTGGGGTTAGGAATACAATTCAATAAATGTGAATGCATTTATCAAGAGTTACGAGTACTATGATGATCGAGGTGTTTATCAAGAATTGAAACGATGAATTACAATTCTCAAAAATTACCATCAGTTCTTCGTTAACATGGTAAACATTGTTCCCTTCATTATGAATTTGAGGAAGATTGATGCCCTCTAATTGTTTATAAAGTATTTGATCTAAGATGGTTTCCAATTTAATCATATAATAATCAGACTATGTTCAACTATCGAATTAAATTCGTTGTTCTTTAGTGATATTATCCTTGTGCCATAAACAAAGTTTGATCTAGAATTCAAAATGTTGAACAGTTTTCAACGTAAAATGTTTAATTTGTTGCTTTAATTTGCATTTAGTGCATAGATTCCCAACGGGGGCGATACCGCCTCCCAGTGAGTGCTGGAGCCTTCCATGGGGGTGGTAGCGGATCCAGAGGCAAATGGGGGGCGTTGAGGCAGTCCAGAGGGGCGGTCAAATAAATAAATAAATTTAATGGAATTTTCTGTGACAACCTTTTTATCTCTTCTATTCTGTGGTGACTTCCTGGTGATTCTGGTCATCCACTACCTCATCCGTCATGTACAGCTTTTCAACTGCAGCTTGGACAATAAGTTCCCTGTTACCGCCTACTAGCGTACTGGTACGTCTGAAGTCGACTGAGATGCTCTCAAAAGTTCTCTTCAAGATCACAGATTGGATATAAGCTTCAATATGTTTTCCCACTCCAAGTCGCTTTGAGTATGCTTTATGGTACGTAGTTACAATACCATCCCACGTCAGAACATAAGGTATAATATTAACATTACACTTGTGAATTAGGCTCAACTCATTAGCCAGCAGATCATACTTCCTCTTCTTTTCAACCTCTACTGTCTGCAGGTTATCCTGAGATGTTATTCCTACTTCAATAATTGTAATCTCATTCAATACCTTAACATGCACTACTATATCAGGCTTATTATGTTGAACATGTGTGTCCGTCCTGATAGGCAAATCAACCTTGATGCAATAATAATAAAATAATAATAAATTTATTATATTTAACATTTTTTTATTATTTTTTTAATATAATAAAATACTTTGAAAATACCTGTTTTCATGAATAAATATTTTATCTAGCTATGTAAATTATCTTATTGTTATCGCGTTAATAAGCATTTTTAAATTAGCATTAGGTATATCTATACCTAATTTATTTTAGTTTCGAATAGATTGACGGTGACAAGTACTTGCAAGTTGGTAGGCAAACACGCAGTTCATGCAATTTAACATGTTTGGACAAGAATATGGGAGCTTGAAATGACTTGTTTACGGAGCAAGTGCGCCGGCATCGCAAACATAGAAGTTAATGCGTGCACAAAATCAAATCTATAAAATCGATAGCTCTAGGAATGTTTTATAATTTTTATGTGCTTCGCCGTGATAAGTGTTAGAAGTCATTATAAACATTATTTTTATAACTATCTATAAATCTGTTGAGAAGTTAATTTGTATTTGAAAATATCTGAATCTACATCTAAAAAGAAATGCCGGCAGTACAGTATTGAGTATTTGAAATATGGATTTACGTACTCTCCTACAAACCAATCATTACCTATGTGTTTAATTTGCCGAAACGTTTTTTCAAATGAAGCTATAAAACCTTCTAGGCTACAAGAGCATTTAAATAAAATGCATGCTGGTAAGAAGAACAAAGATTTATCCTATTTTCAAGAACTGGAAAAGCAATATTTAAAACAGCCAACTATGTCAAACCTTTTTGCGTCGTCTTCTAAACAAGATGATGATGGACTACGAGCCTCATAATAACGTTTCATTGTTAATCGCAAAAGTAGGAAAACCGCACACAATTGGCGAGGAATTAATTTTGCCGGCAGTCAAAGAGATATTAAAAACTGTTCTTCATCATAAGACACCGTCAGATGTCATCAAAAAAATTCCTCTCAGTAATAATTCAGTGCAAAGAAGAATAGATGAAATGGCAAAAGACGTTGAAATATCATTATGTGATTACTTAAAGACTTGCAAATTTTCCATTCAACTCGATGAATCAACTCTACCAAATAACGAAGCTCTACTCTTATCATACGTACGATTTATAAAAGAAGAAAAAATTTATGAAGAGTTATTATATGCTAAAAATTTGGAATCTGATACAAAGGGAGAATCTATATTTAATACCATGCAAAAGTTTTTTCAAGAGAAAGAAATTCCTATTTGCAATATTTTGTCTGCTGCTACTGATGGTGCTCCAGCAATGACAGGGCGTCATAAGGGTTTCATAGCGCATTTGAAACAAGCAGTACCAAATGTACTCGCTGTACATTGTATTATTCATCGTCAGCATTTGGTTGCAAAAAATTTGAATGAACGTCTGCATACGTCGCTCCATTACGTTATTAAAGCAATCAATAAGATTAGAAGCAATTCATTGAATGACCGATTATTTGGTAAGCTTTGTAATGAAAATGATGAAGATTACAATCGCTTGCTGCTGCACACAGAAGTACGTTGGCTATCTAAAGGTGTTTGTCTGAATCGTTTTTTCAATCTATTTGACTCAGTACTGGACTTTCTTGAAGGCAGAGACGAAAAATTGCGCGAAAACCTGATTACGTCAAAAAATGACATCGCTTATTTGACAGACCTGTTTAAAATATTTAATCAAGTTAATTTACAATTGCAAGGTGATGAGTTGAATTTAATTAAAACGAAAAACGTCATAGCTGCTTTTGCGGGAAAACTTCTTCTATTCAAACGAAATCTAGGTAGAGGTGAATACAACCACTTTCCCACATTATCAGCAGTCTCTGCAAAACCCGAAGATTTTCTTACTTACTGCCAACACTTGGAAGTTCTTCATGTTGATTTTACGGAGCGTTTCCAAGATAATTTAAACATGAATATATCGAGTTGGGTTTTAGATCCTTTCGCAAACACAGATACTGAAGAATCATCAAATTTGGAAGAGGAACTCTTAGAACTCACGACTAACGAAGGACTCAAAGTAAAATTCAAACATGGATACCAAGAGTTCTGGTTTCAAACATCAATACCAGTTCTCTACCCTGGATTGTGGGCAATAGTTCAGAAGTTTTTAATCGCATTTCCTTCGTCCTATATAGCTGAGCGTAGATTCAGTGCAGTAGCTAATTTACTGTCAAAGAAGAGGAACAGACTACACATCACTGAACGTGGCGATCTGCGATTGATGTTAACGAAATTGAAACCCGGCATTAACAAATTGTTAACACTCCACCAGCCTCAACCATCTCATTAATTTTTTTATTTATTATTAGTTTTGTGTTTATCTCATTATTTTTTATTTCTTATTGATTCTCTGTTTATTTTTAAAATTTTAATAAACAATTTTATTGTACATTTGGTTGTCGTTTTATTAATTTCTGCTTTATGATTTTTAATAGATAAATAAACAGATAAATTAGGTGCAGATAATATGCAACAATATTTTAATATTTCATATAAAATTAACTATTATGGACTAGGGGGGCGTTGAAAGTTTTGTTTCTTCTAAAGGGGGCGATGGCCCAGAAAATGTTGGGAATCACTGATTTAGTGGAATATTGTTCCTTTATGTTTATGGGTATATAAATTGGCAACGGATATTTACCATGTAATGATTATTTCTTAGGAATAATGGCCTGAGTAGTCTACCAGATGACATGTTCTCCGATATGCCTGCCCTGCACTCTGTATATATGCATGATAATGAATTCACGACCATTTCAGAAGCTGTATGGTCTCCTGTATGGAAACAGTTGGACTACATTGATTTCTACGGTAAGAAACGTTTTCTTGATTTCTAGGAATTTTATGGAAATGTGTGAATTTTTTTTAAATTGCCCCAGGAATAAAATGAATATATAGTAATCCCTACTTAACGAAGTGGAGCGTTCCGAAGAAAATGTACGCTGAGCATTCCACGTTTTCCACTGGTATTATAAAATGCATTTCAATACGATACGATTCCTAGCCGCAAGCCAGATAAGTAATTATAATTCATTAAATATAAACACAGATACAGTTACAATAAAAATAAGATTGTTAAAAGTTTTAGTTAAATGAAATGAAAATTAAGCATAAAAAAATTTCCTATCACACCGCTCACCCGAAAAATAAACAGCCCAATATCAATTACTTTGCTTTTTTTTTTCTCTTGGTACGTAATATTTGTTTATACGAGGGAATTTAAAAAGTTCTTGACAAAATCTGCAGAACAAAAACCATTGCATTTACCTCGACCGAACTTTTATTGTTTTTCAAAGTACACTCCTCCAGCATCTATGCAAAATTGCAGACTTTTTCTATGCAAAATTGCAGAATGTTTTCAAGTACACGACGGTATATATACAGGGTGATTCAGTTAAGCGTGTACAAACTTCTGAGAGGGGTAGGGTGCACAAAGTCGAACCGGAATCACATAGCAATGCAGGTCGGTAATGGCATCAACATGTGCTAGTGTACAGAGAGGACGTGAATCAAAGACCAGTACGTAAGTGAACAAAATGCTTTTTATTAATCACAATAGGTACATTTGCGAAATACACAGAGGTCACAGAAGGTGTTCGAAGTTGCGACCACGAGCTGTAACACAGGCCTGACATCGTCGGCGCATGGAATCACGTACATTCTGGAAGATTCCTGGCGTGTCTCGCACTTCCGAGGCAGTACGGAGATGCGTGCAACAAGGTCCTCAGCACTTTCAACGGGGGTGTCGAACACCAGTCCTTTGATGTAACTCCAGAAGAAGTAATCAGGGCATGATAGGTCCGGCGAAATTGCAGGCCAATGACCACCACGTCCGATCCACTGTTGTCCAAATGTCAAGTTTAAGTGTTGACGAACTTCATGGCTGAAATGGGCGGGGGCCCCATCGTGCTGGAACTACATTCCACGGTGCAGCGACTGAGTTGTTATTCATCCAAAAGTTCTGGCAAGACGTCCTCCAGAAATATCCGGTAACTCCTTCCGTCCAGACGAACAGGCATGAGGTATGGGCTTATTAAGTGGTCCCCGACAATGACGGACCAAACATTTACAGCAAAACGGTTTTCTGCTGCACGTGTTCGTGTAGCATGGAGGTTCTCCATTGCCCATACATATGCATTATGTGCATTGAAGCTACCTTCCCGTGTAAAACATGCCTCGTCTGTGAACAGCACAGAAGCAGGAAATTGGCGTTCTGCCGACTCTTCTGCAGGTACCATTGCGCAAATGCAATGCGCTGTGGGTAATCCTCAGGCTTCAGTGTCTGGACGCGCTGCACATGATATGGATGCAATTGGTTATCGTGCATAATCCTCCACACGGTGGATTGGGAAAGACCGACCGGTGGGAGATTGCTCGAGTACTGGCACTTGGAGTGTCTTCTGTAGGACATAGCACATTCTCCTCCATGTCAGGGGTACGTGCCCATCGTTCCCGACTCCTGGCATGTCTCTGGAAGGAACCAGTGTCACATAACCTCTGATGTAGCCGTGCAAACATCTGGTGGTTGATAGTACGCCTCATTAAGTACTGTTCCTGGTACACGCGCACAGCGGCTCGCCCGTTACAGTCCACAGCCCCGTATGCGAAATGCATATCGGCCAACTCCGCGTTTGTGTAATCGGCCATCCTACTACCTCTGCAGGCGGTTCACGAATGACGGTTACTTGCAAGGACGTTGTGCTGTCCCGCGGCCATACAATGCCATCTACCGTGTATATATACCGTCATGTTGGCGCCAATATTGGAACTCTTGGTGGTACTCCTGCTCGGGAATACTTCGCAAGTCTGAATTAACGCATTTTGCAAGGTCTTGCACCCTTAAAAAAGCTTCCTAGCAAGTTCCTTTTCAATTTTTGGAAACAACCAAAAATCGCATGCTACAACATCGCGTAGGAGGATACGGTAGGTATTTGGTTTCCTCTTGTTCCAGATAAACTGTAATTTGTCGGGTTTTGTGAGCACTGGCATTGTCATGAAGAAGGAGAACTCTTGACACGTCAGTTATTGGACCCTGCTCCTTCATCTGCTTAACCACTTTTCGGCATGTTGGTGTAGTGATAGCAATCTGTAGTCATTTTTCCAGGTATGGTGTCCATGGCTACCACTGGTTGGGATTTGAAAAATATTGTGATCATCCTCTTTTTTGCGCTAAAGTCTTTTTGGAGAATTTGGGGACGCGATTCATCTTCCGCAAACCAAACATAGTTGTCGATCTTTCTTGGAATTGTAATAGTAATGAAACCACGCCTCATCACCTGTCACATATCTGTTAACCATTTGGGGCCACTAGGTTCAAACATTGGCAACATCTCCTTGCACGAGTCGACTCTACCCTTTTCTTGTTGTTTTGTCAGTTTGTGGGGTACTCATTTGGCACAAATTTTCTGAACTATAAATGATGATGAATAATGGTTTTCACACTGCCAACGGATATACTGACATCTAAACATATTACCTGAACAGTGATGTGCGGGTTTTCCTTAATGAGTTCACGAACATCAACTGTGGTTCTCTCTTTAATGGCCTCCTTCGGTCTTCTTTGTACGATGGAGGTTTTCAAAGCTCTGCCGTCCCTCTCTGAATTTGCGCATCAATCACGTAACAGTCCCATATGAATGTACTTTGATAATATATATATTATCCCTAAGGAGGAGGTAAGGTATATATATATATAGGGTATATATTATATACCTCTCAAGTAGCTGCATTCCACAGAGGTCTGACCAACGGCATAAATTTTGTCGCTTCATCCCAAAGCTGTATCCTTGCGAAAATGTTAAATCGTTCCTTGTCTTTAGTAGGCTCCGTAGCAACAATACGCAGATTTCATAGACTAAATTTTATGCACATCCAGCAAAGAGAGAAATGATGACGCGGCCTTTATTTTCAACCCGTAATGACAAGTTTAGACAAGCTTTCTAACAAGTTGTATCTTGTTTAATTAGGAGGAAGGAGCACAAATCTACAGCCACATGTAAAGAATGTTTTGAATGGCGAACGTCTCTGGCGAGCGTCCAACAGTAGTCAGCCGATATTGAAGTGGACCAGTTTCCCTGGTATCGCTTCTTGATCATTGCAATATCCTGGTGATAACATTCACCGTGCTGATTACTAATCATGCTGCAGTTGTCGGGGAAGAAATCTAAGTGGGAATGGAGAAAGTGGATCTTTGAAGATATATTGCAGCCAAATTTGTGATACAGAGACAACAAGTCCTTAACCAGTTTTTGTAGTTGTCTGTCCTGTCATTCCCGAGGAATTTAGTTGACACCAGACGAAACGCATCCCAAACCTTTTCTCGTCAGACCTCTGTGGAATGCAGCTCTCTGAAGCAGGTTGCGGATCTGAGGACCCACAAAATTTCCCTCTTTAATCATCTCTTCACTGAGTCGACGGAATTTGTCAGCCAAGTACTTGAAAGCTGATGCAGTCCGTTCCATGGCTTTTACGAAGTTTTTTTTATCACACCGGGTTTGATGTGTAGGGATGGTAGCAGGATTTTTTGCGTTTCTGCCAGTGCTGGATATTCTACATTCTTCTCTCCGACCTTCAGAGATTTCCCCTGAGGCCAGTTTCTCTTCACGTAGTGCAAAATCTTTGCTTGGCTGTTCCATTCATGTAAGAAACTTATAATAATATTAACTTAAATTATAATAATTAAGCTTAATACTTCCTATATCCCAGCTGCAGACCCATCAACAGAGCCACTATCTTCAAGTCACAACAGAGATGCCAGTCATATTTGCTGTATTGAAGACAGTTCAACAGCTGTTTTCGGTTGTCGTAGGTTTCTTTCATGTAGATAGTATGTGCGACCGTAATAGATGGAAGTCAATTTCCATTATGCAGCAACACCACCTTGAGACTCAATTTCGAGGAGTCTATAAATATTCGCCATTCTTGAGTCGATTTCCATTATGCAGCAACACCGCCTTGTGACTCAATTTCGAGGAGTCTACAAATATTCGCCATTCTTGTTTGATTCCAAGGGAATTCATCAGGCCATCTATATCGGAGCAGAACACAAGGTCATCTTCCTTTCTGAATTAAGCCGGAAATTGCTCATGACGAGTCCGAAAGGAACGTTTTCCTTGAGAAGATGTCCTTTTCGACAGCCTTTTCTTATTGGAGGATTGTTTAAGACTTGATCCAAGTAACTGTGCTTTGGCCTTGGATAGTTCGAGATATCGAACAGAATCGTTCATTTCGTCTTTGGTGCGAATGTGTGGTTCAGATGACGCACCGTGGCAGACATACACTGAAGGCTGTGGAGAACCCGATGCCGGTTCGCCTCCCTTCTCATCGTCTGAATTGATGAAAAATTCTTTTGGAGGTTCTGGAACGGGAATGCCTTCACCATACAGAACTGGTTGGAGAGCAGATTATATATTCCAGTATGGTATTATCCACTTCTTTCTCCTTGTGATGCCTCCAGAAACAGGTGGAACCATAGAGAAGTAGTAGCCATTTGCGTGATTGCATGGTTCTCCCCAAACCATAAAACTGGCAAATGGCATCGCTACGTTTTCTCCTTTCAGCCACTTCGGAAGATTTCTTGCACATGTACTTCAAGATGTGTGTGAGGCCCAGGCCTTGGCCTGGTCCCCGATCTTGCATTCAAAATAAAACTCATACGCCACTTTCACTATTGGAGTGATGGCCCTTATCTGGCTTGCAAACGTCACTTTCCCACAAATGTAACAAAATATATCTGCACTATTAACACTGTTATGAGGTATCACTATTGATGGATTAAAACTGCAAGGATTCTTGTTTTGCACTTGACTCAGGGGTAAATGGGAGTTGCTCAAAGACTTGCTCACCCTACGAGAGTCGCTTACAACTAACGATTGCATCATCTTTTGTCCGCGATCCTAAAGCCGCGATTTCATGACTCAACCATATTGCATCAGACAATGATGCAATATCTCCGGGGGTTGTGTGTATAGCGGGCTGATGCAATACAACGCAATATGTTGCAATTCGGAGTTTAAAATACAGCGTTGCGAAATGGTTACCTATGTACTCAATGAGGACTGAGTCGTTTATACATTATGACCATCTCTGTCTCTCCTAAACAAGAGCCAATCACAAATTTTATTGTCATTTCGTGTTCAGCACCTCGAAATTAGTAAAGATTGGCTATTTTCGTTTCAAAGCCTTTTTGTGTGTTGTTCAGTGTTATTAGACTGCATTACCAGTTGTGTACAGGGGCGTAGGACTATGGTTGCGGGGGGGGGGAGAAATCGAAAATCAAATTTTGCCAACTTAGTAAATAATGTCTCTGTCAGGTTCGTATCTAGCTTTTCGCTAGGCGTGTTGAGGGCGTGTTGAGGCAATTTTCGCAACTATCTTGCATTTTGCCATGTAACTTCCAATTTTGCCAAATAGCCATAATTTCACTGAAATAATTTCAGTATTTACATTTCGCGTGAATTGTAACAAAAGTCAGTGTGAATTTTCCCAACTCCTTTTCATTTGTCCAACTCTCCTTAATTTCACAAAACGAATCCCAATCTTTACATCTCTCATGATTTTGTCACGTCATTTCAAATTTTTCAAACACCCCAAGGTTTTGCCAACTCTCTTTAATATCACGAAAATAATGTCAATTTTCACATCTCGCCTGTATTTTAAAGTGTATTCGAATTTTGCCAACTACCCTAGATTTTGGCAACTCCCCTAGATTTTTCCAACGCCCCAACATTTTGTCAACTCCCCAAGATTTGGCCAAGAGTTCTCAATTTTGCGAACTCTCCTTAATTTCATAAAACCAATTCCTATTTTCACAACTCACCTGCATTTTGCCAAATGGTTTCCTATTTTACCAATTCCCCTAGATTTTTCCAAGTTGCCTTGATTTTGCCACCTCTCATTAGTTTCACAAAAAGAATCTCAATTTTTATATCTCTCCAGAAATTGTCAAACTGCAAATTTTTCAAACTCCCGAAAAGTATGGCAAGTGTTCTCGATTTTGTCAATTCTCCTTAATTTTACAAACCCAATCCCAATTATCACAACTCGCCCGTATTTTACCAAGTGCTTTTGAATTCCCAAGAGTATTCGAATTTTGCCAATTGACCTAGATTTTGCTAAGTTTCCTCCATTTGTCCAACTCTTCTTAATTTCACAAAACTATTCCCAATTTTCACAACTCGCCTATACTATACCAAGTGGTTTCCAATTTGCCAACTCCTCTAGATTTTGCTAATGTGCTTCGATTTTACCACCTCTCCTTAATTTCGCAAAAACAGTCCCAATTTTTACATCTCTCCTGAATTTTTCAAGTCACTTAAAAATTTTCAAACTTCCCCAAATTTTACCATGTTTTCCCGTTTTTACCGAGTGGATTCGAATTTTGCCAACTGCCCTAGATTTTTCCAACTCGCCACAATATTACAGAAAAAAATCCCAATTTTTACATCTCACCTAATTTTTGCGAAGTCACTCCGAATTTTGTCAACCACCCAAGATTTTGCCACGTCACTCTGAATTTTGCCACGTCACTCTGAATTTTGCCAACTCCCCAAGATTTCACAAAGTCACTCCGAATTTTGCCGACTCCCTATGATTTTGCTAAGTTTCCACAATTTTGTCAACTCATCATAATTTTACAGGAAAAAAAATAATTTTTACATCTGACCTGATTTTTGCAGTCACACAGAATTTTGCCAACTCCTCAAGATTTGCGAACTCTTCAAGATTTGCCAACTCTTCAAGATTTTGCCAACTCGCAGTAATTTTACAGAAAAAAGAAATCCAAATTTTACATTTCACTTGAATTTTGCTAACTCCCCACGATTTTGCGAAGTCATTCGGAATTTTCGCAACTCCCAATGATTTTGCTAAGTCCTCCGAATTTTGCCAACTCCCCACGATTTTGCGGTCATTCCGAATTTTCGCAACTCCCAATGATTTTGCTAAGTCCTCCTAATTTTGCCAACTCCCCAAGATTTTGCAAAGTTGTCCCGATTTTGCCAACGCCCCAGTATTTTACTAAGTTGCTTCAAATTTCGCTAACTGCTCCAGATTTTGCCGTCTCCATTTTCCCAATATATTTACCAAGTTGCCCCGATTTTGACAACTATCCTAGATTTTGACAAGTTGTCTAGATTTTGCTAACTCACCTAGATTTTACGAAGTCGCTTCGAATTTTGTCAGGTCCCAGTAACTTTTTTTTGGGAAGGAGCCTCACCCATAGCTACGCCCCTGGCTATGTAATTTATGCTGTAGGAAAATCTATGGATAAAAGTAACATCATCATCATCATCATCATCCTCAAGCAGCCACGGGCTACGGAGGTCCAATCAGACCGTGCAATTTAGTTCTCCAAGCAAGTCTATCCTGAGCTACATCTACTGCATCTGGCCACTGCACACCAATTCTAACAAGGTCCGGTTTGACATTGTCTGCCCACCGCATCCTAGGTCTCCCCTTCTTTCTGAGGCTTTTAGGCACACTGTTCATAACCCTATTCGCCAATCTATAATTATTCATACGGGCAAAATGGCCAAACCAACGGAGTCTCTCTCTGCACAATATGCTGCTTAAAGGAGGTTGCAAACTCCTTTGCCTAACCTCATCATTAGTTACAAAGTTGAACCACCTAATGCCCAAGATACTGCGTAAGCATCTGGAATCAAAAGCATGTAGTTTCCTGTTATCTTGATTACAAAGTGTCCAAGTTTCACTACCATAACTAACCCTAGAAAGAACCAAATTATTATACAGCCTAATTTTAGTCTTTAGGTGTATACGCCTATTTCTCCACACTCTCCATAGATTCTTAAAAGTCCCGGCAGCAATCCCTATTCGTCTGTTAATCTCATGCCGCACATCACCATTATCTGTTACATAGCTCCCAAGATAATTAAACTGTGACACCTGCTCAAGACTGCAACCATTAAGATTAACTGAATCACAGCATGCCTGACCAATTTTCACCATTTTACTTTTCTCTCTGTTTATAAACAAACCTACTCTACTACCAGTCTCATCAACAGCTCGAATGAAAGAGTTCATCTCATCAACATCATTTGCCAAAAGAGCTAAATCATCAGCATAATCTAAATCAGAAATTTTCGTATCTCCAGCCCATTTAAGGCCAAAATCTTTCCCTTGAAGTGAATTTCGCATAACATAATCAATAACCAACTAAAGAGAAAAGGAGACAAAATGCACCCTTGTCCAACACCAGAAGTAATGCTAAACCAATTGCTACAAGCCTTACCAACTCTCACACACGACTCAGTGTTATTATAGAGAGCTTTCATTATGTTAACTAACTTGTCTGGTATACCATATGATTTCACAATCAACCACAAATTATGACGATCAACAGAGTCGAAAGCCTTTTTGAAATCAACAAAGCTAGCAACCAAAGGTTTCTGAAACTCTAAACATTTCTCAAGAATCTGCCTAAGTGAAAATATCTGATCCACACATCCCCTACCACTTCTGAATCCACATTGGTCATCACGCAATTGACTGTCAACCAGATTCTTAATTCTATTAAGCACAATCATGGAAAGAACTTTACCTGGAACAGAGAGTAGGCTAATACCCCTATAGTTATCACAAGAACTGCGATTACTTTTTTTGAAAATAGGGATAACAATAACTCTGGTAAAATCCTTAGGAACCATGCCTTTATCATAAAAGATATTCAGAATTTCAGTCATCCAAGTGGTAACCGAAACATTTCCAGCTCTAAGCATTTCTGTAGTAATTTAATCTAACCCTGGGGATTTATGAAATTTAAGTTTAGAAACAGCCAAAATAACTTCAGATTGTGTTATAGGGCCAACATTAAAGCCACCAATGCATCTATCATCATTGCAAACAATGGGAATAGAACTAACCGCATTGTTTAGAATATCACAGAAATGCTCAGCCCACTTAGCCATGACATAATCCTCACCTTCTATAAGCTTACCTTGTTTATCCTTCAATCCTTGTATACCTGTCCGTTTTCTACCACACAAAACATTAACTATTTGGTACAGCTCTCTGCTGTTGTGCTGTCTAACTGCTTCCTCGGGTTTGTCAGCGAAGCCATCAAGCCAAAGATTCTTATCAGCAGCTAACTGATCTTTTACACGTTTATTAAGCTCTCTGTAATGCTTTCTATTAGGACTAGTAGGGTATTGATTAAGGACATTCCTGCAGTTCTTTCTTTCCGAAATAAGCTCAAGTGCTTTATTACTCAGATAATTCTGTCTCTTCTGCTCCTTTTTTCCTAAAAGAATACTGTTAGTGTCCAAATAAGCCTGTTTAAAATGATCCTATTCTTCCTCAACTTCAGTAGAAGCATACCATGACTGTCATAATGACTAAGTAACCTATCATGGTAAGCTTTGGCTATAACTATGTCTTTCAGAGCTTCAGTATTAAAAGCAAATTTTTTAACCCTAGCACAACACTTTTTAAGTTTAAGTTGCAAGACACTTTTAACAAGACAATGGTCAGATCCAATTTCAGCTCCCCTATATGCCCTGGTATTTCCAATAGAACTAGCCCATTTGCTGTTAATTAATATATAATCAATCATATTCCTATGCAGCCCATCAGATGAAACCCATGTGTACTTATGTATGTCGCGGTGTTTGTAATATGTGTTAGTTATTCTGAAACCATTGAGTTTACTTACATGTAGGAGACGTTGCCCATTGCCATTGCAGCTACCAATACCAAAAGGGCCGATAATCCTCCTCAAAGGTCAGACCCAGTACCAACTTTGGCATTGAAGTCACCAAGAACAAGGGTAATATCTCCTTTCTTGACAGAATTCAAAATATCCTGAAGTTGTTCATAAAACCTATCCTTCTCATCCTCATCAGCATCCTCAGTGGGGGCATAAGAGCAGATAACATTCAGGTCTTTAACGCTTGTGTGAAATTGTGCTGTAAGAAACCTTTCATTAATGCACTCATATCCTAGAAGAGCATCACTAGCGTGTCTGCTGAGAAGCAGACCCTCACCTTGGTGATGCTTATTATTATCGTCCCTCCCTGAAAAGAAAAATTTAAGAATATTTTTAAGAATCTGATCTTTATCTGCCTATCTGGTCTCTTGCAAGCCGAGAATATCTAAATTATAACGGTGGAGTTCTTGTGTGAGGACATCAAGAGAAACAGCTCTGTGCAGAGTCCTCACATTCCAACTACCCATGGAGAGAAAATGTTTAGTGGAATGTTTAAAGAAACTATGTTTATTGAGAGAGGGAATGCCGACAATATCAAACAGCCCTCTAATCGCAGACATGGGGCAAAGACCCGTTCCCCCACCGCTAAAGGCTGAAGCCATCTGCACT
The DNA here is from genome assembly GCA_038380435.1 of Ryuthela nishihirai. Taxonomy (NCBI): domain Eukaryota; kingdom Metazoa; phylum Arthropoda; class Arachnida; order Araneae; family Heptathelidae; genus Ryuthela; species Ryuthela nishihirai. Next base: position 13,220,159 of record JAWZYU010000009.1, read on the forward strand.
GGAAGACTTCCTCCAATGTAGAATTTGACGATGCCAATAGAAGAAAAGAGTTCAGGTGCCTGCGATGACCTCTGCTCAGGATTATCCACCAGCTGATAAACATATCCTGCGAATCTATTCACTTGGGGCTGTCAACCCACAAACAAACAGAAAACACAGCGGAAGATTTTCCCTCCACAGAAGCCCATCCGTGCAGCAAAATCAGGATCCATAATCAAGCTCAGAGCCATATATCTGTCCAGTCCAGTGGGTTTATATGGTCAGCACCAGGACCCTGTGTGGTTGACCACTCCTCAGCAGGGTAGAAAAAAAAAGAAAGTAGCCATAGTTGTCCAGATCAGTAGGCCACACTAATCTGGCAGCCCTCTCCTTCCGTTCACTTCCACAAGAGAGTATCCCTTTTGAAAGGTACTAACGGTCTGCACCACGAGAAGGCGGGGTCGGACATTAGGTGCTAGGCCTGGCCGGTTCTATGCATCATCACAGGGGAGTAGTACATACTTTTTTTGTAGAAAACATATTTTTTAACGTCATATTAATTATTGACTGCTATACACTGTTTGCCATAAAGAATGGAGCGGCAATTATCTCTCAGAGTTTCACGTCCAGTCGCAGCTTTGTTCTTTTAACCACGAAAGCGAATGGAAAGCAAAATGTGACGTTTGAAAATGTATAAATCCTCATTTTGACAAGTGTCTTACATCGCGAATGTACAGGTGCTATATAATAAAAAGTAGAAATGATATATAAAAGAGAGAAATTGTGTTTCATAGTATACTTTACGATATTCCGAAATTAAAAACATTTTCAATTGCTGACCTTCCATATACCTTCCATATACACTATACATCATAATTTGCGTTAGAAAAAAAAAACACAATTCGTCCATAAAACATGAAACTATTTTCTATGGCGGAATATTACATCCGTGAGTGTTCTTGCTAGAGCTCAAATGAGAGACATCTTTTTACCTATCTTCCTATCGCTTTTCGCTTGGACGTTTCTCAGTTTGTGGATTTGTCAAAATAGTTGTTGCACCATATCTTTCGAATGCGATGGAGAAACGTAATAATTTATGTGCCAAATGAAAGCTTGTGACGAGGGGATTGTCATAGGCTATAAAAATGGACCCTCCATGCTCTATTCCCCCCCTAAAAATGAAAACTATTAGTCCGCTATATCCTCAGAACGCGATTTCCGAAAGTAACAAGCTGTATGTCAAATAAAAGTTACTGACGCGAGCAGTGTCATAGGCTATAAAATGTTAACCCCCCTTTTCTTCCCCTCCTAAAATGGAAGAAAATATGAATACGATTGTTCAATTATATCTCCTGAACATGAGTGTGGAAAGTAACAAGCTATGCTACAAATAAAAGCTTTTGACGCGGGGAGTGCCATAAACCATGAAACATGGACCCTCCATGCTTTCTTCCCCCCTAAAAACGGTAAATGTGAAAGTCGTTCTACTACATCTCCCGAACGGGAGGGCCTACAGTTACGAGTTAGGTGTCAACTGAAAGTTCATATAAAGACAGTCATAAACTATATCGACTTTTACCAAAATTATTCTCCCCCCTGTTAAAAGAGCAGGAATTTCCCGAGGTTATACTCTAACGAAACTTGTCTCAAATTGAAGCTTTGGAAGTCTCCAGTGTCATGGGCTACCTATAACACGACTCCAAAAGGGAGGAAAAATGTGGTCGATATTTATGAGTCACATATCAAAGCTTTTGAAGGTAGGTGTTTTTAGTATCAAAGAAATATAAATCAATTTAAAAAAACTTGAAAATACCTATCTTCCTGTATGAGCTCTAAACCGCAGAAAATAAACCTAAAGCATATCGATTACTGAGTTTCATAATCAGTCATTGAGTTCGTATTCACCTCAAAGGAAGATAGAGCGCCTGTAATCTTGTTGAGTAGATAAATCGGTGACCTATCTTGCTTTGAACTGAATACGAAATGAGTGACTGATTGCATCATCGATATGCTTTAGATTTATTTTCTACTTTTTAGAGCCCATATAGGAAGATAGCATTTTTTTTAATTTTTTAATTTATTTATATATTTAGTGGTTTCTGTCTTCTTTGATCTTCAGATTTTGCCAATCCGTTCTTTATGTGAAATAGAATACAGACGATTTGTTTTGTTGAAAACTCGAAAATCTATTTTCCTATAACACAACGATGTGTGAGCAGAATTCCCTTATATCATTTTAAAAAAATCTTATTTAAAACCAGAGAACTCTGTTTTTATAAACATGATAGAGATAATTTAAATGATCAAGAATGTCAGCATTATTCTTGATCCGATCCATCTCGACTATCTCGTCTGCCCTCAATTTAATACGTCACTGGGACACGAGACATTCATTGTCGCGAATTTAGCACTTGGAATTTAAAGAGTTTTTCAACGTTTTCTGTTTACGTTATTGAAGCGGATTTTAATAATAATAATAATATCTTTATTAAGCCTTAGTATGGTTATATACATAGATTAATCCACTAAGCCTTGTGGCTTTTCAGCAGGAATATCAGAAATTAATAGATATGCATTTGCATAAGAGAATTGAAACATTAATATTCTGAAGAGGCTTGATCATTGATTGATGATAAATTAATAAATGATAATTATGAGGTTTAAATGTTGTATTTCGTTTCCTTGTTTTTAGATAACCCAATTGTATGCGATGAGAAGATAAAATGGATGTATCAGAGAATAGAAATAAACAAGATATCTGGAGTGTGTGCAGAGCCTGATTATCTGAAAGGAAAAAGCTTAGATATGTTGAAGCTAACTGATTTCCCATAATGTGTAATTTCAATGTGATAAGAAATAAAAAGTGTTGTTAACTTACGTTCATTTTATTCGATGTAAATTTACTACAATTTATATTGTCACAAAATTTTGCTTTGGTGATTCTTATTAAATTCAAGGCAGGGAGAGGACACACTGTATCGTTCTGTTACTCATCATCCATCCCTCATCCTGAAGCAGCCGTGGATTACGGAAGTCCAACCAGACCGTGAAATTTAGTTCTCCAAGCATATCCCTCCTTAGCTATATCTACTGCATCTGGCTACTAAACACCAATTTAAACAAGATTCTGTTTGACACTGTCATCCTAGGTCACCCCCTCTTTCTGAGGTCTTTAGGCACACCTATAATTGTGTATAACCTTATTCGCTAATCTATAATTATCCTTAAGAGCAACATGGCCAAACCAACGGAGTTTCTGTCTGCACAATATGCTGCTCAAAGGAGGTTGCCGACTCCTTTGCCTAACCTCATTATTACTTACAAAGTTGAACCACCTAATACCCAAGATACTGCGTAAGCATCTAGAATCAAAAGCATCAAGTTTCCTGTTATTTTGTTTACGAAGCGTCCAAGTTTCACTACCATTACCAATTTTCACTACCATCACTTTAGTTGTTTTGGCAAATGATTTATATCAGGTGAACTATTCCATTCGAGCTGTTGATGAGACTGGCAGTAGAGTAGGTTTGGTTATAAACAGAGAGATAACTCAAATGCAATTTTATGACCATAACTAACCTAGGAAGAACAAACTATTATGCAGTCTAATTGTAATATTTAAATATATACGCCTATTTCTCCATAATTTCCATAGATTCTTAACAGTACCGGCAGCAAACCTTATTCATCTCTTAATCTCATCACCAGTATTCTGTTATATAGTTCCCAAGAAAATTAAACTTTGACACTTACTCAATACTATAACCATTAAAATTAACCGAATCCTAACCTGCCTGACTAATTTTCATCACTTTAGTTATCTCTGTGTTTATAATCCAAACTATCATCCTACTGCCAACAAAATGCTTCTTTTCGCTGGCTGATGTCACAGCTGTTGTGGAGAATTCCTTGCTCTGTCCAAGCGATCACATGTCGAGAATCGGTTTTTAAACTTAATCTGGACTTATGTGTGAAGAACTACCTGAAAACTCTTTAGGCATTTAGTCGAGGCGGGGACATATCTTGCCTTATAACGCCCACCTTATAACGCCCACCTTCTCCGCCTAATTTGGATGACAATGGAATCATTTGCATTTTGTTCACTGACCTGGGAGACAAATGTGACGTCCTTAATGAAAAAATTCAAAGAAGCTGAAAATGTGCAGCGTTCGAAAGGAAACAGGAGTGGAACTTCATCTGAATCCGAGCAGTTGGTGCGGAAAGCATTCGAGAGAAGTTCTGTAAATGGTAGCTAGGCATAAACTGGAAGGAGAGCTGTGTACCAATCCCCAGTGATGATGCACAGAACCGGCCAGGTCTAACACCTAATGTCCGACCCCGCCTTCTCGTGGTGCAGGCCGTTAGTACCTTTCAAAAGTGATATTCTCTTTTGGAAAGGAACGGAAAAGGAGGGCTGTCAGTTCAGTATGGCCTACTGATCTGGTCATCTATGGCCACTTTTTTCTTTTTTTTCATCCCTGCTGAGGAGTGGTCAACTTCACAGGTCCTGGTGCTGACCATTTATACCTACTAGACTGGACTTGTTTATGGATTTGAGCTTGATTATGAATCCTGGACTTGCTGCACTGGTGGGCCTCTGTTGAGGGAGAATCTGCCGCTGTGTTTTCTGTTTGCGTTTTGGTTTGGCAGCCCTAAGTGAACAGAGGCATGGGATACCTTATGTCAGCTGGTGGATAATCCTAATCAGAGGCCATCTCAGGTACCTGAAACTTACTTAGCTAGTTGGGAATCGTCAAGCCTAAACTGGAGTAATGTGTCTCAGGCAGACCATTATGATTCTTGAAAAAGTCCACTTGAAAAGGTGGTGCTTGAAGTTCCTACCAGCATCGATGACTTCAGCCTTTAGCGGAGGGGGAACAGGTCTTTGCCCCATGCCTGCGATCAAGGGGCTGTTTGATATTGTAGGCCCTACCTATCTCAATAAACCTAGTTTCTTTAAAAATCCTACTAATCATTTTCTCTCTGCAGGAACGTGGAACGTGAGAACATTACATAGAGATTATTCTCTTGATGTCCTCACGAAGGAATTCCAGCATTATAACATAGATATTCTAAGCTTGCCAGAGACCAGATGGACAGGTAAAGGTGAGATACTTAAAAATAACTTTAAATTTCTCTTTATAGGGAGGGAGGATGGAAAGCATCACCAAGGCGTGGGTCTGCTTCTCAACAAGACATGCTAGTGATTCTCTTCTAGGATATGAGTGCATTAATGAAAGGTTTCTTACAGCAAAATTTCAGACAAGCGTTAAAACATTATAACATAGATATTCTAAGCTTGCCAGAGAGTGGAATGTTATATGCTGTTATGCCCCCACTGAGGATGACGATGAGGATGAGAAAGATAGGTTTTACGGACAATTTCAGGATATTTTGAATTCTGTCAAGAAAGGAGATATTACCCTTGTTCTTGGTGACTTCAATGCCAAAGTTGGTACTGGGTCTGACCTTTGGGGAGGATTATAGGCCCTTTTGGTATTGGTAGCTGCAATGGCAATGGGCAACGTCTCCTACAGGTAAGTAAACTCAATGGTTTCAGAATAACTAACACATATTACAAACACCGCGACATACATAAGTACACATGGGTTTCACCTGATGGGCTGCACAGGAATATGATTGATTATATATTAATTAACAGCAAATGGGCTAGTTCTGTTGGAAATACCAGGGCATATAGGGGAGCTGAAATTGGATCTGACCATTACTTTGTTGAAAGTGTTATGTTAAGGTTAAGAAAATTAACTCTAATACTGAAGCTGTGAAACATCCAGTTATAGCTAAAGCTTACCATGATAGGTTACTTAGTCATTATTACAGTCATGGTATGCTTCTACTGAAGTTGAGGAAGAATAGGATCATTTTAAACAGGCTTATTTGGACACTAACAGTACTCTTTTAGGAAAAAAGGAGCAGAAGAGACAGAATTATCTGAGTAATAAAGCACTTGAGCTTATTTCGGAAAGAAAGAACTGCAGGAATGTCCTTAATCAATACCCTACTAGTCCTAATAGAAAGCATTACAGAGAGCTTAATAAACGTGTAAAGAATCAGTTAGCTACTGATAAGAATCTTTGTCTTGATGGCCTCGCTGACAAACCCGAGGAAGCAGTCAGGCAGCACAACAGCAGAGAGCTGTACCAGATAGTTAATGTTTTATGTGGTATAAAACGGACAGGCATACAGGGATAGAAGGATAAACAAGGTAAGGTTATAGAAGGTGAGAATTCTGTCATGGCTAGGTGGGCTGAGGATTGCAGTGATGTTTTAAACAATGTGGTTAGTTCCACTCCCATTTTTTGTAAAGATGATAGATGCATTGGTGGCTTTCATGTTGGCCCTATAACACAATCTGAAGTTATTTTGGCTATTTCCAAACTTAAACTTCATAAATCCCCAGGGGTAGATGAAATTACTACAGAAATGCTTAAAGCTGGAAATGTTCCAGTTATCACTTGGATGACTGAAATTTTGAATATCTTTCATGATAAAGGCATAGTTCCTAAGGATTTTACCAGAGCTATCATTATCCTTATTTTCAAAAAATTGTGATCGCAGTTCTTTTGATAACTATAGGAGTGTCAGCCTACTTTCTGCTCCAGATAAAGGTTTTTGCATGATTGTGCTTAATAGAATTAAGAATTTGGTTCACATTCAATTGCATGATGAGCAATGTGGATTCAGAAGTGGTAGAGATATGTCATCAGATATTTTCACTTAGACAGATTCTTGAAAAATGTTTAGAGTTTCAAAAACCTTTGGTTGCTAGCTTGGTTGATTACGAAAAGGCTTTCAACTCTGTTGATCTTCATAATTTGTGGTTCATTGTGAGATCATATGGTATACCAGACAAGTTAGTTAACATAATGAAAGCTCTCTATAATAACACTGAGTCGTGTGTGAGAGTTGGTAAGTTTTGTACCAATTGGTTTAGCATTACTTCTGGTGTTGGACAAGGGTGCATTTTGTCTCCTTTTCTCTTTAGCTTGGTTATTGATTATGTTATGCGAAATGCACTTCAAGGGAAAGCTTTTGGCCTTAAATGGGCTGGAGATAAGAAAATTTCTGATTTAGATTATGCTGATGATTTAGCCTTGATGGCAGATGATGTTGATGAGATGAACGCTTTCATTCGAGCTGTTGATGAGACTGGTAGTAGAGTAGGTTTGGTTATAAACAGAGAGAAAGCTAAAGTGATGAAAATTGGTCAGGCAGGCTGTGATTCAGTTAATCTGAATGGTTGCAATCTTGAACAGGTGTCACAGTTTAATTATCTTGGGAGCTATGTAACAGATACTGGTGATGTGCAGTATGAGATTAACAGACAGATAGGGATTGCTGCAGGGACTTTTAGAATCTTTGGAGAGTGTGGAGAAATAGGCGTATACACCTAAAGACTAAAATTAGACTGTGTAATAGTTTGTTTCTTTCTAGGGTTAGTTATGGCAGTGAAACGTGGACACTTTGTAAACAAGATAACAGGAAACTAGATGCTTTTGATTCTAGATGCTTATGCAGTATCTTGGGCATTAGGTGGTTCAACTTTGTAACTAATGATGAGGTTAGGCGAAGAAATCTGCAACCTCCTTTAAGCAGCTCTTGTGCAGAGAGAGACTTCATTGGTTTAGCCGTGTTGTCCATATGAATAATTATAGATTGGGGAATAGGGTTATGAACAGTGTGCCTAAAGGCCTCAGAAATATGGGGAGACCTAGGATGCGGTGGGCAGACAATGTCAAACAGGACCTTGTTAGAATTGGTGTGCAGTGGCCAAATGTAATAGATGTAGCTCAGGACAGACTTGCATGGAGAATTAAACTACATGGTCTGGTTGGCCCTCCGTAGCCCGTGGCTACTTGAGGATGATGATGAGATTAGTAGATAAGTAGCGGGAAAATACGTTACGTTTTATACAATGTATTTTCCTTCTATTATAATTACGTTTTTGTTGTATAGAATAAGAATTACTACAGATAATAACAGAAATATGCTTAAGTGCGCGGCCTTTGACTCAAGTTAATAAGTTATATCCATTAGATATTACGCACAATCTTGAACAGAGGAAATGGTAACAATGCATATCACGGTGACTTAGAATATTAAGGATTAATCCGCTAGTCTACTGCATATTGTTTAGTAAAAATTATTATTTAAAATTCAAATCCGTTGCAATTGCTACACGTTTTTAGTATTCACTGATTTTTTTTAGTCATAATGGCTTGAGGAGTCGTCCAGAAGATTTTTTTCTCGGATATGCCGGAGTTGCAAAATGTGCATTTGAATGACAATGAGTTGACAACCCTTTCAGAAAACTCGTTTTCAGAAAACTCGTACTGTGTGGTATCAGTTGAAAACCTTCGATGACTACGGTAAGCATATTATTTTGAGATTGAACACATTTGCCATTGTTGGAATTAACAAATAATTTTATGTAACGCCTGCAAATTTTTTTGCTTCTGTTTTGCAAATGTAGAATACGTTTTTTTTGCTAATGAACATATATATTGTTGCGAATTTAAAAATGGATAAACACTGAGCGTGAGTATCAATAGTATATTTTCAAACCAATTACAATACAATGCAAATTGTTACAAAAATATGGATGAAGTATCTTATAAACAAATTAACTACTATCATACATAAAGTCATTAAACTTTTTCTACAGAGTATACAATATCAGCTCTGTCTGTTCTACTAAAATACTACCTCTTCACTTTGTTTACCATGTCACTTGAATACCTTCAGACGTAAACAAACTCTCGTCCTGTGCTAGTTCACTAAACTTTTATTACTAACAACAGAAAACAAACACCCGCGAACCCACTAATAAATATACTAATTATTTTCACTTAACGCGCACTGACTCATACTATCTGAACGTCCTTTCAGATCTCACAACTTTAACACACTGCACTGCTATCTTTTTTTATTCTTCCGAATCGTTCTTAGTTCTAATTCGTTGGCTAAATTTAACACACACGAGTGTTCAAGTCACGTTCAGTCATGAAGTCACTGTTGCTCGTTCATTTGTCGTAACACTGCCCCCTCCTTAAGTCTTATTCGTCCCGAACAATTCTGGATTCCGAAGCTTCTTCAGTTCTTCGAAGAAACGGGGCCAAACGATCCACGTGAACCACTTGCACTTTGTAGCTGGACGTCGACGAATGCGATACACCACGTCGTTAATCCTGTTAACTATTGTACCTGGACCTTCCCAAGGTTTCTGAAGTTTTGGAGATAGCCTCTTCTTTCTATGTGGATTGTATAGCCAGACAAAATGTCCTTGATTGAAAACAGTTTCCATTTTTACTGTCGTATCTTGTTTTGGTTCTGTCGTTTGCTAAATTGATGTTATGTCTAACGGAGTGATGGATTTCTTCTAGTCGTTGTTGTAATTCTTGTACGTATTGCGGAGCGGACACAGGCATTGCTTCGGGCCGACCACATAAAAGGTCACAGGGAAGACGTAACTCTCTTCCAAAAAGCATCATGGAAAGTGTCTGTCCAGTTGTCTCATGCACTGCCGTTCTATATGCCAGCAAAAGGAGTGGTATATGGCGATTCCAGTCACGTTGATGGTCGTTCACAAATAAAGCTAGATGCTGTGCAATTGTTCTATTGAATCTTTCAACCATACCATCCGACTGAGGATGTAAGGGAGTTTTTCTGGTTTTCTGAATGCTTAATAATTGACAGATGCCTTTAAACACATTAGATTCAAAATTCCGTCCTTCGTCAGAGTGGAGCTGTATAACCATACCTAATATCAAGTTATTCCATACCTAATAATCAAGTTAGATCCATACCTAATAATCAAGTTATTAACTATCATCTCTGCCACTGTTGTTGCTTCCTGGTGTAAAATAAATGTTTACAATTTGGAAACAAACAGATTATTTGACAAATTAAAACTTGAAAATATTTATGAATTCTTAAAACATTTTATTAGAATCTCTATTGTATTTATTAAACAACAGAGCGCTTTTAAATTTAGTTTTTTTTAATACCATTCACAAAATACACATAATTATCCAAAAAAAAAATATTTGTGTGAATGAACTGTTTTTGCATTACATTAGTATAAATTAAATATTTGCCTGCGGGTGAATTTTACCATGTTGTATTTAAAGGCCTAAGCATTTAACTGTTAAATTTTTTCCGTGTTTCTTTAGATAATCCTATTATATGCGATTCAATCATGAAGTGGATGTATCAGACAGGAGGCGTAAGAAAGGTAAAGGGGCGAATGTCCCGAACCTGTATATTTAGAAGCAGAAATGCTTGAAAGATTGACATTATCAGATTACGATTAATATGTACCTCCGTGTGCTACGAGATAAAAATGTTTTATAATAAATGCTGTGATTTGTTTTTTCAGCAGAAATATGTCAAGAAAATCAATACTTCAGAACAATAAACACAAACTTTGCCTCGCTTATAATATGGAGTTTGGAAATCAATATCACATGCAAGTCACAATATATATATACTTATATTGGCTGATTAAACTGTTATAATCACTAGAAGTTTTCTTTTTTATCATCATAAACACATCAACTTATTAATCAAAATAACATTCTTTTAGTATCGTACAATCCATGAAAAGAAAACTTCAAATTTTTCTGAAAACATTAATTTGATATTTCATTTTTATCGTTTTATACCAAAAATAAAAACGTCTTAAAAATCAGTGACATGTCTATAACATTGACCATCTAAGGAAGCTATTCTTTACTATGCATGCATAAGTGAACATTATTTCTCTATTTTTGGTGTGCATTTGAATTTCACCATCGGTGGCGAATTATAAATTGCTACGGGAATACTACCCACATAAATGTAAAAGTTTGATGCATTGTAAGTTGAGATCTAGCCAATTCTATAGTTCTGATACCTGTGGATTTTGCCACGATGACAATAAATGCTGCTAAGCATACTTTTCTTATTATTTCAATTTAGAAAGAGGTTTTGTTGTTTTTACCTCTGAGCGCACTTTTTGCACACAATGGGCTAAACGACCAGGTCACAAGTACTCCGAGAAGGTTGGGGGAAGGGGACCCACTGTTAAGAGACAGATGGTAGCCTCCTTTCAAGGTCGTACAGTGTGTTCTTTAACGTGCACAGGGTATGGATCTTTCACACACAGTTAACGTACAATACTAAACTTAACGTGCCATCCACCCATGGGTATTCCACGCCCATGGTAACAGCTTTTCCACGCCCATGGGTATCCCCTAATGACGGAGGGCAGAACGGGGAGTTTTGCGGAGATATATTTCAACACTGGCCCAAGAGGGATTCAAACCTGGAAGCCTGCAGATTACGAGCCTGGCGCGCTACCGACTGAGCCAACCTCGCCCCTTAGAAAGACGAAAAGAAATGTAAGCAGAATTCTTTTCTTTATTGTGTTGCACTCTGATCATCTAATTTTAATCACCTAATCTATTGCCTAAAAGGTGATATTTAATCATTCATAAAAATAAACTTCTGCATTATGAAAGCTTACGTGGTTTGAAGTATCATGAGGCCAAAGCTGCAAGACTTTGACCAGGTTAATGAACTAGTAATCATTAGAACCAGAAAGGTCATGGATAAATGGCGAAGTTCAGCTTGGTCAATGGATGGTGTTATCTTAGATTATGGCTTTATTTTGTGAAATATGCTCAAAGGGTTATCTAACTTCTAGAACGAACTTTCAGACCTGAAACTACTTGTTTCTGAAATACATATCTACACGATTGCAAATATTAATCACGTAAATATTAATAAAACAAATAGTTTTATAGAAATCTGAATAATATATATATGACTGCATATTACTCATGATTAGTGTTTTATTTTCGCTCATGTACTTTCATATTATGCTTTTGAAAGCAAACCTAACTGAATGTTTCACTTGTCACCCTGTTAGCACTAGTAGAAGAAAGATACCTCGAATTCTGTGAAGAAGACAAAGGAGTCAAATACTCAGGATTGCAGACTAAGAAACCTGGCGTGTCTGGGATGGATCCAGCTCAGGAAACACTCTTAATGAAATTTCTATCATAGAAATTTCTTCCACATTTTTTATGCGCAATATGATTAAATTCTGATACACCTCTCTTCTTTTATAAGATTGATTTTTCGATTTACATAAATGAGTTATCACACATCCAGTCATATGGATACGAGTTTTGTCATTTGATAAAACTGCTATTCTACCGTATTTTTTAAATTCAGTATTCGAAGGCGAGGAGAAGATATAAGAATAAATTTGTAGAAATAAATTGTATTAACGTAATATTTGAAAAATTAAAAATGTTATCATCAAGCAGCTGCTTGCCACAGAGGTCTGACAGGAGCCTAATTTATCAGCTATAGTATAAGAGCTGTGAGGATGGCGGGACTTAACAGAAGAACAACACAAACATCCATGCCTTACCCGGAGCTCGGTCCCTTGATCAGTAGTCAAGTACGCTAACCAATCGACCACAGGACGGCTGGAACCCAGGCCCCTTGATCAGTAGCCAGGCATGCTAACCACTCGGCCATATGACGGCTGGAACTCAGGCCCCTTGATCAGTAATCAAGCACACTAACCACTCGACCACATGACGGCTCGAACTCAAGTCCCTTGATCAGTAGCCAAGCACGCTAACCACTCGGCCACGGGACACTGAAACCGTACACATCAGCTACAGTTAACCCTAGGTGTATCAGCCAACATTGTATGACCCGTTCCGCAACATCGCACATATGTTCAATGGTTTATTACGAAAGAAAGGTGAGGTCGTCCGAATGTTCTGCAAACTATTCTTGTAATATTTTACTGCTGAAAGGTGACACCCCTATAGGAAAACAACATTAATTTACTGAGGTGGTAATTATTCTGCAATAAGAATCTATCTAATCTTCTGCAGAAGTAATCTATGCTTTTCATATATAGTGTATCGGAAGACCCAACTCATCCCAATAGAACATCTCCCACATCACACGACGGCCACCGGCAAGCATATCTGTACACCTGCCGCTTGCCTGTTGGCCTTCAGAAAGCGTTAGATCATTTCTAATATCGCACAATTACATTTTGTTTTTATCACAATCATTGTCTTGCATACTTACCTACCTACAGATCCGGATCTAGCGAAAATAAACTTAATCGAGCCGAAAAAAGGAAAAGGGGGTAGGGTAAGATAGTGGATTTCCATTGTAATATACTACATTTGTATTTCCCCTTACATTTTAGAGGTCTTAAAAATGTATTGAAATATGCATTAAGTATACATAAGTTTGATAATTTGTTTTGCTTCTATTATCCTTATTAGCATTTTTAAAAAGAGGCCATGCCCCGCCTATATTTGGCCATACATACATACAGTACATACATAGAAGCATATGGGGATGGATCATTTATTTTGTGGACTGACGATGTCTTACTTCTAATCTTCATTGCCGGAGTCCGCAGGTGTTTTCTCCTTCTCAAAGTGTTCCGCAAAGCTATTCACTTTATGACATCGCCCAACTCAGGCATCGTATCACAATGTTGATGGCAACAGTTTAGAAAAGTGTCTCGCAACCTTTTTTACTCTGCGGCACACTGAATCTAATTTTTTTTCCGCGGCACACCTAAAATAGAATAAAAGCAAACTCTATATAATTGTCACTATATTTGCGCTTTGTTGAAGTCATCAGCCAGGTTTTACTTGAAGATTTGCTCTCGTTCTTTAATTCATAACTCGGTGTTTGTTTTAAATATTTGTCCATTCTATGGCTTGAAATAATCAAAAATGCCAAAATTTGGAAAAAGCTTGATAAATACTTACAAGATCCCAGTTGATAAATGAAAGATTTTTATTAAAGCACGTCGATAGCACGTCGATATTAAAGCACGTCGATAACACAAGTCAAGTCAAAATGAAATCTTTGGAATATCTAGCGTCAATTTGAAAATCTCTTGCGGCACACAGTTTGCGAGACACTGGTTTAGACCAAAGTGTACGCCGTTTTGTCAAAAATTTCGGAGCTCTGTCGCTGAGGCAGCTTGAGCCTCCTCGTCATTTCCAAAGTGACAGCCTTTCAAAGCGGTTTTGAACTTTGGAAAGAGGTGAAAATCGCAAAGTGCAATATCGGGGAGTAGGAGGGATGCACTGCTTCTATGCACCGATGTTGATGGCAACAGTTTGAAACAAAATAGCAGTATGGGACCTCGTGTTGTCGTGATGCAGAAACTATGTTCCCCTCGGAATTCTGGTTGCTTTTAATGAACTGCAACACGAAGTCTTGTTTCGAAGGAATTTTGCATAAAGCTTCCATATTCGTTGTTGACCTCTGTGGCATAAAATGTGTTAGAACATCTTTGCAATCATAAAGCACCAGACTCATTTATTTCCTGACCAACCTCACAGTTCAAAATTAGGCAGACAGTGGTCAACTCTAGTGCTTCAGTAGCTGGATTAGCATTCTGTTCCGGATCGTAGTGGAAACTCTTCTTCATAAAATTTATACCAAGTTTCCATAGAACAAACATCAATTGAAAACTATTGGAAGATGTTTCATTAATCAGCTTAAAAATTAGTTACATTAAAACGTTTATATTATCGTAACTTGCAACTTCTATGTACTACCCAAGTTGTAAATAAGAACGTTTCGGAGTTTTTGGAAGTATTTATTTCTTCGTCTGTAAATTCTTTACATTTAAAAATTATGTGTTCTATTGTTTGTGGTATCTTAATGGCGAATTAATTGGGGCAACAATAGTTCCTAGAATATTTTTCCACTGAAAAGCAGAATAGTATTTAGTTTCGGGTTGTGTTTCCTCTGAATGACACTTCTTTGCACACATTGATGCACACTAAATGGCTAGGTCACAGATAATGACTAGATCTCAGAGCTAGTTAGCAAATAAATCCACTGAACAGATAGATGAGTAGATCTTTATTAACAACTTCTGTATTTATACTATACACAGAAAAAAATTACTTCAGATCCACAAGAGTTCCCACTCGAATATGGATTCAATCGTCCATTATACAACCAACAAGAATCCATTATCTTATTTCTATTCACACCCAAATCACAAAGCAAGGCTAATATCATTCGATGAACGGTAAAATCAGGTTTGTAAACAAATATGCAATCTATCGAGATTAACCTTACCAATTCTTATAACAAACTAAATACTATCTATCGTACATCAAGTAATAATCTCTTCCTACAAAAAAGTTAAGACTAGCTCTGTCTATTCGACTAACGCTTACCTCTTCCTTTTTATTGTAATGTCCCATGTATAACTTTCACTTTAAGGTAAACAATTCTTATTTTCCTTGTTAATTCACTAGTAGGATTTACACTAATAAACTATTTAATCTCCCTGGCACTCACCATATAAAATACTTCTTTTTTAATCACTTTATCTCGTACAGATTGAAACTAACTATGTCTCCTTGCACATATCAACAACTCCAACATAACAATTCTACCTTTCTTATTTTACAGTTAAGTTCTTCGTTCCAATTCGTTGGTTACATAATTCTCACGCAGGAGCATACGCGAGCGTTCATGACACGTTTATCTTAAATTCATTATAGCACGTCATCTGTCGTAACAGTATCATAAAACTAGATTATTGTGCAAGAATGTAATTGATAATACAAAACTGAGATTAAATAAATAAATCTTCACAAATTATTATTTATTATACAAATTTTAAGTTTCCGAAAGAACTGATGATGCGAAGACCCAAAGATCAGATTCCTTGGATTAAATTGCCTACTAGCTAAATAAATATAAAGCCTTCCTGTCAATGTCTTAGATGTCATAACGTTGTGCAAAATAATTAATTTGATAATCTTGTGATCATTTCAAATTTTCTAATTTCTTTTTGTCATTCGGTTTTTTATATGTTTGATAACATGGAATATACATAATTTAAGCACAATAAGAATTTGTAAATTTTTATAAATTGCACCAACGTGATCAAATTTCCACAAATTCATCATCGTTCTAATAAAATAATTATGCGCGTAAGGTAATGGCTTAATGCATGACATACAAGCATCACCCCATGAAAACAGATCACATAATAAGTAAGATTTAACCAACAGGGAGAACAAAATCTTCAAATCAGACAAGCCAACAAATTTTTTTACGTAACAAATTTTATTGAATTTATTCTTCCAATTACTTCATTTATATTCAAACTCCTTGTTAACTTCTTATCAGTAATCACATCTAAACGTTTTGAGCTATTAGTAAAACCGATGGCTGGGCAACTCCATGTTAAATCTTTGCAGAATACTTTATAAAACTTAATTTTACCTTAAAAGAGTATTATTTACAGTATTTTCATATTATTCCCTCATCAATATTATTATTTTCTCATCAACATAGTTACATCAATATTCATATTATTTTCTCTTAATATGAAATTAATACGCATTCCTCATAAGTGAGGGAGAGTGATGTATGCAAATGAGGGGAAAATCGCGGATCTGGCTAAAATGCTGCGGATGACATCTGCTAGTTGTAGTTGTAGGATAAGTTGACGTTGGGGAAAAATAGACAGTGTAGATTAAAGAGACCGAACCTAAATTTGGTTACCATCAAAGGGTAACGCCGTTTCTACGTCATAGACGGATGTTTAATCAATTCAGCGAGTTTGAGCGAGATCGCATCATAGATCTATGTGAAGCAGGATGGTCTACGTTGGAATGCATTGCATTTGAAACGTGATGGGCGATAGTTGGTCGCTACTGGTTACAGTGAGGACGGGAGGTGTTCCGCATCGTCATTCAGTATCAGGTCTTCTAGTGACTACGAATCAGAATGATCGGCATTTCGCTGGATGACTGTCAGTACCAGAAATGCAACTGCCCGACAGATATCCAGCTACAGAACGACTGATGGGGCACTGCCGGTATCTGTCAGCACTATTCATCGACGCTGCACGCGAGGAGGCGCTTTCTCCTCTGCATATCGCTCACTTGAAACCACAGGCATATCATATTGCTCACATACCGATGGCCAGTTGGATCCAAGGCCATCGCTATGTTATTTTTCACCGCGATAGAGCGTGGTATAATAAACATATTTACATCATTTCATAAGCGTAGCCGGGCACTAAGCGGCCGCTTAGTTGGCTTATCGGTAAATCCGTCCCTGGGGAGGGGACAAATTTGTTTCAAGGAGGGAGAAATTATTTCCAGCGGGGTGGCAAAAAACACATATCAATATTTCAAGTTAGAAATATTTTTTTCGACCGTTCATTAATGAATACAGTTGCAAATAAGAAATTATGTATACATCATACCATAATACAACTAAGGATTCCCGGGAAAAAGAAAAGAAAAAGAACTTATTATTGAAAATGCACGTAAATAATGTTTTATCAGAATAATAAATAAAAAAAGATACCTTACGATAACAAAAGAAAACATTAGAAAACCAACAGTTACATTTTTTTCAAAACAACAAGAACAACAAGAACACCAACAATTAATTTTTCGATAAATTTTTCCAGAAGGGAGAGACCCTCCCCATTGCCAGCGCCCATGGTTTTGTGTTTTATAGATATACGTACTTAATACTTACCTTTTAAGAATACAGAAATTTGGTGTAACATGACATGTGTTGCACTTATATTTGCTTACAGTAAACTGAAAACAACGAAAAAAAAAGCAAGTAGACGTTAGCTATTTGCAGTGATTAAATAATAAATAAATAAATACACCCTCAAGCAGTGCTTGCTACAGAGGTCTGACAGGAGCCTGTCAGTTTATATTCCATAGTAGAAGGTCTGAGAGGATGGCAGGACCTCAGCAGAAAAACGACACAAACAACCATGCCTTACACCGGGGATCGAACCCAGGTCACTGTAATACATCCGCAAACACTCTAAACTAAGCACCAATGGCAAAAATCGCAGTTGGTTACTCTGCTCAGAAGGAAAAATAGGAGGAGTTTAATTGTTCATAAGTGCAAACGTATTATAAGAACAATAATAGATTCATTTGAAAAAGATCATATTAGAATTGCGTTAAACATGTTAATTAATAAAATACCGGGGTATGTTTGGGAAAACATCAGTCGAAGTGGTGAGCAGGGTACTGAACAATAGTTCTTGGTATCCTTGCCGACCGCAGTTGGAGAGAATACCTACTAATGGTTGTTTTTGTTTTATTTTACATTGTTTTGACCAAATGGATATAGGATAAAAATAACGTCGAGACTAAATGTATTGGAAGGAAATGTTCATTTCATGCCGCTGACTCTCCAAATGATACTTTGTCGCTATCTCGTGAGAAAAATGGAATGCAGGTATATAAATATTTAATATAAATAATTAATAAACATATTTAATGTTACTTAGATAATATTGGGTGTGCAGGGTACGATTCTCTTGGCTATAGTCGCAGTCATTATAAATTCCCTCTTACTTTCTTGTTTTCGCCATTTTCATAGTCAACAAGTGATGCTGAGCAAGAGATCAATAGCATGCAGTTGGAACATCCGCGGTCCTTCCAACACCAGTACTTGCCAAATAACGGATTGGCCAAAATAACAGTGTTTGTGAGCCCATAATATGAAGCAGACACGCGTCGGAAAAACGGAACTTTTCGACAAACATTCATGCAATGAAAAGGAACCATCATAAAAATCACAAGGTGCTAATCAAGGGGCTCGCTGAATCCTGCAGGCGTGAAGGTGAAGAATACCGTAAAGATAAAACAATGTGATTTCAACGGCAAAGTTAAGCAAGTGGTCTCAGAGTAAAGCAGCTGAAACTGAGGTTCAAACAGCCGATTATGATTATTCCACCCCTTCTTGACGGCAACCCGAAAGTAATGCGATATAAAGAAATTACGTCACCGAAGATATACATGGAGTGATTTCCCATCCCGAGCGATCTTCCTTCTAGCTTCAGTCGTTTTGAGGAACAGAGAAAGGGATAAGCTACCACCGCGGCGTTTGGATACAGTAGTCAGTAATTCGGCTTGCGCGGAGATAATTGTTGTCCAAGACGGAGACTTCAGTATTCTTCCCACTATAGTTTGGGCAGTCTTCCCTTTACGCTAGCAGTTGGCGACTTCCTCAGTAGGAAACCTCGAGGAGCAGAGTCGGTTGAGACGAAGATTTTGCGCCCTCACACCTATTCTGAGTCGATTTTTCTCTATCGAAAGCTGTCCAGAGAGTTTCTTAGGACTGGAGATTGCCATCAATGAATCCTTCTCAGTGGCCGCGTTCCACAACTCCGAGATTCCCTTATCCATCGCTATTTTATCTGCATATTGGACTTTTGGATAATTATTACAACCTCCTTAGTAAGTCAAAAGGAAGAGTGAGAAACATTGCTGCTTAAATAAGAACTATTCTTCAATCCGCTTGATAGTCGTTAAATAGTTACTACCTTCCAGTAGTGAGATTCGACCACCCGAAGATTAGAGCCACCATCGCCACAGAATTGTGCTCACCTTGTTAACAAACCGCATATGAAATTTGAATAAAATTCTCAATATTATTCCGATCGATGAAAGCAATTATATACTTCACGCAAAATCTA
The DNA here is from genome assembly GCA_038380435.1 of Ryuthela nishihirai. Taxonomy (NCBI): domain Eukaryota; kingdom Metazoa; phylum Arthropoda; class Arachnida; order Araneae; family Heptathelidae; genus Ryuthela; species Ryuthela nishihirai. Next base: position 13,239,696 of record JAWZYU010000009.1, read on the forward strand.
CTTCATTTATAAAATATAATAATTGCTGATATAAATGGTTAAGAAATATGTTTTAGTATCTTTTTTGACAAAAATTGTTTTGAATTCAGTATAAATTAATAAAATTGACGCTGATAAACTGTGCGTTTGTTCGCTCGGGAGGAAAGCCTGGAGCATTCGTACTTCCATGTTCCATGTACCACTGCTGACTTCAAGGATTCACCTTCCAACATCTTCAGAGATTGTTGAGACTCAGGGTCAGTAATAGCATCAATAAATTGTAATTGAGCTAAGTTATCTTGAACATCTGGTGGACAGTTACTATAAGCCAATGTGGCGGGGGGGGGGGGGGGGCTCAGTCAGTAGCGTGCCAGGCTCGTAATCTGTAGTTCCCAGGTTCCAGCCCCAGATGGGTCAGCGTTGAGATTTATCTCCGCAAAATTTCCCCGCCCTGCCCACGGTCAGTAGGGGACACCGATGGGCTTGATAAAGGCCGCCGTCCGTCGGATGGGACGTTAAGCCGTGGCCCCGTGTGCGGGAGAGCCATACCCTGTGCACGTTAAAGAACACGCTGGATGGCCTTGACGGGAGGCTACCATCTGTCTCCCAACAGCTGTTCCAGTGGGTCCCCTGTCCCAACCTTCTCTGAGCCTTCGGGGTCTTTGTGGCCTGGCCATTTAGCCCATGGTGTGCAAAAAAGTGCCGCTCAGAGTTAAAACAATCCAATCTATAAGCCAATCTAGCTGAACGCTCAATATCACTGGCAAGTTCTTGCAAAGTTTCACCACTCTTCTGCATTCGATGTTTGCTTTAAATAACTATTCACCGAACCTGAGTTCTAATGCAGATACCAAACTTTGATAATCATGTCGTTTTTCTTCTGGAACAAACTGTAAAACTTCCGCAGCAGAATTTCTTAAGGAAGCTACAAGAAAACTAGCGTATTGAAATTCATTCCATTCATTAGCTCTAGCGATGACTTCGAATTGTGTTTTAAATACAGTCCAACATGATTGACCATCACATGTGTAAGGTTTAGTTGTATTTCTAGCGATGTGTAAAAACATTATTGTCACTAAAATTACCATTATCACAAGAAGAAGGTAACATTTCATTTCTGAAAATCTGAAACTGACGTGCACAATCAATTTTTACACTTTCAATTTGATGCTTATAATCTATTTTAACACTATCAAGTTTTGTGTTGAAATCACAAGTGATTTCATTTATATTACACTTTACCCCATCAATATCATTTTTTACACTGTCAATTTCAACCTTAAGACTACCACATTGTCTGTTGAGTTCGGTCTTAATATATTTACACAGATCTTTGATTTCACTGATTTTTTTTAATTCAGATCATTATTCTAATCAATAATCTTACTAATTTAAGAAGCCACTTCAGCTCTCAATTCATTATTTTCTGTAGCCAGATCACCAATTTTACTGTTTATGCCATTATTTTGACTGGCTATTTCACTTCTTTGAGCAGCTATTTCACTTCTTATAACAGTTATCAGTTTTACTTACTCATCCATACTTCTAGTGAAAGGCATTCACTCTGCATCATTCAAATTATCCCACTCCTGACACCAATTGTTATGAATTTAACGGATGAAAACTGAGCGTGAGTTTAAAAAAATAGTATTTAACAATCATAATTCTAAAATAATGTAATTTATTATAAAAGTATGAATGAAAACATTGATACAAACTAAATTCAACCAACACAAATCTTTATCGGTATAAAATACTTATATATAATATATATAAAATCTTTACATTTTGGTAAATTATATATGTATACTTTTCATGTATTGAAGAGAAAGAAAGAAAGAAATGTAAAAAATAGCCGCAGCACGAGAGAAAAACTCAACGTGCAACATTTAGCGTAGCCGAGTGTGTGACGTCATCTCTCCATAAATTTAAAGACTACATCATTTTTTCAAAGGTTGAGTTAAATAGAAATCGAAATAACATGCAAAGTAGTTAAAGTTGGTGAAATTTCAGTCTTCCATCAAAATATTCATCTCCCTTCCTAATATAAGATAATATTAAATTATCTGTAGCAATATAAATATAAATAACACTTAAAGATGTGAAGTTGTTGGAATTTGAAAGAATTGCATGTAATTGCAAATAAAAGTGATGAACAAATTAATACGTTTCATAAAGTTGGTTGGTACTTTCTGCTTTCCAGTGACGGAATGCCCAATAGGCACGTGTCTAGGAGTCTCCAAGGTTAGTTAGGCCTCTTACCTTCCGTAGGTTAACTGGGGGCGGGGGTGGCTCAGTCGGTAGTGCGCCAGACTTGTAATCTGTAGTTCCCAGGTTCGAGTCCCAGCTGGGTCAGCGTTGAGATTTATCTCCGCAAAATTTCCCCGCCCTGCCCACGGTCAGTAGGGGACACCGATGGGCTTGATAAAGGCCGCCGTCCGTCGGATGGGACGTTAAGCCGTGGCTCCGTGTGCGGGAGAGCCATACCCTGTGCACGTTAAAGAACACGCTGGATGGCCTTGACGGGAGGCTACCATCTGTCTCCCAACAGCTGTTCCAGTGGGTCCCCTGTCCCAACCTTCTCTGAGCCTTCGGGGTCTTTGTGGCCTGGCCATTTAGCCCATGGTGTGCAAAAAAGTGCCGCTCAGAGGTAAAATAATCCAATCCGTAGGTTAACTAGTATATAGGAAGTATTAGTGAAAAAGAATTAAATATATTAGTGAAAAAGTATTAGTTCCTCAAGAGTTTAAAAGAGCTGAATGAAATCCTCAATTTCTATCCACCGCCATTTCTCTGTAAAAACATATTTTCAAAGTTAGGGAATTTGAACGTGGCATTCCGTTAGCATAGCATGGGAGTATCCTTTGACTTTGGTAATGTAGTGTATTCTTAATAAACGATATTCTAACGCATTCAACCACAGAGCAGAATTTTGCTATCTCTTTAAGATTGGTTCATTATACGTGATGAATAAAAAGTAACTGTACCAAAATAATGGACTTATCGATTGAAATGAAACAACTTCTCTCTGCTTTCGAAACTAACAGATTCCCTTCAAAGCTTTTCATTCTGTGGGGTAGAGTTTTATGTCCCCGTTCGTCAGGTGACTTGACATCTTTATGTCTCCGAAATATTGCCTGGGAAACCTTTAATGTCTCTTTCATAATCTGCTTCAGAATTTCAGTCATACTTAACAACCCTAAAATTACTCGTATCCTGACAGTACACAAAAGGTTGCTGATTGCGGTAAGTCCATAATCTTTCTTCTTTTCATCGCTCCTCCATTCCAACTCACCGACCAAGTCAGCCGTGTCAAGTTAACATCCACTACGATAATTAATTCCAAACTGCTGACAGCGTTTCATGAAAGATACTTTCATTAGCCTGATACCACGATCCGCAAGACAACATTTCACTCGAAGATGGAACTGCACAACACCTAGCAATTGACGTCCATCATGAGCAACCACCGTGTCAGCTGATGGTGTTGTCAGGTTCTTCACAGACCATATAACCTACAATCATCGTGGCTTGGAGATAATATAAAGACCGTGACCATAAAGCAAACTAAATTATATGCTTCAAACGATTGTAGAGGTCTGAGATGCAAATTATTGCGCTAATTGCAAATGTCATTTTCTTCATTTAATAAAGGAATATTGAGTGTTATTTTTTTTTCTTTATTAAATTTATTTCAATTTGTCGTTTGTCTGTTGATCTGCAGACATTCAACACTTTTCTTTTTAAAGATAAACAACAAAATCATTTTTGGATTGGCTAGGTTATATATATAGCGTTATGAATTAAATGGATGAAAACTGAGCGTGAGTTCAAAAATATAGTACATAACAATTATAATTCTAAAACAATATAATTTATCACAAAAATAGGGAAGAAATCATTTATATAAACTAAAGTCAACCAACACAAATTTATATCAATATAAAAATAAATTTTTAGAAGAACTTTTACCTTATTACTATTTACACCGAAATCATAAAATAAGTCTTATATCAATCGATGAGCAGTACAATTATGTTTGTAAACAAATTTGCAATCTATCGAGAAAAATCTTACCAATTGTTGTAAAAACTAAATGTAACTATACACCACTTGATGAACTCATCTTACAGAAAGATTGAAATCAGCTCTGTATGTTCAACTAACATAAAATCTTTTCAGTCATATTTTGAAGTTTCCTAAACACCCTTTTTTGTTTTGTCAGTCCACTAGTAGAATCAACACTAATAACTTATTTAATCTCCCGCGCACACACCACTTAAAACATTTATTTTAGATTATCTTATCGTATACAAATTGAGGCTAACTACGTTTTCTTTTTACACTCCAAGTCCTATTCATTCAAATCCCTTCCTTCTTTTCCAGTTAGGTAGGTTCTCCGTCCGAAATCATTGGTGATGCAATTCTCACGTTGTAGTTCACGCGAACATCAAGACGATACATCACATCACGTTTCATTGTAGCACGTTTATCTGTCGTAACAATATATTTATTTAGAAGAATAATAATTTTTATTAATATTGTTCACAAATCTATTAACAATTACAATTTTGTGGCAAATAGTAAATCCGCGAGGGTAATAGTAGCTTATTGGTAGAACATAGAAATAGATAAAAAGCATGCGAGATTATAAGAAATAAAGATAATAAATAACTTATTCACTTAAGTACATGCAATGTACAAATATACACTGTTGTTCATGATTTAAGGAATTTAAACAAAACTGAAATACATAGTAAGAATATTACGATCTGCATTTTCCTAATTTCCCAATAATAGATCCCTCTGTTGGTGGTAAAAGGTTGGAAACCTACAAACTTCAATCGAATGTTGGGAGCGAAATTTGCAATTTTGATATTAGAGTGTGTTGATAAAAGGTTTCCATTAACAAGAATAATTTGCCCTTACTTTCCAGAGCAGTGGAAAAATGCAAAGTTTTTATTCTAAGAAAAAATAAAATATCTTTTGAATGAATTTTTTTGTGTTTTATAAGTAGTAATGTAATATTACTGTTTGTATTTTCCCTCATTCGCTAGTCTAAAATTTCACAGGTACAGGGTCATGTAACGTTTCTATAGAAATAATTTTACAATGAAAGAGGAAAAGTTTATGTCCTTTCTGTTCTAAATTGAAAAATCCTGTCGGGAAACTTTTATTTAAAAAATAATGTTATATAAAATTTAGCCATAATAAAAGAAAATTTATTTTCCAAAAATTAGTATTTTTTTGAGAGGAGAACCGAAACATCAGAAAACACTGTTTTACATTGATGCTGAAATTCTTTCAACATTGAATAATTTAGAAAATGTTAGAATTGTTTGGATCTCCTTGAAGATTAAAGAAATATAGAGAAGGAATGCTCCTTGCATTAACTAAACAGGATCACCAGAGCAGAGTGTCGATAAGTCCCTGTGTAAGTTTAACTTAATTGCTTTGTGTTGTATTGCAATTGGTGAACAATGCACATCACGATACTCCTTTTGTTGAGAGCAGCAGTCTTGTCACGTGATGAAACTTTTAGTAATGAACAAAATGCGAAATTTCAAATGCTTAACGCTGTGTTTTTATGCTTTTCGTTCTGCATTTGAACTTTTATGCAAAAGTACCTTGCGCTTTTATATTAAAACAAGTGTCTATTTGAATTGTGATATTCTCAAAACAAACGATTAGGATTAAGTGTGAAGAGTGGAACGCAAGCATTTCTTATGCTTGGAATTCAGAATTTATATAGTTAAAGCTTAGTTAGGTCCTCAGCGAACAACTTATAATAAGAGAATATATGATCAACTAAAGTCGGGTCCTTAGACACGTAAGAAATTTTTCTGATCTAGAATAAACCAAAATATTGCAGCTTTCTTTCTTCGGTAAGTTAACATTAGCGATAAATGCGAGTTGCAAATTAAATAGAAATAATGAATCTTATAACTTAGCGAAACATCACCAGTTAATCTTTATGTTCTTGACCAATGCTTTTTTTTATGCGTTACGTATGAAATTATTAACATCGAAACTTCGACTTATTCTGCCCTATCTCTAGACACCTGTTGTTATTCAGAGGGAAAAATGACATACTTCCACAGATCGAATTTTTATCACAGCGAGAGCGAAAATAATCTCTTTTAATCATGTTCTGCAGTGAGATAGGTATAAAGCTATATATAAAATATTTTATTCTCTAATGTAACTGAAAAACTATGACAAACAATTAATTTTAAAATAAATTACCACTCAAGCAGCTCCTTGCCACAGTGGTCTAATAGCAGCTTGTATAATACGCCATATAAAAGATTTGTGTGGATGGCGAGACCTCAGCAGTAATACAACACAAAAAAGAAAACATCCACGCCTTATCCGGGTTTCGAACCAAGCCACATTGATCAGTATCCTAACACGCTAACCATTCGCCCATCGTGACGGTCACGTGCTTTAGTTTATTATTAACTAATTTATTAACGTTCGGATCTGACCTACGGCTCGAGATTCCAGACAGACGATTAGCGTCGGATGTTCCCTGAAATCTGCCTACCAACGGAAGAGGGCTGTCATGTCCTTAAATGAGAGATCGTCCATTGCAAAGGATGACGAACAGTAGTAGACGAAGAAGATGAATCTGAAAAGAGAGAGTTGGACTCCGGAGTTGAAAGGAGAAAGATTATTTAACGGAGCGCGAGAAGATGGCCGGGAGAGAACCGGATGTAATTTTTGAATCACGGAATACGCTGAGAACGCCGAAGTTAAGATCGTTTAGGATGCGGAAGTCGTGTAAAGAAGGCAAATTAGTGACCGGACAAGTGAAAGCTCTTTAATAATACAATTTTGGTCTTTAAGGAAGAGAATGTTAGTTTAAAATAACTGGAATAATTAATTTTCTCTACAAGGTAATAGAAGTTGAGTAATGTCAACAAATCTTGAATGATTTGAAACCTATTGAGTCTGAGGTGACGAAATTTGATGAGACATATACTTTATACAGTTAATTTGCTTCCAACTCTCAAAATTAATGCCATCTCACTTTCTTTTAAATCGCTGGAAAGTTCAAGAAATCAAATACCTAAAATAATCGTAACTTTGTGTTTTGCATTTGCTATTTCATATAAATGCACTATATACATAAATACAGAATCCTTATGCAGCCATGGGCTACGGATATCCAACCAGACTGTGTAATGTTCCTCTCCAGACGTGTCTCTTCTGAGCTACTACTGCTGAATTTGGCCACTCTAGGCCAATTCTAGCAAAGTCCTGTTTGACATAGTCAGCCCATCGCTTCCTAGATCTCCCCTTTCTTTCTGAAACCCTTTGGCACACTGTTCATAATCCTGTTGTCCAAGCGTTATCTCCACGCTCCATTAAATTGATGATATCCATTGTTTGGTAATATTACGGTTATTTAGATGTTTTAAATTTTTATGCTGTTTTCAATGTTTTTCTAAAATTTCATTGTATTTATTTTTAAAGAAATTGTAAAAATCGGTATTTTTGTTTGTGTTCGATGAGTTTTTGATATATTTAGATCAGTCCGTTAAGATTATTTCTCTTTCGATATTTTTATGCTCATAATACCAGTTAATATCCGTTGTTTTGATATCGGCTGAGACTTTTACATATAGTTTCTCATCTTTTGATCCAAATGTAGCTGCAATGAGATAATGATCAGCGATCTTACTCAGGGAAATCATAGCTTCAGACATAATTTTTCCACCCAATTTTACATTTATATGGTCGATGCTTGTGCGGATCTTGCAGGTGTGACATGCTTGGACCAAAATGTCCGCGGACAACCTAGGCACCGGTGTGGGTGTCGTGTTTAGAAGAGCAGCCACCATACTGTAATCTATTCAATCCTTTAACATTAACTTATTTTTGGTCGATTGGCAATTCATTTGTTTATCTTAAGATTGCAATGGTAGATAACTGATATGAAGTCAATAACATAAATGTAGGTTATTTGTAAATATTAATAGTTTAGTGCAGAGATTCTCGAAGTGTGGGTGGCGAGCAACTTCGAAGAGAGTCGCAAAGCTCCGAAGAAGAATATTTGAAATAATTAAATAATTTTACGGACTGAAATACCTTTCCACGGTGTCTGACTTTTTACTGCCCTCACAGCCATCTGCAACGTGTAGATCACTCAAAGAGTATTACATTAGTTTGGCCACTTTTCCTTTCCCTTGCTTTGTTCACCAGAATTTTCAAGGCGGGGTTCGGCTCAGTTGGTATCGCGCCAGGCTCTTAATCTGCAGTTCCCAGATTGAGTCCAGCCTATTATATTGATCCATTGAGATTTATCTCCACTAAACCCCATCCTCCCTCGGCCAGAAAGGAGAATACCAATGGTATTCTCCTTTCTGGTTTTCGAAAGGTCACCTTCTGTCTGATGGGACGTAAAACCCTGGCTCCCTGTGTAGGAAAGCCATGACCTCTGCGCTTTAAAGAACACGTTGATGGCCTTGACGAGTGGCTTTCATCTGTCTGCTAAAAGCTGTCCCCTTCCCTCAACCTTCTCTCAGTCCTTGGAATCTTTGTGACTTGGCCATTTAGCACATTGTGTGGGAAAAATATGTCCCTCAGAGGTGAAACAACGTCCCACCCGCGGAATCAATCTCTGTGAGGACTGAATTTACGGTTTGCGTTACAAGAGTCGGATTTAAGAGTCGGTGTGAATGAGACCAGTGGCTGTTATATCAATCTTCTTTCGCCTAGGACAGTGGTTCTCAAGGTTTTATGCTTCACGAACCCACTGGAAATGTGTATGTAACTGGCGTAGCCCTTGAATAGATAGATAAAACTATAGTTATAGTATAACAAGGGGAATAAAATAAAACATATTGTTACGACAGAAGGAATCTGGCATCCGAAAGCAAAAAGTATCAGCCAACGAATAAGAACTTTGGGAGAATTTGAAGAACAGTGGAGCGTGTAACGGTCGAGAGTTCGAAAATGGACGGTTAGCTGTTCTGAGACAGTGCGCGTTAAGTATAAAGAATTATATTTATGTGTTGTGTACGCGGGAAGTATAAAAAGTGGTATCTTTTATGTGATGTGTACGCAGACGGTCGTATGGTTCTGCTAGTGTGAGTTAGCGAACTAGCACAGGACGATTTTGTTTGTGTATGAAGATGTTCAAGCGACATGGTAATCAAGTAAAAAGGTAATATTTAGTGGAATAGGCAGAGCTAATGTTGTGTGCTCTGCGCAGGAAGGTTGATGACTTGTGTATGGTTAATAGTTGATTGTTAATAAGATACTTCATCCATGTTTTCTTTGTAACAATTTGCCTTGTATTGAATTTGGTTTTAAAATATAGTTTTTAATACTCACGCTCAGTGGCTATCCATTTTTGTAATCCGCAACAATATATATAACATATATCTAGCGACTTTGAGCTCTCATGGGGTACCCCAAAATCTTTTACCACGTACCCCACGTTGAGAACCCCTAGCCAAGGGTATTTAGGGAATTCAAGGTTCCAATACGAACCGAAAGAAGGAGCAATCATGACGGTTATTTTTTGCCATTAATAGTGTGTTGTAATGTTTGTATTGTTAATTTTTTACAATTTTTGAACAACTCGTTCGGTGATCAAAAATATTTCGAAATGGTTAGACAGAACCGGTGCTAACTGGCTGGATGATACCACTGCCGAACTGTGAAAAATCTTAAAAAACGAAAACTATGAAGTTCAAAAGTTGAAACTTAAATAATGTTTCATTCTGTAAAATCTTTTTAATAATGAAACTAGTGGCGAGCTAAATTTTTTTCCGGGTTTCTCTTGTTCTACATCCTCTTATGTTAAAATTCAAGCCCTTACTTATAATAAAAAGCGATTTAGAACCTCGAATCGATTGAATACCCTATTTTTAGGGTTTAAGAACTAAATTATTGCATTTGACACTTTTAGACTTTTCCTCCCCCGTAATTTCCCAAATGCTTGACCACATGGTCCCTGATTTCTCCTACTGGTTGCCTCTGTATCGCATCGTATTATGTTAAATATCCGAGTTCATTTACGATAGAACCTGATCGGCGAAAAAAGTGAGACCACAGCAGAAAAACAACGCAGGAAGAGAGACGTCCATGACATATGTGAGTATCGAATCCAGGTTCCTTTTGATCTGCAGCCAAGAAAACTAACCATTCGCCGTAGGTTCGGAGAGTTTTCGGACCGAAAACTTCCTCCTCCGGTGATGTCTAGTGTCCGCGCACTAGTTACGAATAGTCCTGCTATTCTGAGTCATTATATCGAGGACCGAGCGATGTCAGGCAATTCTATTAGTAGTATATATTATAAATGCATTTCTATTATTATGAATAATATTGCTCTCTACATAAATCTAAGAGTATTGTATTAAACTTTCGCTGCCGAAGACAAGAAAATGCAATTCATCAAGCCTGCATATTTGGCCAAAAACACATTACAACGAAATTAGTACGATAAAATAGTTTTAACTTTGTTAAAAATAGCAAATTTGGAGCTAATTTTTATATTTATATATATTAAAATAGGTATGTTAGAGTTCTTAAATAATTTTAAATGTTCAACTTATGCCTCAAATTGATGCATCAGAAAGCAATAATTTCAAAAGTTACACAAGCATTGCGCTAACGTCGAACTTGGGAAAAAGAGATTAGCATTCACTTTGTGCTGTGATTAAACTCCAAAAGCAAATATTTGTTATTTTCTCTGAGAACATAAGCAGGTGTCCAGTGATAGGAAAGAAAAGGTTTTAGTTTCTATGCTGATAGTGATAGGAAAGAACAGATTTTAGTTTCTGTGCTGATAGTGATAGCTATGCAATATAAGCAGAAGTCTAACGTTGAAGAATCCAGAGCATCAGACGGCGAACTTGTAGGTAAGTTTGAAAAGCTATTATTAGTCTTTACATTTTCTAACAATTATTTATATAATATATTAGAGAACTTGTAGGGAGTAGAGTTATATTACGTTTGTTGGTTTCTTTTTAAACCGAATCAAAAGTTCATTGGTGGTGTGATGACAATTCTTGCCTATGCAGTGAACTGAACAATAGCATAAAGGGGAAGACATCTCACACTACGTTGGACAAGGGGGAAAATATAATATGGATGAGATGTATAATTTGAGATTATACGTTTACGCACGTCTGTCATTATAGTCAGTCTGTGGTACTGGAATCAGTTTTCAGTTGCTTAAGAGAGTCTTTTTGGGCAATCCAAAAAAGGATGCACTCTCCCTCTGTAAGTATTAGCCGACTACCCGAGCGCTGTATGGGTGAATGTTATCGACCATTAAAATAAAGTCATGAGCAATTGCTTCTACAAACGGATGAACATAAGGATTCGAGGATCCGACGCTTCTGATAGTCCTTCCTGGGAACACGTGGACGTCTAGGTGGTCAATGAAGTAATGTTTGCCCTCATGGTTCTTGTAAGTTTTTATAAGGTAAGTAAAGTTGGGTTTCATTGTAAGTTGAACAAATATGTACGAAAAGAGGCAATTTCTTCTGTCCCCTGAAAACAAACTAGTGTTTCACTTTGTCTTCTGTAGATATTGATCACTTTTTTTTAATTTAGAGATAAAGGACAAATTCTTTTTTGGTTCAATAGTATAGATTGATGCCCATACCATGAAATCACGTTTCAAAATATTGTCTCTTTCCATGATGCTAGTGAGGTGCAATATGATTCCTTGTTCTGATTCATGACTCATTTGTGAAGAGCATAACTGACCCTTTGCTTTAGGGTCCAATCGAGATGTTTTTGCCATTAATTGAAACTGAGAGCGCTCGGTAAGGTGACAAAAGAACGGTGACAGCAGGACATGATGCCTGAACACGCCTCTCAAGAATATATACATAGACAGCATACCTCGATATATTCCTTCCTTAAGATAAGGCGATTTTGTAGCAAATTGACTTGCTGCGGAGACATAGGGAATTTTGCCGATAAGGTCATGTAAAAATAATTTTGTGTTGGAAGTGACCTAGGACAGTCTTGAATAGACAATTGGGTATATTTTTGAATGGGTTTCACAGTCGTTTTCCAATACTATAATTTACATCTAGCCACCTGACCATTTCTGCAAGATGTCGTGGCTAAACACTCTTCTCAAGAAGTGTTAAGAATCTCTCAAGAATCTATAGCCAGCATACTTCGATGTAATCTTTCTTAAAATGGAACAATTTTATAGAGAGTTGATCTGTTGCGGAGTCTTATGTCGCTTTGGAGCGAGGGTCATATAAAGATCATTTTATATTGAAATGACCCTAGGACGGCTTTGGACAGGTCTTCGATAGACGTTTTGGGTGTTTTTGAATGGATTCCCCAGTGGCTTTACAATACTATGACTCACATCTAGCAACTTGGCCACTTCCGCCTTATTTTGACTTGCCCCCATTTCTCTGTTTTTTTCCATCTCGAAGAATCAACTATGTGGATTCTTAGTGAGATTGTGAGTAAAAGAGCTATTGCGGATTCGACAATTCGAATACTAAACGCGAAATAATGAGGGTTTCCATACTGAGTCTGTCCGCAGCCTTTTTGAAAGATCACTAAGACACCCAACGATGGATTTTGGGAAAACCATGTATTATCAAGACCTTCTCTCTAATTAAATTAAGAGTAGAAAAAGGGTAATCAAAAAATTTCAGCTTAATTGTTTGTTCCGGTGATTAACAGCCGGGATGCAGCGATATTTTAATCCAAAACATTTTCTATTTTTAAGTGATTTTTAAGCATCATCATGAGAATGTTGACTCATCATGAGTTGTTCAACATTCTCATGATGACATTCTCATGACATCATGAGAATGTTAATATTAGGTTATTTTATAATTAAAATTATGGATTGATTTTGTTTTTAAAGCATATATTACAGTTTTAATTTACGGCTGTGGTGACTCAAAACAACACATTTGGGAATTGATTGTATAGTTTATTATTTAACTTATCAAAATAAATTTACTTATCAAATACAAACAGGATTAGAAAAATTTATGAAACATTACTAATGAAGAAAATGATAATAATCGTAATAATAATTTGTTAGTGTTTTAGGTGTCATTAATTAATAGTCTACCAGTAATTGCCAATTGTGTTAAGATCATGCTCGGAGGGAGCTAATGTGCAATGCATCTGCGAGCCTTTTTAGCAACTCAATAGGTAGAGAGGATTTGCGAGGAACGTGCTGCATAGACAGAAGTTACTTTGTTTTTTAAATGACGTAAATTTAGTTTAATTATTTTAATCATTTAAATGTGATTTAAGTTTTTGGGTTTGATCTTTCATTCTTAAAACCAGACAGTAGGTAATTGCTGACCCTTTGCTTACAGGCACTTAACTTTCTCTTAGCTTAAACACGCTCTCTATAATGCCACATATAAAAACTGAAATGTTTTGCAAAGTTGAAATTGAAAGGAATTGGAATGGCTAAATGCATTAAGTTAAAAAAAATATAGTCTTTACAGAAATAATCGCCTTAATACAATGTTATGATTTGTAAAAATAATATTATTTAATCGACGAATCGGAAGCGTAACCCTGATTCGTAATATTTTTTTTATTGGAAAATGTGTTCCGGCTAACTGCGACTTCCGCGAAGTAATCGTATCGAGTACTGCCTATATTACTTTTTGTGTTGGAATTTCTGTATGCACTGAAAAAATTTTCTTCTTTTTGAATTGTACAGGCTCAGAAAGAAAGAGTGAAGATTAAAGAAGAGTTACAAGGTAGGGGAATATATAATCACATCACCAAGAACGTATCAAAGGAAAGAAATATCATAAAATTTAGTTATTTAGTTACCTAGGTAAAAACGGAACCGAAATAAAGAAGAGAATCAAAGAAGAAGACTTTCTATACTGCTCCTGAACATTTTTTCTGTTGTCATTTATTTTTACCATGCAGTTCCTTTATTCGTTGATAATTTGTGCATTGGCTTGTATAACATTCTCTACTGCTCGTTGCCCTGATAAAAATGATATTGATCCCTGCACATGCTCTGAGAGTCTTTCTGATATTACATTTTATTGTTTTAGATTGACCTTTGTGGACCAATTACAGAAACTTGTAAAAGGAGCAGAGAATTTAAATAAAATTGACTTGCGGATATACTATAGCAATATCACCAATGTACCGAACGATATATTTAAGGATGCAAAAATCTTCAGTTTGCGTATTGATGAATCAGAAATCACTACCACTGGAGCCTCAGGGAAACTTCCTCTTGTAGGTCTAGAAAAATATCTACGTAAACTAAACATTAAACAAAGTTTTACGTCGAAAAGTCGACCAATGACAGCACCATTCTTGGGTAATTTGAAAAAACTAGAAGATCTGACCGTGGACTTCAACTATTTACCAAAATTAGGAAATGATTGGTTTGGAAATAGTACCAGCAATTTGAAGAGTGTACGGTTTTTTGCTAACGATATTGATGAACTTGAAGACAAAGCTTTCGCTAACCTAGAAAATCTGGAATATTTTACGCTGTCTTCAAACATCAATATTTGTTTGACCCGTTCTCTATTTCCGAAGCCAGCCACCTATCTGAAAAAGTTGGAATTAAGGTAAGTTTCTATTTCAAAATTAATTAGTTTTGATAATTCAAATTATCAAAACTAATTATTCAGTGAACGAGCTATTATATTCAATATAATCAATATTTCAAAATTAATTAGTTTTGATAATTTTATTCAATTCAATTAATTTTTAAATAACTTGGATAAATTATATGTGTAGCTCTTGCTTTATGAGGTAACGATATACAGGGTGTTTCCAAAAGGTCTAATCAACTTTGGGAATATGCTAATATGTAGCGATGAAAAAAAAATTGTTAAAAAAATTTTGATAAACATTGGGCCAGAAACGCTTTCCATCTGAGTTATAACAAATATTGAAAGTGCAATTAAGAAAGCCTGTGAAGTTAATTAATTTTTATTCCAATTATTACAGCACACTGCAAATGATCGACGAGAACAATTATGTAGGTCTACATCAGAGCAAGTGTTCGAAATGGCCGCCCTGAGCAGCAATACACGCCTAACAGTGTCTTCACATCGACTATCGAACACTTTCCGAAAGTGAATGAAGTTTATGTTCATAGGAACTTTTTTTCATCACTTGCGCAGTAGAACACGTTCCCAAAGTTTGACTAGATCTTTTGGAAACACCCTGTATTTATGAAAACAAAATAATTCGTGCTACACTTGTAAGGAATGCAATAATTAACAGTAATTTAGAGTAACAGTAGTTAAACAACTGATTAAAATTGATCATTAATAAAATAAAAATAATGGGAAAGAAGCCATTAAATTGCAATTATTAATGTGAAAGGTTATATAAAAGTAATTGTACGATCACCTTAGTAAGAGACAATACTGAAGATGAAAATCTTAAACAGTAAAATCCAGTTATAAGTAATGGTAAAATTTTAGGAAAAATAAGTATAACTAGAAGGATAAAACGACCCTGGCGAATATGGGATGCTCCTTTTCAGAAAAATATATAACAATAGTAATTCTTACTAATGGGTGATTGGAGAATATAAATAATAATAATATATTATTAGCCCTATGAAACGCAAGAAGCATATCTCATTTATCCATTGAAAAAGTTGTGTTTTTCTTATTCTCTAATATTAAGGGGTAATATAGTAATAATAAATTTATTTGGTTATTGTAACGTTTTAAATATTATTGAAAATGTATAAAAATAAGGATCAACCTGTCGAATTTTAATCAATTGTAATGCAATTAAATCACACATGACCCTGAATTACTCAGTTCTTCATCAATACATTCCATCACCAATTTCAAATTTGTAGCACAAATATATCGTTTGCAATATTAATTCAAGTTTGACATTTTTTACATTTAGCGCCCTCTAACGATGGCAAATTATGGTTATTTGGAGGATTTGAAAACTGTGAATCGTCTTATTTCGTTACGATCTATTCAATTCAAAATGAATTTTTCCTTAATCCTTCAAAAAACAAAAAGTTAAACGTTTTCCCACACCACCCTGTGGGTGAAGGGACAAATTGTTGCTAATATCGTCATCCAAATCTCTTGATCAAAAATTTCCATTGTTAGAGGTCGCTCTTAAAGTTTTTCGGAGATTCTAAAAGTGTGAATAATAATAGTTTATCAATACCAAACCACCCGAAAACGAATTTTCAACTTTATCTCTCAAAACAAACAATTATCTTTTAAAACCTAAGAACTGATTTTTTTACCCCCTATGGTAGCTAGGTAGTCACTGGAAGAAGAGCTATGCACCAATCCCCTGTGATGATGTATAGAATCGGCCAGGCCTAGCACCTAATGTCCGACCCCGCACACTCCTGGTGCTGACCGTTAGTACCTTTCAAAAGAGATACTCTCTTGTGGAAGTGAACGGAAGAGGAGGGCTGCCAGATTAGTGTGGCCTACTGATCTGGACAACTATGGCTACTTTTCATTTTTTTACTACCCTGCTGAGGAGTGGTCAATTACACAGGGTCCTGGTGCTGACCATATAAACCCACTGGACTGGACAGATATATGGCTATGAGCTTGATTATGGATCCAGATTTTGCTGCACTGGTGGGCTTCTGTGGAGGGAAAATCTTCTGCTGTGTTTCATGTTTGTTTGTGGGTTGATAGCCCCAAGTGAATAGATTCACAGGATATGTTTATCAGCTGGTGGATAATCCTGAGCAGAGGTCATCGCAGGCACCTGAATTCTTTGCTTCTGTTGGCATAATCAAATTCTGCATTGGAGGAAGTCTTCCAGTGTAGATGGCTTCAGCCTTTAGCGGTGGGGGAACGGGTCTTTGCCCCATGTCTGCGATTAGGGGGCTGTTTGATATTGTCGGCATTCCCTCTCTCAATAAACATAGTTTCTTTAAACATCCTACTAACCATTTTCTCTCCATAGGTAGTTGGAATGTGAGGACTCTGCACAGAGCTTTTTCTCTTGAAGTCCTCACACAAGAATTCCACCATTATAATTTAGATATTCTCGGCTTGCAAGTGACCAGTTGGGCAGATAAAGGTCAGATTTTTAAAAATAATCTTAAATTTCTGTTTTCAGGGAGGGACGACAATAAGCATCACCAAGGCGTGGGTCTGCTTCTCAGCAGTCATGCTAGTGATGCTCTTCTAGGATATGAGTGCATTAATGAAAGGTTTCTTACAGCAAAATTTCAGACAAGCGTTAAAGACTTGAATGTTATCTGCTGTTATGCCCCCACTGAGGATGCCGATGAGGATGAGAAGGATAGGTTTTATGAACAACTTCAGGATATTTTGAATTCTGTCAAGAAAGGAGATATTACCCTTGTTCTAGGTGACTTCAATGCCAAAGTTGGTACTGACTCGGACCTTTGGGGAGGAGTAATAGGCCCTTTTGGTATTGGTAGCTGCAATGGCAATGGGCAACGTCTCCTACAGGTAAGTAAACTCAATGGATTCAGAATAACTAACACTTATTACAAACACCGCGACATACATAAGTACACATGGGTTTCACCTGATGGGCTGCATAAGAATATGATTGATTACATGTTAATTAACAGCAAATGGGCTAGTTCTGTTAGGAATACCAGGTCTTATAGGGGAGCTGAAATTGGATCTGACCATTACCTTGTTAAAAGTGTGTTGCAAGTTAAACTTAAAAAGTGTTGTACTAGGGTTAAAAAATCTGCTTTTAATACTGAAGTTCTGAAAGATCCAGTTATAGCCAAAGCTTACCATTATAGGTTATTAGTCATTATGACAATCATGGTTTGCTTACTACTGAAGTTGAGGAAGAATGGGATCATTTTAAACATGCTTTTTTGGATACTAACAGTACTCTTTTAGGAAAAAAGGAGCAGAAGAGACAGAATTATCTGAGTGATAAGCTTATTTCGGAAAGAAAGAACTGCAGGAATGTCCTTAATCAATACCCTACTAGTCCTAATAGAAAGCATTACAGAGAACGTAATGAATGTGTAAAAGATCAGTTAGCTACTGATAAGAATCTTTGGCTTTATGGTTTGGCTGACAAAGCCGAGAAAGCAGTTAGATAGAACAACAGCAGAGAGCTGTACCAGAAAGTTAATGTTTTGTGGGGTAGAAAACGGACAGGTGTACAAGGATTGAGGGATAAACAAGGTAGAAGGGGAGGATTCTGTCATGGCTAGGTGGGCTGAGCATTTCATTGATGTTCTAAACAATGTAGTTAGTTCTACTCCCATTGTTTGCAATGATGATAGATGCATTGGTGGCTTTAATGTTGGCCCTATAACACAATGAAGTTATTTTGGCTGTTTCTGAACTTAAAGTACATAAATCCCCAGCGGTAGATCAAATTACTACCGAAATGCTTAGAGCTGGGAATGTTTCGGTTACCACTTGGATGACTGAAATTCTGAATATCTTTTATGATAAAGGCATGGTTCCTAAGGATTTCACCAGAGCTATTGTTATCCCTATTTTCAAAAAAGGTAATCGCAGTTCTTGTGATAACTATAGGGGTATCAGTTACTCTATGTTCCAGGTAAAGGTCTTTCCATGATTGTGCTTAATAGAATTAAGAATCTGGTTGACAGTCAATTGCGTGATGAGCAATGTGGATTCAGAAGTGGTAGGGGATGTGTGGATCAGACATTTTCACTTAGGCAGATTCTTGAGAAATGTTTAGAATTTCAGAAACCTTTGGTTGCTAGCTTTGTTGATTTCAAAAAGGCTTTCGACTCTGTTGATCGTCATAATTTGTGGTTGATTGTGAGATCATATGGTATACCTGAGGAAGTTAGTTAACATAATGAAAGCTCTCTATAATAACACTGAGTCGTGTGTGAGAGTTGGTAAGGCTTGTAGCAATTGGTTTAGCATTACTTCTGGTGTTCGACAAGGGTGCATTTTGTCTCCTTTTATCTTTAGCTTGGTTATTGATTATGTTATGCGAAACTGACTTCAAGGGAAAGATTTTGGCCGTAAATGGACTGGAGATACGAAAATGTCTGATTTAGATTATGCTGATGATTTAGCCCTTTTGACAAATAATGTTGATGAGATGAACTCTTTTATTCGAGCTGTTGATGAGACTGGTAGTAGAGTAGGTTTGGTTATAAATAGAGAGAAAACTAAGGTGATTAAAATTGGTCAGGCTGGCTGTGATTCAGTTAATCTGAATGGTTGCAGTCTTGAGCAGGTGTCACAGTTTAATTATCTTGGGAGCTATGTAACAGATAATGGTGATGTGCGGCATGAGATTAACAGACGAATAGGGATTGCTGCCGGGACTTTAAGAATGTATGGAGAGTGTGGAGAAATAGGCGTATACACCTAAAGACTAAAATTAGACTGTATAATAGTTTGTTCTTTCTAGGGTTAGTTATTGTAGTGAAACGTGGACACTTTGTAAACAAGATAACAGGAAACTACATGCTTTTGATTCCAGATGCTTACGCAGTATCTTGGGCATTAGGTGGTTCAACTTTGTAACTAATGATGAGGTTAGGCAAAGGAGTTTGCAACCTCCTTTAAGCAGCATATTGTGCAGAGAGAGACTCCGTTGGTTTGGCCATGTTGCCAGTATGAATAACTAGAGATTGGCGATTAGAGTTATGAACAGTGTGCCTAAAGGCCTCAGAAAGAGGGGGAGACCTAGGATGCGGTGGGCAGAGAATGTCAAACAGGATCTTCTTAGAATTGGTATGCAGTGGCCAGATTGAGCAGATGTAGCTCAGGATAGACTTGCTTGGAGAACTAAATTGCACGGTCTGGTTGGACCTCCCTAGCCCATGGCTGCTTGATGATGATGATGATGATGATGATGATGATGATGATGATGATGATGATGATGATGATGATGATGATGATGGGGGTTAAAGGTGAAAAATCATTGTTATCAATGTAAACTTCATGACATTCAAATTTACAACTAAAATTTAAAAATTCTAAAAAAAATTCAAAAATTCTAAACCTCGCTTGCAATATTAGTTTGACATTTTGAATTTTTCAACTTCGTTCACTGTTAGAGGAAGCAAATATAGATATAGGAAAGTTCCTAAAGTGCAAATCGTAATGGATGAAAACTGAAATAAATCTTTCTCAAGAATTTGCGTAGTAATTAAGTTGTCGTCAACAATGAGAGCACCCCCTTAAATAAGAGCAAACATCAACAAGCTACGAAAGAAATATAGGTACTGGTAGCCAGGCAGTTAGGAGAGTTTGAGAAAAAAAATCTTACCTACTTTGGAGAACACATGCTTTGTGTGTATTTTCCTGCAATGAAAAGAAGGATGATACCTAATTATATATGTTATTTGATTAAGCACCAGAGAACAAATGGCCCATTACCAATGGTTTAACTGCCTGACCAGTACTCGAATTACTGCCTGTTTGTTCAGTAGTCTTTAAGAATACGTTTACTATAAAGGTCATTCAAATAACAAGCGATGGTGTTCTTGTATCTTTGTTCTGGGACCAATTCTTGACCCAATACTTATATATATATGTGAAGAAAGTGGAAGAAATTGGTACATTATTTTATCAAGTGAAAGGAACAATGAAAAGTATCGATACTGTGTGCTATTTGTTGATAACTAAGAGGTTGTTTCGGACATCCACTTCAGCGGTGGATATATGACGAGCGAGGTGGCTGCCCGGGTCTCTCGTTACCGCCGATAACGAACAGCTAATATTTTTCAAAATGACCTGTGTAAAGAAACGGACTTCAATGACATAATGAAAAATGTACTACCAAAAGAGCTGGACAGCTATAGTATTCTTAAATTGAAATTAAAATTTTAATTATTAATGCAGAATTTTGTTTAAGAATGAATTGCAATATAATTAAAATAAAAATTATCCAGCTAAATTAAGTTTCTATCAAATTTACCCAATTGACATTTAATTTGAAAATAGCCTTCAATTTGCGCATTTGACGCCTTTTTTCCCGTGTTTTCTCTAAAGTGGACCCGAAAAATTGTGTTGCCCTGGGCCCCGCAAAACTCTCATCTGCCCCTGATCCACTTATATAATAGGTGCGGGACTCATTGGAATAGGTGAATTGGTGGCTTCTCCCGCCTTCTATATTTCGGGATTAGGCTGGTTCCTTTTAGTCGCAGACATATATCAGACGTTAATCATTTGCAAAACTCGTCGGTAATTAAGTAACCATTATATGCTGATAAAAATTTAAGGATGCAGATAGAAGCTTTGTTATGAGCGCAGGGTTCTATGCGATTCACATGCAGGACATGCAGACGATTCAGTAGTGTTCAGACATTCAGAGCAAACGAGTTTTCAGATTGTTTCTTAATTCATCGAAACCAGTGTATTCTGCAGTTTGAGTAGGTGAAGTATATTTTATTTTTACAACTATATCTTTTCTCATTTTTTTAATTTACTGATTTCTTTTTTTAGCATAAATGACTATTGGCCGTTCAACGTTACAAAAGAATGGGATGTCCTTATGCAGGCTTTCCCAATAAAAGTTTTGTGCAGAGTGCAAAAACAAAAAGAAAGATTTAAATTTTTAGTTTTTTTTTATATATATATATTTAATTTTTTTTTTGATTTCCCCTTTATTAGAGTAGGTTTCTCATTTTCATCATTTTTTTTTCTTTTATGTATATATATTTTTTATTCCCCCCTCTTTTTTTAGAGTAGGTTTCTCATTTATTTTATTTTTTTATATTATTTTTTTTTCAATTTCTCTATTTTTTATTTTTTTAATACATTTTTTATATTTTTATTTATTTTTTTATTACTATTTTTATGTTTTTTATTTTTTTTATTTTATCCTCCAAAGTTTTTTTATAAATCTTGTTCCATAATGGAGTGGATATAAGAAATTGAAGAATGAGTTTATAGATTGAAATTTTTGTTTCATATTTAGAGAAATTTAGCAAGTTTTGGATATTTAAGTCCTCTATTCCTAATGTATTTAATTCTGAGTATAAGGCTTCTCTTTGCCTAGAATATACATTGCAATTTAGCAGGATATGATTAGTATTTTCTGGTAAATTACAGTTTAAGCAATTTGGAGAATTTGAAAGCTTTAATTGAAATTTTTGTTTGTTAAGGTTAATTGTGTCTGTTTTTAATCTATAGATAATTTTGTTTTCTTTGCGAGAAAAGGGGAGTTTTTCAGTATGATTAATTTTATTTGATAGATATAATATAAAATTATTTTTACATATTGCCTGAACTTGAAAATGTTTTTCTGTGAGAGTGAATTCAATTTTGTTAAATTCCTGTTTAAAGGCGTGAAAGAAGTTATAAATTGGCGTAATATCCTTAAGGCTATGGGCGTTTTTAGCCAATGTGTCAACCCTTTCGTTTTCCTGGATCCCAATATGACTTGGGATCCATTGTAGTCTAATTACGTTATTTTTAAGAGAAATATTTGACTGATTTAATAATAGGATATTGGAAATAAATTGATTGTAGTTTGACAAAAATATTTCTTTTTGTAGCACCTGAAGGGCGCCTTTAGAGTCAGAGAATATTACAATATTCTGATTAGTTAGGTTACTTAAAATCCATTTGAAAGATTCATGAATAGCTGTTAATTCAGCTTGAATAATTGATGTATTTTTAGGGAGTCTGAAGGATTTAGAAACGTTAGAGAATGGACTATTGGCCTATTGTACGACATTAAAATTTATATTGATACAGTTGTTGTTGCAGGTCTTCAGGAAAGGAAAAGGTGAGATTTTGTTATGTACATGTCTGTTGGAACAGGCAAATGCAAACATTGGTATCACATAAGAATTTTTTTTCCATTTAGTCGCAACAGATTGACGAGTCTTCCAGTTGATATCTTCTCCGATATGCCAGAACTGCGGAGAGTAATTTTATTTGACAATAAACTGAAGACCATTTCAGAATCCACTTGGTCTCTTATATGGCATAGGTTGTACAATGTCGATCTCTATGGTAAGTAAATTATTTTACAACTGTACTATTGGTAGTGGCATTACGAAAATATTATATTTTATGCACAGCCCATGCAACTGAAAATGGAAAACTCACTTTTTAGAGATAATTTGCGTGATCGACAATATAAGACATGTGTCAGCCTATTCTTCAATATGCATATTCTGTCTGGTCTCCCCACATGATCTCTGACATCAGTTTAGTTGAATGTCCACTCAGATGGTTCAGTAAGGACTACCTGAACTTTCCAACTCAAGCTACGAGGAGCGACCGAAAGTGCTCAATATTCACTTCTTGGAATGGAGAAGGTTGGTTCATGATCTAAAAATCCGTTATAAAATCATTAACAACCTTCTCTATTCGAATCCGGTCGAGACATTAATTCATGTCTTTGACTCTAGCAGAACAAGGAGGTATCCTCAGTGTATACACATTCCTCAGGCTAGAAGAAACTGTAAATATCATTCCTTCATATGCGAAGTTGGTCGTGTTTGGAACTCACTACCTCCTGATGTTGTGTTGTCCCCAACTTTCATTTTTTCAATGATCGACTAAACACAATCGACAGCCAAATTTCCAAAATGTTTTAAGTTTTAATCTTCTTTATGAAAAATTCATAATTATACATATGTCCTCAAAATGTTAACCACAACAAATGTTAACCCCATGGTTAACACGTAGACACACTTGTCGTGCTATTGTAAATATTTCACTGTTTTTGATGTCTTGAGCGGTGTTAGCGTACATTTTTGTTCCTTCCACTCAATAAAATAAATAAAATTCATTCGGAGTCTCTGATAAACAACTCGAAGAATACCAATTTGATACAGTAAAATAATTCTGATATCGAAGTTTACTAGGCATTGAGTTTGAATTGTATACGATATAGGTGAGTAAAAAGTTCAGAAGTTCTATAAAGAGATGAAATGGTAACAAATCATGATATTACTTTTTTTAGAGAATTAATGAATTCTGCTCTTATTGAAGCCAGGAAAGGATCTAGGAAGGAGGGTGCCAAGCTCCATTCCTTTTTCAGAATATTTATAATCGGAATGAAGGTAGTACGTATAATACATATTTAAAAAAAATTGGCCATTATATTATATTTTACATAATTTGAAAGAAAAGTTTTCACCACTGAAATGGAGGGGCGAAATTGTGTATCAAAAAGCCATTCTAGTTCGGCTCGATGACCTCACTTGTCCACACTTCCTCTTGATTTTTCTATAAAAAGGGTTTGATTGAAGACACCTGTTTTGCGAATCTGTTCTGTAATGGAAAATTTTAACGTTGTTTTATTATTCGGTTAAGAAGCTTCATAGCAGATTTTATACGAATTATCAATAATATTACGCCACAATCTAAATAGAAATGGATTGGTCTTTCGGTTTAGATTCGCAAAACGAGTAACGGTTCGTAATTGGCAGATCTCGGGTTCGAGTCTCACCTGCACCATCGTTGAGATTCAGCTGAACTCCTCCCCCCCACATTTTACCCTCCGTTCAAAAACACTGATGGGCTTGGAAAGGTCGCTGTCCTCCGGATGGAACTTAACTGTATAATCGTGTGTAGGAGAACCATACCCTGTGCAAGCTAAACAACACACTGGATGGCCTTGAAGGCGGCTGCCATCTGTCTCGTATAGTTGTTCAGTTCTTTCCCCAACATTCTCTGAGCCCTTGTGACCTGGCCTATTTGTTATCTGTGAGCAGAAAAATGGCGCTCAGATGTAAAACAACTCTGTTCCTTTTGTAACCCAAGCGTGAAATATTAACAAATGGAAAATACAACCACCTCTGGTGAATGCATCAAAAAAGGACGTAATTAATTTTTGAAGAAATAAAGTTTTAATTTGCAAAGATAGCATAATAAATATTAATTATGTCCTTGTACGTTTGATGTGTCTTATATTATGTTCTGTTTTCCAGATAATCCTATTGTATGCGATTCAAGAATAAAATGGATCTACCAGAGAAAAGCTCCATATTTAACACTAACAGGCGAATGTGCTGAGCCTGAAGATCTAGAAGGAAAAGAACTCGATCGATTGAAGTTATCAGATTTTGAATAATATGCAGTTGCAGTGCGCTATGAAATAAAATAGGTTTTATTAACTAAAAAATATGTGCCTATTATTTTTTTGTATTTTTCCTACAGGACACTTATTAGTTATGCTGTATACGAAAAGTTGCACTTTGAACAGGTCTTGTTAGGTTCCACTTCAAGGCATATTTCTGAATTTTAATTGTAACATACATTCCTTTTATCCCGGATGCTATAATCAGTAGATTTTATTTAGGCAAGGCGGGAGGCATATTATAAAAAAAAATCGCCAAAAATCCTTTGAGATATTTCTAAAATTCAGCACTGCAAAAATAGTAAGTTGAACGGCATTCATAAGTTGTATTCATTTTTAATCTGAGCAGCACTTCTGTGCATGGAGCGAATATTAGAGGTTGGCTTAGTTGGTAGTGTCACAGACTCGTAATCTGCAGTTCCCAGGTTCGAGTTCCATCTGTGCTAGCATTGAGAATTATCTCCGCTAACCGAACTCTGCCCTCAATCAGAAAAGAGGTAGCGGGGCTTGTAAAATCCGCCGTCTGTCGGATGGGACATAAAGCCGTGGTCCCATGTGCGGGAGAGCCATACCCTGTGAAAGTTAAAGAACAGACTGGAAGTCCTTGATGGAGGGGAATACCATCTATCTTTTAACAGCTGTCTAGTGTATCCCCTTCCCCAATCTTCTATTACCCCTTGGGACCTTTGTGAACTATCCATTTAGCCCATTGTGTGCAAAAAATGCCACTTAGAGGTAAAATAGCCCAGAGTTGGTGTTCACAATGGCTAGGTAACTTGGACACGAGGACCAGAAGGACACAGAGTTGGGTAGGAGACCCATTTGACAGATGTTAGGCGACAGATGGAAGCCTCTTGTCAAGGCCATTCAGCTTGCAATTTAACGTACTCAATTTTTTGCTGTCTTGCACACTGGGGTGTGGATTAGCGTCGCAATGAATGGGATGGTAGCATTTGCAAAGCTCATTTGTGTCCTTCTTTTCATCGAAGGTAGGATGGGTATTGAAATAAATATAAACTCTCTCCCTGGCTACAGCTTTGAGAAAATTTTCAATGCTGGCAGTTGGGACTCGAACCTGGAGACATAAGATTTCAAGCCTGATACGCTGGCGACAGGAATTAATCCCAATCCAATGTAAATAAAATACGTAAGATAATAATACAGTAATAATAAATTGCGAATCCGTTTTGTCAATCTCATTCGCGATTTCCTTGAGATGCAAACTTGATACGAATTAGACTCTTGACAGAGATCTAGCTGAACAATACTCAGAATGGAAAACGCTTCGTTTCTTAGGAGTGTCTCTCAGCATGCTAGTAGAGTGAACGTAATATTAAATGATATATCGAAATAATCTTCAATCTGAATAATCAAAATCATTATTTAAAGGTCATAAGGAAATTATGACCTTTAGATAAACGTCACATGTTGTTCTTGGGTAAACAATATTTAAGTGCCTTCGGAACGTCTGTTATGAATACTGAGATTGAAACAAAGAAGTTACGAAATATATTATGAAAGTGTTTGCATGTTGTATGAGAAACCAGGACAAGCCTAATATAGCTTCTAGGTTATCTACGTCCTTTGTGTAGGGAAGTACCTTCTTTCTTTATTTATAACATGCGCCAAAATTAGATTCAGAAACCCTTACTATTCATTTATTCTCCATCAGCATTTCGGCTATTCTTGAATATTTTTTTGAGGTACGTAGCAGTTGTTATTCGCGGTTTACA